>OU744297.1:62500-747500 GCA_916610205.1 Griposia aprilina
CTACAAGACATGCGAAGGCACTAGAAGATGACCCAAACTGGTTATGTTTTTACCACTTCAGATATCGCAACAAGGCGAATAAATGTGTTAAACCGTGCAACTGGAAGAAGAGAAACGCCAAGCCATCGGAAAACTAGAAGCGGTACAGTCAGCGACGGGAGGCTGCGACCGCCAGCACAGTAATCACCGTCTATGTGTCAAGGACAGGAATTCAGGTTTGAACTTTTTAGTAGATAGTGGTGCAAATGTGTCTATTCTACCACGCAGTTTTGTTTTTAAGAAAAACAACGCACATAGTGTTTGTTATAAGTTGTACGCTGCGAACGGTACCGAGATTAATACATACGGTACGCACATTTTAGAACTAGACTTAAATCTTAGACGAACATTCCGTTGGTTATTTACGATAGCGGACGTACAGCAACCAATATTAGGTGCTGACTTCTTAGCTAATCATAAGTTGTTAATTGATTTGAACGGACGAAGGCTAGTCGATCAGGTTACTAACTTTAGTACGAGAGGAAACCTCTCTAGTTCGACAGAGCCCACGCTAAAAACCATTGTTGATAATTGCCACTATTATGAGTTGTTGAATAAGTTCCCAGAATTAACTAAGCCTGTTTCATATAAGGAGACACCTAGACATAGCGTTTGCCACCAAATAGAAACAACAGGTACTCCAGTGCATGCACGAGCGAGACAGCTACCACCAGACAGGTATGTAAAAGCCAAAAACGAATTTAGGGTTATGCAAGAGCTGGGGATTTGTAGGCCGAGTCATAGCGCTTGGGCAAGCCCCCTGCACGTGGTACCCAAGAAAGACGGTAATATTAGGCCATGTGGCGATTATAGGCGTTTAAATGCGATTACTAAACCAGATCGCTACCCTGTACCCCGTCTTCATGATTTCACGTATATTTTGGCTAATAAGAAAATTTTTACTAAGTTAGATGTTAATCGAGCATATAATTGTATACCTGTCGCGGAAAATGACATCGAAAAGACCGCTGTTATAACACCTTTTGGTTTATTTGAATTTATGCGCATGCCGTTTGGATTACGAAACGCCGCACAAACGTTCCAACGTTTCATGCATCATACTGTATTGCAAGGTTTAGATTTTTTATTTAACTACGTAGATGACGTAATAATCGCATCCGAAAACGAGATGCAGCATAAACAGCATCTAGAAAAAGTTTTTGAACGATTTAACGAATTTGGCATAACGATTAATTTCTCTAAATGCAGTTTTGGTAAAGAAAAATTAGACTTTTTAGGGTATGAAGTATCTGTAGCGGGAATCAGACCTCTAGAAGATAAAGTTAAAGCCATTTTAAATTTTCCCAAACCGGAAACTATTGAGGAATTGAGAAGATTTTTGGGAATGATGAATTTTTATAGGGCAAGCATACCCCAATCAGCTGATCATCAGACAGAGTTAAAAAAGTACCTAGGGAATTCGAAACGTAAAGATAAAACTAAAGTTAACTGGACAGAATTAGCCGAACGCAATTTTGAGCAATGTAAAGAGGACTTAAAGAATGCAGTTTTATTATCGTATCCAACGACAGATACCCCTTTAGCATTAATGACCGATGCGTCAGACACGTGTATAGGTGCAACATTACAACAATACGTGGATAGCAAGTGGAAACCTTTAGGATATTTTTCTAAAAAGTTGACAGAGGCACAAATTAAATATAGTACATATGATAGAGAACTATTAGGAATTTATTTGGCAATCATTCATTTTCGTAATATGGTAGAAGGTCAAGAGTTAATTATTTTTACAGATCACAAGCCCTTATCTTTTGCATTTAATAAAACAGGTACAAATAGGGAAACCTCACGAAGAGCTAGGCAAATTATGTTCATTAGCGAATTTAGTACAGACATAAGGCACATTAGTGGGTATGATAACGTTGTAGCAGACACTTTATCTAGAGTAGCAACAATATCGTGTCCCACGCCGCTCAATTACGCAGAACTTGCAGCTGCACAGGAAACGGACACCGAGCTAGCAAAATTGCAACGCGAGTCAAAGAACAATAACAACGTGGTGTTGAAACGTGTAACCTTATTTAATTCAGAGAAATACGTTGTTTGCGAAGTTTCAACCGACTCAGCACGTCCGTGCTTGACAGTCGAATTTCGACGTTTAGCTTTCGATTCGATACATAATTTGAGTCATCCAGGCATTAAAGCAAGTAGGAAACTAATTAGTGATAGATATTTTTGGCCAAACATGAATTTGGATGTTGGAAAATGGGCAAAAACGTGCGTGAAATGTCAAAGAGCGAAAATACAAAAACATACTATTTCCGATTTAGGAACTTTCGAGAGTAGTAAGCGTTTCGAACATATACATATAGACATTGTAGGACCTTTACCAACTTCATCTGAGGGATTTAGGTATTGTTTAACAATCATAGATAGATTCACGCGTTGGCCAGAGGCATTTCCGATAAAAGAGATAACTGCAGAAGTAGTAGCTAAGACATTATACGAAGGTTGGATTTGTCGTTATGGGTGTCCAGTTAAACTTACAAGTGATCAGGGAAGACAGTTTGAAAGCAATTTGTTTAAAGAATTAATGTCGCTAATGGGAATTCAGAAAACGCGTACCACTCCTTACCATCCTCAATGTAATGGAACCGTAGAACGGTGGCATAGATCTTTGAAATCCGCGTTAAAAGCACGTTTAGATACCAAATGCTGGGTAGATGAGATAGCAACGGCAATGTTAGGGCTACGCACAACGATCAGGTCCGATACAGGCGTAACCGCAGCACAAATGTTGTATGGTAGCAACATTAGGCTACCAGGTGAATTTTACGACACTAGTAGTGTGAAGTCGTACGATGATAACAGTTTTGTAAACAAACTAAAAAATGTGATTGATGGATTTAAGCCATCCAGTAGAGGTGATAAGTCACCCCACAAGATTTTTGTACACAGAGATTTATAATAGGTCTTTACCTATGAAATTGCCGTTTTGTATGAAAAAATTTAAACGAATTTTTTTCATGAATTTTTTATTTGTATTAATCGAAGTAATCACCCATGCAATCAATGCATCTTTGCCATCGCAGTGGCAGTTTATTGATGCCCTTCTTAAAGAAATCAGCTGGACGGGAGGCAACAAATTCTTCAAAGGCATTTTGTACTGCCTCTCGGGTATTAAATTTTTTTCCCGCCAAGAAGTTATCCAAATTCTGGAAAAAGTAGTAGTCTGTAGGCGCAAGGTCTGGTGAGTAGGGCGGATGACGGAGAGCTTCCAACCCCAGTTCTTGCAACTTGGAGACCGTCTGCTGTGCAGTATGAGGTCGCGCGTTGTCGTGCAGGAGCAGCGGAGACGAGCGATTGACCAATGCTGGTTGGAGATGCGCCAGCTTCTCCATCATTGTGTTCAGTTCTTCACAGTACACATCTGCAGTAATGCTCACCCCGTTTGGTAAGAAGCTGTGATGAATCACACCGGCGCTAGACCACCAAACAGTGACCATCACTTTTCTAGGGGTAAGTTTTCGTTTAGGGCATTGTTTAGGTGCTGAACCAGGATCCAACCAACTTGCTGAGCGCTTACGGTTATCAAACAGAATCCATTTTTCATCGCAGGTAACAATGCGGTTCAAAATTCCTTCATTTGTGTGTCTGTTGAGCAGTGCAAGGCACGTCTCGACGCGTACTTCGCGCTGGCGATCATTGAGTTCGTGGGGCACCCATTTGTCAAGCTTTTTTACCTTGCCAATTTGACGCAAATGGACCAATATTGTTTTGACGCTAACGTCGAAAGCTGCTGCTAATTCAGCCGTAGATTGTGTATCATCAGCTTCCACAATCGCCTTTAATTCGTCATTGTCGACCAAAGTCTTCGGACGACCGCGAGGTTCATTTTTCAGGTCGAAATTTCCAGAACGGAAGCGAGCAAACCAATAACAGGTGGTGCGTTGGTTTGTAGTGTTAGCTCCGTAAACGTCGTTGATGTTGCGTGCCGCTTGTGCCGCGTTGCTGCCACGACGGTACTCATATTCCATAATTACTCGAATTTTTAACGTATCCTGATGACGAAAAAGATTGAAATGCGATGAAAATGTAACACTAATCAATAAAGAAATGACTACTTTTAGAAAAAAAAATCCATGTTTTTAAAATAAAATTAATTTGAAATTAGAATTCTTAGCCAAACAAAAATTATTTTGATTTGAAATGGCCAGTACTGCAGAACGGCAATTTCAGTAAAGACCTAATATAATAGCAAATATGTATTTATTAGCAATGACGCAGTACGGAAACCATTACAACCTCCGTACGATGGACCATATCGCGTCATCACTAGAAACGAAAAAGTATATCGTGTACAGTTACCGGATAGACAAACTAACGTGTCTATAGATCGCTTAAAACCAGCATACATATTAAATGATAATGAATCGCCATCAGAAAAAATAGATAAACAGATCGTAGATAAAACTGATAGTAAAATAGTCACAAAAACTCAGAAGAAAGTAACTTTTCAAACAGGCGAACCAAGTAGCGATACATATACTACACGAACTGGTCGACTAAGCAAAAGACCATTGAAATATCGTTGAATTTGCAAACAAATATTAAGGTCAAATACATTGAACATAAGCGCGGAGCATCAATTTATTTTACATTATAAAGATTATAATTGTCGTGAAATAATACTACGTTACATACATAAATTAAAATAAATAAGTAATATGGGTTCCAATCAGACAAAGGAAAATGTCATTGTTAACGAAAACTTGTCAAATGTGGCACAAGTGGACACAAAATTGAATATTATAGGCATAGTTATGATAGTAACCATAGCACTATTGGCCATGTTGTTGATCTATGCAGGGAAACGAAGGTGTATCAAAAGCATACGAAAATGGTTAAAGAAGGAAGTGGTGGCAAGTTCAATAGCCATACCGAACATTAAGGTGGAAACTGTCCAGTCACCACAACTATCAACTAATCCCAAAGTCATATATTAGTGATAACCTGCTCACAAACCATCGTCCATTCAAATCAAGTCGTGCCAAAATATGTGTAATTGTGAAAAGTGAATGCGAATTTTTTGAATGTGTTTTTACTGGCGTCATCATGACGAATACTGAGGACTCTGAGGGGTGAATTTTTAATATAGCAGAGTATGTCGTCATGGTGACTACCCTTAACTATTTTTTAAAATTAATATTATAACAATGTAATAACGACAATACGGTACCATTATATCTAAGGTAACCGCACACTGTATAACGTAGGCGAGTTTATACTCGCATTGAATAAGTTGTTTAGCATTAAGATAATTTTATTGTAATAAAGTCATGTTGGCATTTGGCTTTGAATAATAAAAAATTGTTTCAAGAGTTACACTGCTGATACCTTTTGTAATACCAGCGTGATAATACATAACATTGTTTAGCATGATCATGTAGGTGACGCAATCGCGCACCAGTATCTGGTTACGACAGTGTTTACTATAGCTAAGTTATGCTTATGCAAAATCATTGTAACTTGAAGTAGCTAACCAGGAATGTATTTAGTCATGTTATTATTGGATTCTAGACTGATGAAATTATTTTGTAACCATATTTAAAAAAAAAAAAAAAAGGGAGGAATAGTGTAGGAACGCTGACACATTCGTTTTGTATTCATTTGTATGTGCAGCGATCGGCGACGCTAGTTCGCCCGTAACCACCGCCCGCTATAGACGCAATTATCATATATCGTATAAGTATACTGTGTAATACGAAAGGTGATTAAAAGTAACATCCAAGGAAACCAAAGTTTAATTTCTCTCCGTACACACACACACACAATATATAATACAATACACGCAAATACTAAAATACCTTAAAGGGAACTCGTATCTGATTGCACTTCAAATGACATTTTAGAAGATTGCACAAAAAACTAAAAACAAGTTGGTTCTCTAATCCCGATTTGTTAACATTTTCAAGTAACGACACAGTGTTTGATTTCACTCAAAAAAAATCCCTATGCTGTTTATCGCATAAATCGATCCAGAAATGCATTTTAAACGCAAGAGTAGAACACCCACGTGTGTATTGCACGACTCATGATGCGAAGCATCAGAGAGTGCTTTACGATCGAAAATTTTTTTTCGCCTCATTTTGGCGGCTATTTTTATTATTATAGCCTTGTTAGTTCACGGAATCAAGATATTTTGCATACTATTTGTCGAGATAATTTAATGGAGATTAATTTCATACTTTTTAAAAATTGATTTACTGCAATAGAATTGGGTAAAAACGCCAAAATAGGTCAAAAAAAAATCCTGTCCGTCATGTGTGAAACCCGGAAACACTGTAACTTGTGAAAAAATCCATTATTTAAGTTATTTTTTTTTTTAAATTCTAGTCGACGATTGTAGGTCACTGAATGCGAATGATTAATTAATTCAGTGTCGTTTAATTGCAATTAATAAAAAACGAAAACTACAAGACTGTACATCTATATATATCCATGTAAAATTAACATGGATGGTGATATATCTATAGATGTTATGTACATTTATTCCACCAGGGGCGCTTGTGCAGTACCTTCTTCCTACTACAGCTGTTTTTTCGGCAATTAATTTTGAACGACTTAAGTTTTTTTTTTTTTTTTATATATTTCCTAATTAAATGAGCATTATGAGTCGTGCACTTTTGGATTTTCCAAATTTTTTCAAATACTTTTTTTTATAAAAAATAATTTATATTTCCTCATCTTCGCCTAGAAAAAAGATTAAATAAATTCTGCAAGCGTATCTGATCAAGATATTTTTTATTGATTAATATACATTGATAAAGGATCTTTAGGCGCATATTTACTAGTTTTTATTTTTGGAGTATCACCTCTGGTTACCGTGTTATTAATTTTTATTCAGTTTTTTGTTTTTATTTTTTTTCTCGCAAAAACCTCAAAAGCGCGACTTGTGACCGGCACTGAAAGAATGCTTCTAATTAGGTCTATCATTGGTAGAAAAGTCACGTTGCACTATCGCGGCGTTTGGGAGTTACGTATAAAGGTTAAATGATACATTGTAGGGTTGTCACTAAAGGTCAAACAAACATAATATTCTTGATTAATAAAAAAACAATCATGTTTGGTAAAAACAGATTTCCATAACCCTCAGGACGGTTATGTTTCATTTCAAGCATATAATATATGCTATAACATAAAATGTATGCTATGCATATAACATATTATGTATGTGGACAAGTATAATCCTATTTTACGGGCTTCTTAACGGCTTTACTTGTATTTAATACTTCATGATAGGGTGAGAAAGCGGGATAACCTCGACTCTTCAAATCATGTCTCAAATTTTTTTATGTCTCCACACTCAGTTTCCTGTCGACAATGAAAATCCTCGGTGTCTAAGGTTCTGCAACCGTAGAAACTTTTTTTTAAACTACGGATGGTTCCTTTGGTGATGTCAGACAAGGTTATTACTACTTCTAAATCTTTTGAAGCTTTTGGGGTTATTTTGCTTCCATATTTAATTATTTTTACCTATTGTGGTATAGTAATTTTATTCTAGGTGCATCGTCTTCACATATAATTATTATATACATAATATTGTAAAACATTTTTAAAAGAGTAACGGTGGAGTTTCTTGCCCATTCTTCTCCATACGAAACTACCTTTTGGAAGGGGCAACTAGAATCAGTTCTATTTTTTGTAAATTTTGACGTTCAAAAGTGCCATTTTATGTGCCTATTTGAAATAAACGATTTGACTTTGACTTGACTTTGACCATCTTCTGAAGACGTCGTCGTCGTCGACGCAAAAGATTTTATTACTTTTTCTTGAGTTTGACCTTGTAGGGACTCCATGATCCGTTTTCTAATTTTGGGGTCTTGTTTATAACTTATATTGGGATCATTGAGTTTAGAAGATTCCAACAATGACGACATGCCAGTCGAATCCAAAGCGTTTCTGCGGATTGTGTGACATCCAGTATGGTGGATTCCTGAGGTAGTGCGTTACTGCACACCTCACTGGATGTCTCAAAGTCCAGAGCAATCCTTGCCAGAGGTTGTGAAGTGTTGCATAATTCAGTGGATGTCGCAAAGTCCACAGCAACCCTTTCCAGAGGTTGTGAAATATTGCACATCTCATTGGACGTCGCAAAATCCGCAGCAACGCTCTTAAATTCGACTGGTATATATCGTCAATGAACAGTTTGTTCAAGAAAATGGTATGCTTGTCCCTTAACTTCTTTTTTTTCCGGTTGCGTTTTTTATAAAAAGTCATGGCTTTTCCAAGAAATGGCTAAACAACTGTGTGAGTTGTGGTTTTTTGATTTTATTATTATTATTATAAGTCTATCCTGCAGGCTTAGCATGACGCTTTCTTTCTATTTCTACGAAGAATAGACACAGCTATTTTTATATAAAGTGACATTTCGTTTCTCCATTTTTGACATCGCACCGTAGAAATCCTTCTACAATCTATCATTTTGTCTTACGTTCTACCGATCTTTGTCTAGGTCCTTTTTTATGTAGACTATTTTAGAAGAAAGTTTTCTATCCCAAACTGTCAAAATCACTGTGACAACTGACATTTGTCTAAGGTAGTAAAGACAGTTTGATTTTGTAATCGCCATGCTAAAAGACAGTAGAAAACTTTTTAATCCACAGCCACAAAGTTTATACGGTTATCTACAAAATCATGATTTTACTAAAATCGAATTTGAAAATCGCGAGTCACCTACTTGTTTGCCCTACCCCGTGAATTTATTTTTAGTGCCGGAGGCGCGCAGGGTGGCAGTCTCGACCTTGTTTATATAGAATTTTGCACTTTTTGTATGGAAAATGTGTTTTTTTTTTCCCTAATGGGCAGCTCGTAGTTTTGGCCACTAAGGTCTTGTCTACTTAACCGGGCAAGCCTGTGGGTGCCTTAAGCTACTAACTTAAAGCCTCCAGCCAGGGGCGAAAATTCTTAAATACTAGGTGACCACATGTTATGGGCACCCTCTGTGGGGTACGAACCTCGGCTTAGGGCGTCACTGAGTGGAGGGCAGCAAGGTGGGACAGGCTGGATCGAACTTATATTATTATTATTATCAGGGGAATTTAAAGCTACAGGCTCAGCTACGGCGCGGGCTGGCGCTTCGTCGAGCAAGGGTCGGGGGGGGGGGGGGGGGGCAAATACGTCGGGGGCGTCGCGTAGGACCTCGGCGTCGAGGTCGGAACGATGGCGATCTGTTTTTGTGTACTGTACTGGTGGCCCTACTGCTCTCCTGGAGGAGGGTTATGGGGTCATCGGGGTCGGACAGGGGGAAAAATTATTACCTACGTGTTGAGTTTTAGGGGATTAAGCGTTTTCTAAAGGGGTTTAATTTTTTTATTATTTTTGCGATAGGACACACCATTATCGAGATATAAGCAAAATAAAAAAAAAACAGAAATAAACTAAATTATCGTGATTTTTTGTCTAGTTTAGAGGCATTTGTGAGAAGAGAATCCGCACCATTACTAAGGAGTTGGTTAAGGCCACTATTATTGTAATATTTTTTTGTTCCAAAATACGGTACTTCGACACTTTGAGAAAAATTGTAGTAGTTGTCTTTATATACGTGAGTTAATATTAGTATTTAGAATCAAACAGAAAAAAAAACCTATGTCAAAACAAAGAATTCTGAGTCGAATTATCTAAAAAGAGTGAATTTCGTAAAAAGTGCAGTTGACTCATTCTACTTTGCTGTCGTCTTACTGTCTACACGGAACGTCATTTTTGTATAATCTTCCGTCGAAAAAACGGTGCTCGTACAGTAGGTTTAGGCTTACTGTTCGCTAGGCGAGAGATCTTTGAGCTTTTGACCCATTTCTCTGAAAAGTACGGTCGTCAAGACAGATGGTGTTAGGTCATCAGGTGACCCGTTCTTTTTATTTTTTTTTCTTTCTGCTTAAAAGCACTCAAAAATATGAAATCGCGAACAACCTCCTTGCATATTTGCGGTTACTACAGATCTCCAAAAAAAAAACACCAGCTATTTTTTTTTTAAGTTGTACCTAGAGGTATATACAGGGTGGAATTTTGTAATGCCACCTGGAGGGAAAGTACTCTTAATACTGCTTAATAAGTTTTACTCAAAGGAAACATTCCTTTATTTTTGAATAGAAAGCAAACTGCATTCAACGATTTTTGGAAATTCTCTTCTCCCACACCCGGGAATCGAACCGGCTAAAATCTGAAAAAATTATACCCTGTACTTTTATTGCATCGATCGTTAGGGTCAGTTATAAGGATGAAATCTCTCTAACAAACATGATAAATTAAATGAAAACCAGGAAATCTTAAATTAATTTAATTATTTACAAAAAATGGTAAACTAACTAATTAGTTGCTCGAAATGGGCTCCATTCTCTTGGATACACAAATTTATTCTTTTAACGAATTCATTTCTAGTAACCTTTAATAAAGTGTTGTGGTGAATATTATAAATCGTATTCCGAACTTCAACTCTCAACTCGTTGTCATTCGCATAAGATTTCATGTAAATTTGATTTTTTACATATCCCCACAAAAAAAATCTAATGGTGTGAGATCTGGCGATCTCGCAGGCCACCTGATTGTGCCGTTTGTACCAATCCAGGTATTAAAATGGTTATTAATGTAGGCAGTAGTGATTCTGCTGTTATGTGCTGGAGCGCCATCTTGCTGTAGAATTATTTGGTTTCGCTCTTCCTCGGGGAAACCATTTAACTCGTTTCTTAAGAGATCCAGTATTTCAATATACTTAACAGTGTTTAAATGACCTTCGTACACGTGGACTAACACTACATTATTTCTCATAATTCCGCACCAAACGTTGAAAGAAAATCTTACTTGATTGTTAGTTTCATGAACACGAACAGGATTCACTCGAGACCAATAATGGTTATTGCGGCGATTGTACATGCCATTATTGCTGAAGTTGGTTTCGTCAGACCATACAATGTTACTCAAAAAATTAGGGTTTCGGTCAATTTCTCCAAGCATGTTTTCACAAAATTGTAATCGTCTGTCACGATCCCCAATATGCAATTTTTGCTCCAACCGACCTTCACGATAACATTTATACTTATACTTTTTCAGCACTTTAAGTACGCGAGTGTGGGTTGTTCCTAATTCATTGGCAGCATCTCTACTTGAAGCCTTTGGAAATGATTCAAAGTATGTTAAAACATCTAGTTCAAAATCGAAATAGTTTTGCTGAATAGTTTGCCGTCTCTTCTTGAACCCACCCGTATTCTTTAAATTTTCTACCATTCTTTTCAATACGAACCGAGTTGGTGCCTGTCGGTCTTGATATCTCTCTCCATACCACCGCAGAGCTATATTCACGTTTTTGTTATTTAAAAAATAAGCTTACATTAAATCAAACTGTTCTTGATAAGCCATTTTCACCGTGAGACAAAATGTGAAATGAGTTGTAAAAACAATCAAATGTGAATAACAACTATGACAATCTAATTTTCAAATTTTAATCTAACATTCCATATTTAAATTACCTCATACACGCAGCTACGAGTATGTCGCAAAGGAGTCTGCATTACAAAAGATGGATGTTAGTTAAAGAGTTTAACTTGACTCATTGAATTTGTAACTTCAGATTTCCTGGTTTTCCTTTCATTTAATTTATCATGTTTGTTAGAGAGATTTCATCCTTATAATTGACCCTAACGATCGATGCAATAAAAGTACAGGGTATAATTTTTTCAGATTTTAGCCGGTTCGATTCCCGGGTGTGGGAGAAGAGAATTTTCGAAAATATTTGAATGCAGTTTGCTTTCTATTAAAAAATAAAGGAATGTTTCCTTTGAGTAAAATTTTCTATCTGCAGTATTAAGAGTACTTTCCCTCCAGGTGGCATTACAAAATTCCACCCTGTATATATATATATGGGAACAAATCTATGTATAAGATATATTTTATGTGTAAATAATATCCAGCGTTGTAATTAAGAGAAAAATTTAGATAAGTCTGACTAACATGAAAGGTCAAGTTGAGTGACAACCCTAACACTATATTATGAAATTTAATAACTCTTAAACGCCGCAATAGTGCAACGTGACTTTTTTACCAATGATAGACCTAATTAAGAGCAATCTTTCAGTGCCGGTCACAAGGCGCACTTTTGAGGTTTTTGGGAGAAAAAATATAAAAACATAAAACTATATAAAAATTAATAACACGGTAACCAAATAATACTAATAATAATAAATAATACTCCAAATATAAAAACTGGTAAATATGCGCCTACCGATCCTATAACAATGTAATTTAATCAAAAAATATCTTGATCAGATACGCTTACAGAATATATTTAACCTTTTTTCTTGGTGAAGGTCATGAAATATAAATTACTTTTTATAAAAAAAAAAGTATTTGAAATACGCTCGTTGGTGTTATATGTTAAAAATGCATTTAATGATCGACCTATGCGATAAACAGCTTAATTAAGGATTTTTTTTGAGTGAAATCAAACACTGTGCGACAGTTCTTGTAGTCTGTGAGTATAGTTTATTACTCTGTGGATAACGTCATACTGATAGTTGCTCCTAATCCACAGACTCAACAGAGTACCTTTTATTTGTTTAATGAACTGTTGAGATAGTCGAAGACAGGGTAATGCACTCTTTCTTTTTCGATCTAGCGGCTTTTCTAGTTATTGATCACCCTCTTAGATTTATCAAAAGACCTACGTGAGATCTATGTTTGATACATTGTAGTGAATTCACAGTTTTAAAATGATTTTTCCGAAGACACTCAGGAAGTTGCAAATGCTACTTCAGTAATTATTGTGTTTAGTTAGTTAATCTGCAAATTAATTCATCAATCAGCTCCATTCAAGCTTAGAATAAGGTCACGTTTTGATTTCAACGTGTGAAAGTAAATTAAGTACCGAGCAGAGGTACAAAAAGTGATGGCCACTGGAACAGTGTGTCAACAATTCTCCGGTGGCGAGCTGACGCTTGAGGTAAGAACCGCAGCCGTTGCTTGTGTTGTTGTTATGTTCATTACCGTAAATAGCTACAAAATCAATATCGAATTCGACGTGTTAAAATTATTAAACTTAAAAATTATATGGTTTTCATAGTACCTACGTGATATTGACAAAAGCGTAGTGTCTCTTCCTCATACGCCACTTATGTATGAAGAGTTGAAGTTGACACATTTCAACTCAATGATTAATCACCTGTTAAATGAATTCTGTGTATTCTTTATTTTTCTGATTATTTTTTACTTTTCGTTTCTTACAATGCTTGCTTTGTTTGTGACTACTGCTTCCTGCACCTGATTCTATGCAGCTGTTAAGCAATAACTTCTCAGGACATAGGTGTTGGTGAAAGCTCAATGCTCTAAAACCAATTGACTGCAATGTCAGCACAATAATATTTATTGCATATTCCACATGCTATTTGTATACAGTTGTGGACTTAGAATTGGGAGCGACTGATATTGAAATCACTTTTCGATAAACAGGTTGCTGTTATTTTTGAATCAATTTACAGATAGTAACTTTTAACAATATGGTGAAACATCAATTTTTATAGGCTTTTTATATTATGGCTTATAATTGCTGCTCTGCAGCGACAGCCATGGCATTTATTAATCTTTTACAGATTTCATCAGAAATAGACCATAGCCCAAGATTGATTTGCTCCAAGATTAGACAAATGCATCATACACTTGATTCAAATTACTCACACTTTTAGCAGCCACACTCTTCTTTACTTCTCCCCATAGATTTTCGATTGGATTAAGGTCTGGACTGTTTACAGGCCAATCTATCACAATAACTTTTTGATCACTAAGAAACTGTTGCACTGAATGTGCAGTGTGTTTGGAGTCATTATTATGTAGAAATGTCCAAACTGCAGGCAACTTCTTAGCATAAGGAAGGAATAGTCTCATCCAATATTTGCCTCTATTGAATCTAAAATGCCTTCAATCTTTTTAACTGGCCCAACACCATGCCCTAAGAAACATCCTCAAAGTGTTATGTGTCCACCCCCATGCTTTAATACTTTATTCGTGAAGTTAGGATTCAATGCCAGCTTAGCTGGTCGACGTACATATTACATTTGTTGCACATACCAATAACATGAATCACCTATAGACAAAATTCCTACATGATTAGGGCAAGCCGCATGTATAATGAAAACTGCCAGGAAGTTGACATAGGTCTCTTTACTACCAGTGTGCCTAAATTAAAGAAAGTTCTTTGCAATCACATCTTCGACAAAATAACATAGCCCTTGCATTATATACGAATAGACAGAACGCGAAAGTAACAATGTCTGCTTCTTAGTACATAGTTAATTGTTAGTCTATGTGTGAAAACTTGTAATTGGCCATCATGATGTTAAAAAAGAAAAGAAAGAAAGAAAGAAAGAATAAAGTTTATTTGGACACAGTATGTGAAACACAAAACACAAATAATAAAAAATAAAAAGTGATAACAGTGTGTGCCTCACGGCTGCGCCAAAAAGGTTCATTTCAGCATTAATGTCAGACAGGTGCTGTCTGACGCTGGTTTTCTAATGAACCCTTAGGGACTAGTGACGGGGAGTACAAACAGTTTCAACATACCTAATATATATTTTTATACTTATAAATAAATGAATAAACTAGTACAAACTTACTTTGTATCAAATATAGTAACAAAAAACAAAAACAAAAAAAACAAAAAAACTCTGTAACCATTGTGTCTGAATAGCTGTAAGTTTTCCAAAAATAATATAAGATGTTGTCGATGCAGGCGGGCGAGGCGACAGACTACGCGAGCGCCGAGGCCATGGCGCTACACGAGCGCCTCGTCGCCTACGTGCACGCGCTCGCCGGCGGACATGTGAGTACTCGCCCAGTGCGCCCGACCGCGCCCGAGCGCGCCCGACACTCATCCCCGCTGTTCGTAGGAGCCGCGCTCCGGCGTGTGGGTGGAGCATTCGTACGCGCGCGCGCGGGGCGCCTCTCACGCGCCCGCCGCGCACGTGCGCGTACTGCTGGGGCCGCGCCTGTCCGTCGAGCGCGGCGACGTGGACGTGCAGCGCGTGGAGCCACCGCCGCCCGAGCTGCCCGAACTGCCCGCTGACCGCTCGCCCGAGCGCGACCACTCCGACAGCGAGCACGACGACGATTGGGAGGCGCGTGTCACCGCGCTCGCACCCAGCGCCGTGCACGCGCGACTCGCCGAGCACGCGCTCGACACGCTGCGCCGCATGCGCCTGGAGCGCCTGGCGGGCCCGCGCCGTGCGGGCGGCGACGCGGCGGCGCGCTCGGCGGCGCGGCGCCTGCGCCTGGCGCTGGCGGGCGCGGCGGCGCACCCGGCGGCGCACGCGCAGCGGCCCGGCGCGTGGCTGCACGCCACGCTGCACGCCTACATGCCGCGCGAGGAGCGGCGCCTGTACGACGAGCTGGCCGGCGAGCTGCGCCGCGCCGCGCCGCGCCTGGCCGAGCGTGCGACGGGCGGCCGCGCGCCGCCGCCGCGGGCCGACCCGCTGGCGGCGGTGGGCCCGGCGCTGGGCTGCGACTCGAGCCCGTGGCTGGTGTGGCTGGGCTGCGGGCGCGCGAAGCTGGACGCCCGCTGGGCGCGGCGCCTGGGCGCGCTGGTGCACACGCGCGTGCTGGAGGGCGCGGGGGCCGCGGGGGGCGCGGGGGGCGCGGAGGGCGCGGGGGGCGCGGCGCCGGACGCGTGGTGCGCGGCGGTGGCGGGCAGCGTGCGCGCCGCGCTGGGCGACACGTTGGTGGAGGCCGGGTGAGTGTGAGAGCGGCCGTAACATAGTTTTCGTAATAAATTCGAATGCTGAAAGATGAAATATTTCAAGACGTATTCCCTTTTTTTGGGTCCTTAAGATATCGTGGTGGGAGAAGGTGTTAAATGAAATTCTAATGTACAGTATAAAGTCTATTGAATGATAACCTTGAATAATAGCACAGTGACGCTTCTTACTTATTCTGTACGGAACACACAAGTTATCGCTACGGTGGTGGCGGCGCGGGGAAGACGACTGGCCGGTGGCCACTAAACTGTATGCGCGGGAACAATGCATTTTGCATTGTTACCATTATTGTTACCTGGTGTTCCTACACCTTTACTCGACTCGCTCGGCGGGGTGTCGGCGAATAAAAAACCGAGCAGAAGGAAAGCTTCTTATCAGAGCTCAAAATTCTTACCTATTTCATTGGGCTGTCACTCGGTTATAGAAAATAATAAAAAACCGAGCTAGTGTGAGTCGGGATTCGGCAATGAGCACGGACGGACGGACGGATAGACAGACCGACAGACGAACGGACGGACAGGCACTGCGACTGAGGTGATCCCTTAAGCTTTCCGTTTTCCAATTTTAGTACGGAACATTAACTAGTTAGCCACTGTAAACCGTTGAGGAGTTCCCTTAACTGTCCTTCGTCTTTATCATAAGACCTCTAATGCCAGTCACATCCAATCTAGGTGTAAAGTTCTCATCAATACAAATTAATCAAGCCCAAACACAACGTAACTGCTGTAAATCGTTGAGGAGTTCCCTCGACTGTCTTTCGGCTCCATTATCAGATCAACTCCAGACCTTCATTAAATTGTAGTGCTTTAAAATACTTAATGAAAAAATTAATAAACGCACTAGTTGCCCCTACGATTTTCGAAGGTTCCCCTCGATTTCTCTGGGATGCCATCATCAGATCCTGGTTTACTTATCATGGGACCACCCTTAGGATATCTCCTTTCCAACAAAAAATAATCATAAAAATCGGTTCATAAACGACGAAGTTACCCACGAACATAAATACAAAAAAAAATACGGTCGAATTGAGAAACCTCCTTCTTTTTTGAAGTCGGTTTAAAAAATAGTGTAACTTTGAAAGACGAAATCCTTACTAATATTATAAATGCGAAAGTAACTGTCTGTCTGTCGCGTTTTCACGCCAAAACTACTCAACCGATTTGAATGTTTGGTACACAGATAGTCTAGAGCCTGAGAAAGGCCATTGGCTACATTTTAATGCGAAAAAGGGTTGTAAGGGGTTGAAAGGGGGGGATGAAAATTTGTATGGAAGTATCGTCATTTTTAGAGCTAGAAGCTTGAAACTTATTTTTTAGGCTGTTGATTCGATATAAATAAATATGGCATTCAAAGTTTGTAAAAGTTTTACCCTCAAGGGTGGAAAATAACAATAGGGAATAGCGGATGAAAGTTTGTATGGAAGTGTGTAAAGCTTATGTGAATGTTTTATAAGTATGCGACAAGAGACAAAATATTAAAACTATTCTGATGTAACATTTACGGAGTCATAACAAATTAACAAAATGTGAAACTGAAGTTAACGCGAGTAAGAAACTTGCCGAGCACCGCGCCCCACGCAACGAGCGCGGTGCGGGGGGGGGGATATGCCTAAGTGTGCGTACATAATTATTAATACTTTATACCTTATGTACTTAAATAATTTAATAAGCTCTTTGCAGTGAAACACTGTAAATATCTCATTAAAGTATTTATACGTATGTGTCTTATTTGTAAAATAATTAGCCTAAATAATTAAAAATGCTTCCCAAAGACACTATTCCACGCGGACGAAGTCGCGGGTGTGCGGGCGGGGGTTATAATGTTAAGTTTGTTTAACATTAAGTAGCTACAAAAATACAAAGTAAGTTAAGTAGGTACATTTAATTCCTAACCAAACGCCAGACATTTGAGATCAAAGTGGCCAGTTCGACAAATCGCCAATTTCATATGTAACGACCTATAAGATTAATATGAGTTACGGACGGACGGACAGACGGTCATGGCGAAACTATAAGGTTTCCCTCCTTGTTTTACTATTTCACGAACGTAAGTTAAGTATCTAATAGAATAGGTCAAACGAAATCTTGCTAAGAGGGCCTACAAACACACTTTGTTACCTACAAACCTGCTAAAACAGAAGTACGAAACAAATAAGGGTGACGAACAATAATACAGGCCTTTTTTTATTGTAAGCCTGTTCTTTATGTTAATTTTGAAGGTGCAAATAAATAAACATTATTATTATTATTTATTATTATAAGAATTATAAATAATACTTTTTATCGGAAACCCTTACCTACCGCCATCTTAGTTATACCTAAGGCCTCTGCCTCGAATGTTGCGGGCAGCGGGGCGCGCAACGCATACCTGTTCTCCAGACCAGCGGCACTATAGCGGTGTAGTGTTGTGTTCGTGGTTGTGTTGTCGAGATATTTGTTTTTATTCGCGAACGAAATGTCTGAAAAACGGCGACAACATCTTTTTGATTCAAATTTATTCTTAACGCTCGATTTATTGTGGGCAAAAGAAGAAGTGGATCCCTACTATAGGGCAAGGAAAATAGATGGCGAGTTTTATCGAAATTATGAAGAACAGAGACAAAATCCCGACAAATTCTACGACTACACCAGAATGAGTGTAGAAACTTTTGACTATATTCTTGAAACTATCAAGAGTGATTTAGACTCTGGAATTAATCCAAAACGATTTAGAGGTATATCTCCAGCAGAAAAATTATACTTGACGCTTGGGTAAGTAAAACAACGAAATTGTAATTTGTAATTGTATTTATTGATAGTTTCAAAAAGGAAATTGTGTTGCACTAATTTAGTAAATAGTTTGGCATCGGTCTTAAGTTCCCAGATACAATCATTTTAATTAAATACCTACTACACACTAATCAGCCTTAATTATTTATCTTTGACGAGAACATTTATTATATAAAAACGTTTCGTATGAAATAAGTAACATAACAGTTTGTCATTTATTTTTAAAATCACAGTTTTCATTTGTACGATGATTAATTATTTCTACAATCACAGTTGTCTTACTCATTGACAGTATTTTTATTATAAGGTTGATATACCTAGTTATAACTAAAAAAAAAACACAGTTACCTACAGTCATTTATCTCTAAAATCACAGTTCTCATTTGTACGATGATTAGTTATTTGAATCACAGTTTTGTTATTTATTGACAGTATTTTCATTATAAGATTGATATACCTAGTGTTGAGTACTATACCCATACATATATGATTCATTAGAAGGGTACATGCTTTCATTTACACTTAACTCATCTAGAAGAGCTTGATTAATTTTTTGTCTTACTCTAAACTTTTGTACTGGCGTGATTTTTTCCATTTGTGGAAGCATTCACGCACAGCACTCATAAAAAAAGTAGTAGTCTTCTGACTTATTCTCATGTCTAGAAGCCTCGTTTCTACTTTGATATGATAAATCATTTTCCAGCAGTCTTATCCTTTTCCTTTCCAATTCTAAAAATTCAGTTCTTATGTCATTCGCTGTTTTCTTTTTTCTTGATCGTTGTGAAGTAGACGCTTCTCTTGAAGGCGTAGAAGTTTCTTGCGATGATGTAGAAGCTTCTTGAGAAGAAACAGGAGCCTCTTGTGAGGATGTAGAAGTTTGTTGTGGATAAATAGAAGATTTTTCATCATGAACGGTTGTATTTTCTTGAGAGTTTTCTTCAGAGATCTGTTCTATCTCAAAAGAATCATTACTTATCTGATTACTTACTTCAGTACTGCTTAAATTACCCTCAGTAATATTTGGTACAACTTCATCACGCAAAAACCTCAATTGAGAAAAATATTGCCAATTCGAGGGTTGATTAACATTTCCGGCATCTCCTGATCTAGGAGTAGGATTTTTTTTTAATTCCTTTCTATAGTGATCTTTTATGTTTTTCCATTTTTTCTTTAAATCGGTCACTGAAACAAAAGAATGAACAGACTATTTATTACATACATAACTTTAACATACCTATGCTTTAATTTTCAGGTTTTTGGCGAATGGGCCGCCTTTCAAAAGACTGTCGTTGTCATTCAGAAAGGGAAAAACAAACGGCGGCCAACATAGTTTATGGCACTTGTAGAGCTATATGGAACAATTTGGTACATTTACATATGCCAAAACCGACAGAAGAATTATTGAAAAAAATTACGGAAAAATACTATGAAAAATGGCAATTTCCTAATTGCATCGGAGCTATAGATGGCAAACATTGTCGAATAAAAAATCCTAAGTTTGCTGGATCATCGCATTATAATTATAAACATTTCTTTTCTTTTTGATGTTTGTACAAACCTACTTACAGAAATAAAATCATTTATCATTTATCACTTGCAAGCGGTCGCGGATGCTGACAAAAGATTCATTTGTATAGAAGTTGGAGGACGAGGAAAACAAAGCGATGCAGGGACATTCCATTACTCTAATTTGAACCATTTACTTCAAAGTAATAACTTCAATATACCCCGTCCACAATATCTACCCAGATCAGATATCATTCTACCAATGGTTTTTATTGGAGATGAAGGATATCCACTCAAAACCTATTTGATGCGACCTTATCCTCAAAGCGTACTTAATGCACAAAATGAGTTATTTAATAAGCGATTATCGCGGGCTCGAAAGACTATTGAGTGTGCTTTCGGAATTTTAAGATCCAAGTGGCATATTTTCAGATCACCCATAGAGACAAACAAATGTCACGCAAGATTACTCATCAAAACTTGCTGTTTGTTGCATAACATTATCCGAGATAAGGACGGTGATAATGATATTGCCTATATTACTGTCAATACGAATCAACAAAGAATACAAACACGATTACAAACAAACGCCCGGACGTCTTATCAAGCACAATATATACGTGAAAAATTCAAAGAATATTTTGTAAATAATCGCATTAGTTACTAATTAATTTGTAAAACATAATAAATATTGTATTTGACATAATAAATCATTTTTATATTTACCTTCAATATTCAGTTCGTTTTTTATTTCTTCCCATAATTGGTTAATTATTCTTCTATTTTTATGGTTCACATCTTTGCTGTTCCATATGGGTGTCCTCTCAAAGATTGCCGAAATAATTTGCTCTTGCACGTCCGAGGACATTTTAATACGTCACAAAAAAAATGTACAACACTATACTACAATGCAGACGCGCAACGCGGGCGCTCACCGCTTCACTGGAGCACTCCCGCGCCGCCGCCGCCCCGCTGCCCGCAACATTCGAGGCAGAGGCCTTATACCTACCTTGTAGTTAAATACTTCTGTAATAACTTATTATGCTTTAAAAATGTGTAGGTAATAGGTAGATATAGATAATTACCTGACAGGATCCTTTGGATATACAAAAAAAGTCGGTTTACGGACGATAATTTTACGTGATAACATCATCGACTCAGGCGAAACGTGACAATGAGTCATGCTTTTTAGTGCGTGCAGCCGGTGTTCATCGATTTATAAGACGTTATCACGTCAAATAGAAATCTCTGTTTTTTCCATTATTTGTACACACAGTAGAACAATTTGGCACATTTTAAAATAAATTAAAATCAAACTCGAACCATTTATTTCAAATAAACTAATTACAGGCACTTTTGAATTGTCAAGGGGTCGGTCAGTCAGAAAAATGAAGCTAGTTGCCCATTCCAAAGCGTAATAGGTACCTATGGAGAAGAACGGGCAAGAAACTCCATGGACACTCTTTTAAGTCACAAAATATGATTATAAAATATTGGTTACATCATTCATGTTGAAATTATGCATGTGAGAACAATGCAGAACGTTAAAAGCGTTCGTAATAAAAACACAAAAACAATTCATATATTAGTTAAATTAAAATACTAAAAATAAAACGTCCGCGTCGTATTGCAGCCGGATGACACACTTTAACTTAGTTCGCTTGTTGAGCTGGCTCAAACTGGTTTGTACCCGCGCGGGGGCCGCACTATGGAAAATGGTAGAACAACGGCAACGGTTCTAATGTCGTTACTGACGCATTTTCTTTTAATAGTATATGAGTGGAACTTTATTATAATGTAGTAATTTTGCTTGAATTAATTTTGTTTTTTTTTAATACGACGAAGTGTCAATTCAAAAAAATGTCTATTTCAGGTCTGTTCACTTCAATATTTTAAACTTGATTTCTTTAAAAAAATTGCGGTAATTGATATAAAGTATTATACATTTCTAAAAAGCCCATTGTATGTAGATTTCAAAGCAAATATAATGTTGTAGGTTTTATCGTTATATTTCTATAAAAAAAAAACAACAATAAGTCAGGGGAAAAAATACAGTATTTTAACTTCTTCGAGACTTTTGATAGTTACCGATGTCTCCCGATGCTTTACATTTGATTTTGTTTTGTAGCGTAGATATACATAAATATCGTTTATAAAAATTTGCTGCGGATACGTGCGGTTTCTGAAGTTATCGTGAAAAGTATGACACAAGTCAGGGAACAGAAAACCTCTATCTTTTGCAGTTTCTAATGTGAATTGTTCACTGATTAGTTTGAGGTATATTTTATTTAAATATTATTTATTTATTGATAATAGGGCGTACTATCTACAGTTTGCACTCATTTTGCCATACAACTTTAATCAACAAAATGCACACTACCCTTATTTATCAAATAATATACAGGGTGGATTTTTGAGATGGGGCAGCAAGGGCAGCTACCTTAACCGTTGTAGCTACAGGAAAACGGTCTTAGAAGACTTTCCTTAACTTTTTGCGAAATTTTGATTTGCATTCACAGATTCTGAAAAAAATGTACGGTAGTCAGCAGGAAAATGGGCAATTTTCTCAAAAACTTTTTTTTATGCTAATCGATCATATTTCATATAAGGATCCAAAACCTCTATTGGACCAACTGAGGTTTCAGTACTAGGAAAGTCAGAAATCTCAAAAAACTTTTTCCATACATTTCGTAGGAAATGAGACTACAACTTAATGTTTTACCATCGATAAACTGACAGCTACAAAAAAGACTAATCGAAAAACAAATAATAAATAATAACTTCTACTTTGGGTATTATTTCACCTTAAAATTAAAAACTTGAAACTTTTAATTTGGTTTCACCTAGTTTTTTTTACTTTTGTGCTCTTAAGATATGAGGTGCTCAAAATGGTAGCCATTTTGTCGTAGGCATAGGTTAACTCTCTTTACTACAGAACAGGTGGCAGCTGATAATGTGAAAGTATGAATGCCATTGATAGATAATCGTGGTAAGTGAATCTTTGAGTTCCTGTCTTATTTATTTTTAAAAAGTTCATTTTTTAATAGAACTACATGATCAGGACTGCGAGGTGACCACGGTATAGGACCATATGTTCCTATCCACTGCCTCCGGAATTGCCGGTTCAAGTTAGAACGGGTTTGGCGGCTGTTGTGTAGCGGAGCGCCATCTTCATCTTCAGAGGTCATTTTTGTCACAGAAAAAAATGTTGTGTTCGTTATTGTCAGGAGAAGGACCCTCCTGACAATAACGAACACAACATTTTTTTTTTAGTGAAATCGGTCCAGCCGTTCACGCGTGATGGCGTGACCAAGGGAAATAGGGATTCATTTTTATATATATAGATATACTAACCGCTATAATGAAGACAGGCAGAAAATAAACAAAAAAAAAATTACTTCGAATTACGAACGAATACGCGTCATAATTTAATTTGCTTTGAAAACAGAATCGAGATAGTCTGTTGCCTGGTTGCTTATAATTTCCGAAATTCTGTGACAAAAATGACCTCTGAAGATGAAGATGGCGCTCCGCTACACAACAGCCGCCAAACCCGTTCTAACTTGAACCGGCAATTCCGGAGGCAGTGGATAGGAACATATGGTCCTATACCGTGGTCACCTCGCAGTCCTGATCATGTAGTTCTATTAAAAAATGAACTTTTTAAAAATAAATAAGACAGGAACTCAAAGATTCACTTACCACGATTATCTATCAATGGCATTCATACTTTCACATTATCAGCTGCCACCTGTTCTGTAGTAAAGAGAGTTAACCTATGCCTACGACAAAATGGCTACCATTTTGAGCACCTCATATCTTAAGAGCACAAAAGTAAAAAAAAACTAGGTGAAACCAAATTAAAAGTTTCAAGTTTTTAATTTTAAGGTGAAATAATACCCAAAGTAGAAGTTATTATTTATTATTTGTTTTTCGATTAGTCTTTTTTGTAGCTGTCAGTTTATCGATGGTAAAACATTAAGTTGTAGTCTCATTTCCTACGAAATGTATGGAAAAAGTTTTTTTGCGATTTCTGATTTTTCTAGTACTCAAACCTCAGTTGGTCTAATAGAGGTTTTTCATCCTTATATGAAACATGATCGATTGAAATAAAAAAAAAGTTTTTGTGAAAATTGCCCATTTTCCTGCTGACTGTACATTTTTTTCAAAATCTGTGAATGCGAATAAAATTTTCTCAAAAACTTAAGGAAAGTCTCTTAAGACCGTTTTCCTGTAGCTACAACGGTCAAGGCAGCTGCCCTTGCTGCCCCATCTCAAAAATCCACCCTGTATAAAGAGTGAATTCACATAATATCGCTATTACAAATTCGTAATAAAACTAAACAGACGTTTGACTGTTACGTACCTTTGTTGAATTTCAAAAGACTACAACTTTCAAGTGTTCTAAGCGTGAATTATTACTTCCATACATCGAAGGAGGAAAAAAATCTCTTTAATCTGGTGTAATGGTAAATGCTGAAAAATTTGGCAATTATGTCATGGAAACTGCCAGAATCTATGTGAACAATTATGATTGGTACTACATGCCATCTTCAGTACATAAAATTTTAATTCGTGGTGAAAGTATCATTAAGCATTTTGCTGTGCTTCCTATTGTTCAACTTTCACTAGAAGTGCGAGACTTCCGCAATAAGGATTATAAAAAAAAATCGGCTACATCATGCCAGGAAGTGCTCTCGTACGGCTACAAATGAGGATATATTTACTCTTCACTATACATCAGATCCATACATTTCCTCTCTTAGAAAAAAAAATAGCAGGACTGTGATACTTGATGAAGATACCCTAGATCTTTTAAAAGTGAACGAACTCATTTTGGATCCCGAAGTTCACCAAATATAATTAAGCAAGTGTATGCTCTATATTAAGGGGCCGTGCACGAAATCGACTGATTTTGATCAATTTTGTTCGCTTGTTGTTGTTGCTTGTGTTGTTGTTGTGCCTTTCTCAAAAGGGAAAAATAATTTAAACAAAATTATTTGTGATTTGAAAAGTAGAGTTCTTAGTCTTGCATGTAGGCTAAAAGGATTTTTCAAATAAATTAAGTATTCATGGAAAATCACAAAAATTCACAACAAGTTTTCCAAAAAATGACGCGAGACTAACGTTTGATTATCGTTTTACAAGAAACTACTTTGGATTTTGAACATTAAAAAATATCATCAACATCACTATATAGTCTACTTGCATATAGCGTGACCATTTTATTTAACTACCATACAAAATTTTGTGTAAAAAAAATGTTGAAATAACGCAATTTTTGGGAAACTTCTAGACAAATAAGTATTTTTTTCTAATGCTTAGAAACACTTTAAAGAAATTTAAAAAATTATATATGAATCTTAAGTTATCCTTTTAATAGAATCTAAATTTTATTTTATAAATAAATAACAACTTCATTTCGTAATTAAAGGGCAAAGTGAACTATATTATCGATCGCGCAAAAATGATCCCGTCAGTAGCGACCGGGCCTTCCCAGCGTGAGGACGTATCACTTTGCATTGCAGGGGCGTGCGTGTTCTACGTAAATATAATCCAGAAATTGTACGCCGACTAACACATTTTGATCCGGTAAGTATTAATTTTATTTTAACTTCTTTGCTTTTTTATGAAGAATATAAATATTTTGCATGCCTAGTCTTTATATAGGTATATAAAATACCAGTGTGCGAGTGTTCGAAATTCTTCTCTACTTTACGGCTTGACCGATTTTGATGACTATGGTGGCGTTGTTGTCGCAGAACAACGTCTACCTACCGGGTCCGCTTGTTATAATTAGATTGTTTATTTCATTGTTTTTTTTTTTAATGATTTACTATATTTTTAGTTCGACTACTTAATCAATGGAAAATTTGGAGAGCAGTGGTAGCCCAGTGAAGAGCAGTGGTAGCTCAGTAAAGAGCAGTGGTGGCTCAGTGGTAATGACCGCAATTTACGAGTACTAAGTAGGTCGTGGGTTCGAACGCAGACAGGCGGTTTACTTTGTGTAAATTATTTCATCACCACTGCTCTCAAAACGGTGAAGGAAAACATCGTGAGGAAACCGGCATGTCCTAGAACCAAGAATTCGAAGACATGTGACATCTACCAACCCACACTGGGACCAACCTGCACTGGGCCCGCGTGTTGGATTTCAGCCCACTCTCTTACCGAGAGGAGGCCTGAGTCCCAGCAGTGTGAACATTATAGGCTGATCATGATATTAACGTATAAATTTGTTGTAGATAATGGGTCGGAAGAAGGGATCGCATTACCAGCAGGCTTAGCACAAGCACCGTTTTGTCGACGGAAGAGTAGACAATAATGACGTTCCGTGTGATAGCAGCAAAGTAGAAAGAGTCAACCGCACGTTTTACGAAATTCAGTAGTTTATTCACGATTTTCATTTATTTTGCTTATGTCTCGAAAATGGTGTGTCCTATCGCAAAAATGATAAAAATATGAAGCCCCTTTATTAAAGCCCAAAACCCCTAAAACTCAACATGTAGGTAATAATTTTTCACATTTTCCATACAAAAAGTGAAAAATTCAATTTTTCCATTAAATTTTTATTCGTTGTGGCCGTCGAGTACGAATAGACCTATGCAATTGTCGTTTTATTAAACTGCCGATGCCGCTTCGAACTGTAAATTTATTTTAATAGCTTGACAGTTTTTGGCTTTTGGCAGTTTGACTTGGAATTCCAAATTTATTCGTTCGCGGAAAACGGCAGATTCATAGGTAAAAACCTAATATTAAAATTTAATTGTTTTGCATTTTCCAAAACTTTATTTTTTATCCGAATCCAATTGGATTTATATTTTTTTATAATACAGGTTTCAAATACGGACCCAGTCCCAATAAGACTTTTTCAATTTGTTTGTACTTTTTAAGTTTATATTTGCCATCATTGACATCTGTAAAGGTAAACATTTAATTACCTAAACATGCAAATTACTCGTATTATGTATAATGCTTACCTCAATGTTATTGAATGTCTAAATGTACCTAAATACATTTAACACCAAATTGTAAACGTATAAATATACTAAACGAATATACACAAAAAATCCAGACTTTTATTTCTTAACTGTACCTGCATAACTTAAAAAATATCATCTATCTATCGGATCAAAACTGTTTAAGCGATCACTACGCTCGATCTTTAGGCGAGTGTGCGTGAACGAAGCACACAAACATAGCATCGCAATGAATTTACCTAAACTCTAGCAAGTGAATTTTGTGCACGGCCTCTTAATATACATGACGGATGTTCGAGCGGCTGAGTCACCACGTGTCGCTGCTGATTCGTCATCTGTTGGTCCTTCATCATGGGCGTGTACGTGCAGGTGTTTGGAAAATAATACTCGCAAAATAACGCACTTAATTTACTTTCAAATATCGCTGCGAGACTTAACTATAAACTTTAATGATTACAATGACTATCACTGATTAAGTCTAATCGCAATAATTGTTAAACTTGCATTTAGAGCCAATGGATTTGTGCGTGTGCACCGCGTGACGATCGCAAAACAATGTGCTCGCCAACGCCGCCATGACACTCACGACCCCATTCGGTGTTACCCGCTCTAAGTTAAAAATACCAATAAAGAAGTCAATTCTAAGCCACAGATTAAAAATAATCGATTACAACTTTTAAAAAGTGTTACAATAAATCGACTAAATAATAACGCGCCGCCATACATATTTTTTTAAAGTGAAACTTTTATTACATCGTCTCAAACTTTTTCGTCTGTGTGTTGCATGTCGCGTGACGGTTGGCCGCGGAGTAGGGAAAAAGTTTTACTTTTACCGTGATTTCATAAAACCACACAATCCTTTTTTGTATTAATTTTACTTAGTAATTTCGTAACGTTAAATGTTTTATGAGATAAATATTTGTGATCATAATTTTAATTACCTATTTAAATACTAAAGAGCTATATTACTATTGTTTTATAATAAACTAATGTAATTAATTATACATTTTTATTCACAATATAAATAGTGTTTCCCTAAGGAAATACTTAAACACCATTTGTAAAAGTTTTCCTTTTTTTTATATTTATGCTTTAGTAAAATAATAGCATCTGAACTTTATTTAAAGCCTTATTTAATATTATATGCATGTGCAAAAATTCAAGCGTCTTTCTTGAAAAATAAAGAAGTTATCGATTTTTGATCTGAAACAGACCTCGATTTTCCACAGTGCGCCGGTGCACGCCCCGCGCGCCTCCTCGGAGACAGGTCACGCTCACATAGCTGTGCGTGTAGTTGTGTACCCGCGCACTGCGTTAGTATGAAGCTCGGCTTCTGCTCGGTTTTTTATTCATTTGGTGTCGTGTCGGTGCGCGTGACCGATGAGTGTGGGCTTGCAGGGAGCGGCCCGTGATCCTGGGCGGCATCGGCGCGGGCGCGGCGCTGGTGACGCTGCTGGCGGGGGCCGGGGGCGCGGGGGGCGCAGGGGGCGCGGGGGGCGCGGCGCGCGTCCGCGGTCTGCTGCTGCTGGCGCCACCGCTGCTGACGGCCGAGGGCGCGCGCGACATGCCCGACGACGTGCTAGCCGAGGTGAGAGCCCCGACCTTGGCGCCGAGCCGCCAGAACCGCGCGGCCTTGACGCCGAGCCGCGATGACCGTTCTGTGGCTGCAGGTGCGGCTGCCGATGCTGGTGGTGGCGGGCACGGGCGCGGCGCAGTGCTGGCGCGGCGCGGCGCGGGAGGCCACGCGCGCGCGCGGCGCGGGCGGCGCGCGGCGCGTGCTGGAGCTGCGCGGCGCGGACGACGCGCTGCGCCTGCCGCCCGCGCACCGGCGCCGGCGCCGCCTGCCGCAGCACGCCCTGGACGCGGCTGTAGCGGTGAGCGAGTCTACTGCAATCGATCGAACTCTATACGGGCCGGACGGCAGATACGTTTCGCTCCGTACGAGATCTGTGCGTCGTTTACACCAGTCTACCGACAATTTAGGAACAGATTTAATACCACGACCGTCGTCCGCCCCCGTACCGAGTTCGAGCTCTGAGTGTCGACGACGCTCATGTGTCGCCGTGGTGCAGGAGGAGTGCGCGCGCTGGGCGATCGAGACGGCGACGAGTGCGGCCGAGGAGTGCCGCGCGAGCCCGGCGCGCGAGCGGGCGCGGCGGCGCGAGGCGCGCGTGGGCCGCGGCGAGCGAGCGGGCGACGAGGAGGACTACGCGCACCTGCCCGCCGCCGCCCGTCACGCGCCCTCTGCGCCGCTCGTCGTTCTCTCTGCCGGGTGAGGCTGCCATAATATTATAAGTATTCGCTTGACAACATTTTAAGATTCGAGAACAATTATGATGTCATTGACACGATTTCAGATCTGATAGGCCAACGGAAACGGTCGGGGAGTCGTCGGGACGACGCGGTGCCACGTCGTGCCTGGAGGGACTTCACGCGGGGCGCGTGGTGTCGCGTGGCTCGGGTGCCACGCCGCTGGCGCTACTGCCGCCGCGGGCGCGCGCGCCCTCGCCTGCGCCCCCGCGCGCGCCCTCGCCCGCGCCCGCGCCCGCCCCCGCACCCACCGCGCCGCCTCCGCCCTCGTTACAAGTCGCGGACATCATGCGGCTGCCCATCGTGTTCGCAGACGATGAGCCTGCGCTGGACGAACCGGCAGCAAGTCCCGTGACGGTGACGTCGGGCTCGCGCGGCTACACGCGCGTCATCGTCGCGTCACGAGGAGCGCGCGGCGTGCGGCCCGGGCCGGCCGTGCGGCCCGGGCGGCCCGTACTGCTGCGGCGCGGCCTGCGCCTAGTGTCGCGTGCCGACCGCCCGTCCTAGCGCCGCGTCGGCACTTATATGACCAACGCGATAGATTTTATAATAATTATAATATTCTTAAATAAATAATAATACGTTTAATACGACTTTATTCTAAAATCCCAAATTCACACGTAAAATAGAACATTAATTTAAAAAAAAAAGGGTTTCATACATTAAAGCTGCCATTTTTTCCATACAAACGTGACGCATTTGACATCGTACGTCCTGTACGAGCCAATAATGCTCATACGGCAAAAGTACGTTTATGCGTACCTAATTAATAATGACATAAATTCAGTCGTAACTAAAACTCCGTCACGCGCTAATGTGCGGGCCGATCGACACTAACATAACATTAAGGCCTAGCGCGTACTACGACTTTATTTTTCGCGAAACGATTTTAGAATCGCGCTGTAAAATATCTCCGAAAATATTCATTTCATTTTCTAATATCTTTATTTAGCAAGGAATAATGAACAAAATGCACTTATCCTAAGTTACATTAACTCCTTATAATTGAGGCACTTTATGAGGCTAGTGATTCATCTTTCAAATCTCATGATAGACATGTAGTATTAACTGCTAGCAACATAAACTTAACACACAATAATCATAGGTACATGAATGGCAATTTGTATATTATTTAGTTATAATTTACTGATTGCAAGGAATAATAAAAATTATTATCTAAGTAAGTAATTTACTGATCGCACGGTGTACATACGAGTGTGAATACTAGCAACCGTCCGACCAGTTAATGATCACCGGACAGAGCTTCTGCCGCGCGCTCCGGAGCACACTTGTACCGCGGCGGCGGCGAGCGTCGGGCTCGAGCGTCGGGCTCTAGCGTCGGGCTCGAGCGTCGGGCTCTAGCGTCGGGCTCGAGCGTCGGGCTCTAGCGTCGGGCTCGAGCGTCGGGCTCTAGCGTCGGGCTCGAGCGTCGGGCTCTAGCGTCGGGCTCTAGCGTCGGGCTCGAGAATCGGGCTCTAGCGTCGGGCTCGAGCGTCGGGCTCTAGCGTCGGGCTCGAGCGTCGGGCTCTAGCGTCGGGCTCGAGCTCCTGGCGCTCGCACCGCAGCTGGTGGGAACAAAATGTAGTGATGCGGTAAACGGTAAGTGCCGTATCTATCGATATATGGTAATTTGTCTAAGGTTAATGAACAAAGATTTGAAATTAATGGGTTAGTAGTTAGTATTAATTTTGTTTTTATTATAAAATCTTATATTTTAATTACGTAATTAAATAATAAGGGAAGTTTTAATTTGTACATGTAATTTCTTAAGATTTGTTTTAAATTTGGTTTTATGTGATATTTTTACTGCTTTATTTTGGACAACTTGCAGTATTTGGTGGTTAGAAAAACATGTGCTACTACTCCAAACAGGGCAGGCGTACGTTATACCTACACGGACGGACAAGCGTAGAATAAATTGTTAATTTAGTACTGCTACTTAATTTGCTTTTGCGATTCATTATAGGGTAGAGCGCCAAGGGCATGGGCGCCCTTCAAACGCAAGTCAGCAATATGTTTGGACCAATTTAGATGATTGTCCATTTTGATCGCAAGATAACGCACACAAATTTTCCAACGTACTGAAAGGCCTGCTATTTTTAAAGTTCTTGAGGGGGGTTGCCTAGCACGGGAGAAAAATATTGCTTCCGTCTTATCCTCATTTATTTTGAGTTTCTATTTCTTAAAGTAGTCAAGAAGCAAATCGATAGAATATTGTAGGCGACCTATAATCAAATTGGTATCATCCGAGGAGGTATAAGAGGCAGTATCGTCAGCAAAGCAAGCTAATTTGGTTCGAGGTTGAATAGGTATATCATTTAAGAACAGGAGAAACAAATAGGGTCCTACAATCGAGCCCTGGGGAACGCCAGCTGGGACATTTTGAGGTGATGAAATGGTGTTTCCGATGTGAACCTGGAATGTACGATCTGCAAGGTACGATTGAACAAGTTTAATCAGAAGCATGGGTACATCTAGGGTGAGCAACTTGTGTAGCAGGCCTTCGTGCCACACGGTATCAAATGCTGTTTCGATGTCCAGCAGAAACATACTTGTGGACTGTTTGAGATTTAGGTGATGGGATATGTGTTTAGTCACCCTGGCTAGCTGCTGAGTAGTTGAATGAGTAGCACGAAACCCAAACTGCTCTTGGATCAAACACTGCCCAGTGGCGCGTCATAATCTTGTATAGATTATAGACTCAAAAAGGTTACCAACAGAAGGTAGCAGACTTATGGGACGGTAATTTATTGGTAAAGTACTCTTTTCCAGGTTTTTAAGAGGTATTGTTTTAGCGTTTTTCCAGATGTTTGGGACATAGCCCGAACAAAACCGCCATTGAAGATTTTAGTAGTATATACTATCGCTTTCTGTGGCAAGTCCTTTAACATCAAGTTATGGATCCCGTCATGACTTACAGATTTACGGGATTTAAGCTCAGTCAAAATTTTACGAATCTCAAATGGCCTTACAGGCTTTATAAAATCAGAAACGGGATTGTAACTATTAATGGCAGACATAGAGTTCGATACCTCATCCTTGAGATCAGAGTCATAAGCCCAGTTAGTGGTAAGGCCCATATTATCGCAAAATGCATTTGCCAAAGCCTTGCATTGTTCAGCCGTGCAAGCCCTCAGGGACCCATTCAAAAGTTTAAGGGGAGGGATTTTCGCAGATCTAGGCTTGAGAGATTTAGTGAGAGGCCAGGCCATCTTGACGATCAGTTATCGAGGTAATATTGGATATTTATTTTTATGTATGATTGTAAGATGTTTATATTACTACGATTGAGCCTTCTCAGGTAACCACTGGGCAGTTTTTGTTCAATACGACGCAAATAGTTTTTGTAGCGGCTTAAATTATTAACATAACGAGGAAGTTTGGTAGGAAAATCGCTAAACAATGCAGTCGTGGATGGTATAGAGGAGTCTCTAGCATCGATAATAGTTTGTTGCAAATGAAAGGGTAAAAAATGTAAATGTTGACAGCATTAATTTGTGATCCTGTTATTATAATCAAAAGAAATAGTTAAATTTAAGTACGGACTGTGTAATGCACATCAGAGTGAAACTGGACATATAAACTAACTGCGGCAGTGTTATCAATGATTAAAGTGCGCTACAACTAATATAATAGTGAAAATAGTTTACCCCAGTGACTTTCATATTACGATACTGGACGTTCGTAAGTTTGTTTACGTACTAATACTTTGACAGATTATGACATTTTGACTCAATAGTTCAGACGGAGACCATAATAACATTCTTCAAATACTCATAACATAAGTGGTTTCCTAAATTTGATGAAAAAGAAATCGTTTTTTATTTGAAACTGCATGACGACAACGCAACGCCATCTTAAGTCACATTCAAGAACCAAGATAATTGTTACCAACCTATAAACAATGTTGTCAGAGCAAATTTATAGAAATTACTAAATAAAAATTGTGTTTAAAGACATCTATTGACCGTAAAGAAAAAATATACGTGGCACTATCACAATACGATCATCAATTTCAACCACTTAGATACATTCCGTCTGACTTGGAGGCCCAACTGCCCGTCCGGACATGTGGACCACTGAGACGCAAGTTCAAATCTCACTAGCTACAAATCATTTTTGATTTGGGTTAAAATTCATAATTGAAATTAAAAATGAATTTCTTGGAAAATATAACATTTCGGCGGACCCGCACACGATCTGAGCCTAATGATGATGAAAGTGACATTATATCTCAAACATTAAACTGTACAACAAGTAGTTTGCCTGACATATCCGAAGACGAAGACGTTCCACAATAGGGAAGATGCAAATTTAACATTTATGAAAATTTTATGATTAAAACGTTAAAAAAATGTAAATGAAGGGCCACTACAACGTTTTTATTTTACATAATGTTGTTTTTTAGCAATAATTACGAATTAAAAATGACTTGAAACAAAACGTATTTTAAAACACCAATTAGCGTTTAGTGACGATGACGTCACTCCTGTTATGACAACTTATTTAAGATTAAGGATATAAAAGTGAATTTTATTTTATGGGAAAATTAATTGCGTTTTTTTTATAAAAATGGAAGTTGTGTTTATCAAAGCAGACTCCAGGAATTTGCCAAGAGTTAGTGTTGACATGGTTGTAACTTTTTTTGTCGAAAGAGCAGTTTTCAAAAAAAAATGTGGTTAATGAACACTCTGAAGATGGATCTGAAACATGAAAGATTTAATAATATAGTTCTTCACTAGAAAGCATTATCCTTACATTATTATACATTTTAAAGTTTGAATGTTTATTTGTCTCTAGTATTAGTATTTCTAATAACAATAAATCTGAAAGAATAAATCAAAATTATATCCGATGAATTTTCAATGCTCTCAAGAATTCCACGTTTTTCCTTTTCATTATTACTGATCTAGGTTTCAGTGGCATCATTCTATTTTGGCATTCAAAAATATAAGGTACCACATCTTTTTTCAGAAAAAGATTTCCTCCACACATTTTAAACTTTATCAAATTTTCGACGTCGTTCTCCAACTGTAAAATTAAAAATATGAAGACAGGTTTTGTAAGTATTAGGTAGGTTACTAACGAGTTTTTACGTACAAGCAGATTAACTAAGCATATAACAAGTAAATTCGCCGACTTACGTCAAAGTGATCTTCACAGCATCGAATAATGTTATTTGGAAAATAAGTAATAAGTAGTTATTTCTCTTCGCAGCTTGAAACCACTTTTTTCTCAGTTTTGGGTCAGAAGGTCCAGACAAAAACAATTTATTTAGGAACTTTGTTGAAGTAGATGGAGACATTGGCACAAAACATGAGTCAACACGGCTTTTTTTCGGAATATTAGTGGTATTGATATGATCACCTGATGTTGATGGATAGTCCATTTTAAATTATTACAAAAAAAAAACTACTTTTGAGATATTTATCTCAAAAGTCGAAAAAATATGCAAAAATATGAAAGCCCACGAACAAGTACGACCAGTGACAGACAGGAGTGACGTAATCGGACCCATAGGTCCGTTTTTATCGCGAATGTTTAAACTGTCAGTTTAAAACCGCATTTTTTCCGATAAATTACAATGTTTTAATTTTTTAATATATTTGTGGTCTATTCTACATGGAATTCTATAAAATGAAAATAAAAATAAAAATTTTGCATGTTCCCTATTAAAAATATTAAAAGATGAGATCGCCAGACTAACATCTCAGCTAACTAGTGCACATAAAGAAATCCAAATATTATTACTGGAAAACAGTAATTTAAAGAAATTAAATGGAGAATATATTAAAAGAAATGACATGTATAAAAAAATTGTTAACAGTCCAGGAAAAATTAAAGCGAAGACAACATTAATGACGCCTAAAAAAAATACGATGACGAAACAGACACAGACTGTTCAGACTATTGAAAAAGAGCACTCGTCACCTACGAACCCAAATATAACTAAAAGCACCAGCAGCAAAGTAAGCTCATCTAACTCAACTCAAAACATACGAGACGCAACAACTGAAGAACAACCTTCCTTAAAACACAAAATATGCCTGTTATGCAGCGAAACATCTAACAGGTTATATACAATTGCCGAAAGAACTAATTTGGTAATTATGAAATCTGTCATTATAGAAAACCCACGTGCGGATTGCGGCAAATTCTTCACAAAATTGAAGGAAAAGTGCAAAACTTAGACTCACTCAGACTATTGTGTTGTTTACATTGGAGAGGAAGACTTTCGGAAAACACACAACTATTTGGAATTAGTCATGTTTGTTAGAGAAAAGTTAATAGAATTGAGTCATACTAATTTTATAATTTGTTTACCAACGTTTAAATATATGATAGATGCTAATATAATGTCTAACAGCCGCGTAGAAACTTTCAATAACCTAATTTACTTGGATATAAACACATGTAACTATGCATATTTACTTGACTCTAATCTGAATCTATCTTATGAATACGATACTTACAGCAAACGCTATGGAACCTTAAATAACAGTGGTTTAAATATAATTATATCAGATTTTAAACAAGACCTGATTCTTAGCCTATGCAACCTGAATGCTGCGCACTCAGAAGTGAACTGCCACCCTCAAAATAATCTTAACCAACACGATTTTTCTGATAATTCACAACAGTCAAATTCTCAGTTTTTTCGTTAACTACCTTAACATCTTACACCAAAACATAGCTGGTCTAATTAATAAATCTGATACATTGACTGTAAAATAAGTAGAATTAATTAGCAAGGGAACTAAAATAGACGTTCTTTGTGTTACAGAACATTTCTTACAGACAGGTTATGAAAATTTATTACACATTCCGATTTTTTGTTCAGCTGCTTTCTTTTCTAGAAATACAAAGAGAGGACGAACAGGTATTTTCGTAAGAGTAGGTTTGCAATTTACAGAAATATCGGAAATAGCAAAACAATCAGTTTCAGGGATCTTTGAATGCTGCGCTGTAGAAATAATAGCTTATAAAATTGTTATTATTTGTATTTATAGAATCCCAAAATATAACTACGAAATATTTTATGATAAATTGGATTATATTTTAAATAAAATCTGTCTGTCTTAAAATCAGAAAATCATCTTGTGTGGAGACTTTAATATAGATGTTGTAGCAAACCAAACGCAATTACGGCCAGTGCGAGCGTCCCGCGGTCGCGTGCCGCCACGATACAGGGAATAAGCTGCATATATCTCTTTCCCTCGCCTGGCTGTTGCGAGGAAAGCGCGGCCGCCATGCGCGCCAGTCCGCTGCCCACACGCTTACTGCGTAGACCCGTATTTAATATTACCGCGCATGTCGCGACGTGCCTACCTCGTGCCGCCATTGTTACGCGAAAATTACTATTTTTGTTTAGGGTCTTCGTTCCCAAATTTGTATTGTGTTAATCTTAAGTCCGTGTACCAATATACTAACTATATTACTAAAAAGGTGGTTTCTCTACGATAACCTCCCTCATATGTGGCGCTCCAACGTTTATTTTTCGTGTGACAATATAATGCATAGTTGTGAGTTTTGCAGTGAATAACTAAAATGCCAGTGACAAGGAGTAGAGCGGCTAGTCTGAGTCGGAGGGAAGATGCTAACGACGCATTACTCGTCCCCTCGCGGCCAGACACGCCGACCGCGTCGTCCGCCAACCAAGATGGCGACGACGCGTTTTCTTCCTCGCCGCGCATCGATGCTAACGCTACATTCTCTAATGAAAACGTGGCGACAATTAGTGCCTCTCTCCAACGCTCTCAAACAGAAGCATTTAGGGAGTTGCTCAACTTGATGTCGCGGGCGAGTGCATCGACCCCGGAATCACTCGCGCTGCTAGGGCACAACACCCTAGCCCGCTGCAAAGCCTCGTTCTCCGGCCGACCGACGGAGTCAGTTGAAGCATTTGTCGACGTTATAGAGGCCTATAGCGATTGCGCGCAGGTGGCGGACTCAAACATTCTGCGCGGTTTAGCCTACCTATTCAAGGATGAAGCGGCCACGTGGTGGCAAGGAATAAAATACTCTGTGTCGTCATGGCGCGAAGCCAAAGAAAACTTAGTAAGTGCCTATGGTGATCGCCGGCCGCCTCATCGAATCTACTTGGAAATGTTTGCAACACCGCAGGGCAATGAAAACACAGATATTTTCGTAGCGCGCATTCGCGCCCTTTTGGCACGCTTACCTAATGACGATCTAAGGGAGTCGGCTCAAATAGACATGACCTACGGCCTTCTCCACAGCAGAATAAGAAAAACGCTACGAAGAGAGGAGTTCCGTAGTTTCTATGAATTACTCCGCCTCGCACGAAATATCGAGGATTCATTCGACGAGGTAAATAACATTACGCCGACGGCGAGTGAGTGTCGAACACAAACGCCGGCAACATTACCGACGCCCACGCAACCCACCACTCGCGATAGCCCCCGCGCCCCCGCGCGCGATCTCGCCTACGCACGGGCGGAGGCCAGGGCGCGCCCGCCGCTGGGTGCAGCACCCGCCCGCTCCGCCCGCACCACTCGTGCCTGTTCCAGCCGCGCCGCCAGCGCCTGTTCCACTGAAGCAGGACACGGCAAAAAGGCCACGGCCCTCCTGCACATACTGCAGACGGTTTGGCCACACCAAAGAACATTGCCGTAAGTTGCAGAATCAAGGTGAGAGTGAACAAAGTAAAAGTAGTGGTCAAAGTTTTTATTCCGTGCAATCTCATTTATTTACTAAAAACTTCGCGTCAGACTGTACAGTATTTGTGATGAAAACAATTTTATTCCACGAGAAAACGTGCGTTACTGTTTTAATAAACAAAGGGATGCTAGGCCACAACGTTTAACTAATAATATGTGTAATTCCAATAATGATAATGTTAATAACTCACAAATTTCGGAAAATGTGTGTAACAATAATAATTGTGATCTTTATAAGGTCCATCCACGTCAAAACAATATTTTGTGTAGTACTAGCAATTTAAAAAATCAAAAGGACAATGTCCAGACATGTAATAATGATGTTTTGTGTAACAATATAAAAAATCCAAAGGATATGCATCTCTGTCATAAAAATATTTTATGTAGTGATTTAAATGATCAAAAGGATAATTCCCATTTATGTTTAACCGAGACATGTTTGTGTAACGACCGTTCGGGACCCTCTATTGGTCGCGGATTGCGACCTATTTTTAATATACAAATTTTGGGGTTTTCCGGCACGGCGCTGATTGACACCGCCGCCAAACACTGCATCGCGGGTCATACGCTATATACTCTCCTTCTACGTCAGGGTCATCCCCTCAGCTCTTCGACACGGGAAGTAAAGCTTGCTGATGGTGTAATCCGTACGATGGAAGTACTTACCACCACGTTAGAGGTGTGCTTAGAAACGGCAGTTGTTACGGTTCAATATTTTTAATTTTTCCTGACTCTAAAAATAACGAGACGTTGTTAGGTATCGATTTCATAACCGCCGCAGGAGTAGTTATTGATTTTTGCAAAGAAGTTTGGTATTTTAGTAAAAGTGATACGGTAAAATATAACTTGTGCTTCGAACCTACCTCGCGTGACGTGTCCTGCGCCGCTACAGATGTACTTAGGGATGATGAAGGTACTCACCTTAAACCAGCTGAGCGTCAAGCGCTCGCTGACGTCCTAACCAGGCACGCACGCGTTTTTAGAGCAGGGGGAGGTCCAACACCGTATGCGGAACAACGTATTGATACAGGTGAGCATTCTCCAATTGCTGTTCCTCCTTACCGCCTAAACCCTTCGAAGAAAGAGCTCATGAAAGCTGAAATAGGTAAGATGTTACAGGATGACATAATAGAAGAGTGTGAATCGGCTTGGTGTTCACCGGCACTGATGGTGGCGAAGTCCAACGGTAGTATCCGCTTCTGCGCCGACTACAGGCGTTTGAATGCGGTCACCAAAGCTGATACATATCCGATGCCACGCATCGACGAGTTAATTCAGAGCACAAAACGGGACTGTTACATGAGTACGCTAGCCCTTCGATCTTCATATTGGCAGGTTAGGGTAAGGGAAGCTGATAGAGACAAAACAGCTTTTGTCTGTCCTCTAGGTACTTACCGTTTTAAAAGAATGCCGTTCGGGCTCCGCAACGCGCCAGCTACCTTTCAGCGTCTCATCGATCGTCTCCGATCCTGCTCTGCTTTACAAGATGTAACTTTACCAGCGTATTTAGACGAACTCTTATTAATCTCAGGGATACCAACAGCATCTGCAAGACCTCGAGGCAGTTTTTAAACGTCTGGCCGAGTTTAACCTCCATGTGAATAGGGAGAAATGCGCTTTTGCTCGGAAAAGCGTTACATATCTCGGTCACGTTATTACACAAAAAGGTGTTTCCACCGACCCAGAGAAGGTGAGTGCTTTACTCGAGATGAAGGTACCAGAAAACCTAAAGCACCTGAGAACCTTTTTACAAACTTGTTCGTGGTTCAGAAAATTCATACCCAACTTCTCAAAAGTTGCCGAACCATTAACACGCTTGACTAGAAAAAGTCAAGTATGGTCTTGGGGCGCAGAACAGACCCAAGCATTTAATGAGCTAAAGAATAAACTGACCACAGCTCCAAGCAAGGAGCGAGTGCTGGTGCAAGCCGATTTCAGGCGTCCTTTCATTCTGCGTACTGACGCAAGTAACTACGCCTTGGGTGCAGTTTTATTGCAGGGCGACGGCAATCAGGAAAGGCCAATTGAATATGCCAGCCGTCTCCTCAACGTAGCTGAACGCAATTACTCCACTACGGGGCGGGAAGCTCTCGCTGTAGTGTGGGCGGTGGAACGTTTTCGGGCTTACCTAGACGGTCAACCAGTCGTGATTGGCAGTCACCATCAGCCTCTACGCTGGTTGCTATCACTGAAATCACCAGCAGGCAGATTAGTCCGTTGGGCTCTGAAACTCCAATCTTTTGATATCCAATTCGAATATACTCCAGGTAAGGCGAATGTCGTAGCAGACACGCTGAGTAGACCGATTTGTTCTAGCGACACAAGCGACAGTTGCGGTATTTGTACTGTCATCTGCGATCTTCCCGCGAAGACACCTAGTCAGCTTCGCCTGGAACAGACTTCGGACCCTGAAGTGGACAAGATCGTTAAGGAACTAGAAGGAACTGATGATGTTGCATCTAAAAGATGGTGAGAAAGAGGTTACCTCATGGATCAAGGAGTCCTGTATCGTTTCAACCCGGACTCCGAGAGTGAATCCCCTTAGTTAGTTGTACCTGGCGATCAAGTTGCATCTATTTAGAAGGAGTTACATGAGTCTCAAACAGCTGGTCACCCAGGTATCGATAGAACCTACCAGAAGGTAGCACAGCTGTATTATTTCACAGGGATGCGGAGAATAATCACTGATTATGTCTCAGCCTGCATCCACTGCCAGCGATATAAGGCCAACAACGCCAAACCCCCAGGCCTACTCCAAACGCCGATCATGAGCCAGCGAAACGAGGTGTTGGCCATGGACCTGTTCGGCCCACTTCCAGAAGGCGACCAGGGGGAGCGCTGGGTCTTTCTTATAGAAGACACAGCTACTCGATGGTCAGAGCTGTTTGCTCTAAAAGAAGCAACAGCGGAAGCCTGCGCTCATGTCCTCATCGAGGAATATTTCATGCGGTTCGGTCTGCCTCGCAGGATTATTTCGGGCAACGGTGTTCAGTTTGTTTCCGCCGTGATGCGACAATGTATGTCGGTCCTAGATATCAAACAAAATTTTGTCCCGCTGTATCATCCACAAGCTAATCCTGCAGAGCGAAAGAACCACGACCTTAAAGCTATGTTGGCGCACCTCGTGGCAGATGACCACACCTCATGGCCGAAGAAGTTGCCAGTGATCCGCTTTGCCCTGAATAGCGCGAAATGTCGCACAACAGGCAAGTTACCGGCTTATTTGAATTTTGGCAGAGAGATGCGGTCACCCACAGAGGTCGTTCACGACCTTCGTGCCATCAAGGTGAAAGAAAACTTTGTCCCACAAGTGACTCCTTACCTCGAAAACTTCCTGCATTCACTGTCAGCTGTTCGAGAACGCGTCGAGATCCAGCAGGACAAGACAAAGCAGTATGCCGACGCTACGCGTCGAACATCTGATGCCTTTGAGGTAGGTGATTTAGTTATGCTTAAATCTCATTTATTGAGCAAAGGATCAAAAGACCTCACTTCTAAGTTCTACCCTCGCCGAGATAGCCCTTACCAGATTACTAAAAACGTAAGTACAACAACGTACACCATCGCGAGCATAGAACAACCAAATGTAGATATAGGGAAATATCATTCCGAGGACCTTACACGTTACAGAGGTAGTGACGACTCCTTACCAAAACCCGTTATTCCAAAACGAAATCGCGGACGTCCAGCTAATGCTGCTGTTAGTGTACCAGTCCAGGACCGAGGGCGTTCTCCAGGACTGGAGGGGGAGTGTGTAGCAAACCAAATGCAATTACGGGCAGTGCGAGCGGCCTGCGGTCGCGTGCCGCCACGATACAGGGAATGAGCTATATATATCTCTTTCCCTCGCCTGGCTGTTGCGAGGAAGGCGCGGCCGCCATGCGCGCCAGTCCGCTTACCACACGCTTACTGCGTAGACGCGTATTTGATATTACCGCGCATGTCGCGACGTGCCTACCTCGTGCCGCCATTGTTACGCGAAAAGTACTATTTTTGTTTAGGGTCTTCGTTCCCAAATGTGTATTGTGTTAATCTTAAGTCCGTGTACCAATATACTAACTATATTACTGAAAAGGAGGTTTCTCTACGATAACCTCCTTCATAATGTTTTGAAAAGAAACAAGATTACACTAGAACTTGAATACTTTCTTATGAAGTACAATTTAAAACTAGCGTTTCGTACTCCCACTAGGTTTAAAAGTCAAACCTGTATTGACAATTTTGCTCATAACTATCGAAAAGAATGTAAAGCTGAAGTTGTAGATCTGATCCTTTCGGATCATACATCTCAAATACTTAAAGTACCAATAAACAAAACTTGCAATTTAAAATATTCGAAAACAAAAAAGCAGGACACATGTTTGGAAAATTTAATTATTTTTAAAAGACATACAGCTCTCTATCTTTTATGCGAGTACATGAAGCTAAGGACGCGAATGAAGCTTTTGACAATTTTATGGAAGATTTCATACTTTTGTATAGATCATGTTTTCTGGAGAAAATTATAACCATTAAAACTAGCAAAAAAACGAAATGGATATTACGCGGAATAAAAACATGTAGTAACAAGTAAAGGCAGTTACTTTGGGCATATCGATTAAATTCAGATTCTAAAAATAAAGTAGTCCTTAAAAACTACACCAAACTTTATAGGAAAATTATCAACTTAACACAAAAAGCACAAAATAATCATTTCATAAATACCGCTCAAAATAAATCAAAAGCTACCTGGCAAATTATAAATAAATCCAATTTTTTTCTGCCATTAGAGCCCGTAATAAGCGTGAAAAGAGATAATTTGACATTTACAGACCCCATGGACATTGCAAACGAATTTAACGATTACTTTATTGACACAATTGAGAAAAATATTAAATCTGACATCACATCTAAAAATACAAATAATAATAATAATAATAATAAAACTTTATTTTCTCACCACAATATACATGTTATTTTACATCGGTCAGATTTGACAATGACATATAATTCAGTTGAGTATATATTGTGGGAGACTGGTGCCTAAGTTAGGCTCGTGGCCTGTGTTTCAGGACACCAGGATCCCACCCCTTTTACATTTTCATTTTACACATTATGTACTATGCGCGCTGACAGAATGTAGTAAGGTATGACATTTTATAGTTTTTATTTTAATTAATATCTAGATTAAGTATGCGAGACAAATGTTAGTAGATGTGTACAGTATGTGTGATTGATTGGTGTGTCAAGTGTGGGTGTGTAAGTGTGTGGGTGTGTAAGTGTGTGGGTGTGTTAAGAGTGTGTGATTCTGTGTTTAGGTCTTTGTAAAGATATTTTCAGTATCATTATAATTTAATTTTAGTAGCCAGTCAGTTAGCCTCTTTTTGCATTTATGCTTTGTGAGACTATAGATATGTAACACATTATTAGTTTTATTATATAAGTAGCCACCTAGGTAGCAAAAGAAACGCTTTGCAAAAATAGTTTTGTGACGTAGATGATGGCGCTCCACTGGGTCATATCGTCTTTTCCCCCTGGACAGCGTTGGATTGTAATCCAAGAGTGTATGTTGTTTCAAGAGAATGTGCAATATAAATAGTTGGCGCACTGTCAGGACTTCATTTTCTTTGTATAGCTGCTCAGTGGGGTAGCGATACGGGCGAAAAGACGACACTTTCAGTATAGCTCTTTGAGTTCTTTCGATTTCTATTAGGGTAGTTTTTGGAGCTCCACCCCAAGAGGTGATGCAATAGCATATTATAGACTGAGCGAGGGTGTAGTACACTAATTTCATAATCTTCTTATCGACTACATGTCTCAGCGTTTTGAACACATATATTAGTTTCCGGAGTCTGCTACTAAGGGTGGAAATGTGGTCTTGAAACCTTAGGTTTTTGTCGATTGTTATTCCCAGGTATTTTACATTCTCCGCCTTGGTGAGCGGTTTGCAGTTACAACTACTAGTGTGTGGGCTTGTGCAAGAGTGAGCTACAATAGTATTATGTAATGTATGGGAGGATCCATTGTTTTTTATGGAGAATGCCATGTAATTGGTTTTGGTTGTATTAAGGGTCAATAGATTGTCGCGTAACCAGTTGGATACTGTATTAAAGCCTAGTTGTGCACACTCATAGACATCTTCCCACGAGTTCGCGCTGAACAAGAGAGCAGTGTCATCAGCAAAGCTAATGATTTTGCCATTAGCCATTGTGAGAGCACCCAGATCGTTGATATAAATGAGGAATAGTGAGGGTCCGAGCACACTACCCTGGGGCGTGCCGTAGTTAATTGTTTGTTCCTCACTGATGAATTCATCTATCTTTACTCTCTGGGTACGCTCACTCAGGTAGTCTTTAAAGAGGTCCAGTGGGAGTCCTCTGATTCCCAAACTTTCCATCTTACGTACGAGAATTGGGACAGAAACCGTGTCGAAGGCCTTAGCAAGATCCAGAAATATGGCCATAACTTTATCCCCACTATCCATGTTTGTGACCACATAGTCTGTCAACTCATGGACCGCGTCAGAGGTGGATTTGCCTGAGCGAAACCCAAACTGCGTTGGTGCGATTAGATTGTTTTTTTCCAAATAGCTCACCAGTCTGCTGTTCATTACCCGTTCCAGTATTTTGGAAAAAGCAGTTAGCACAGATATAGGTCTGTAATTATCAACACGGCTCCCGTCCCCACTCTTGTAGATCGGATGAATTATGGCTTTTTTGAACACGTGAGGAAATTTACCTGTGGAAAGAGCAAGGTTACATATGTACGTTAACGGAGGCACAATCACGGCCGCGTGCTTTTTCAAGAGGTCACTGGATATCCCATCCCATCCCGCAGCAATGTTATTGCGGAGTGACATTAATATTCCGGCTACCTCTTCCTCATCAGTTGGGAGCATTATCATGGATTGCGTTCCGTTAGTTTGGTTTCCCTTTGTAGCACTTGTTTGTGTACCCTTTATGTTTTTTGCTAGTTTTTCACCTATTTTGGCAAAAAAGTCATTGATATGGTTTACAGAGTGTTGTGGTGTACTTGATGAGGCTAATAATTGTGATGATGTGTTGGCTTTCCTTGTCGACCTGCTTGAGATATTATTTATAGCCGACCATAACTGTTTAGTGTTTTTTCCAGCTTTTTTAATCTCATTTTGTTCAAATTCTATTTTTAATTTCCTTAATAATTTATTACAATAATTTCTGTACCTAGTAAAAGTAATTTTTAAGATATCATTGTTAAGCGCCTGTTTAAATTTTCTATGCAATGTGTCTCGATGCCGCATACATCGAAGTAAACCGGGAGTAATCCATGGCTTTAATATTTTTTTACGGTTCGGTGTCTTACCAGATTTGGAGTTAGAATCTATCACGAGTTTTATTAATCTAGTTATTGTTTCCCCAGCCACATGAGGATCTTGGGTTTTGTATACTTCACTAAAATCTAAACAATCAAACTTTAAATTCATTATACATGCAACCTGTAACAATTGATGATATAATACAAATAATTTGCAGTCTTAAAAACACAAATACTATTGGATACGATGGAGTTTCGACAAAATTATTGAAGTTTACCAAAGAGCTAGTAGCACCTTCATTAGTTCATATAATTAACTTGTGCATAGTTGATGGGATTTTTCCAAACAAGCTCAAAAAAGTAATAATAAAACCCCTGTATAAAAAAGATGATAAAACGGATTTTAATAATTATAGACCTATTGCAAAAAGTCCAATTATTTCTAAAATTTTCGAGAAAGTAATCTATAACTCTTTGTATGCCTATTTCGAAAAGTATAAATTATTTTGCACAGAACAAAAGGGTTTCCGTAAGAACACTACGATTAATATGGCACTATTTGACATGCTAGCTAACATCATGTCGTCTGTGGATAAAAGAAATCCAGTCTGTGCAATTTACACTGACATGACCGAGGCTTTTGACTATGTAGACCATAAGATTCTGTTGCACAAAATAAATAGTTATGGAATAAGAGGGAACATCTTAAAGTTAATAAAATTATATCTGAGTAATAGGGTTCAATGCACGGAAATTTCTAGGATATGTCCTAAAACTAAATTAGAAACCATATATGTATGAAAACCAAGACATGTAAAATATGACGTCCCACAAGGTAGTGTATTGGGTCCGCCACTTTTTTTGATATATATAAATGATCTCCCGAAAGCAACAACCAACAAAATGGTTCTTTTTGCAGATGATAGTACAGCTATAATAAAATGTACTAACTCAAATAATTATAAGAATGACATTAATACTTGCTTATGTGACATTATAAATTGGTTAGATAATAATAATTTGGTTATAAACTTGAAGAAAACAAAGGTCATGCATTTTTATCAACGCCGTGAAAACCTAAACATTAGAATTTCCTACAAAGGCTGTCATATTGAAGTAGCTAATAAGGCTAAGTTCTTAGGAATTATAATTGATAGCAAACTTACATGGAAACCTCATGTTGAAGAACTTTGTAAGAAACTTAGCAAATCCGCATATGTTCTTTTTCAACTCTCAGTGTTAATGATCATGCATGATCAAAAGCCGCTCATCAGGTCAACTAAATTAATTGTATTTTTTCCAAAGTTGTACACGACGTAACTAGATGGCGTTGGCGTCGAATTATAACTCGCTATGGTTTCGTTACAACGATTTGGTTGGGGTCTTGTGTATTTTAGCAAATATATATACCAGCTATAGAACAGTATACAGTTTGGTTGTTTTATTCAAACCCTCAATCTTACTTGTATACATTTAAAGTTCAAATTTAAGTACTGAGTACCATTCCCGGTGTTCGGTATTTAACATTGGTCCATCGACCCGGATATCTTTCCGGCCTTTTTGAGTTCGCCCGTGGTACTCGCAGTGGATCGCTGCGGCTAGAGTACTCGGTTCCCTGCGTCGGCAGCGACAGTTTCGTCCAGTGTTGTGGACGGGGTCAGCAGCAGCAGCGGCGGAAAAGTGACGTTATAGAGGGCGCCACTTGCATCCAGTTCAAACGTGAGGTGACAGTGTACGTCACCCTCGTAGTTCAACGTGTCGTCTAAAGAAAGACGTCACACCCAGTTCATCGTGACATCAGAAGTCTGACGTCACATCCATAGTTCAACGTGTCGCCACCAGAGTGCGCCACATACTCCAAATCATCGTGTTGTGTGAGTGAAGTGCAAATTGTGAGTACATTTTACTATACAGGGTTAGTTTTCAAAGACCAGCCAAATTTAAGGGTGTGGTACAGACCAGCGTACTGAACAATTTTCTCCTTGGGATCAAAATCGTAATCACGAAAAAAAAATCAGCGGTCCCATACATTTAGGTCAAGTAGGTATTGAAGTTTTTTATGGGACAGTTTATAAATTTTTCGCGATGATGATATTGGTCCCATGGAGAGAGTTGTTCAGTTTGATGGTCTGTACCACATCCTTAAATTTGGCTGGTCTTTGAAAACTAACCCTGTATAAACAAAGGCAGTTAGTGACAAGCTATTTTGGACTTTATTTATTCAGAGATTTTTACTTAGAAGTTTTTTGAAGAATTTTGGACTTGTAGAATTATTTTAAGTAGATTTTAGACTTAGAAAATTTTGCGTATAGTTATTAGAGACTCGTATTTATTTGTGCATGTTAGTTTAGAACTTAGAATAGTTTCGTAAAAAACGACGGAACGGGGAACCTATGCCCGATTTCCGCCAGATTACAAGTTGTTTCAAATCACTTGTAAATTTTTAAGTGACTAATTGGAACTTAGAATATTTTGGTCATATAGGACTTGTATTTTATTTCGAAATAGTTTTACTTTATTTTAGAACAAACATTGTTTTTATACATTTGTTGAGTTGTTTTCATTAGGTTTGTTTATGAACTTTTAATTAATTTATTATTTTTTCGTGAAGTGTCACATAGATTTGAATTTAATTTAATACACTTTTTAAAGTAGTTTTAATTTATTTATATTGGTTTATCATTTTTAATTGTCTCAAATATGGAGGGATTAATTAACGTATTAAAGGGGTTTCAAAATGTTATTATTAAAGGTTTAGCAAATTTTAAAAAGAGTCCTAAAGAAAGATTAACAATCGAATATATTGAAACTAGACAAGAATTATTAGAAAAAGATTGGGAATCGTTTAAAAATACCAATACTAAACTTTATCAGAATTTTAAATTAGATGATGTAGATCAAAAGGTTGTTGATATTTATGATATAACCGAAGACACGTACATTACTTATAAAAGTTTAATGAAAACAACGCTCAATAAAATAAGAGTTGTGAGTGAACCAGTACCAGATGGGGATGGTTCTTCTAGTAGTGCATTTAAGTCTGCCCATTCACTTGTCAAATTGCCCAAGATTGCTATTCCAATGTTTTCGGGCAAATATGAAGAATGGACGACATTTCATGATCTTTTTGTATCATTAGTTCATAAAAATAATTCATTAGATAATGTGCAAAAACTGCACTATTTAAAAAGTCATCTAATTGGTGAAGCTGAGCAATTGATACGGAATACTCCAATAACTGATGTCAATTACAGTCAGTGCTGGGATCTGTTAGACAAACGGTACAGTAATAAAAGATATCTCGCCAACTGCATTTTAAAACGGTTATTTGGTATTAAACGTATGCAGGTTGAATCAGCGACATCATTAAAGGAGCTTTCAGACACAACCAGTGACTGTTTAAATGCGTTATCAAACTTAGGTATAAATGTGAGTACATGGGATGTTATTATCATACATATAGTGACATTTAAATTAGATCCTGAAACGCGTAAGCAATGGGAATTAAGTGTCAGTAGTAGCGATTCCAGCAATGATTTCCCTACCGTTGATCAATTCAAAATATTTTTAGAGCACCGTTTCCGCGCGTTTGAGTGCATAGAATCAAAAAAGGGTTCAGGTCACCAGGTCAATAATAATCATACGCCTAAAACATTGTTAGCCACAGACTCGTCATCGCCAATGAAATGCGAATACTGCTCAGAGGGTCACAAGCTTTGTTTTTGCAAAAGGTTTGCCAAGCAATCCCTCGAAGTTAGAAGAGATTTCGTTGGTAAGAACAAAATTTGCTTTAACTGTTTAGGCAGTAACCATACTGTTTACAACTGCAAGAAAAACACTAGTTGCAGAGTTTGCCAGAAGCGTCACCATTCCTTGCTACATTTGGACAATAAAGGCCAAAATCCTGAAGCAAAGCCTACTACTGATAGTGCTAGTCCTTCAACTAGTGCTACTCAGATAGTCTCTTGCTTGTCTACAGGAAGGGTAGCAAAGCCCAGACAGGTTTTATTAGCCACGGCGCTAATAAAGGCCTCGTCAAAGACGGGTGAATACCAGACGGTCCGAGCCTTGCTCGATCAAGGTTCGCAGGCTTGTTTCATAACAGAGGCCACAGTGCAGTATCTTAGCCTGAAAAAGATTCCAATTCAAGGGTTTGTGTCGGGTTTAGGAGATAATAGGTCAACCATGACAAAGTACATGGTACAATTAACGATTAAATCTCGTGTCGACCCTAACTTTAAGTTTTCATTAAGGGCTTATGTTTTAAATAAAATCACCTCATACCTACCTGAGCGAAGTCTTAACTCAGACACCTTCGACTGGTTAGGTATTAATAAATTATGTTTAGCAGATCCGGAGTTCACCACACCCAACAAAATCGATGTTTTGTTGGGTGCTGATGTTTATAGCTGCATCATAAAGGAAGGTTTAGTGAAGAGTCCTTCTGGTACACTGATCGCTCAGAGCACTACATTAGGGTGGGTCCTGTCGGGCGCGCTTGGTCTTGCAGACTCGACTAGTGCACATAGTAAATTAAAGAACGTACATGTAATGCATTGCAAGGTAGAGGATATTTTAAGAAAGTTCTGGGAAATTGAGGAAATTAGCAATAATGAAAAGATATTTACACCAGAGGAGAAGAAATGCGAAGAGTTTTATAGAGAGACAACTAGGAGAGATAGCAATGGCAGATACATAGTTAGGTTACCTTTCCGAGACGAAGATCCTCCTTGCAAGTCGGGAAATTCACGTGGCATAGCTAAATTAAGGTTTAAAGCATTAGAAAGAAGATTAGGAAAGAACAAAGATTTAAAGAAAAAGTACACAGAAGTTATAAATGAATATTTACAGTTAGGACATATGAGGCACGTGAAAGAAGATGATAGTAAGAAGGAAGAAGCAGTGTATTTGCCGCATCACGCAGTCATTAGGAACGACAAGACCACAACTAAAGTTCGTGTTGTTTTCAACGCCTCTGAAAAGAATAGCAAAGGAGTGTCACTTAATGATACGCTCATGGTTGGTCCGTCACTGCAGGCTGATTTACGCCACACGGTTTTAAGATGGAGGATTCATCCGATAGGACTTGTAGCGGATATTATTAAAATGTACCGCCAAGTTCGGGTAGCAGAAGAAGATGTCATGTTCCAAAGGATACTCTGGCGTGACAATCCAGACAAAGAGATCCAAGATTATGAACTTGTGAGTGTGACTTTTGGAACAGCTTCCGCGCCGTATCAAGCAGTCAAAACCTTGAATCAGATCGCAATCGATGAAGGCACAAATTATCCACTTGCTGCAGAGAAGGTTTTAAATTGCTTCTATATGGATGATCTAATGACAGGCTGTAATAGCGTAGAAGAAGGCATAGAAATATATAAGCAAATGATAGCATTATTAGGAAAAGGTGGATTTATATTACAAAAGTGGAACAGCAACAGTCAGGACATATTGAAGAGAATAGATGAACTTGAAAGAAATAAAGCTAAAGAACAAACAGACCAAATTAGACCAACTGAAAGTAAGGACAACACAATAGGACAAAAGGACATTATACAAAAAAAGGAATTAGAGAAAAAAGAGTACAAAGAAGAGAAAGAGTTAGAAATCAAATTAGATAGCACAATAAAAATTTTGGGACTTACCTGGAACCGCAACGAAGATAACTTCCAATACTCGGTGAATCTTCCTCCGCTGATGACTGCACCTGTAACTAAAAGATCAATTATTTCGGACATAGCTCGATTGTTTGACCCGCTAGGCTGGTTAGCTCCTAGTGTGGTTTTAGCAAAAACATTCATCCAAAAATTATGGCTTGCAGGTGTTAGTTGGGATGAAGAACTAAGCACTCAATTAGTAAAAGAATGGGGTACTTACCGTGAAGAGTTGTCACAACTGAGTAAAGTACGGATACCTCGTTGGCTTGGCACTAAGTCCAACGATGATCTTGAGCTGCATGGCTTCAGTGACGCCTCCAAAACAGCATACTCAGCTGTTATTTACTTGCGAAATGTGGATGTTATCGGCAAAATCCGTATTTCGTTGTTGGTTGCAAAAACCAGAGTAGCTCCCGTCAAACAAATAAGCATTCCTCGTTTAGAGCTGTGTGGAGCAGTTCTGCTGTCAAATCTTCTGACTGAAACAGCAGATGTCTTCAATATTTCGAGGGACAAAATCAAGGCTTGGACAGATTCCACAGTGGTGTTAGCTTGGCTCAACAGCCATCCAAGCAGATGGAAAACGTTTGTAGCCAATCGTACCTCTGAATTATTGACCAACATGAAGGCATCTCAATGGCATCATGTAAAAACACAGGACAACCCAGCAGACTGCGCCTCTCGAGGCATATTACCAAGTGCACTCATAAACCATAGTTTATGGTTTTCCGGACCATCGTTTCTCACCGAAAAATCTATAGAATATAAAAGGCCAAATGAGATGAATACTGAATTGGAGGAAACAACAAAGGTTCACATTGCAATAGTTTAGAGTGCTCCATGTTGGAACGTTATTCCTCATTACAAAAATTAGTTAGAATTATTGCTTATTGTAGACGATTTTTGAAAACTAACACATTTAAACAAAAATATTTACAGAAATTAGAACTAGAAGCAGCTTTAGAATGTTGTATAAGACAAACACAAAGAAAAATATTTACAATAGAATATTTACAATTACAGGACAAAGGCTATTTACAATTAAAATCCAGTAAGCTAAACTCACTATGTCCATATCTTGGTGACAAAAACATAATCAGAGTTCGAGGTAGACTTGAAAAGGCTATATTAAGTGAACAGATAAAGCACCCAATAGTACTACCAAACTCTTGTCATCTGACAAACCTTATAGTGGCAGATGCTCACTTAAAAACTCTGCATGGTGGTCCTCAGCTGATGGCAAATTATTTGAGGTCAGCCTACTGGGTCATAGGAGTCAGGAATTTGATCAAACATCATGTGCACAAATGTGTAACATGCGCTAAACATCGCGCTAGCATCAAGAACCAGATGATGGGTTCTCTTCCATCTGTAAGGTGTTCTCCATCACGACCGTTTTTACATAACGGTGTTGACTATGCTGGCCCTATAAATATTAGGACAACGAAGGGTCGCGGCCACCGTTCGTACAAGGGCTACATATGTTTGTTTGTGTGTATGTCCACCCGTGCTCTTCATTTAGAAGTCGTCAGTGACATGAGCACACAAGCCTTTTTAGCTGCCTTCAGACGTTTCGTGTCTAGGCGAGGTCATTGTGCCAAAATATGGAGCGATAATGGCACAACGTTTGTTGGTGCCTCCAGAGAATTGCAACAATTGTCATCTATTCAGGCATCAATAGCAGAACAAGTCGAGGCCAACGGTACTGAGTGGCACTTCATTCCCCCACATAGTCCTAATTTTGGTGGACTTTGGGAAGCAGGGGTGAAGTCTACAAAGTTTCACCTTAAACGTGTCATCGGTGATGCTACCTTGACGTACGAGGAAATGAGTACACTCCTCAATCAAGTTGAAGCTTGTTTGAACTCACGTCCAATGAGTGTCCTAAACGTTACTGATCCTGGTGAACTGTTACCTCCTGGACATTTCCTGATCGGAGAGCCGATAGTAAATGTACCAGATGCTAAATATGAGAGCACAAATGTCAGTTATCTGTCGCGGTGGCAATTTATTTAAAGGATGCTACAGTCATTTTGGAAGCGCTGGTCCCAAGAATATTTGTCCAACCTTATGAACCGGTACAAATGGTCTTCCAAGGTTCCTGAGCCAAAAATTGGCGACATTGTTTTAATTAAAGAGGACGATTTGCCGCCAAGTCGTTGGCTGTTAGGTCGCGTAATAGAAAAGCATCCTGGTGATGATAATATCACTCGTGTAGTCACATTGCGCACTAAAACCTCTACTATTAAGAGGCCAACATCCAAACTTTGTATTTTACCTGTTGATCAATGAATTTATTATATTTTTATTTTAGATCAACTTTTACAAACGTTTATTTTTACAAAGATGTTTTACACGTGTTAAACTTTAATTCATATTTACATGGTTTACATTTTACAAAGAATATATTATTGTTAAGATATATTTTAATGTATTTACACAATGAAATTCTATATTTTCTCCAACCGGGTTTTTTAACTTTCTTTTTACAACTGTTGAATTTTTAGACTTTGTCATTGTTATGTTTCGGCCAGTCTAACTTAATGTTATTAGTTTAAGTTTACCATATTATGTAAGTTTTAATGTTCTTAAAATGTTTAAAATTTTAGATCAAAACTATAAGATGAAATTGTTTGCTACAAATTCGGACCTATAATGTAGTTCAAGAAGGACATTTCGTCAGTAATGTCCTTGGTGGGCGGTATGTTAATGATCATGCATGATCAAAAGCCGCTCATCAGGTCAACTAAATTAATTGTATTTTTTCCAAAGTTGTACACGACGTAACTAGATGGCGTTGGCGTCGAATTATAACTCGCTATGGTTTCGTTACAACGATTTGGTTGGGGTCTTGTGTATTTTAGCAAATATATATACCAGCTATAGAACAGTATACAGTTTGGTTGTTTTATTCAAACCCTCAATCTTACTTGTATACACTTAAAGTTCGAATTTAAGTACTGAGTACCATTCCCGGTGTTCGGTATTTAACACTCAGAGAAAGTTAACAGTCAGGCTCTTTTAACAGCGTACCATGGACTAGTTGCCTCTGTTTTGCGGTATGGCATTGTTTTCTGGGGGCAGTCTACTGATAGGGAGCTGGTATTTAGACTGCAAAAGCGATGCATCAGGTCAATGTGCGGTCTCAAGATAACTATGTTCCCTATTTTAAATCGTTATTTTTTTTTAAGTTTCCCTTGTTTATATATAATAGAAATGGTTTTGTTTGGGAATTTTAATCCACATCTATTTAAAAAATTATCAGAGGTCTGGAAAAATCCAATAAGGACTCAATCAAGTGTCTTTTGCATGGCTCCTAAAATTTACAATAAACTTCCAAAAGACTGGAAGCAGTTAAATGATGCAGCGTTCAAAAAGAGAGTTAATAATTTTCTAGCAGATAAGGCTTATTATAATTTGAATGAGTTTTTAGATGAGAAATTTTGATAATATTTTACATATCTATTGTTCTCTATGTTTTATTATATAAATAATCATAACAATTTTTGAATAATTTGACTCTGAAAGACTTTATAAATTATGATTATTATGTATTCAATTATGATTTTATTAATTACTTTTGACATGACTGTATACTTTGACATGAATTATTAATTCCTCTTTATTTTTAATTATGATTTAATTTTTTTTTTTTTTTTTTTTTTTTTACTTTTGACATTTATTACCTACTAGTTGCAAATTTTGCAGTCATAGATTAAATTTTGTTTTGTTTAATTCTTTTATTCTTGTAATGTATATTTTTTGTAATGTTTTTTTTTTTGTCTTATACATTAATCAATTATGTCAAGTAAAATGTAAAACCGCACTAATGAAAAAAAGTTTTATTGGTATTGCCCCACTCTTATACAATAGAGCACCTCATATTAAAAAAAATATGACTACATTAAAATTTAAAAGGGCGCTAAACGAATTTTTAATTATGAAAACTTATTACAATATTCACGATTTTCTTAATGATGATTCATTAAGTGATTGACATACTGTTATTCTGATTGACATAATTATTTTGATCCTGGTTTACTTTATTACTTACTTTATTTCCGTTTGACATTATATAGTCTTATTTTATATTTTTTAATGCTGTGACCACACTGACATTTTTATTATATATTTGTTTTTTTTTTTTTTTTTGTTATTCCAATTATCTACCACTTAGTTTTGATTTTTTATTTGGAATTGTAAACCTTTGCATGCCCACGTGACGGTAAAATATGGAGAACTAATTATTATAAAAACACCAATGTACTATACCCATGTTTGCAAAGAATGATTTGATTTGATTTGATTTTGATTTGAACAATAGCAGTATCAATCTCTTTTTCAGTTTTAAACATCTTAGAACCAAGCATAATGTTTTTATTGAGGTGAGAACGATATTCTGTCCAGTTGCCGCAGTTAAATTTAAAGAACCGAGTTTTTGCCTTGCGACATAGTGAGCCACCAATGGTAAAGAATATGGGGTAATGGTTAGATGACAATGCAATAGTGCATTAGTGATGTTGAAACGATAATAATTGTTTCAACATCACTAATGCAGCTTACATTTAAGGACAGCACCAAGTCCGGGCTAGTTGGTTTGCGATTGGGACTGTTCGAGTTTCAATCGAACACTCAGCGAAAATGCATAATTGCATCGGATGCAAGTATGCACATTCGCTCGTCCACCAAAATGTGGGCCAGTTCGCGCTTATATCTCATTAGAGACACCACGTACTCAAAACCATTACCATTACCATTTTACCAATAACTTAGTTATATAGTTTACCATTTTTACCATTTCTTGTAACTAAGTGTTAGTGATACAATATAGCTATTTCTTTACAATTCAAGACTTTAACTTTTACCATATACATATACCATATACTATCAATACAAGAAAGGTGTGTTAGGTCACCATAGCACCGAACACTACTTTCTACAGGGATAATAGTTTACATGACTGGGTAGGCTAGGACTGTGTATGACGTAGTCGGATGAAGCATGTGGCTGAAAAGAGTTCTGCCTCGCGTATTAGTGTAGCTACTTAGCCAGTGTGAGTGGTTGGCATTAAAGTCTCCCATGATGACAACATGGGAGCCTAAGCCAAACAATAACTCAAGGTCACTACGAAGCATTGGCAGATTAGGCGACTGGTAAATGGATAAAACAATGTGATCAATTCCTGATATTTTAATAGTAATACAGACGACCTCGATATTTTTAGTATTAGAAACAGTTAAAACCGAATTATCAAGGTCATTTCTTACAAGAATAGCTACTCCTTGCCCACGGCCAGTGTGATGTTTATCTTCGCGATAACAGATAAAGCCAGGTGTTTAGCCGCACAGAGACAATTTACCTAATTGAATGAATAAGTTATTAGCGAAAGCAGGATTCACCTTACAGAAATGGTCAAGCAACAGTAGTGAATTACTAGAGAAGATCATCGGTGAAAGGCACTCGTACAAAGGACAGGATGGTGTAGAAAGGGAGATCAACATAAAACAGGATGAGATATTTAAAACGTTGGGACTTACCTGGAACCGAAGCTGCGACACCTTCCAATATTCTGTTCAGTTGCCTCTGCTGCAGGAACCTGTAACTAAAAGGAAAATGTTATCAGATATAGCAAGACTATTTGATCCTTTGGGATGGGTCGCTCCTGTGATCGTAGTAGCAAAAATATTAATCCAAAAATTATGGATTTCTGGAATTAACTGGGATGAAGAAATTCCATATGAAATGGTCCTTCGAGCCGGATGTGGCAAGGGCTGCTCCAGGGATATCAGGTGTGTTCTCCTAATTGGACGGAGAATCATCAACCCCATACGCTCCTGCTGAGCGATCTTGGATGCTGAGAGAGGGAGATAGCAACACCGGATCCAGTTGTGGGAGGTATGGAGGAAGGAGTACCAAACAGCAGCAAGCAAGCTGCAGACGACTAAGGTCGTAAGGAAGTGAGTGATAGTGCCGAAAATCGTGAGTACTTTGTAAATTATTATGTGCCAAGCAAAAGTGAACTTTATTGCCTAGAAGATTTAAACTTTAAGCTTTCATTTAGTAGATTTTGAACTTAGAAGAATTTAATGTGTGCATGTTTAGACTTAGTTAGATTTAAGCCAATTGTGTTCAGAAGGGGAACCTATGCCCGATTTTTGTAAGTTTAAAGTGTCAAACACTTAGAAAAATTTCTTTGTTTACATCGACTTTTAAAATTTTCGATAACTTTTTGGACTTGTAGTTTTTTAAACGTATTGTCAAAAACTTAGAAAAATTTCTTTGTTTACATCGACTTGTAAAATTTTCGATAACTTTTTGGACTTGTACTTTTTCCAAACTTACTAGCAAACACTTACAAAAATTTCTTTGTTTACATCAACTTGTAAAATTTTCGTGAACTTTTTTGGACTTGTAGATTTATAAACTAACTTGTTTTTTGTAAATTGTTTGGATTACCCACTAACTTCAAAATGTCTTTGCAATCACATGTTAAAGTACAGGATGATATTTACGCTCGGTTGTTAAGAGCTAAAAGTAATTTAAAAAAATCACCAAAGGATAGAATTACCAAGCAGTATATAGAGACCAGGTTGGAAATTATTGAAGAGTTGTGGGCGCAATTTAGTTTAACACATACACAAATTGTGAAGGATTTTGAACCTAAGGAATTGATATCTTCACCCTACTCTGTAAAAGAAGTTTATTTTAATACTGAAGAGTTATATTTAGATTTAAAATGCGAGTTAAAAACTGCATTAAATGACATAAAGGGTAGTGATGTTTCTCCGGTTGCGGGGTCATCATCAAATAATGTTTCCGAAGGTAAAGGCACATACATAAAATTGTCCAGAATAACTATTCCAACATTTTCGGGGAAATATACTGAATGGCCGACTTTTCGAGATTTGTTTGTATCGGCAATACATAAAAACAGTACTATTGATAATGTTCAAAAGTTACACTATTTAAAAAGTTATTTGACTGGGGAAGCCGAGCAGCTCTTACGTCATATACCAATTTCAGAAGCAAATTATGACAGATGCTGGACTCAATTGGAGACCAGGTATAACAATAAAAAATATTTGTCTCACTGTATTTTGAAAACTTTGCTCAGTCAAAAGAATATAGTACAAGAGTCACCTAGTGCTTTAAAGGAATTAATGGATACAACATCAGACTGCCTAAATGCACTTACTAATTTAGATATTGATATAGCTTCATGGGATATTTTATATCATAACGTTGAAACTAGATTCAGACAGTAGAAAGGATTGGGAACTAAAGGTAACTAGCAACACTGATTCAGATAAGCTGCCTACATTTGAACAGTTCAAAGATTTTTTAACAAGCCGTTATAGGGCATTTGAATTCCTAGAAACTAAGTCAAGTAAAAATAATGTTAATGTTAGTAAGGCAAAGGTTTTTCACACGGCGAGCAATGCGGCCATGGTTTGTCCGCTTTGTAATAACGAGCATAAACTAAGAAATTGCAAGCAATTTGTTAGCCAGGATGTGGACACTCGGCGTAAATTTGTGCAAAATCACAACTTATGTTTTAATTGTTTGGGGCACAACCACTCTGCCAGGGTTTGTAAATGTACAGCCACTTGTCAAGTATGTAAGCGGAGACCTCACTCCTTGTTGCATCCTAAAGGTGAGCAGGAGTCTAAGGGAAATTCGTCTAGCGATAGTGCTTTGCAGACGAAAGAAAAAACAATTGGAGTAGAAGCTGAAAACAAGGTAGTAACTTGTTTTTCGAAAGGTACAGCGAATAGCCAGGTCCTATTAGCCACGGCTTTAGTGAGGGCTGTATCGAAAAATGGGGCTAGGTATACAATCAGAGCCTTGTTAGATCAAGGCTCACAGGCCTCTTTTGTGACAGAGCATACTGTCCAGAGTTGAGGGTTACAGAAAAAAACAGCTAAAGGTTTAATAACTGGTATAGATGCTAATAACAAATTATTACTGAATTCGGTTGTAAGTTGAGGTTACAATTCAGTCTAGGGTCGATCCATCGGTTGAACTTGTAGTCAAAGCGTATGTTCTCAAATCGATTACGTCTTTATTACCTGGTAGGGAAACGGTATATTTAGATTGGGCACAAGTTAACGATATACAATTAGCGGATCCTAGATATAATACACCGGATAAAGTGGATATGTTGTTAGGAGCGGAAATTTATAGTCAAGTTTTACAAAACGGGTTGAAGAAGACTCCTGGTGGTAGCACTCTAGCTCAGTGTACTTCATTGGGATGGATTTTATCAGGAACAGTAGCTGCCGCTGCTCAGAGTACATCCAATATTAGAGTGATGCATGCTCACCTTGGTGATGATGAAGTCCTGAAAAAATTCTGGGAATTAGAAAAGGAACCACAAAATAAGAAACTTTTACTTACCGAAGAAGAAACACGATGCGAAGGGATATTTAAGGCTACAACTGTAAGAGACAATGACGGTCGTTACGTAGTTAACTTACCATTCAAAAGTCCAGATCCGAGCTGTAAATATGGCGAAGCAAGAAAAGTAGCGATTAACAGATTTTACGCATTAGAAGCTAAACTTAGTAAAAACACAGATTTAAAAACAAAATATGAGGAAGTGATCAACGAATACTTGCAGCTCGGTCACATGAGGCCAATTACTAAATCAGAAGAACAAAATCAATATGCAGTGTACTTGCCTCATCATGCGGTTGTACGGAACGATAAAGACACAACCAAGGTTAGGGTTGTCTTTGATGCTTCCTGTAAGGGCAAAAATGGAATATCACTCAACGATGACCTAATGATTGGTCCAGGTCTGCAACCAGATCTGCGACATTTACTGATTCGTTGGAGAACGCACCGCATTTGTCTTGTTTCGGATATTATCAAAATGTACCGAATGGTGCGTGTGGCCGACCATCATACCGATTTTCAACGCATCGTGTGGAGAGACAACAAACAATCTTCAATTAAGGATTATAAATTACTTACGGTTACTTTTGGTACTTCTTCGGCGCCCTATTTAGCAGTTAGATCGATGCAGCAAGTAGCGCACGATGAAGGAGTTAAATATCCACTAGCAGCTGAAAGAGTACTTAAGGATTATTACATGGATGATCTTATGACGGGTTGTGACTCGATAGAAGAAGGCATGCAGATCTATAGCCAAATGAATAAGTTATTAGCGAAAGCAGGATTCACCTTACAGAAATGGTCAAGCAACAGTAGTGAATTACTAGAGAAGATCATCGGTGAAAGGCACTCGTACAAAGGACAGGATGGTGTAGAAAGGGAGATCAACATAAAACAGGATGAGATATTTAAAACGTTGGGACTTACCTGGAACCGAAGCTGCGACACCTTCCAATATTCTGTTCAGTTGCCTCTGCTGCAGGAACCTGTAACTAAAAGGAAAATGTTATCAGATATAGCAAGACTATTTGATCCTTTAGGATGGGTCGCTCCTGTGATCGTAGTAGCAAAAATATTAATCCAAAAATTATGGATTTCTGGAATTAACTGGGATGAAGAAATTCCATATGAAATAAAAAAAGAATGGTTTACTTACCGGCAGGAGCTGAAAGGTTTAACGGAATTTTCAATACCACGATGGTTGAAAATGAAACTCGGTGACAAGCAGGTTGACCTGCATGGCTTTTGCGACGCGTCAAAGTCAGCATACGCGGCGGTAATTTATGCACGGGTAGTAGATACTGACGGTAGTGTTCATGTAACTTTGATCACGGCGAAAACTAATGTCGCACCAATAAAAACAGTATCAGTGCCTCGATTAGAGTTGTGCGGAGCAGTCCTCCTAGCAAAGCTGCTTTCTGAAGTCTCCGAAGTGATGGGAATCGGTAAATCTAATTTGTACTACTGGACCGATTCAGAAATCGTGTTAGCGTGGTTAAATAGTCATCCCAACAAATGGAAGACATTCGTGGCAAATCGCGTTTCTGAAATTTTGAGCATCAGTGAACCACAGCAATGGAATCATGTTCAGTCAAAAAGCAATCCTGCTGATTGCGCCTCGCGAGGTTTATATGCGTCGGAATTTGTTAATTTCAAGTTGTGGGTAGAAGGTCCTGGGTTTCTGAAGGATAAAATTAATCTATTAAGCAAACGCAAAGCAGTAAAAACTAATATAGAAGAACTAAAGGTACATGTCACAACAGACGACAATTTTATTTGGGATAAATATTCATCACTTACCCAATTAGTTCGAATGGTAGCATATTTGAGACGTCCTTTAGAGTTGAGAAAACCGAAAGCTGAAAAGTGTTTAAAATTTATAACGGCGGAAGAATTGAGATTAGCGTTGGAGACATGTATTCGGGTATGTCAAGGTCAAAACTTCGAAGCGGTAATTCTGGATCTACAAAAGGAAAAGCCTCAAAGAAAGGTGTTTAAGTCTTTAAATCTTTACCTCGATTCTGTTAAAATCCTGAGGGTGGGCGGTAGATTGGAACGTTCCGATCTTGACATGGATCGCAAAAATCCAATGTTAATTCCAAGTAATAGTTATTTTACCAACCTTCTAATTGCCGACGCACATAATAGGAATCTTCATGGCGGGCCTCAACTGATGCTCAACTACTTATGCACGAAGTTTTTTATTCAGGGAGCTAAGCGGTTGGTTACTGCATACGTGCGAAAATGTGTAACTTGTTTGCGTTATGCAGCTTCTATCAAACCTCAATTAATGGGTCAATTACCACCTGCACGGGTTACACCAAATAGGCCGTTTCGGAGCAGCGGGGTAGATTATGCTGGTCCTATTCAGTTAAGGGCATCAAAGGGTCGGGGTCACCATGCGTATAAGGGATACATTTGTTTATTTGTCTGCATGGTGACTAAAGCCGTCCACATTGAGGTTGTAAGCGACCTAACAACAACGGGGTTTCTTGCCGCTTTCAAAAGGTTTGTGGCAAGACGCGGTCAATGCAAGGATATATGGAGTGATAATGGAACAAATTTCCAGGGGGCTTCTAAGGAACTAGACACATTGCTTCGCTCGGAAAATTCAGGTATAGCTAAGGAAATTGCATCGGCCTTAGCTACTGAGGGCACCACATGGCATTTTATTCCACCACATGCTCCGAACTTTGGCGGATTATGGGAGGCCGGAATAAAATCATGTAAGAAACATTTAAACAGAGTAATAGGTAGCTCTACTTTAACTTTTGAAGAGATGTCCACTTTATTAAGCCAAGTAGAAGCATGCTTGAACTCGCGTCCCTTGTGTAGACTGACCGATTCGAACACTTTTAACGCATTAACGCCAGGGCATTTTCTTGTGGGCGAACCAATTGTGAACGCGCCTGACCACAACTATGAAGAGGCTAATATTTTCAGCTTGAAGAGGTGGCATTTAGTCCAACAGATGACACAACATTTCTGGCGTCGCTGGTCCAACGAATACTTGACCACACTGCTCCATCGCTATAAATGGTCTAAGCAAAATCCTGAACCGAACGTAGGGGATATCGTTTTAATTAAAGAGGACAACTTACCTCCTTGTCGGTGGCTTCTTGGCAGGGTGGTTGAAAAACATTCGGGGTTAGACAATCTTACACGAGTGGTCACACTACGCAGTCATGGTTCCATGTTTAAAAGACCAACGTCAAAACTGTGTGTCTTGCCTATTGCCTAAGAAGGTGTTAGTAGTTTTAAGTGATAATTTTTAAGCATTGTTTAGACATGTAAGTAATTGTTTATGTTTAAGTTTATATGTATATTGTAAGGGTAATGTAGACTGTTTGATTAGCAATTTAACATTGGAAGGACATAATGTTTCTCAAAATGTCCTTGGTGGGCGGAATGTTTAGCCGCACAGAGACAATTTACCTAATTGAATCGCGATCGCTATGTCAACTAGTCGATATTTGTTAATTAACTCGTCACTAGATGGCGTTGCTCCATTTCGATCGATTTGTACATCGCGGTGTCAAGAGTCTCCGCCGATAATATAAGGGCTTTGTACTAAGATAGCTTGTTAACCACTTCAATTCTAAGGTGTAACCACTACATCTACGAATAAACCAGACTTGAGGTCAAGTGTCGGTGTTTTATGGTCCGCACTCCCAAGTAGAAAGTGAAATTATAGTTTCATTCAACCCCTATTTACTAACCCCCTAAGTCGAGGGTTATTCACCAGGTGTAACTAAAGTAGAGTTTGAAGTTAGTCTAGTTTCACAGATACCAATAATATCAGCAGACAAAACGCTTACCGCTAAATCGAGTAGTTCGTGAATCTTTAAACGTAGGTACCTACTCCGTCGGAGTTCCAGGATAACATGCGGAGTTCGACAGAATCAAATATATTTACCAATGTGAGTGAGTACCAGCATGGCCTTGTCCAACCAGGACGTACAAGCAGCAAATTAGGATTTTATGTTTCTTAATGCTAGGAAAATCTCAAGCATCTCCTTTGAGGCCTCATCATTGGGGCCAGGCGTAAGGTTATCAATAGGAACTTGATTTTTCACCGATGCCATGTCGCTCGTTCCTAAAGTAGGCCAAGATCTGTAATTTGAAGTCAGTGTAGGTTGAGACATCGGATGCATCAGATTGGGGGGAAACGCCGAAGATATTGATTTGGGAGGCATCATTGAAGTTACGGGCTTACGCTCTAAGCCTTCTTTTTCTCGATACTGTTCAGATATGCCATTCTTACACTGCACTTCCTGTAGTTCGCCGGGTGAGCTTCATTGCAGTTACAGCAATGAGCAGACTCACTGCGGTCAGACTTGGTACACGAGCTAGTAGGGTGAGGAGCTACACACTTCACGCAGCGACGGGGCTTGTTGCAATTGTGGGACGCGTGGCCAAACTCTTGACAACGAAAACATTGAGTGCCATGAGCTCGGTTTGGCTTGAGTTTGCTGATGGTAATCACACAACTACACAGTGCAGTATAATTCCTGCAATTACATACTTTTTGGTCACAAATTGATTAAATTCTTTTTACACGTCAATCGGTTTGCTTTATATTTTTTTTTTTTTTTTTTTTTCAAAAGTTGACAATTTGTTCTAAACAATTTTGTCAAGAAAAAAATGATGTTTTTTTTTATTCCTGTCGTTGGGATTTTTCAATGAAAATTATCTTATTTCTGCTTTTTAATATTAAAACATTCTTCGAATTTGTGATTTTAACCACGTTTCACCAGTTTAACCACGTTATGTGAATTTTCAGCGTAGGTATATATTTATCGACTGTACGTTCCCTGGAATTTATCGTTTCTTTTTCTTTTGGTGAGTAATCCCTTCATTGGTTCGATACTCTTTTAACTTGTGCATTGTTCTTTAATCTAAGAAGTTTTCGTTTTTCTTAGATTGAAAGCCCACCTTTTTTTGGTCTTTGGCTTACCCAGCCAATTATTATTCGCCTACTACTTCCATCGTCTGCCGGCTGCTGAAATCCGAGCGTGCAGAGAGCCACGGGACCGTTATTGAGCAGGGTCGACGACACAGATCCAGGTTCTTGGAGATCAGGTGTTACATTTATTTTTTGTTTGGTACTATAACGCTTCAGCGTCATTATAGACGATCTAGACGACTGTTATAGACGAGATCGACGAGAGACATTCTTGATCAACGAATCCTATCTTTTAAGTAATTAGTAGTTCCTAATTTCATATTCATTAGATCTTCTAATCTATTTCAAAAGTTATCTCAACGATTTATGTAAAGAAAAACTTAATCTTCTGCTTATTTTTGTAAAACACTTTATAGAGCTACACGAATTTCGTACGATTGCAATCGGATTTAAATTCGTCAGAATACATTTAAAATACTGTACGGTAACATCTTTTAAGTTTTTTCTCTCAAATTCGAGTTGTGATTTTTCTTTCTTAGTATTTTTGACTATTTAAATTCCAACGACAAAATCTTATTTTATTTTTCCTAATTTACTTTTATTCTACCTTTCGGATTGTTTTTATTATATTAATAAATTTTACGTGTTTTTGCTTCGTAAGTGTTTGATTTTTTAGCTACCTCACGCCGGGGTTCGACTCCCCGGCGTGTCCTCCACAAGTTATACGTTGCAACAGGTACCTTATTTGCCGGAATTTTGTGATATCAGCTCCTGCTGGTAGCTGTACCAGTAAAGGAGGACAAGAATAGTCCAAACCACTGCGAGACTTTAGAGGTTTTACTGAAGCTCCAGCGAAGCCAAGTTTCTCCAGCTCCTCAGGTAGTTCTTCTTCAACATATGCCGGATGTCCGCGAATCACTGATTTAGGCACCTTTCCGTCCTTCCGGGTGAAAGTAACAAAGGAAGCATTTTGAAGACGTATTTAATTAATTATATGACTGTGTTAAATAGTGTGTGCAATTATGTGTAACCAATTATAAATATTATTAACTGCAAGTTGGAGTTTCACTTCCGCTCTTCGACCACAACTTCACCTCCAGTACGCGTAAGAGGAGACAGGTAGACTATCTTCCACCTATGTCTCCAAAAGGACTTAAAGGACAAAATTGCTCAGTTTACGAATTGTTTCCACCTACAATTCAGTAATAGAGGTAAATTTGCTATTATATGTCACACTGCTCACGACCACCAGGCGGTTAAGGATGATCTAAGTAGGGACAAAATAAACTAATGACTTAACATCTAGTCTGTGTCCCATGACGGTAGACAAGTATAATAGACGCCACTTGAGGAACGCTATGAGTCGCGTCCCGGATTGTGGCTTAGTGTTGCCCCTTAACAAGGGTGCGTTCCTGATTAACTTAGAACTACCTAAGTAAACATTATACACGCGACGCCACGTATTCTAAGGTGCGTTCACAAATGCAAAATACGTGACGCCACACCACTTCCCCACGGAGAAGAATGAACCGGTTTAACAGAAATCGGAGAAATCTTTAAATTTGACTCGTCTGCCAGACCGAGTGGTAGGTATATGGCAGTTTTGTAGTGGTTGTTGTATTGCTATCTGCGTTTGGAGATAGAGCTAGGTTTTGATGTGGATGTGAGTGGGTTTTATTGTTTTCGTCGGAGGATCATGGGCTGTAGGACTGCCGTGTTCCATGTATGCCGGCCGGCTTGATGCGATCAATGCTTACAGCGACGTTTTTACCCTTAATGACCAAAGTCATTGTTTTGCCATCGCTGGCGCGATCAATGACTTGGTATGGACCTGTATAAGTATATGGTGGTTGTAAGGGGCGTCTGACTGTATCGTCACGCAGAAAAACATGAGTTGCTGACGAGAGATCTTTAAAATAAAAGATGATGATTGAGTATGACGAGATGCAGGAATTGGTCGTACAATCGACATTTTATGTCGAAGTTGTACGACAAAGTCTGAAGGATCGTTCGAAGTGTTAGCTTCGGAAACCGGAACAAGCATTTCGCCGGGCAACCGAAGAGTTTCTCCGTATACCAATTCAGGAGCTGTAGCTTTCAGGTCTTCTTTGAAAGCGGATCGCATGCCAAGAAGGATGAAAGGGAGAGCACGTATCCAAGAATCTTGGTGGCACATGAGAGCAACCTTGAGTTGGCGATGGACACGCTCAATCATGCCGTTGGCGCAGGGATGGTATGCCGTTGTTCTAATTCGCTTAGTGGCAAAGTGTGTCGTTATTCGGCGGAACAGATCTGACTCAAACTGAGTGCCTTGGTCTGTCGTAATGACTGACGGTATACCGAAACGGGCAACCCATTCTCGTGTAAAGGTTTCTGCTACCTCCTCCGCAGTGATAGTTTTCATAGGCCAGACCTCAGGCCATCTAGTAACTCTATCAATAGCTGTCAAACAGTATCGGTAGTCGCTGCAAATCGGCAGGGGGCCGATGATGCCAATATGGACATGTTTGAAGCGACCAGATGGTAGTTCGAAATTACCGATAGGGGAAAAATTATCGCGTGATACTTTGGCGCGTTGACACGCCTCGCAAGTTCGTGCTCACTCTTTACAATCCTTGTTTACAGAAGGTCAAACGTAGCGTTGGGTCACTAAGCGGGTGCTAGCTCGTGCACCGGGATGACTTAGGTTGTGGACCTTGTTAAAAGCTTCTCTTCGAAAGGAAGGTGTAAGATAGGGCCGAGGCTTGCCCGTGGACATGTCACAGGTGAGAGAGATTTTAGTTCCCTGAATATTAACATTGGTCAATTGCAGGCTTGACCCTTGAGTGCGCAGGAAAGATAACTCCGAGTCTGACTTCTGTGATTTGGCGAGAGCTTCGTAGTCCTGGTCAAATGCGATCCTCTCCGTTCTGTTATCCTCTCCCTTGATGTATTTTATGTCAGTCGTAAATTGACTGATAAAAGACAATTGGTTCAACTGAGCAGGGGGCAGTTTTTCACGGCGTTATACAAAAGCGTAGAGAAGCGGCTTATGGTCTGTGAAAATGGTCACATGTCGAACCTCAAGAATGTATCGGGAATGTTGTACGCTTTCGTACACCGCCAGTAACTCGCGATAATAAGCCGGCCACTGCGTTTGCTGATCTGTTAGTTTCTTGCTAAAGAAAGCAAGAGGGACCCAGTCACTGTTAACGAGTTGTTGAAGACAGGACCCAACGTGGACGTTGGATGCGTCAGTAAATAGCCCAAGAGGCGCGCCGTTGATCGGATAATGCAGAAGAGTGGCATTTGCTAAACTCTCTTTGGAGGCTTTAAATTGTTCTAAAAGTAAAGGTGTCCATTTATATGGTTTGGCACCCTTGCCTTTGGTTTCAACAACAGATTTTATAAGCGGGACTTGGAATAGTGCAGCGCGAGGCACGAATCGGCGATAATAGTTTAACATGCCGAGAAAACGACGCACACCTTGGACTGTTTTAGGAGGGAGGAAGTCTCGGATGGTTTGGACACGATCTTGAGGAGGACGGGTTCCCTCGGGGCTGATGTGGTAGCCTAAAAACGTTACTTCTCGTGCACCCAGGACGCACTTGGAGGGGTTGATTACGACTCCATAGTCACGTAGGCGTCCGAAGAGGATACGCAGATGCTCGCAGTGAAGAGCCTCGTCAGCTGAATGGACGAGGATGTCATCCACGTATGGAAAGCAGAAATCGAGACCCCGTGTGACCTCGTCGATAAACCGCTGGAATGTTTGACCAGCCATGCGTAGACCAAAGGTCATGAAAGGAAATTCGAAGAGGCCAAACGGAGTAATGATGGCTGTCTTCGGGACGTCCTCTTCAGATACAGGAACTTGATGGTATGCTTTCACAAGGTCAATAGTGCTGAAAATTTTAGAACCAGTAAGGTTGTGGGCAAAATCGTTGATGTGCCGGACAGGGTATCTGTCCGGTGCAGTTCGAGCGTTAAGTGCGCAGTAATCGCCACAGGGACGTCAAGTGTTGTCCTTTTTTATGGTCATGTGCAACGGGGACGACCAGGCGCTCTTGGAAGGCCGTGCTATGCCAGCATGAACCATGTCCTCGAACGCTTTTTGGCGGATTTCAATTTTTGAGGTGCCAGACGGCGAGGACGGCAAGAAATTGGAGGCCCATTCGTTGTTTTAATGAAATGTATCGTGTCATGTTTGATTGTTCTGGGTAAGCCAGGAGGACGAGTAATTTCCGGAAACTCTGCGAGCACTTCTGCAGAAGCAGAATTTGCCGGGGCGACGGCCTTGACACTTGGTTGGTCTGATGTAGCGGTGACACCAACGATTGATAGACTCGTAATGCCGTCAATCAAACGCTTGGTACGGCAGTCTGGGAGCAAATGGTAGTATGCCAGAAAATCCGCACCAATGATGGCGCTGTTAACATCCGCGACGATGAAAGTCCAGACGAATTGGCGACGGAGTCGGAAGTTGAGCGTCAAGGTCACCGTGCCGTATGTTTTAATTCTACTTCCGTTGGCGGCGCAGAGTTGATACTCGGACGACTTCCTTCGATATGTGAGCCAGCGATGAGGATAGCAGCATAAGTCCGAGCCAGTGTCAATCAAAAATTGCCGTTTGGTCTCCTGATCGATTATAAAAAGACGGCGGCTGAGAGGTTGTGAGCTGTCGCAATCAGTTGCCGCCACTACTGACTGCTTGTCGGGTTTTCAGACTTCCAGTTACACGGGGAAATGCACTTTTTAGCCTTGGGACCGTACATTTTGTGGTACCAGCAGTATTTAGCAGCCACGGCATCATTGATTCTGCGTGTACTTATGCTCCGTGTCCTGGATCTGTTACCGAGACCGGAATCGCTCGGACGATAATAATTCGATTTTTTGGTTCAGGTCCTCAATTCGTTCTATCATTTGGACGGACGAAGATGTGGCTGCTGTTGCGTAAATGTTTACTGGACCTGGTTGAGCCTCAACAATTTTGCCGGCAATGTCCGCTATCCTGTCAAGGCCGAGATCATACTGGGCCGCAAGGATGGCTTGCACAGGCTGAGGCAGGCGGCGAAGCCATAACTGACGCAAGATGTTGTCGTCGGTCTGTATATTTCCTGCGAGTGACCGTAAGTGACGGAGGAACTGTGACGGTTTTCTGTCTCCAAGTTTTTCGTCGCCAAGGAGTCGTTTAACTCGCTGCTCTTCGGAAATTGAAAAACGATTCAGTAGCGTTTCCTTCAATTTCTGGTACTTGCCTTCAGCAGGTGGGTTGGTGATAATGTCCTCGATTTCACCGGCTGTTTAGTGGTCGATTTGGCTCAGAATATGACTAGATTTGGTGGCATCCGTTGAAATGCCAGCAATAAGAAATTGTGCTTCAGCTTGAGCAAACCATACCGCTATCCTATCAGTCCAACCAGATCAGTAACCTAGATCATATTAACCAAATGTCTATCATAAAGAACAATGCCCACTTCCCATACATTAAAAAACCTGATAATTAACGTTTATGTATAGTTATGAGGTATAGTAGAAAGACTACCTGTAAGTTTAGAAAAGAATTTCTTATAGTCATTTTTACGGTTTGAACGCTACGAAGTCCAAAAAATATGAATGTTACTTTTTAGGTTAGGATTTGTCGTTACATAATAAATAAAGATAAATAAATGTGCTAGACCTAATTATTAACACTCGAAGTATAGTCTCAAATATGAATACTTACCTGGCTATGTATACGCATCAAGGAACATAATACTCACCTACGGCGAGATATGCATAGTATGGTCTTTTTTACTTTGAGAATTCCTTGAAGCAAACTCCCTTATATTATAGTGATAATCATCGAGTCTAAGCAGTGACCTGCTCAAAGTCGATGATTGTCACTATAAATTGAGTGTCGAGTGTCGAGCATTAAGAGCGTGACGACGAGTGAATTGTCCATACAAACGTAATTCCCATATTATTTATAATTTCAGCATATTTCCACCATAGTATGCTGATATTCGGATTTAGACAGTATTTATCTAGGTTCCTACATCTTTTTTATTTTTTTAAACTTATCTAACATGAAGTTTGAGTGAATTGCATTTCGCATATTTTTACAACGTAAATGACATGTTTTCATATTGTTTTTTCTGTATTATAACCAACAATATTTGTAATATTGTTTCTGCAGAAACATAGCTTACATTATCAAGTTACAAACTATCGACAAAGAAATCGTAAAACATTAAATTTTCATTCATTATTTTAGGTATTACGGAACACATTCAAATTCATCATAGTTTTGCGATAGCTAGTAGTGCCATATCGCGTCAAGGAAATATCAATGTGTGCGTGATCGTATTGCTCACGCACGGTAGCTTCTGTGTGTATCGCTGCACTCTTCTAGCGCAACGCGGGCACGCGAGGCGCGGGCGGGGTGTTTGTTGTCAGTGTCACGATTTACCATCTACACGTTGGCCCATCATGCTCCATTATAAGCCACAGTATGTCTATATTACAAAGATACGTTTACGCAAATGACGGTAGTTCAAATGTTCTGATAATAGTATACGTATACTGTGGCGTACATTGGCTTACGCTGCCACAGAACATAATTATATACTCTGTGATATCAGCTGTGCTGTGCGTGCGTGCATAATTATTATTGTTGTTTGCAAATTGTATTGTTATATTTTTCTGACACTCCCTATTGACCTGTGCTATGAACTTGGATTTAGATTTTGCTTTTGAATAATTGGTATCGAGTAACCTATATTCTTACGACCATTGTTTTGTTTACGGCCTTGGAAATTTATTTAGGAATTGGTGGTTTGGTTGCTTTGCCGACATTGACTCCGAACGTTGGGATGTATACATCTCACAGTAAGTATAAGTATAAGTTTTTATCACGTTTCGATACATATTTAAAAGAAAATATGAATATATAAAAATCTATGAAGTAAGGACACAACTATATAAATGTTTATTTAAAAAATCCTTGTTTTTTTATTATTATTCTTAGCTCAGAACGATATGAATTTACGGACAATAAAAAAGACAAATATTCCAGTTATGTATTACGTGATTTACGTGATAAATATAAATGATTGGAATATTTGTCTTTTACTAATACCTACCGACTTTGCATAACACTTTTATTATTTGACTTGTATTCATTATTCAGTAAGTAATTGTAAAAAATATTTGAAGTTTCTTAGAAGGAATACAGAAATAACACAGAAGATGCCTTACTTTTTTAATGTCGACACCATCCTAATGGAAATAAATAAACATAATTACTTGGCTTAGAATAAATAAAGACAATAATAATAAATATCCCAACAATTTTATAGGTAAGTATTTACGCGACGTGCATCTGACAACTCTAGCGCCGTTGGTCAGTCGATTTGACCGCCAGCCACGCGCACGCCACGCACGTCACGCCACAATTGCGGCGGTAAGTCCCCTCTTTGAGGAGTGGCTTGAGAGGCGCCACGGCGTCCTCACCTTCCGCCTGACGCTGGTCCTCACCGGACATGGCTGTTTCGGGAGGTTCCTGTTTCGGATAAGGCGGGAGGAAACGCCCGGGTGTTGGCATTGTGTGGATCGACCGGAGGAAACGGTGGAGCATACGGTGGAGGTCTGCCCAGCTTGTGCGGAGCACCGCCGTGTCCTTGTGGCGGCGATCTCTCGCGTCCGGCCCTGGTACAGGCCACGGTACGGAGCGAGAGGGAATGGGAAGCCGTCACCTCCTTCTGCGAAGCAGTAATGCTCGCGAAGGAGGAGGCGGAGCGCGTGAGGGTGCGGCAATCATTGCGCCCTCACGCCCCTAGTCGCCGCAGGGGGAGACACCCTGGGCGTCGCGAGTCGATTGCCGACTTCCGGCCACCGTAGGCGCGGGCTTGCGGACGGCGAGCAATGGGCAGCTCGCCGTCCGGTAAGGACCAGGCCCAGGTTGACGGCGCGTCGTGTTCCACGCGCGCCTCAAAGATATGTCAGCATCATTGACGGGGTCCGATAAGGCCGATGCCTGCCGGGGTCGCGGATTGTTCGAAAGAGTTACCGTGGCCCTGGCGCAAAGGCAACTGAAGGAACACGGGTGGGTTTTAGTCAGTAAGAGTCTGACACGCCCTTCCCCTCCGCCCAGAGCGGGCGAGGTCATTTGATGATTTCTCACCCAAAAAAAAAAAAAAGGCCACTCGCGATAACAATGTATAGGATTAGATATCACGTATCTGATCTGCTAGATTTTCTCTACAAGGCCTATATATCGAGAATTCATCCTAATATGTTGAGATATCGGCATAATAAAGAAATTTCCAAAAAATGCATTACTAGTCTGTACTCACTAACGATTCTATAAAGTAGTCGACAAAAATAAAGGAAACAACAATGAACATAGGTACTTAGGTACCTACCTATGTTCATTGTTTCCTTTATTTTTATTTTTTTATATTTATTAGTAAACTTAGGTTTACTAATAAATATAAATATCTTCGACTCGAGACGTTATGAATGAATAGTAAGTACAGCTAATAAGAGCTATCACTCACACACACATGGCTGCGCACCGCGTCTGTCCCCCGCTCGCCGCACGCCTTTTTTTGTCAAACAGAGATAGCGATATTCAACGAATTTTGCACTTGTTTCGAATTGTGAGTTGCAAGCGATGTTCGTGGGACCCTTAACTGCTGTTTCTCCAACACACATAAGTACCTACTAACTACATTTTTAGAAAAAAACGATAGGTATAGTTAGATAGTCTCTATACCTTTAAAAAGTCTAACAAGTTCTTGTATTGTCAAAAGTGATCGCTTATCTACCCAAGGCCCAACACATTTTATTGTCCTACGGTACATACATAAATACCTGATGAACAAAACGGGAAAAACGAATAAAACACTATGCTAAAGTGGAATGGTTTATTAATTATCATCATTTTCAATATAACTTCGTTATCTAGAAATTCTGCTGGAGCGGAGATATTTTATTGTTACCTAGCCCGTCCAAGGTACCACACTAATGTCATAATGTGAGCGCAACATCCAATGGTTCATTGACCGACCAAGCAATTACAAAAATATTCGGCTATACCACCTCTTCTTCTTTCTTCTTTAGGGTTATGGTTTCCGCACTTAGTCCTTCATGTGGACCATTGTGCGTGGGCCATGGCGGCCGTCGGTGGTTATTCCAACCAGCCCACCTCCCTCCAGAAGTTGATGATATCTCCTGGTCTGCTGAGAGCATCTGTGTAGGATATGGGTGCCCCGAGGGTTTGTGACCTAATTTGGGTGACGCCTGTGCATTCAAAGAGCACATGCGCAACGGCTTCCTCAGCCTCCATGCAGGCCCTGCACAGAGGACTGTCTGTTATACCTATTGTGTGAAAGTGTTTGTTTAGCGAGCAGTGACCCGTGATGGTCCCCGTCACCAGGCGCAGACCGTTTCTGTCCAGACGTAATAAACGTTTGGTAAGCTTGCCATCTAAGGATGGCATGGCTTCCCTGGACTGCCTGCAGCCGGGTGTCGAGGTCCACCAACTGTCCGCTTGTGTATGGGTGTACTCCTGTAACCATCTGCGTAGCTGGTTAAAGGGGATGGGCACGATGGGTTCGGGTCCACAGACTGACGCGCTGGATGCTCTTCTAGCCAGTTCGTCAGCTGCATCGTTACCCAGTGATCCACTGTGCCCTTTAATCCATTGCAGTGTCACTGTGTTACGGCTGGACACCGCCACACGTTCTAGAGCATTTTGACATTCCAGTATTATACTTGAGGTAATATACTTTCTCCCCAAGAATTGGAGGACTGAGGCACTGTCAGAGAGTATGCGTATATGGGAGTCCATAACTCTTCTGGCCTCTATGTCGTACACCGCTTGTATAATGCCCACACACTCCGCCTGGTAGACGGTGTTGAACATTCCCAGCGGGCTGGATATATTTATATTAAGGTCGTGCGAGAAAACTCCGACTCCGGTTCCGGCATCGGTCTTCGATCCGTCGGTATATACTCTCAGCTCTTTCGGGCCTGAGTAGTCACAACGTTCTTCTGTAAGTATTATGTTATAATGCCTTTGAAAGTAGTGCAGTTTCGGGGCTTTGTCGCAGGGTGATGCCATCAAAGGTTGTCGTTTGATCGCATCTTCCTTAATGCGTATGTGTTTGACTCTAGAGTCCTTGCTTAGGGTCCCTGCTATGTACAGCCTGAAGGCAGCCAGGGCTGCCTCCTCTTGCACGATGAGGTGTAGAGGTGGCAGTCCAAGCATCGCCTGTAGGGAAGCAGTGGGTGTGGTTCTCATGCAGCCAGTGATAACTACACAAGTGCTTGTGTAGTTATCACTGGCTGCATGAGAACCACACCCACTGCTTCCCTACAGCACGGTGCACGGTGCACGGTGTGCACCGTTGTAGTTTTTCGAGGTCTCTCTGGGCTGTGCTCAAATCGGTCCTGGGCCACCAGACTAGTGAGCCATATGTTATAATTGGTCGGATGATTGTGGTGTATAGCCAGTAAGTGACCTTGGGGCTAATTCCCCAATTCCTGCCAAGCATTCGCTTGCATTGCCACAGGGATATGCTGGCTTTTGTGGTGATGTAATTAGTATGTTTAGCCCAGTTCAGCTGTTTGTCCAAATAGATGCCCAGGTATTTGGTTTCGGTTGAAAGGCTTAGGGTAGTACCAAAGAAACGTGGTAATTGGAGTTTCATCAACTTCCTCTTTTTTGTGAAGAGAATCAGTTCGGTCTTTGTAGGGTTCACTGATAGCTAATGTTTATTGCACCAGACCTCTACTATTTTCAAGGCTTGGCGCATGAGGTTGCATAAGGTGTTTTCGTGGGTACCATTTATTATTATAGTTATGTCATCGGCGTAACCTACTGTGAAGTAGCCTTTGTCATTGAGTGTTTTGATGAGGCTGTCTACGACCAGGTTCCATAGAAGTGGCGAGAGAACTCCCCCTTGCGGACAGCCCTTCGCCACAATGGCCCTTGTAGTGTCGTTCACGGTGACTTGTACAGCTCTCAGTTTGAGCATATTGGTGATCCATCCGCTTAGAGTCGAGTCTATGCTGTGTCTGTCGAGGGCCATGTTGATACTATTAAACATGGTTTTGTCAAAGGCGCCCTCGATGTCAATGAAGGCGGCCAGTGCCGAGCATTTATGGTCCACTGCGCATTCAATTTTGGATACCACGCTATGTAGCGCGGATTCCGTTGATCTGCCTGTGGAGTACGCATGCTGTTGTTTGTGAAGTGGTTTTACCCTATGAGGTCCGTCACGAATGTGTCTGTCACAGAGTCTCTCTAGGGTTTTCAGTAGAAAGGATGTGAGGCTTATAGGCCTATAGACCTTGGGTTGTGTATAGTCTGTTTTTCCGGGTTTGGGTATGAAAATGACTTTCACTTCACGCCATGCTAGGGGTACGTATCTGAGTGCTATGCAGGCTCGATAGATCTCCACCATGCATGGCGTCAAGGGGTCAATGCCCCACTGTAATAGGGCTGGGAAGATGCCATCCAGCCCTGCGGATTTGTAAGGCTGGAAGGTGTTAATAGCCCACTTTAGCCGATCTTCTGTTACAATACTTTGGGCTCTTGACCAGTCTTGACCCGTTGGAGTCCATACTGGCTCAGCCTCCCACTGCCTGTCCTCTAGGACTATACAGTCTGGGAAGTGAGTCTCGAGAAGGACCTTGCTGGTTTCAAGGTCAGTTAGTGTGTAGGAGTTATCGGGTTTTTTCAGCGCGCCAAGGGTTCGGTCCTGATCGTTCGATCGCTTCGTTGTTGGTCTCGATGGATTCACCGCCACCACCCGCCAGGATTTGCCGCCACGCTGTTCTTCTGGCAGTTCTGATATGCTTTTTGTATGTGTATTGGATCTCTTTGTATATCTCCCAGTCATCCGGGAGTCTAGTGTTCTTGGCTCTGTTGAATTGTTTTCGAAGTGCATCTCTGAGTTTACTAAGTTCTGCGTTCCACCAGGGGTTCCTGTCCCTGTTGGTTTTTGGCGCCCTTAGTTTGCAGCATGCATGGTATGCTTCGGTTACGTATTCTGATAGTTTTATCACGGTGTATTCCAGTTGTGCAGTGTCTCTTATAGTCACCTGTGATAGGTGCCTGGCTAGTAGAGAAGCTAAGAGACATTTGAAGCCGGGTACATCAGTGCGTCGCGGGTTTCGTCTAGATGCGGGGTTTTTTGTGGTAGTATTTAGTGTGAAGCGGATTCTTCTATGGTCTGAACAAGAAGGCTCGTCCGACACGTGCCAGTTTGTGATAAGGTTTGTCGCGTTTTCTGTAGCAAGCGTTAAGTCTATGATTGTTTGTCCTCGGACTGTGACCCAAGTGGGTTCAGAGCCTCGGTTTACAATGTTAAGGTTAGTAGAGAATAAATACGTGGATAGTACCTCTCCTCTGGAGTTCGGCGCGTCGCTGCCCCAGATCGGGTGGTGTGCGTTTGAGTCGGTGCAGATGATGAGGTCCATTTTGGCGCACTCGCAGTGCTGCACTAGATCGGCCATCTCTTTTGGCGGGCAGTTTGTGTCCTCGCCTGGCATATAAACCGAGGCCAGTACGACATCCGGAACGTCACCTTCGGTCTGGAGCCTGACAGCTGTCAGATCTCTGGAACAGAATTGGGTGAGTAGTGTGGTAGGGATTTCTTTGGGTATGTAGGCGCAGGTTCTTGGTTTGTCTGAACTGTGTGTGTTTAGAATTAGCTTACCTGTGATGTTGCTGAGGCCGCATATTTTGTTATTCCTGATCCACGGCTCTTGGATCAGTGCGATGGTATGGGGCTTAACCTCCAGGGCCCTGCGTAAGCTAGCCGTGGCAGTCTGGCTATGTTGGAGGTTGGTTTGGACGATATTGAGGGACGGTGATGACGGGGGGGTTGGGTTAGTCGGAGATGGATCCATCGGCAGCTCCTCCGCTTCCCCTACCCGCTGGTCGTCGTGTTGGTCGCCCGGCGACGAGGCTAAAAGCTGCTCGTTCCAGCCGGGTGATGCGGGCGGCCTGGTGCTTTCGTCATCGGCCATTGCCGCTCGGGCCATGACCACCTCAAGCTGCTCAATGTCCGGGTCAGTTGTCTGTGTCGGTGTCGGTAGCGCGTTTTCCGTGTCCGTGCTGTCAGTCTTGGTGTCAGAGGGTCGGGTCGTGGGCCAAGAGCGTACGTATATCGACCCAAGGAGGTACGATATCCGTCGCTCCCGGGCCAGGACCCTTTCCGCTTCCTCCGGTGGCACACCTAGGGTCAAATAAGTCCCGTAGTTGTCGCCACCGACGGTAGTTGCCCTGTACACTGACCACCTGGCGATGTCGTACCAAATGTTCTGACGAATCAGAAAACTTTGGAGCCGGCCTACGTCACCTCTGTAACGAGGGACAAAGAGCGAGGCTCGAACACGGGTGGGCACGTCGGTCTGTCTCAGTACTGTCAGTGTAAGGTCTGTGTTAGGGAGTTTTATGAGGGGCACGTTCTGGGCCGGCCAGGTCAGGGCATAGTCATCCTAGCACCACATCTGCACGGTGCCCTCCGCTACCCGTGGGTATCCGCGGAAGGCAGGGAGTGGTGTCGTCGGGTCTGTGTCCATTAGCATGCTCTCAAGGTCAGTCTTAATGTGCTCTGCCTCTTCCTTGGTCAGGTCTCTGGACGGGGGAGGGAAGCAGATAGCCAACGCCAGCCGCGCAGGAATGTCCTTTGTGGCCCTCGCGTAAGTTCGCTGCTCCCCCTGAGCGGAGTGGACCCTCACGCGTTTGGCGTCCCCCTGGAGCGTGCTCGGTGAAGCCGAGTCGTCGGGGCGCACCCTCTTCACCGGCCCTGTACCACTTGGTCCAGGCTGCGATTGGGAGGTGCCTGGCAGGGTGCTATTTGCCAGCAACGCCTGCGCGCGTGGAGCTCCAGCCCGCTTACCCCTGTGCTTCCTGGGTCGAGGTTGGTCGTGGGTATTGTCGGAGTTTCAGGGTCGACTGTCGGCCCCGGCAGACCCTGCCGCGTTCAAAGGCTTTTCGCGCTGGATTTCCCCTTCGCGTACTTGCCTCCACCCGCTTGCTTGGTTCCGCGTCCGGCCGCTTTTCGCGCTGGGTCTCCCCTTCGCGTACTTGCGGCTGGTCGCTTGGTTCCGCGTCCGGCCGCTTTTTGCGCTGGGTTTCCCCTTCGCGTACTTGCGACTGGTCGCGTACTACCTTTTCGGCGTCCGATTGCACTTCGCGCTGGCTAGTGCCTTCGCAGGTGTCGTGCGTTCGGTCGCCTACTTTCTTCTCCCGGGCCATGATTTTTCCGCGCTTTTTCAGCAGTCGTACTCCATCGGCCGGGAGACTGGCAGAGCTGCCGGGCCCGTCAACCGTCCCCGTCCCTCTCTGTCCGTGTCGGTCTTGGTCATTGTCGGGGTTGGTGATGCTGTTCCGCACGATGCCCTGTTGCCAGAGACTCGTGGGGGGCATGCACTGCGAAGTGGGTGTTGGCGCGTGAGTCGCAGCCGGAGTGGCGAGTGGGGGCGCGTTGGTCGCAGCCAGTGTTGGGTCAGTCGGCGCGTAATTCGCTGCCAGGGTTATGGGCGCTGAGTTAGCTGCCGGGCTCACTGAAAAGCGCGGTAACAAGGTGCAGTCGGTTGCCCCCCCCAGATTGCGTTGGGGGCTGACCGCCGTAGCGGTGTGGGATTCCCTGGCTTGGCCGGGACCCACCTGGGTACTGAAGTTATCCTGCTGCATTTTGTCTTTTTTGTTGGGGGTGGGCTTTTTTGGAACCGAGGTTACCCCTCCTCTAGGGACCGACGGGATGTAGGGATAGGAGGGGAGGCAATTGGTAATAAGGTAAGGGTTCTTTGGGGGTCACCTTAGGTCTGGGATTTGGCCTAAGGATTTGGGATCGACAGGATGTGAATATGGAGGGATGGCTTAATTGGGTGATTGGTGCATAGGAAGTAGGTGCATAGGTTACCCTGAGCCGGGGATTTGACCTTCGGGAACTTCTCTTGTCTAGGATCTCTTTCAAGATGCTCCAGGTGCGGAACCGATCTTTGACAGGCGGTCCCGCAGCCGGAGTTGGGCTATCCGCAACCTGCCCACCACCCGCTCGGTTGCAAGAGAAGAAGTGCCTGACAGTCTGGGTCTCACCACCACGGATCTACGTATACATTCGCGTTGGGGCGATCCAGCTAGCCCCTAGCTATTGGTATAGCTAGGGGCTAGCTGGATCGCCACACACAACACCTCTGCAACACACATTTTTATATCTGTCTTTGCTCTTCTGAAGGATTGTCAAAAACAATAGAATGGCTCTGACGATTAAGTGTAGACAGTCCACAAAGACTGCACACTTGTCTTCGACCAGGTTGAGATGACCCTGAAGCTTGAGCACCATCACAGCTTGTTGTTAATTGCTGGTTTATGCTTCTCATGAGGAGTTCATTACAAGGTTCACAAATGTAATCTTCCTCAGTAATCTGAAATAGGAAACTCAATATAAACTTCTTTTGTTTACAATTGATACAATAGCTTAATGCCAGCAGCACATGTTGAACAAATGGTTCCACATTAAAAATAAACAACAAGCAAAGACAGTTCAAAACGAAACATAAAATAACAAGACAAAAATGTATTAGTTTAGTCAATGTATGTAATACAGCTTTCGGATACATAGATCTTTCAGACAGACTGTGCATGTGTATATCATACATTTTATAGGAGCTTTGTTATTTTGATTAGGATATGATTGATATATTTAGATTAAAAATAATAAGCATAAATACTTGCTGGTGATAACCACTCGCTAAGTAACGAAATAACTCTTGTGTTGAGCTCATGAACGAGATAACGTCAAAACGTGTTTAAGCAGACGTTGCAGTTTATGCAAAGTATACGTCGACTTTTTGCTGACGGCGGCATTGTCAAGAGGACGGATTTACAACGCTATGGTAAGCAAAGGTCGTCAGATGAGGAAGATATCGAGGTCCAGGGGCGGTAAATAGGGTCGTAAAAAGAAGTAACACACACAAAATGGCACAGTACACAACGAGACGCAAGCGCAACAACGAAGGACTGCACCACAGACTACATAGGTAGACTGCACCGATCGATGACCGAAGCCAATCGCAGAACTGTCAAATGTCCAAAAAATCCGTTTCACTTTTGCGAACTCAATTACATACTGCGTGATTAATTTATTTAATTATTATGTTATTTTTTTATTAATCTGTATTAAGAAAAGACTAATATAGAAATACTTACTGATTAAATAAAACGTAAAGTAATATATAAAACTCAGAAACAGAGTTGAATAAAGTCAAGTAGCGGTATTTATAATGGAACGTAAAAACTGGGAAGTTGAGATGCGTTCAAAACATGGTATAAGTTTACTCTTACGTAGAATAAGAAATATTATAAAATATTCTTTTCCTGCGTTTATTTTAACATTGTGATAAGCGTAATTAATATACAATTAAATTAGCTAAATTTTAAGATTTATTTCATTACTATACATAATCAGGTGAAAAATGGGCATTCTTCTTTAATAGAATACTCTGCAATCGAGTTAACAGACCCTAACATATATATATTGTGTATTTACAGGCCTCCGAACAAGCTAATTGGATCGATAAATACTTTCTTTTTAGTTTTAAATAAAATCTTGGGTAAACTACGCACTAACAGTAACAATATCATTATCTGTGGTGATTTTAATGTTGATGTTGCAAACCATTCTAAAATAACTAATGACTTTGTTATGCTTTAATATATCGCTCCAAACTGGAACAGGCTACGCGTAGTGTCAGTAATACTTGTATTGACAATATAGCTCATGACATTAAGGGTTGTAAAGGTGTAATAAGAGATTTTGCACTCTCCGATCACACTGCACAAATAATTAAGTGTCCAGTAAAAAAGTTTACTTTTATCAAACATTGGTACATAAATAGACGTAGTTTTTCTAAAGAAAATAGATGTATCTTTACTAAAATTAATATCTAAAACAAATCTCGTTTAACAGTGTATATGAATCCACAGACCCTAACTGTGCCTTCAATTCATTCCATGAGATATTCAGCTTGATATATAACTTATGCTTTCCTTTGAAAAAAAATCGCGTTAGTAATATTTTGAGACCAAAATGGATTTCAAAAGGAATAAGAATGTGCAGTAAACGTAAACGTGAACTCCTCTGGAACTAAAGAAAAATGTCTAATAAAGAAAATAAAATGAATTTTAAAGCTTATGCCAAAAAATATAAAACAATAATATCACTGACAAAAAAGTCTCAATACAATTATTTTATAAATACTGCTATTAATAAATCTAAAGTGATTAATAATGCTAAATATAACTACCCAAATCGGGGTATTGATTTTTTTTTTATCAGCGACGAGGTCCTTACTGATCCTAAGACTATTACAAATACCTTTAATGATTATTATGCTGACATTATTAAAAATACTGATAATACAATTTCCACTGACTCAACAAGCAGTAAATATTCCCACTTGACATTCAACGCTAAATCTATATTTATGCCCCCAACAATTTCTCCAGACATTCTTAAAATTATCACTTTACATAACATAACATCATAACATCACGCCTGTATTCCCCGAAGGGTTAGGCAGAGGTGTACCTATAGTACACCCACATTTCGCCAGTTATGTTTTTAAGTCCCATGTAATAGGGGGCGAGCCTATTGCCATCAACCGGGCACAAATCCAGACTCTGGGCTGCTACTGAGAAATTCCAGATGGAAAAACACAATAACACTTTGCCCGACCCGGGAATCGAACCCGAGACCTCATGCTTAGCAGTAGCGCTTGCAACCACTAGACCATCGAGGCAGTTATCACTTTACGTAATACGAATAGCACAGGTTATGACGAAATTACAACTCAGATTGTTAAGGACGCAGCAGCTTTCATTGCTGCCCCTCTAAGCCATATTATCAACCTGTGCATAGAACATGGTACGTTTCCTGAGAAATTAAAATTGACAGTAGTAAAACCAGTGCATAAAAAAGACGACAAAGCTTCTATTGGTAACTATAGACCTATTGCTTTAATAACTATCTTTTCTAAAATATTTGAGAAATACATATATTTTTTACCCATTTTTTTGAAAACAATAAAGTATTTACTCCATGTCAATATGGGTTTCGAAAAAATAAATCAATTAATTTGGCGATGTATAATTTCTTACACAAAGTCATATTAAATATGGATACTAAGTCTCTAGCCCTAGCGCTATACATGGATATGTCAAAAGTATTTGACCGCGTTAATCACAAAATACTCTTGCACAAATTATATGCGTTTGGTATAAGAGGTAACGTGCATACACTAATTGAATCCTATCGAAGTGACAGAAAACAGGTAGTAGAATTAAAAATAATCTCTCAAATTACCAGAACTGAAGAGACCTTTACCTCTGAGGTTAGAAATATAAACTCTGGAGTCCCACAGGGCAGCATCCTAGGCCCACTGTTTTTTATAATTTATATAAATGACATGTCGACGGTTACAATGCATCATATGACCCTATTTGCTGACGATAGTACGATACTGCTTACCGGTAATGCTAGGACTGTTTTAAAATTTGACCTACTTAATACTCTGACAACAATTATAAAATGGCTTTATGAAAATGACCTGAAAATTAATCTAGAGAAAACAAAAATCATGAATTTTAAACAGCGAGTAAAAGCAGATTGTGACTTAAACATACGTTACGATCAAACTGACATTGAGGAAATAAAAGTAACCAAATTTTTGGGTCTTCATATAGAAAGTAAAGTAAACTGGAAAACACATATTGAGCAAGTGTGCAAGAGGCTTGGTCAGAGCTCTTATGCCCTCTACAGATTAAAGAAAAATGTCAATCAACATGCATTACTAACTGCCTATCATGGATATGTTGCTTCGATCATACGCTATGGAATCATTTATTGGGGTAACTCTGTAGAAAAAGACCGTGCATTTAAAGCTCAAAAACGTTGTATTAGGTCAATGTGCAATCTACAACGGATGGATTCATGTAAGCCACATTTCATAAATTTAAAAATATTAACTCTTCCTAGTGTATACATATATAAAACAATAATGTTCATAAAATCAAATCCAAACTTATTTGAATTGTACGAGTATACTAGGACCAGACACAAAGACAAGTTGCGCATAGTACCTAGCAAAACAAAACTTTTGCATCAAAGCATCTTTTGTATGGGTCCAACATAATATATTTAATAACCTTCCACCTTTTTTCAGAAATATGAGTGATATAAATACTTTAAAAAAAAGTTACATCAATTCCTGATAGCTAAATGTTATTATTCTATTAAAGATTTTTTAAATGACAAAACACAGAACCAGTCGACTTTTAATATGACAAACCAGAAATGAATATTAATTGTAAACTACTGATAAACTCACGCAGTGATTTGTAGAACAATTTGGAATCTGACATTTAATTGACATATAATTTAACATACAATGTGACATGTAATCTGACATAATATATACCATAATACCTAATTAATAATTTGTAAATATTAAGAACAAACCACAATTCCTCAAATAATTGTATATTTAAAAAAATGTCAATGTACCCGATTATTATTGTTGTATTATAGATTACTTAGTGTTTAATTTGTTCTTCTTTAACGATTTATGAATTTTGTATGCCTCAATGGCGAGACATAGCAGACCTATATGTATAACTATATTGTAATTGTAACATCTTACTTTACCTATGTTCTACAATAAATTAATTTGAATTTCACAAGGGTGGCAGCTTGACGGAAACTGCCGCGGCAGTGGCGAAATGAGGCTTGGGCTGTTCTTGTAGAGCGCGTAGAGCTACGGTTTCAGCTTCAGGCGCTGCTAAGCGTGCTTGAAGTGCATCAGCCATGTCGGTCATCCTTTTGTGAAGTAGGTTGGTTAAATGTGTGAAAACGTGCGCGATTGTAAGGAATGAGGAATGAAACAACTAATACGCAGTAACACCAAACCAAAATGTGCGGCGGTTATAACAATCCTCAACCGTGAGTGGGCAACGGAAATAAAAACATTAAAAAAATAATTTACATAAATATCTTAATGTAAGCGTACAAAATACGGTCAAAAACAAACACAACAGGCTTAATTTTTTTTTTTTAAAAGGGTACTTCTATTGATGTAAATATGCAATCGTTAAAAGAAAGAGAACATGTATAAATTGACAAGATAAAAAAAAACAATTGTAAGAATAGAAATGAAAAAAATATTAAATGGGAAAAGATTACTGTAAACAAAAGTGTAAACGCTACTTAGACTAACTACTAACTAAGAGCAGTACTTGCGTGAACTGGAACGTTGATGACAGTTGACAGCTGACAGTTGACAATTGTCATTAGTGACAGCCACCGTTCGAGTGTCAAATGATGTCACAGGATAGAAACAGAGGGCGTGCAACGCGCCCGACTCGAATTTACTGGTAGCCACTCGAAAGCCGGGCCGACGCAGCCGTGAGACACTTGATTCTCGAAATATCTAAAAATAGCATGCGCACTCACAAAAAAAATTAAGAACTATTTTAGAACACTATAGCACTGTTAAACGGCCGAAAAGCGGGAACTGGGCGATGATTAAGATGAGTCGAAGTCTCGCGGTCCGCAGGTTCCGATGAGTGGTCGGCCGGCAGCAGAGTGTCCAGCGCGTGGTAGACTTCCTCTTCGTTGTATATGTCCAGCTCAAACGCGGCACAAGTTCGACTCGTGGCTCGCTACTGTTCACCTCAGGTTGACGCAATCGCAAATCACGTCGGGGTCACCACTTTGGAGGCATAGGTGGAAAGTATTCTACCTGTCTCCTCTTACGCGTACTGGAGGTGAAGTTGTGGTCGAATAGCGGAAGTGAAACTCCAACTTGCAGTTAATAATATTTATAATTGGTTACACATAATTGCACACACTATTTAATACAGTCATATAATTAATTAAACTAGTAGGGACAAAATAACCGAATGACTTAAAATCTAGTCTGTGTCCCATGACGGTAGACAAGCATAAGACGCCACTTGAGGAACGCTATGAGTCGCGTCCCGGATTGAGGCTTAGTGTTGCCACTTAACAAGGGTGCATACCTGATTAACTTAGAACTACCTAAGTAAACATTATACAGGCGACGCTACGTATTCTAAGGTGCGTTCACAAATGCAAAATACGTGACGCCACATCCTCATGGGTCCAGTCGGTCTTCATATCCAGGATAATAGGAAGAATATTACCGGTTTTCTTGATTATGACGGCCGCTTTGAGGTACAATTCATTACCAGAAGTTTTGGCGACTCCATCTACTGGCAGGTCTTGAAAATGGTTGTGAGTTGGGATGTCTCGGGCGCTATCGAACTTTGCGTGTTTTGCGACAGCTGGCCGTTTAGGCATACGCCAATCGTCCACATTTTCGGTAGCTGGTCTCTTGGAGTTGAGACTACCGCTTGAGTCCAATCAATGCAGGTATCTTTCCATTAGTACCAAGGGCTATAGTTGTTACACATTTTATAAACGTGCACACGAGACAAGCGCGAGACGCAAACTCCGTTACGCGTGCCGACCGCCCGCCCTAGCGCCGCGTCGCCGCTTATACGACCAACGCGATAGCTTTTATAATAATTATAATATTCGTAAATAAATAATAATACGTTTAATGCGACTTTATTCTAAAATCCCAATTTCACTGCTACAATAGAAGATTAATTTTTAAAAAAAAGTGTTTCATACATTAAAGCTGCCATTTTGTCCATACAAACGTGACGCGTTTGATATCGTACGTCCTGTACGAGCCAATAATGCTCATACAGCAAAAGTACGTCTAAGCGTACCTAATTAATAATGACATAAATTCAGTCGTAACTAAAACTCCGTCACGCGCTAATGTGCGGGCCGATCGACACTAACATAACATTAAGGCCTAGCGCGTACTACGACTTTATTTTTCGCGAAACGATATTAAAATCGCGCTGTAAAATATCTCCGAAAATATTAATTGCGTGCAGTGCGATGGAAAAATCGACGGATTGTTCATTCTCAACATGGATTTCGTACAAGTTGTCTTGCCTTGCTTCTTCGGAAGAGGTGGAGGAAGAAAAAGTTTTTATCAATATTGAATTCATCCTTTCACAGCTGAAAGATAAAGTTTCTCATGATCTCTCAATGGGATATTAGGCTAAGATCATTGTGTTATGGGCTTCCACGTTTAGTCTCTCTTCTTGAAGCTCCACGTTTACGCTTGGAGAACAGAAGGCCAACTAAGGTCCGCTTTGGGGCCCGCGGTGCGATTTTATTATTGCAGTGCGCGCGGGGCCATGAAACTTCCTATGCTGCAATTTACTTTTGCGAAAATCGCGTCGCTAGCAGTCGCGACAAATCACAAGGTTAAAATCGCGTCGACATTTCATCGTGTCATATATACCAACTAGCTTCTGCCCGCGACTTCGTCCGCGTGGAATAGTTACTTTGGGCTAATGCTAACTTTAACCCGCGACTTCGTTTACGTAGAAGGTGAAAATGTTTTTAAATAATACTTACGTACGTTAAGAGCGGGTAGTAACCAAAATTGCCAATCTTCAATTTGATTTTTCATGAAATTGATAAGACTTAAGTATAAAATAAAAATAATATGAGTTACAACATGATATTTACAAACTTTTTGTGGAACAGAAACATAAAATGTTAAAATTTTCTCGATAAAACAACGTCACGAAGTTACCTGTAACTTTCACGTTTTATCCATTTGTACTTAATATTCGAATAACAAATAGGATAAAAATTAGATGATTATTTGTATTAATACAAGGCAAAAAAAAATGTTGAGACATTTTTTGAAATTCCTTTTATTTTTAGTTTTATTACGACTACAAGCTTTATGCACTTACGACGTTTTGAGTTCGTGGAAGAAGTCATCTTCGGTCGCACGTTGCGGGAACTAATTGTCTTCTAGACTAGGTTCTTTAGTCACGCGAATTAATTCCATCATTTGGCGTTGCTGTATTTCGAATAACAATTCTCAACGGTTATTTTCACTAGCACTTGAAAAAAAAACAATACTCTGACCTATAGACTGTTCCTCCGCCGCATTCCGTCTGATCCCATTTCTGATGACGGATGTTCGAGCGGCTGAGACACCACGTGTCGCTGCTGATCCGTCATCTGTTGGTCCTGCATTATGGGCGTGTACGTGCAGGTGTTTGGATTAATAATACTCGCAAAATAACGCACTTAATTTACTTTCAAATATCGCAACGAGACTTAACTATAAACTTTAAGGATTACAATGATTATCACTGATTAAGTCTAATTACTTGCATTTAGAGCCAATGGATTTGTGCGTGTTCACCACGTGACGATCGCAACACAATGTGCTCGCCACCACCGCCCTGACACTCACGACCCCATTCGGTGTTACCCGCTCTAAGTTAAAATACCACTAAAGAAATAAATTCTAAACCACAGAGTAAAAAATAATCGATTACAACTTTAAAAAAAACTGTTACAACTAATCGACTAAATAGTCGAGCGCCGTCATATATAATTTAGAAAGTAAGCAGTGACCTAGTATAGTAGAATTGTATAAAAATTTTCAAAATCATCTGATATAATAAGTTGCATCAATCACACCAATATTTGTGCCTTAAAAAATGTATTTTGTTTAAATAAGTGGTGTGTCGAAAATAATGTTCTTATTTCATAAGCAGCAATGTAAATATACTTACAAGTAAACAAAATTTTAGTTTTATTTTTACTCCTACCTTCGTTAATTAATAATGTCTTTATTATAACACAACATCAGTAACTCTCCTAACACATGGAATAGTATGCTAATTCTAGTATGAATAGCACATTATGTAGAATCTATAATTAAATGCTACTAGCATTAGAGCCCAAGTAACTTAAAAATTGCTTACAATCAGTTTGCACAACATTTCATTCTTACAATTGTAGTGTGAAAGTTCATCACGAAAAAATGATATCGTTTCATTTTGTAAAGTCATTTATAAGAGTAGTACTTGTACGACTATATTTATTTGAGAAAATAATAACAGGCAAAGCAGTCGGAAAATAAATAAATACAATCCTCGATATGACATGTATAATATGTACATATATAATGCGTGAAATATCGTTTAGACATTATTGGGCAACGGTTGATTCAAGGAGAAGATTGGAATCCATTGCAGCCTTCAGTCGATCGTAATCCCCAAGAAAACAGTTTTAACGCCGAATTCTAGTTTCTCTTTATTCAATACCATGTCACAATCACAAATTTTAACATTCGGTAACGCAAATCTTAAGTAGGTATTTAGTTTTTTTCCCATTTAATACTAAATTATTAGCAGTGAACCAATTTTGTACTTGCAGTAGGGCGTTATTTACGTCGTTAAGATTTGATGCACGTCTATTTATCTTAAAAATTAAGAAAGTATCGTCAGCAAATAACACCACTTGTGGTTGGTTTTTTAATAAATGGGGTAAATCGTTGCTTTTGAACGGGTCACCAATTAATAGGGTGACAACATTAAAATACCTAGGGCATTGTCTTGCCGCTGACCTCAGGGACGATGTAGACATTGAGAGGGAGCGCAGGGCTCTAGCGGTACGTAGCAATATGTTGTCCCGTAGATTTGCGAGGTGTACAGACCAAGTCAAAGTAACACTTTTTAAGGGTTATTGCCAAATAAGAGATCGCTGGATGTCCTGCGCGTCCAATATAACAATGCTTTCAGGATGTTGTTGAGGCTGCCTCGTTACTTTAGCGCGTCGGAAATGTTTGCTCAAGCCCGCACCGACGGCTTCTATGCAATTATACGCAAAAAATCTGCGTCGCTACTGAGGAGAGTGAGGGGCAGTCGGAACAGCATCCTGAAGACTGTAGTCAAGAGCTTCGGCTCTCCGATTGTACAGCAGTTTGTGCGGAGGTTGATCTTTACTAACACTAGGCACTAAGTTATTTTTTTGTATGTTACTAACATTACTAATTATTATTTCCTTTATTCCATTATTTACATATAAATAACATTTTTAAATATTAGAATATAAAAAATATAAAAATCTAGAAAATAGTAGTCCACCGGTATCGGGAACAGGGTCCAAGCTGTGGGTCAGGGCCCCAGAGAGAGGCACCTGCTAACAATGCGAGCCGTGTCTAGAAGTACCGCTTTCTGAATCAAGCCCTTGATCCAGCTGCCCAACGAGAGCCTCCTCAGGTGTTGGTCGAGGCTCTTGGCTATTAAGCCATTGGCTGTCACGACTATCGGCACAATGATCGCTGAGTCCACATCCCACATGTCGACAACCTCGCGAGCCAAGTCAAGATACTTGATTTGTTTATCTTTCTTTCTCGGCTTTCACGAGGTTCCAGTCATGCGGGACCGTTATATCAACAATCATTGCGCCCCGCTCTAATCGGTCCACCACCACTATATCAGCCTTTTTGGCAACAATAGTCCTGTCAGTGATGATGATGGAGCGATCCCAGTACAATGTGATATGTCCTTTTCCGAGAACTGGGTCGGGCACATACCTGTAGCACGGCACTTCCGATTCTACAAGGCTGTATTTCAGAGCAAGTTGCTGATGGATAATCCTGGCTACAAGGTTGTGTCTATGCAAGTACTCTTCGTTAGCTAGACGAGAACATCCGGAGATAATATGTCTGATTGATTCACCCGGACGGTGGCATGCCCGACAGATGTCAACCGTGCCGTCTTTCACAATAAATCTCCGGTAATTGTTTGTCATCATAACTTCGTCCATATAAGTAATTGCACAGACAAAACCTTCGGTTTCTCCAAAGAGGTTACCGAAACGCAGCCAGGCTACGGACGCTAGTTGGTCTACATCGGGCCCATGTAGGGCCCGAAGAAAGCGTCCGTGAAGCTCCTTCCTCTGCCATACTTCCATGCGATCATTAGTGTCAAACACTACTGGTTTGCGCCAGTTCTCTTTAGCCAAGGAGAGCAGGGTGAGCCCCTTGTCCACCGCGACCACATCTCGATGCATCCCCACGTCGGCTTCTATGAAATATTCCCTGAGACTGCATATCTCGCGATTGTGTAGGGTTTTAGCATTTAAAAAGCCTCAACCTCCACACTTTCGTGGGATATACAGCCTCATTACCGCTGACCGTGGGTGATGCATTCGATTTGCGGTCAGCAGTGTCCGGACCCGCCTATCCAGGGTGTCGAGTTCAGTCTGAGTCCATTTGAGTATGCCAAAAGAGTACATCAGAACCGGCATGACCCAACCGTTGAAGGCGCGCACCTTTGTCCGCCTGATAGAAGACTATTAAATACTTTCTTCAGGCGGCCAAAGAAGCGCTCCTTCAACGATTGCTTCATGTCAGTATTATTGACGCCCAGCGCTTCCGACATACCCAAATACTTATAGGTTTACTATTACTATTATTATTATTATTTGCTATTATCAAATCACTTGTTTGTTCTCAGTCTTGATTATGAATGACAATGTTAAAATAATAGATGATATAGAACTCCTTTCAGCTTCAGCATCACATCAATGTTCCCCGGAACAAGTTGACTCATTCCTACATAACGTTAATCACGGCTTGAATTTTTTTCACGTTAACATCAGAAGCATCGGCAGCTTTGCAAATTTTAACAACCTCCTGATATTGCTGCATCGAATAAAGACACAATTTGACGTCGTGGTCCTATCGGAATGCTGGTTACGTAAATGCCCTCATCTTCCCTCCATACCGGGTTTTATATCTAATTACTCTGATCAGTCAAACCAAAATGATGGAGTTGTGGTTTATACTAAAGTAGTTACAGCTTCTATTAGAAAAGCCTAATACTCGCCGATGCAAATTGTCTTCTATTCAAAGGGAATCACCAGTTTCGGCTAAGCGTGGACAAGATGCCCCGTAAAAAATAGTTTTACTAAACAATATTATTAATTCTGAAAGAAATATTTTCGCATATCACATGCTAGCCAGGTACACGTACAAAAAGTCGAAATAAAGAGTATTTAAACTGTATCCACCAGTTAAATAATAGTTTAAAAAACACTAGAAAAACACGCTATTATAAATGCACGTAAAAACAAAAAAATAATTATGGATCGTTCAAGTGGTCTCTATTTCTGGGCTGAAGTGTAAACTATGTGCTTTTAATTATAATATTTGATTGTAAAAGCGTGGGGCTCTGGAACAGGAAAGTATTGGTAACTGGTACTTTGAACAGACTGTTTAATGTAGAGCCACCTACTAGTCGTGCTGCAACTCCAGTTAGAGCGTCAATCTGTGAAACTTGCTTCCCGTAATATCGCTTAACTTGATTTCTCAGCAAGTTATACAAAAAGCCATTCCTGTTCCAGCACCCCACGCTTTTACAATCAAATATTATAATTAAAAGCACATAGTTTACACTTCAGCCCAGAAATAGAGACCACTTGAACGATCCATAATTTATTTTTTGTTCTAACGTGCATTTGTAAAAGCGTGTTTTTCTAGTGTTTTTTAAACTATTAATTTATTTTATACTTTTTGGTCTTTGATAACGAAATATTTATAACATTTATACATTTATTTTAAGTAGGCGAATGAGCCCGCATCCTCTCCATCTCCGCCAGTGCGTCTGTATTGCATGGTGTTTTATCTGTCAGCTTAGAACAATCTAGCTCTTCAACCTGGAGGTTTGTTATAACCTTGAAACCTGATCGTGTTCAAAGTCCATGACGTGGCCTTTCTCACAAGTGCAAACACGACTATGATACGATATTCCATCATGGAATGCCAGTGCCTATCTTCCGGCTTCATCATCAGACCTTGAAACCTAATCGTGGTCAAAGTTCATTAAAAGACTTTTCTAAGAAATCCAAAACAGCTATGATACGATTTTCCATCATGAAGTTCCAGTTCATATCTTCCGGCTTCATCATCAAATCAGTTCGACAGTACCATATTATTGTATTGTCATCAGAACTACATACAGCTGCCAATTTTCATTACGCTACGACCCTTGGAAGATGGTTAAATTAGTTACCTTAGATTCCATTACATTAGTTAGTTACATACAGGTCGACCTAATAAAAGCGTGTTAAAAACATAGCCATTTGTTGGAGGCAGTGTTACCAGCACGGAAATAAAACATCAGTTTCAGTCTGTCATCGATTAGATAATCAAATAAGGTAACAAAAAAAAAAGTGTTTGTCAGCAAAACGAGCACCGATCAATACTGCATGAGCTGATTATACTCATTTACATTGTTTTACAATAAAACAATCAAAACCGTTATTAGTATTTTAATATTAAAAAAAAATATAGATTAGAATAACGGTTCTATAAATCGATTATTCTAAGTTTTTCTTTTCCTGGCAACTCCTACTGTATCGCTTATAGACATGATCGATTCGGTTGCTTTATATCGATATTCTGCTTCGGAATGGATCATTTCGATCCGAGTATCGGTATAAATACGCTTTTAAATTAATCATTTTTAATATTTTTGTCTTTAATTCAATTTCCTACAATGGCAAACCAACTACCGGTTTTTTCCGAACAATTCTGCCAATGTCAATAGTGATTGAGAAGCGTGTTTATGGAAATAACGGCCCGCCTTAATAGTATTTTTCCTGAGATTTTATTTTTTTCTCATTTATCTAAACCAATGTACATAGATCTGACCACTACGATTTTATAGTACGATTGTACATTAATTGATCCGATACTCATTACCTTTATCAACTTACAGTAGTGGATCGTATATATTATTGAATCGATGTGAAAATCAATCAAATCCCGTTATATCGACCCACTTGAGTACCGATACATATCGAACATCCCTAACGTCAAGTAAAATGACAACTGACATCAATGAAAAAACTATTCGCTTCGCTTTGCTCTCGTACACTGTGGATGTTATTTTCTTTACTCGCTGCTTCGAACGTTTGTTTTTCTTATCATGGACTCCGATACCGCTCCTCATGATGACCCGGCCCTACCCTCGAACACTGAATCTGCACCTCACGTTGAACCTGGCGCTATTATGAACCTCGAACCGGCTTTAAATGACAATCACGGCACGATCTTGGACTACTCTGCTACACGTACTTCGAATGAGAATAAGGAACCAATGCGATGTATTAATTGTGTCGTTGATGTACTGCATCGCAGAAGAAAGGAAGGTCGGTTCTTATACGATTAAAGTGTGCACGGAGGACTACCCATGACAGGCAATTGCACACTTTTAAGAGGAAAAATACAAAGCATACAAATAAGCCGAAAAATATATTTCGGCTATATATTATATAATATTAATCTGCAGGGCAGAGACGCTATAAAAGAATATTGTTGCTATTGCCTTGTCGGCCGAAGAACGGTAGTTTGCTGTGCTCACGTTACGACTATTATTTGGTATTTAAGCTGGGGTAGGCACGAAAATAATATTGCACCGCCCAGTTTTTAGACTATATTTTAATAATTTATGGCTCTGTAAAGTCAAAATCACAAATAAAAACGAATAGTTTTATTTGAACCACTCTAATACCCCCTAATGTGCAAATTATCAGATTATATGAAAATACTATTGGCAAATAATATATTATGGAAAAGAATACGCTTATTACAAAGATTTTACCCAGCAAGGTTCCAATTTTTCACATGCCAGTTGAAGCATATTCTTGCATCTTGCTATAACTTTATTACAATATTTGCTTTCCTATAGATAAGTAGTTTTTAAAATGCAAACCTTCTATTAATAAATATCTTGTCCACACTTAGCCAGATCACCCTAACAAACTGAGCAATTCCCTTTAAAAATGAAGTGGCACTTATCGCTATATATAGGTCACCTTCAAATAGAAATATTCAGCGCTTTATTACCAGTCTAGATGTAATCCTCAATTCACTAAATACTTTCAGAACCCTTATTTTGGTTGGAGATATCAATACTTATATAAACATAGCCCCGAAGTGGGTTGATTCGAACTCAGACATGTACCTTAATGCTGTTGCGTCACAATGCCATGTTGCCTGCTCATGTCTTCCCGACACGCAACGATAGTTGCATTGACCACGTTATGCTAAAATCAAACAAACCAGCTATTACCTTAGTTCTTGACTTTCTAATTACTGACCATGCTCCTGTTGTAGTTTTTTGGAATCTGAAATTAGATATCCCTAAGTCACCTTCCCGTCAGCATCGTGTAGACATTTATGCTTGCGTAGTGGCTCTCGAGAATGTTGATTTTACTCCCGTAATGAGGTGCCAAGATGCTGAAACTGCTGCTTCCACCATGGTCAAACTTGTTTCCTCAGTTGTTGGTAAGAATAGTCGTGTTTCTGTTGAACCGAAAACGCATTATTAAGCCCTGGATCGCACCTGCTGCCTTACTATGACGTGCTAATACCATCATGGTTCCATTGAGAAAAAGGGATAGTGCTATCGGTCATATATAGCTCCGTCTCTCTTTCACACTGGAACAATGATGGCTTTAACACGTCATAGTACGGCCTCTGGGCTCCTTAGGTGTATTCGAAACCGAGATAACATGTATCGCAAAATGAGGTGGGATGCTGATAATAATACTCAGAAAATCACCTATAAACGTTTTTTTTTTTTTGCAACATTCTATTAAAGAAATTAAAACGAGAATATGAACGACATGAATTTGAAAAACATCGCAAGAACCCGAAAGCTACCTGGAATATCATTAGAACTATCTCCAATCTTCAAAAGAGTAAGGCCTCTGCCAGTGAGTTGTTATCTATAACTCCAGATCCAACTCAAGCACTTGATTCTGTCAACGAATTTTTCGCAAGCGAGGGAACAAAACTGGCATCTATAATCTTTAACTCCCCAAACTATAACTCTACCGATATTTCTGACTCTCGCACTTTAGATGTCCACCCTAACTCGATGGCTATTTTTGGCACGTACAACGAAGAGATAGATTATCTTATTCGTGACCTACAACTAACTAGTGCTATGGGTTGGGATGGTATCCCCGCAACCGTAATCTATGGTGCTAGAAGCACTCTTGTGCCAGTTATCTGCCACGTCTTCAAACTTGCCCTTACATCTGGAGTGTTCCCAACGGTGTTCAAAAAGGCCGTTGTGCACCCTATTCACAAGAGCGGAGACAGAGACAGTGTCAACAACTACAGACCCATATCTGCATTATCAATTCTGTCTAAGCTCCTCGAAAAAGTACTAAACAAACGTCTGCTGGATTACTTTAGCTCACAAAATATACTCGCAAATAACCACTATGGATTCAGATTAGGCAAAAACATAGAGGATGCCATATTAGAGTTAATAGGTGCAGTAGCTCAAAATCTAAACAACAAGGAGAAATCTATAGCTATCTTCCTTGATCTTTCTAAAGCTTTTGACACTGTCTCTGTCTCCTTCTCACTAAACTAGTGGTCGCTCGCAAATGATCAGGATAAACAACCACACCAGTAAGGAAGCATTCCTCACCTACGGAGTTCCGAAAGACAGTGTCTTAGGACCTACCCTTTTCCTGGTTTACATAAACGAGCAAAAGAGTGGAATTCTCTACCTGCGCCTGTGTTTCCGACCGCATACAACCCAAATCTCTTCAAAGTAAGAGTGAACAGGCTTCTTCTGGGTAAGCTCACTCCATCGTCGACTTTGTCTCTGTCATCTCTGACCTAGACTAGAGTCAAGAGCAAACACATCTAAAAAAAAAAAAAAAAACGAGCTATGTAAACTTGATTTAAGAAACTCCAAAGTAATTGCTTACGCCGATGTGTTATCCTGGTTCGTGGCAGTGACTGGAACGAAGCTCGGCTTCAGGCAGAGTCAGCCTTGCGAGTTACTATGAGATGGCTCACACAGAATTTTCTCACCCTCAACTAGGATAAAACCAGATTTATCACTTTTAGTCCAAAGAAAGCGTCACAGCCAGCCCCACCCTTCCGTCTGACAGCTCATGCGTGCCATACAATGAGGAGTGCCACCTGTGACTGTCCTGAAGTTATACGCACGGACTCAATAAAATATCTTGTAGTCTGAGTCGATGGTATGTTGACATGGAGTAGGCAAATCTATTTACTGGTCTCTAGGGCAAGAGAATTAATTTTTGTTTTTAAAAATCTAAGGACCTCCGCCAATTTTTCTACCCTGAGAACTGTGTACTTTGCTCTTGCCCATTCCGTTTTAACGTACTGTATTTCGGCCTGGGGTGGTGCTGGTAAATGTCTTCTGCTGCGTTTAGAGAGGGCGCACAAGGCTGTCCTTAAGGTAAAAAGCCTTCAAATCCTATCGCTTCCCTACCAGCGAACTGTACACGCTATGGAAGCTACCTACAGTAAGGCACTCTTTTGTGCTAAGTACGGTGTTGCGGAAACATTCAAATTTGTCTTTTGACCCTGAGTTTGATTGGCAATAACGTAGAACTGACAGAGTCTGCCCGACATCAGGTGTTAAATTGGAAATAGTCCGCCGGCAGTTTATTTTCTGCAGTCCCGTGCTTTATAATCGAATAAATAAGGGCTTACTATTTATCCATGTATTCTACTGGATTGCAAAAGAATTATTGATCAATGACTTCATACTTTCACATACGACGAATTGGAGAATTTAGTCAAAACCTAAAGAATTTCTTTCGTAGACATGCACACCAAATACACGTAGCGTGGAGTATGCTCGTGGAGTGGTTCCACAAGCATACATTACACTTACACTTCACAGACACGCACTACACTAAAATACAATACTCACACCATAGAAGTAATAGGCTTAGAACCGCAGTAGTCGCAATTAAAGTGAAGCCATTTCAAGTTAGCCTTTTAAGGCTACTTACGAATTTCGGCGCGTCAGTACTCAAGATCATGTATTGCTGTAAAGAGCTCGCGCAGTTTCGCAAAAAATGACGTACTGGGCAGTGAATGGGTGTCATATTGCATCACTTAATCATGAAAAAAAAATAAAGATCTCATTTCACGGGTAAATACTGCCTAGCATCTTATATTTTTTTAAAAACTTTCATCAAAACCAAATAATAAATCGTAAATTTGACAGACGCCATTACAATGAAAATGTTGCTAGGCATAGGAAAATATTTTACCCTATTTTTTGTTATTATAATTGTGTACTGCCTATAATCCCAATCCACTTATAAGTAGGTATTATTATATTCTAAATATTATTAGGGTACCCACTCGCTAAGAAAAAAAATAGTTGATTTTATTTTGTTTTAATGAAATTAAGATGTTTTTACCATTTTTTGGTGGCTACCCTACCAGGTTCATATACAGCTGGACCCAAAAGAGTGCAAAAAATGGGGGCGCCAGTAGCCATACATTATAAAATGTTAACTTTAAAAACCATTTTTCTGGCAGAATTTTAGATAGTCTTATTAATTTTAAATCAATCTAATCGTTTTCATGCACATTTATTGCCTGATAAAACACGGATTGAAACAATACTGACAAAGAAACAAATAAAGAAAAATTGTATATTCCTCTAAACCTCCTGTTGTTGTTTTGTTTTTCTTGTTTTTAGTTTTGTTTTTCAAAGATTACAAATTAGTTCCGTTTTTAGACGGTTTTGCCGGACTGCACTAATTAGTTAAGATAAATGTGTAACTATGTGTACCTACACTGTGCAATTAATAAATAAATAAAATTAAATAAACAAATAAAATAAATAATTCTAAACGCAAGGTTGGCAAAATTGGAACAATTCCATTTTCCCCACTTTTTGGGGAAAATGTCATTCACTTGCAACATTACTCGTTTGCTTGTGCGCGTGTCGGCAAACGTAAATACGTGCCGCATATGCACACATTCATTGCGTTGTTGCTTCAACTTTGAACGGAATTTTGAATGAAACTATCACTCTAAGTCTAATTACTCTATGACTCACACATTCCACAACACCAAGCACTTACCTATCTTAATTTTTACTATTTAATTTTTTTACTTTTTTAATTTTATTATTTGTGATTGCTCTTTTTAACCCCTACTGTATTCATCTCTGGAATCTGGAACGCTATCGTTTCCCTCTTGGAGGTGGGCGTTAATAGCTGCGACACATTGAAATAAACTTAATAAATCATTTTATTTAAGTTCAAATTTTCCGATATTTTTTTCACTTTCGTCTGTCAAAGTCACGACAGATACAAAAATCTTGTGTTTGCCAAAATATTACTACTATTTTGAAAATAATCTGTTCCGAACGCTTAATTTCACCTCTATTTCGTTTCGCAACACCTGCTAGCGTTTCTAAATAAGGAAAAGTTAATCATTGATTAAGAGCTAACTAATTAGTTAGCTAGTCAGTGGCTAATGAGCAGTGATCGGAGTAGGTAGATTGATTTTTAGTACTTGTATCATAAATGCACACAGAAAGAATAACATGGATAAGCCATTTTTCCGGAAAGTAATTCCGGTATTTCCGGATTTAGTATTTCCGGCGGGCGTACGCATTGTTCTGATAACCGGTTATTGTACCACCCATGATCCTTTGTTCTGATTGGTCGTTGGGTTTTGTCAAATCGTGTCAAAAAAAAAAATAGGAAGAATAATAAAGAATAAAATTGCTCATTTATTACAATTCCTACCTTTTTTTTGAGGATGGCAAATCATCAAATGACTCCTTCCACTCTGGCAGAATACAATTCCTACATAAGTTCCGGTTTTTTTTTAATAATCCACCAATTCCGGAGGAATGTCCATAGTAATATATACGTTTCGGATCAATGACCCCAGTTCAATCTACCTACTCCGATCACTGCTAATGAGTCATAAGCGAGATTTTTATAAATAAGGCTGATCTTTTTTATTTAAATATTTACACACACTATAAAATTGATTTACATCCATAAGTAAACTAGTGTAGTGTCAGACTCATCAAGAATCAATATTGTAGCTTCTCTCCGTAAAGCCAATATTTTTTTAAAGTTCTGGAAGGCTACCAAAAAGTTTGATATTAATAATAATAATAATAATATAATTTCTTTATTCGGACAACAAAGATCCATAATGTTAGTAATACCTTAAAGCTAGTGTTAGTAGTAATATTCTTATTATAATTTGAGTTTGAGATTGAAGCATTTTGCACAGAAGATGACCAAGTAAGGTACAAGTTTCTCACCTGGCTATCCTCTCCACAAAATGCCTCACAATGGGAGAATAGATATTATCTGCCACTGTTTTCAGAATGCTGTTGCTACTGGCCCGAGTTCTAGTTACTAATGATGCGACTTTTTTTCGAATGACCGCATGGAAGCCGTCAGTCCGATTCTGTGCAAACATTTCCGACGCACTACAGAACCGGGGCAGTCTCAAGAGCATTCTGAAAATATTATTATATTGGACGCGCAGGACATCTAGCGACCTTTTGGTGAAGCTGGTCCATAGACGCCCCCCGTACAGACCCTGACAATATGCCTTAAATAGCGTTATCTTGACATGGTCGGTACAGCGGGAAAATCTACGAGCCACCATATTACCTCGGACCGCCAATGCCCTGCGCTCCCTCTCTATATCTACAAAGAATGCAATAAAGAATTGAGTATTGAGTATTGAGTATTATCTTAAAGGTTGTCGGTAAGTATGTGCCCCAGATATTTAAATGTATTGACTTTGTTTATGTTTATGCCATTTAGGGTAAGATTAGGTGCATAGTCTTGGCATTTACCGGCGGCCTTAAAGACCATGTACTCACATTTTTTTACATTGTACACGAGCCCATGTGCAGAAGCATAGTCCTCGCATACTCTCAACATCTCTGCAATGGATCGTGCAGTTGGGCCCAGCAGCACCATGTCGTCCACATAGCTGATACTGTTAATATTAACACCACCAACCCTACAACCGACACGCATGCTGCTGAGCTCGACTATGAGCTCATTCAAATATAGGTTGAAGAGCCGTGGAGACGTCAACCCCCCTGCCTCACACCGCACTCCAGCCCATACGTTCCAGAGAGTGTGTTGGACCACTTAACATTGTTAGTTTGGTTCGCGTACCAATACTGCAAGATTTTACGAACTTCAGCCGGTACATTCCTGTCCCCCAACTTCTTCCAAAGAACATCGTATGACACGAGGTCAAAGGCTCTGGAAAGATCCAGGAAACAGGCATGTACCGGCGTTTTACGATCAGTGTAATATTGGACAGTATTCTTGAGGCTTAGGATTTCACTTTCCGTTGAAAGTTTAGGTTGAAACCCAAATTGTGCATCATGCAAGCATAGATGATTTTCCAAGCACGAATCAAGCATACTGTCCAATATTTTAGCAATTGTTGTCGCAAGAGAGATTGGGCGGTAGTTTCCCTTGTCCGAAATATCTCCTGTCCCGTTTTTTACTATCGGTACTACTATAGTTTTCATTAGCTCAGCTGGTAGGTATGAGTGACTAATGCACAATGAATAAAACAAGGACAGGACCCTCGGCATATGAATACCAGCATACTTAAAATGTTCGATGCTGAGTCCATCGTGTCCGGGAGATTTGCCTCTACTCATGTTTTTAATTATGGCTCTGACCTGTTTAGCCGAAAATTATATTACCGTTTTCACTCCCTCACGGCAGGACTCAGCACCGTTCATCGTAACTGAGGGACCAAGAGGTGACCGCACTTTAAAGTGTTCCATGAACATGTTTGCGATTCCCTCTGGATCATTTATTCCTCCAACGGTCACCGCTAGTCCAGGCTTGGAATCCAGCTTACGCGTAGCTTTCCAAAACATACGAAAAAGTCAAGCCTGCCTGTGAGTGTCGGTGGTGCTGATCAGCCGAACAGCTTGGCTAACATGTTTATGGACCATTTTAAAGTGGAGTCACCGCTGGGCTCTTCATTGCGTGTGCTCGATGACGGACCCCCTGTCGTGATTCTGATCTGGTTATTTTTTCGGCCAAGCAGGTGTCAGGCACCATTAAGAAAATGACGAGAGGGAAGTCTCCGGGTCAAGATGGTTTAAGCATTGAGCACTTGCAGCATGCCGGTCCTCACTTAACTAGAGTTCTCGCTATGTTTTACTCGCTATGTACATATGTGTCACTCGTACCTTCCCTGAGATCTCTTGCAAACTATTGTCGTGCCTATTGTTAAGAATAAAACGGGTGACGCTGCTGATAACTGTAACTATCGACCCATCGCCCTAGCTACTATTATCGTGAAGGTACCTTGTTAAAATTACACGACGCACAGTTTGGGTTCCGTAATGATCTTGGCACTGAAAGTGCGATTCTCGGGCTCAAATATACGGTGCAGTACTACACAAAACGTCGAATACCAGTATATGCTTGCTTTTTAGATCTCTCCCGTGCTTTTGACCTTGTACATATCTTACGAGGTTATGTGGGAAAAACTGCGGGAGAGAAAAGTGCCAGCGGAGCTGTTGCGTATCTTGCAGTATTGGTATTATAACCAGACGAACAGTGTGAGATGGGCCGATGGGATATCTGTGTCGTATCGGCTAGAGTGTGTGGTAAGACAAGGAGGGATTACGTCACCTAAACTGTTTAACCTCTATATAAACGATCTAATCGTTGAGCTAAGCAGCAAGAAAATCGGATGTCGCATTGATGACGTTAGTGTCAACAACATCAGCTACGCTGACGATATGGTGCTGCTGAGCCCTACGGTTAGAGCGCTTAGAGAGCTGCTTCATTGTTGTGAATGTAAGGGCCATGCTCGAGAGCATGGCCTAGTTTATAATGTCAATAAAAGCGAGTTCTTGGTCTTTAAGGCTGGCATTAGACACATTAGGACATTTGTCCTGAGTATGTGCCCCCGATTAAACTAAAGGGAATGATATATTGCGAGTGTACCAGTTGAAGTACTTGGGGCATTACGTAACCAACGACCTTAATGACCAAATAGATATTGAGAGGGAAACAGAGCGCTAGCAGTCCGATGTAACAAGTGTCCGATGTAACATGCTCGCAGGTTTGCACGCTGTAGCAGGGCAGTCAAAATAACGCTTTTTAAAGCTTATTGCCAAGTGTTTTACACGTGCAGCCTGCGGACCAACTATACTCAGCGGGCTATCAGCGCCCTACGACGGGTCCAATACAATAATGGGTTCAGGATGTTGGTGGGGCTGCCCCGTTTCTGCAGTGCATCAGGTATTGTTTAAGATATGAAAATAAATGACTCGCTTGGTAATAACGTAATTTAATAATATAGACTTCGTACAAAATACATTCGGCACCCTAAACCTCCTTTTTGGGGATGGTTGAAAAAAGAGGGCAGCAAATTCGCAGACGGTAGAGTACCTACCTAGATCATCTTGGTTAACTAGAGGCATGCAACATACCTACTTATCATTAAAATTAAAGGTTAGGTTCGTAATTTCGTGTCAATAACGTATCTGGCAGACTCTGCGGCCTCGGCGCGGCGCTGTCGGAGCACGAGAGCCAAGAGGTCGCAGCACTCGCGCCTTACGTAACGCACGTCCTGACCAAGAGCGCGTGCGCGAGCGGCCGCGCAACACGCGCAGCGCGCGCCGCGAGCGTGCGGCAGTGAGCCGCGTCGCGCCGCCACCGCCGCACCGAGCAGTACGCGCTCCCGCCCGTGCCCAGAGCCTTCCGCAACGCACGCGACCCCGCTCAAAACATGAACATGATCCCCTCTAGATCTACCTGAAACCGTTCCAAGCCAGCGAGCGACTAGCTGCAGCGTCGGAAGTGCGTGCTCCTCGGTCCCGCAGCGCTCGCACGTCCGATGGGCTGCCGGACAGCGAGGTAGGTGCCGCTGCTGGCCGCGCCGATCCGTCTGGCGAGTGGCGAGCGGAGCCCCGTGCGGTGTGCTCGGCGGTTGCCCCGGTAGGACATTCGATCGCGTGTGCGGTGCATAGTGACGTGTGACGTCGATCGTATCGAGCGATGTTCGCGCTGGAGCCGTCGGGCGCGCGTGGGACTCGCTGCTCATAACTGGATTAGCGCACGCCGGGCCCGTGGGGCCCGCTCGACCGCGGCGGTCAGCAGTGCTGCGGCTGCTCGCGTCCGCTGGATGGTCACTCGAACACGTAAACAATAATATCGATCTCGTCTGCTACCAACGGCATTGTGTACGTGCTTTATGCTCTTTTTTCAATTATACTGATGTAACATTATGAAGTAGGTACCTAGCTAATTAAAAGTAGATTATTTGTCTGAAGTTCCCACCAAAGAAACACTTTTAAATTCCAGTAGATAAACAAAATAAATTGGTAGGTAACTCGGTAACCAACCCATATAACATTTAATAATAAGGTGCATAATTAATCATGTAGTACCTACATAAGTAAGATGTCAATGCACGGCTCAGCGCTAGCTAGATAGGAAACTACCTACTGGGAAGCAAATTCAAAATGATAGAGCTAGAGAAGTGAAGATGTTTCGCGCGGGTGATGTGTAAGACATGTTAAGCACTAAACCTCTTATAGGTCCTGTGTTATATATGAGATGCATAATTCATACGGTCATGAAATTACGTTACTAAGTATATTCCTTTGAACTTAAATAAACGGCTTTTAATTACGAGATAAAAAGAAACATCAAAATCATTTTAGCACTTCGTATATGACAAGGCGGAAGTTATTTTGTTAAGTACCTATTGTTTTTAATTTTGACCCGCAAGTATAACAGGATTAATAAATCCATACCTAATAATTCAAGTCTTAACTGTTGACTCGTAAAACTCGCAATCATGAAAATTACACGTTAGACCAAAGGGCAGGTCATATTATCGTTCGGTACTAAATCTACTTAGGTACCAACTGAAGAAAAATGGCAACAAGTGTTGCCCAATGATTCTGGCTTTTATAATATTATTAAAATATTTAGTATATAACTATCATTTCTTCTTTAAATGCCAGCAACTTCAGCTTTTACTGAACACATGTTTTCAGTGATGAATACAAAATGGCGAGATGAGCGCAATAGGGCCAGTAAGTAAAAGCTGAATTAATGGTATTTTGTTAACATAATTTACAGTGTCATAATATGAAACATTAAAAAAAAAAACCCGTTCATAAAGGCTCAAAGCGGCAAAACATATTTGTTTAAAAAATAAAATAATTTTGAAACATCCTATTAACTAGACGTAGACTACTACCTATACCTTTCGAGTATAGGTACTAAATTTTCACAGGCAATCGCTTCGAAAATACTATATTTGATATTAAAAAAATGCCAACCCTAGTACCAGGGTACCTACCTAACGTCAGAATTGCCTAGTTACCTACCCTACCTTCCTTTACCTACAAAACATTTTATTGGTAGAAAATCCTCAAAATAACCTACATCTTACTCCGACCTACCAACTAGTTGATATGTTTAAACTAATATAACCATTCTAGATACTTATAAGACAGCACAGTACCAATTTAATTAAATAAACGAGCAATGTATTTGGTTTTGGTATATGTAAGTCAATTAAGTTGACAGCGGCGTCGCGCGTCTGTGTCTCACAGCTCAGAGCTCACCTACCTATTCACGTCCACTAAACTGTTAATTGTATCATTTAGAGGCACGCCTACCGTAGCGTAACCTTTGTTCACTTAACTTAATCCACGGTGGGAAATACAGGTGAACTTTTGAATGCCTACTTCAGGCTGATCCACAGATATAAGCATGAAGTTCGATGGGCTGGGCGGTTAAAACCTCACCGTGAATATTTAAGTGAAGTGATCCTTCCACTGATGCTAGGGATTGACACTATTGACAGCTCACTTCACTATTGTACCTATACCAACTTCTTTTTACAAGATTAACTCTGAAACATCTACAATAAACGGCTGATATTTTCCATATTTCAGGAGAAATATCAAAGTACCTACCTAACCATATACTGGATGATTTATTGAGATAAGTAGATAGTAGTCGGATAGGAAACACCGACTTCATAAAGTTGCACATACGTACTAGTAGGAACCCATACAAGTAAAAATTTTATTTATTTATGACGTGTGTTTAGAAAAAAAAACATTTTTTTTAAATAAACACTACCAACAAAGTGAAAAATAACTTTAATTTTGGAAGTCGGTGTCTTTGGATCTGTATTTTAGTTTTTGCCACCGACTTCCGAAATTAAAATTATTTTTCACTTTGTAGTGTTTTTTTTAAATTAAATTAAGAAAAAATAAAAAAAACATTTATTACAGACAACAGATATCTATTTTATGTTAGTACTAGCTGGTGCCCGCGACGTCGTCTGCGTGAACGCTATACAGTACCAAAAATACCTACGATTATACCTTTTAAAATGACATTCATTTACCCGTTTCTTCTTTACATTTCATATCTACAGAAAGTGCAGTAACAGAGGGAGACTGTCTTTTATAAAATTGACCTTCAAAAAGTGCTGATTTTCAGCCTGCTTTCAGACTTTATGGTGATTCTGCTGAATTAAGTCATAAGTTGTGACTGAAGCAGATGCAGAAAATAAGGAATACAGAATAGGGGAGAAGTCCTATAAATACTTATATACTATTCTGTATGTAAGTATTTATAGGACTTCTCGATAAACAACATTAGTGGTTTGGCTCTCCGCAGCCAAAATGTAAAGAGAGTCAGGACTGGTGACGCGGGAGCAAGCGACGTGCAGCTGCCCGTGTGAGAAACAGCTCGTCCTGAGGTCGACACCCGCTGCCCTCAGTGTCTGCCCCTGCGACTTATTGATGGTCATCGCGAACCAAACACTCACGGGGAACTGTACGCGCTTGAACTGGAACGGGAAGTTATGAGGTATGAGGGGAATGCGTGGTATAAATACTGCCTCGCCGACGCCACAACCCGTCCCCGTCCGATCACCATGTTCGGCAAGCCTATCCCTTGGGAGAAGCGAGCCAAATACTTGGGTGTCACTCTGGACCACAGACTCTCTTTCGGCGAGCACATAAAGCAGGCGCGTTCGCGCGCCGCTTTCACTCTCGGTAGACTCCACTTCCTATTGAATGCACGCAGCAAATTGTCACTCAAGTGCAAATTGCGCATTTACACAGCGTGCATTCGTCCCATCATGACCTACGCGAGTGTGGTTTTCGCACACTCGAAACCCCACCACATCCATAGGATGCAGACCCTCCAAAACCGGTTCCTCCGTAGGGCAACCGGCTCCCCTTGGTTCGTTCGGAACGAGATCCTCCATCTCGACCTTAAAATCCCCACTATCCGTCAGTTCATGAAGCGCATTTCCAAGCGCTTCTTCGACTCCGCGGCCTCACATCGCAACCCTCTGGTTGTCGAGGCTGCCAGATATGCCCCCTCCCGCATTAGTCGTACCCGCCCTCCAAGGCATGCCCTGACCGACCCCGATGACCCCATAACCCTCCTCCAGGAGAGCAGTAGGGCCACCAGTACAGTGCACAAACACAGACCGCCATCGTTCCGACCTCGCCGCCGAGGTCCTACGCAACGCCCCCGACGTAATTGTCCCCCCCCCCGACCCTTGCTCGACGACGCGCCAGCCCGCGCCGTAGCTGAGCCTGTAGCTTTAAATTCCCCAGTATAATAATAATATAATTTAGATCCAGCCTGTCCCATCTTGCTGCCCTCCCCTCAGTGACGCCCTAAGCCGAGGTTCGTACCCCACAGGGGGTGCCCTTAGCGTGCGGTCACTTAAATTTAAGTATTGTTCGCCCCTGGCTGGAGGCTTTAAGTTAGTAGCTTAAGGCACCCACAGGTTTGCCCGGTTAAGTAGCCAGGACCTTAGTGGTCAAAACTACGAGCTGCCCAATAGGAAAAAAAAAAAAAAAAAAAAAAAAAAAAAAGCCCCAACCCGTAAGAATTTAATTAAGTAAAAAAAATCTAGCTAGTTCATCTCACTTAAGTTTATATGCGACATGAAAATATATTAATTAAGAAGCATTAATTACAACAATAAATACCGAACAAAAATATTAACAGTCAATGTTTATTTTGTACTTACTCTATTACTATTTATTCTGTACTGTAAAAAAAATGAGCATGTCTTATCTTTGAGATATAATTATATGGCATGCTTAATTTTCCTCTTTCTTCATTATTTAGCCCAAATTGCTTATAGCGTGCCGTTTTCGAATTTAAATTTTGTTATAAATGTATGCAGTTATTTTTGAGTTCTGATTGTTATTACATACAGACAAACTCGATGAATTTTATAAGAAATAGATGAAGCAGCTTAAAACTTATATAAACACATTTTTTTTAATTGTCTTGCTCATCTCTGAAACGAATTAACGATACAATTTTTAAGAAGAAAATGCACAACTCCATCTATGACTCTTAAAAATAACTATTAACCTCGCCAACATGATCAAATTTAAATTATTTATATCCAAAAAGGGCTTACACATATAATTCGACTTGATCTTTTTGAAATCTCATAATTGGCGTTACTTTAAAATTGTCTTGATACTACTTATATTCATGTAATTATGTTTATCGGCCTAAGTTACATATATTGCGTGATTTTTATAGTGTGAAGCTAGCTTATAGCATGGTTAACATAATATAATAACAACATTCAAATATGTGTCGTTAGACTACACGTTGTCACAGAACGCGTTGAAGAAATAAAGGTTCACTGCTCGTTCCCCGTAGGTGATAGCGTGATAACATTTTTTTTTTTTTGTTTAATAATAACATAAGTTCTTAGTAATTTATTACAATCTAGCCTAATAGACTAATAAGCAACTTAACTTTAACTTATTATTTTACGTGATAGTTTACGTTATAACTAAGAATAGTATCCTATTGCACTTTCACACAATTCCGCAGCACTTTCTTAGAGTCTGATAAATTAATAATAAAAAAGCACATCGTTTCCACATTATTCGTCACAATTTATACACTACACTAATTCAAATGGTTTAGTTCTCTTTAGCCTACGCACGATGTCCGTGTTGTCTAGCATCTGAATTGCCTCGACGTTCACATGTCGGTGAAGTCTGTGTTCGCGGGCTTCAGCAAATTTTTGGATGACGGTGGTGACGAGTTCCATTCTAAAGTCACGGTGGAGTTCGTCATTTCTAATGTACCATGGTGCATTTACAGCATCCCTGAGTACTTTGTGCGTGATAATTTGTAGCCTATATGTTGACCCGACTTCTTAATAATATTCGTGCCAAAGAAGTAAATCCATGCAGTACTTTTTGACTTTATCCCGGACATACATGCAGACAAACAGACGAAAATTCAAAAAACTATATTTTTGGCTTCGGTATCGATTGTAAATCACACCCCAAGTATTCTTTAAAAAAAATATTCAATGTACAGTTTTGACTTTCCTACCATTTTATTATTATGTATAAATGTATAGATATATAGATAGTGTCGCTGAGCTCTTGGAGTTCCACATCATGTGTTTTAGATCTTCAATTTTTATACGTCAACAGAGAGTGCTCATCAGGCTGAACAATTCTTGCTAAGACGTCGTTCCATTATATGTTATAGCGTAGCTGGGCTCTTGGAGTTCCACATCAGGTGTTCCAGATCTTCAAATTTATTCTCTCAGCAGAAAATGCTCATCACGTGGAACAATTTTTGCTACGGTGCGATTTTTGTATCTCTTATAGTTTAGCTGGTCTGTTGCGGTTCTGCATCAGGTGTTCAAGTTTCCAAGATAAATTATAGCCTATATGTTGCTCACACTTAATACCTTTACAACAAATAATGAATCATTCAAATCCGTCCAGTACTTTTTGACTTTATCCCGGACATACATACAGACAAACAGACAAAAATTCTAAAAAATAAATTTTTGGCTTCGGTATTGATTGTAAATCACACCCCAAGTATTGTTTAATAAAAAATATTCAATGTACAGTTTTGACTTTCCTACCATTTTATTATATGTCTATATTACAAAAACAACTTATATTCTAGTGTTAGTAGTAGATATAGGTAGGTAAGAGTATAAAATAAAATAATATACAATACAATAATGCACACTCCACGCAGAGGATGACCAGGCAAGAAAACATGTTTCTCTACCTGAGCAACCTCCGGATAAAATGCCGAATATTTGGAGTATAGCTCTCCGCCACAGCTCTCAGGATATAGTTGCGACTACCTCGCACTCGCGGTTTTTTTACGAATTATAGCTTGAAAGCCATCTGTGTGGGTCTCAGCAAACATTTCCGAAGCGCTGCAGAAACAGGGCAGTCGCAACAACATCCTGAATGCATTATTATATTGTACGCGCAGGGCACCCAGCGATCTCTTGGTGTAGTTGACCCATAGATTGCTCGTATAAAAGCTCTGACAGTAGGCCTTAAATAGCGTAATTTTTACTTGGTCAGACAACCGAGCAAATCTACGGACCAACATGTTACCTCTGACCGCTAAAGCCCTACGCTCCCTCTCTATGTCTATATCATCCTTAAGGTCGTCGGAGATGAAATGTCCAAGATATTTAAATTTGGACACCCTGTTTAACGGGAGCCCATTCAGCCTTATTATTTCCGGAACAGAGTCCGGACACCTACCCGCGGCCTTAAAAATCATATATTCACTCTTGGTGACATTATAAATCAGTCCGTGTGAGGCAGCATAATTCTCACACACTCTGAGCAATTCTCTGATTGCCCCAGCAGTTGGGCCCAGCAGCACCATGTCGTCCGCGTAGTTGATGTTATTGACGCTTACTCCATTTATTCGACATCCAATACTCATGCTGCTGAGCTCAGTGATGAGGCCATCGACATACAGATTGAAAAGCCTAGGGGATGTCAACCCCCCTTGTCTCACACCGCATTCCAATCTATACGCTGAAGAGAGAGTGCTAGACCATTTTACCTGATTCTTTTGATTGACAAACCAGTACTGGAAGATTTTCAGTATTTCAGCAGGGGCACCCCTGCCCCTCAACTTATCCCAAAGCACATCATAGGAAACAAGATCGAAGGCCTTTGAGAGGTCAAGGAAACAGGCGTACACCGGCGTCTTACGATCAGTATAGTATTGAACAGTATGCTTGAGACTCAATATAGCAGTTTCAGTAGATAGTCCAGGCTGAAACCCGAACTGTGCTTCATGAAGATTTAAAATATTTTTCGCACATGAGTCAACCTTACTGTCCAACACCTTAGCCATGACCGTTGCCAGGGAAATGGGGCGATAATTCCCTTCACTAGATATGTCCCCTACCCTGTTCTTAACAATGGGAACCACAATAGTTTTCATTAAACTTTCCGGCAGGTATGAATGGCTAACACACATCGTATAGAACAGTGACAAGACCCTCGGCACGTGGACCCCTGCGTATTTCAAGTGCTCGATGCTGAGTCCATCATGACCGGGAGACCTGCCCCTGCTCATTCCTTGTATGACTCCTTTGACTTGCTTGGCTGAGAAGTGCATAGGTATCTCCTTTTCCTGACAACAATACTCCGCACCTGTGGAAGGAACTGAGGGACCAAGAGGAGATTGCACCTGGAAATGTTTCATAAACAGGTTTGCAATATTTCCGTGATCACTCTCCCCCCCCACACTCACCGCGAGGCCAGGCCTAGTATCCAACTTACCTGTGGATTTCCAGAATTTGCCAAAGTTCTTAGCAGCTCGTTGTTCTGTTAATATGTCCATTTTAATTTGTTCTTGGTTCTTTTGGGACCATTTCAAGCGACTTTATGAAAATATTAACTAACTATAACTTTAGACTCAGCGTTGGTTCGATACATGAAGTGCACAAACCGCCTAAAAGTAATGCCATCCGGCCACAACTGGTCATTTAGAAATACATCAACTTTACGTTTTAAAACAAAAACTTTGTACGCATTGTACTTTTTAAATGACTTAATGTTAATCTTTTTTAAAGACATACTCTCATTTGTCTTAGCCATAATGTAACTAATAATATCACTTTCTTGTGTTTCAGTACTAACGTTAGAAATTAACAATGGCACTTTTACATCAGCCGCCCGAAATTTAACATCAGGCTCAGTGGAAGCACGACCCCTCTGACTAACTAACCTATTTAGTTTCGATGATTTATTTCGTACTAACTTCCATTCTTTGTTATGGTCCGCTACCATTGGCTCACTATTCACATTCGAATTAAACATACTCGAACTGTTCACTGCTTGTGATTCACTCGACTTAATCCCAGTCGACACCGCAGTAGCAAACGTAACGATAGTAGGGGTCTCGACCGGCCCAGGCGCAAACGTAGTCGGCTCAATGATTGGTTCGCTCAAGGTCACACCCGCTGCGTCACTTGTATCCGTCATTGCAAACATCATGCTCTGTCGTGCACTTCTTTTTGATGTCTCGCTCTCGCTCGCACCATTCATAATCACTGCATCTCTTTGTTTACATTTTCTAGACTCACCCTCTTTAGCGCTGTTTTTCGCAATTGATGATGAATCTACCATCACTGGGTCGTTCACATTTGAATCAGCTGTTAATTGCGTTGACGATATCGGCACATACTGCAAACCTATAGGGCCACTATTATAGAATGAATCACTATTCTCCAAACAAGCACCTCTCCTTTTATTTATATTAATATTAGGAGTACAGTAATTGTTTAATAACGATGCACATCTCATATTTTGTACCTCGGACTTGAGCACATCAAACTGTTCTCTTGTTACCATTGTTTCTTCAAAAGCCTTGCACTTATTTTGTAATATTAAAATGTCCTTTAAAAATCGGGTCGCATCCACATGATCAGAGGTTATAGGTGGAAGTTTATGTAACTCCTTGGCCACAAAAATAGGGAATAGGTCAGGATCCTTTGCCTTCATTAGACAAATAACGTCATCCAAATCTCTGGACATTTTCTTCTTGCCGTCTTTTCGACGAATTGGCATTTTTCTTGAGGTGGCCAGCGATTCAAATAGCAGTACTTTTTCTTTAACAATATCATCAGCTGTGAAGGATGGTATACACAACTGATGAATGCTCTCTTCATCCATAGATTTCTAATACATTTCTTAGAAATGCCAGAAGTTCATTAATCACAACATTGCAGTTAACACATTTTACAGTCTTTGACGACATTATTCTCGCGATGAGTCACTTGTCACTTCGTCAAGCAATACGCGCCCGTGCTCCGACTAGAGCGACGCGAAACTGACGGTTGTTTTTTTTTGGAAAAAGTTTTTTATTTATCACTTTTTAGTGAGTCACTTATAAGTGTATCTGTTACAATAGCCTAAAAATGTCAACTGCTCATCACATTTTACAAAATATTCCTTTTCCCGATGCAGGAACGTTAATTGTTGAGGAGTTCTCCTGATAAGAACCAAAAGAACTGCACCATATGCATTGTGACGAGCATGAATTGCTTGGCAACCATAATAAAGTAATCGAATCGCAACCCATGAAATACTTATTATTGAGTAGTTCCGGTGGCCACCTCTGGTCTTCATCATCAGTGTCACTTCACCGAATGGTGATTTCCAAGAGCAAATGCACGAGTTACTATAAAAAATACCTAAATCGCTATAGGTATGCCTATAAAATTTGAGGATTTCCCTCGATTTCCATGAGATCCCTTTATCAGATTCTGACTTGGTGACAATGGGACCACCTCGAGAGTATACCCTTTCAAACAAAAAAGGATTTTTGCAAATCCGTCTATATAATTATGACGGAGTTATGCCCGAAAACACATAAAAAAATACAAGCATCCGAATTGATAACCTCCTCCTTTTTGAAGTCGGTTAAAAAGAACATTTACCTACTAACACAAATAAATATCATTTACTTAACATCGTAGACACGGGCTCACACTTGGTTCCTTAGCAAAATTGTATCCTCAAAAGCTGCACTATCACTACACACTAATACTGTCGAAATCTGTGTGTGGACATGAGATTTTTAAACCGCCAGCTCGTCGCTGCGTGTGTACCTAGCATTAGAATATTTTTCTAACTCTAATAGTTTCAGATTTGTCCATACTGACCTATTTCAATGATCCACCCAGTAGGTATGTAAGTACATAACTACAACACACATAACATCACGCCTGTATTCCCCGAAGGGTTAGGCAGAGATGTACCTTTAGCACACCCACATTTCGCCAGTTATGTTTAAGTCCCATGTAAAAGGGGGCGAGCCAACCACAACAAAACACAACACAACACACAACATAACACAACATAACACACAACACACCTACATACCAACACCGACACCGCACAGACATAACTACATACCTATATTTTGTAAAGATAGATAAATATTGTCCTTTAAGTAGGTATAACGAATCTGGGGAGACCAAGACAAGCCAAAAATAAAAAGCAGAGGGTACTACCTACCTTCCTTTTCTCGAAGCGTTTCGTCGCATTTTCAAACCCTCATAGCTTCGGCCTAGGTAATGCTAGAGAGCTCGAACTCTTAGAATAAGATATAGTTAGCAGACTTATAAAACACTTAAAGGCGAACGGCAGGCTTGTATGGGAATTTGGTACAGCTAATAAAATTTCGTGTTTTGGGATATTTTTTGTTTTAATTTGTAGTTAATATGACAGACAAGCCCTTCTTAAATTCTTAGATTTTTAGAAGTTGGGACGTAGAATTTATAACCAGTTTTATTTTTTAAGGTTATGTTCTAGTGTACCAATGTAGATTGTTACTTAAAGGTTTAAGGTACACATTGTTTTGTTGATAAAGGAAATGTTCTAACTCAAACTCAAACTCAAAATCAAAGCATTTATTTCAATTAAACTATTTACAGGCACTTTTGTATTGTCAAAGAGTCGGTCAGTTAGTCAGAAAATTGAAGCTAGTTGCCCATTCCAAAACGTAGATCTCTATGGAGAAGAACGGGCAAGAAACTCCAAGGACACTTTTTAAATCAAAATATTACAAAATCGTTGGTACATTATTCTTGTTGCTTCTATGTACATGTGAGAATAATGTAAAAAAAAAAAAACTAAACAAGAAATCAAATTAAAAGAATAATAAAAATAAGCCGTGGCAGTTAAGAGATGACCAGTCTCAACTGACGGCGCCCGGTCACGAACATGACGCGTGGATCAGCACCATCCAGCTCAACCATTTTGTAGGGAACCGAATGATTCAACACACGCGTCACAAACAGTGAGACATTTAAGTGAGCATGACATAAGTCTCAACTGCCATGCTTTCAAGTCAACATACCTAATAATGATATAATAAACGAATCCATAATTCTCACATTTACAAAATTGACAAAATGCTTCTAAATTATACAAAACTATAGTTTGCTATATATTTGAGCGATGACTAAAATTTTACTACCAAAAAGATTCTAGATTGCTTGTCCCTATCTTTGTAGTGTTTTACTTACCATTAAGTAGGTAGATTGAGATGAGGATCGTACTTACTCAGTGGGGTGCATTACGAGATACCTATGTCCAGCAGCGGACTGCAACAGTTTGATAATGATGAAGTTCTGATGGGTTTTTGAGAGTACCTAGGTCAATAAAACAATACTTTGTTTTTGTAAGTACATTTATTTTTTTGTACTTTTAATTAATTTATTCTTCATATTACTTCATCTAAGAAGGGGCAGGTCGGGAAATACCCTCATAGAGAGCATAGCTTAAGTACCCAGATAATTTTCTTAATTGCTTAGATGCAGTCACAAGCCACAATACAAATCAACAGCATATAGGTAACTGAACTAAGAACTGAAAGACAGATCTGGGGGCACGGCAGTGCCGCCGCCAATTCGAGCGCGAAGCAAACACTGCCGTACCATCCTTTACTGGAACCATTTCGCCGCATTTTCAGGCCCCTATTTGAGAACCTCTGGATAAGACCGGAACGTAGAAATTTTCGTCATCCAGTAAACTATAATCACATACTTAAAATCCAAAATTTCAAGTCTGTAGGTCATTTAGTTCCGAAGTTAAGCGAAAGCAAAGTTTCGCATTTATGACACTCACTCACTCACTCACTCATGATCATCAGAATAGAACTAGTACTTCCCATAAACTCAGAGAGCTGAAATTTGGTACAGAGTTAGAGTTTAATGGCCACATAAAGGGAAAACTATAAAAACTAGGATAATCGAAGATCTGGAGTACCTGGTGACCCTGATTAGAAAACACAAGAGCCCAACCAAACTATTAGACATCGACATACCGCCTTTACAAAAAATATTCAACTTGGTGGGCCGCTTCATTTGATGTCAAACATCGAAGGTCTGAAGTATCTGATGAAGAACCCTCAGCTGGTCTCAGGTATATTAGAGATATGGTAATGCCCCCTTCTACTATTGGTACATAAAAAATCGACTGTCATTGCAAAAATCCAGCGTAGTGGGACACATCTTCTAATTTAATCTAGCCTATAGCGTCCCACTGCTGGGCGAATGCCTCCCCTTCTGCTTTTAATACGCATATAAATAAAATTAAAGGAAAACTCTGGCTAAGACTAGACTGGCTTTTATACTTATACTTACAAGTTTACAAGAAGAAATAGTCGAACGATTAACTTTATTCTGCTCGAACATTACACAAATTAAATAAACAAATTACACTAAAATATTAATTTCGCTCAAAATTTTGTCAAAATATAATGCATTGGACTAAGAGTGGCGGTGACACCGGCACACGTCGCTAGATGACGCTGACTGTATTTTAAAACGCGCTTACGTTTGTATTTCCGATAACCTTATAATTATGGCGAAGTGGCAACCGGCCGCGTTACAGTGGTTTACGGCATTCTTCTACTGCGCTTGAAAACATTTGCTAGGGATTAGGAGGGATTATTTGCATTTCGTTGATTTCGCTTATTTTTTCGTGAGGTTTGCTAACGTTAATTAGCAGGTTGTTATTATAACAATTCGAAGATTTGAATAGGTTAGGAATTTTATGATTAGTGACGGATTACTGATTATTACTTAATTATTAGATCTATAAGAAGTTTTAATTGAATACTTTATTTAATTGTTAGGTAGTTATTTAGTAGGTACTCTTAGTTTTCTAGGTTTAATTTACAGTTAGGTTACTTTAGCCTACATAAATCTTCGTAACCGTAGTGTTTGATACTTCTGATGTAGAAGATGGTTGGTTTGGAAAAAAACATATTTTAGTGCTTGGGGATCTTTTGCAACTTCCACCCGTTCGAGAAAAGTTGCCATTTGAAAAACTAACCCCTTCAGAAATTAATAAACTTATAAGCTCCTTAAGTATTCCAAACTTATGGACTGAACTTTTTAGTTACGACGAACTTACGTTGAATATGTGACAGCTGGATGATTCTACGTTTGTAGAAATGTTAAAAAGAATCAGAGTAGGAGTGACAACTCAATCAGACAGAGATATACTGTCTAACCGATTGATACCGCTGCTCTCGCATTCCAATGAAGGAAGGTTAATGGAAATAGCACAATGTTTGAGGGACTTACCAGAAGATACTGTTTATTTACTATCGACTAGAAATAGGTGTATGCAGTTAAATAATGCTATGTTAAAAGCGATTCCGCACCCCGAGCTAAAGTTAGTTGCTAAAGATTCCTTGGATTGTTCAAAATGTATGATAACGAAAACCCGGGCGTGTTTACAAAAATATGAAGATGATGCGTCGATGACTGCTGGACTGGAAGAAACTATAATCTTTAAGGAGGGAGCTAAAGTAATGCTTAGGAGAAACATTGATGTTAGTTTAGGTTTAGTGAATGGGTCGATAGGCGTTGTACAAAAAGTGAGGTGGGACCCGGAAGACCAAACAAAGCCTAAACAATTGGTAGTAAAATTCGCAAATAATTTGATTCACGACTTATTGCCTACTAAGTCAAAATTTGAGATCATACCCCGGGCATACGTGTACAGAGAACAATTCCCAATCTGTGTGGCGTATGCCCTAACAATTCACAAGAGCCAAGGTCTAAGTCTAAAAAATGCCCTCATGGACATTGGTACCTCCATATTCTCTTGTGGCCAAGCCTACGTGGCGCTTTCACGAGTAACCAATCTTCATGGGTTGCACCTCATAGATATTGACTTCAAGAGTATAAAAAAAAAAAAAAAAGCTCAAGCTTCAGCGATAACCAAATACAACTGGCTTAGGCGTAAATACCGCGCCGATCTTTCAGAAATTAAACCGTCTAAAAGAATAAATAATGAACGCGAATGGGCAATACGAAAAACTGTTGCTACTGTACAAGAATCTGAACCGGAAAAAAAGAAAAGAAAGATTTGTAATAATAAAAAAACTACTCCTAAAAAGAAAAAAAACTGTGTGAAATAAGAAAATCTAATAAAATAAATCAATATGCCCACGTTTCTACAAAAAGAAGTGAATTCCCACCAAAAACATTCTGTAAAAAACTAGCCAAGTCTCGATGGAGCTGCTTGTTTATCTCTAAAAAGTAATGAAATCTAGACAAAATCGTGCCAAGTCTAAGGCTCCTTACTGCGATTTCTTTATTATTATAGTTAATGTTGTGTGGCTTGGCCGTTGAACATTCTTTTCAATTGCATTCCCTAGTGCCTATGTTTGTTATGTGAAATAAAATATTTTGATTTTGATTTTGAGGAGCGCACTGGTGGTACTCACGGAATTCATCGTGCATTCCGTGAGTACGGATCCACCCCAACCGAACTTAGACCCCGATTACCGCGCCTACCTATGCACAAAAAAAATAGGGCGCTGGTGTGTGCCCTGGACTCGCAGCTTAAGAATATGTTCGAGAGCAGCGAGAATCTCTTTGATACACATTCGATCCTGTATTGCGCGGCTGTTGCGGCATGTCGTTTAGCTAACGTCAAGTTCCCAAACTGTAACGGGGCTACTCGAACAAAACCTACCGTACCAACCTGGCAGTGCAGGATCGAGCGTCGTATCGATGGGGCCAGGGTACTCATCGGCAAACTACACTGCTTCAGGGAGGAGAATAACCGACTACGAGTGATGCGCTTTGTAAAGCGGGCATTCTCGGGGACTGGAATCAGTCCTCGAGAATACATGTCCCATGCCACAGAGCGCATCGACTTCCTGAAGCAGAAAGTTTGTGCATGGGCGAGCCGTATTCGGCGGTATTAGCGGCGGGTTGATCGGTACACGCAGAATCGCATGCTCCAGAGCGATAAGAGATGGGTGTATAAAGCTTGGGAGTGACCTGAACAAAATGTGACGGACGAGTGCCGCCCGGATGACGCCACCACGAGTACATTCTGGCGCAGCATCTGGTCAGTGCCCGTCTGTCACGTTGAAGCTGACTGGATGCGGGATGTCGGGCGGGCGTGTGAAACTGTACCAGAAATGGATGCAGTCCTAATTACGCCATTAGACGTCGCCAGAGCAGTCTGTCCGTTACCGAATTGGAAATCACCGGGACCGGACGGATTGCACAACTTTTGGTTGAAATGGCTAATTAGTTCACACGCCTGCCTGGCATCTCAGTACCAGTCATCTTTAGAGTCTGGGTCGCTTCCGCAGTTTCTAACAACAGGCGTTACCCACCTGCTCCATAAGTCAGGTAGTCCCACGGATCCCAAGAATTATAGACCGATCACTTCTTTGTCGATGGTCTATAAACTTCTTACATCCATTTTGAGAGCGAAAATTAATACGCACATTGAAAGTAACTCGATTATGTCGGCCTCTCAAAATGGATGTAGGAACGGGTCCCGTGGTACTAAGGAGCTACTCCTCGTCGATATGGCCATAAGCCAACAGGTTCGTCGATCCCGCAACGATCTGTCGACATGCTGGATAGATTATAAGAAGGCCTACGACTCGGTGCCACATACATGGCTCATAAGGGTGCTGGAGTTGTACAAGATAGATACAACTCTCCGCACGTTCCTTAGATCGTGTATGGGGCAATGGAGAACGGTTCTTCGCTATCCAGGGTGTCGACAGATCCAGGCGAATGATGAGCCTGTATGGATTAAACGGGGAATATTTCAGGGCGACAGTTTGAGTCCACTTTGGTTCTGCTTAGCCCTGAATCCTCTAAGCACACTACTGGAGGATTCAGGTCTAGGCTATCGGTTGAGGAGGGGTGGTCAGGTCATATCTCATATCCTCTACATGGATGACTTGAAACTCTTTGCCCCCAACAAATTGCAACTGATGGAGCTATTGAAGGTAACTGAAACTTTTAGTAGCACCATCAGGATGGAATTTGGAGTGGACAAATGTGCAGTCATGCTTGTAAAGCGAGGTGAGGTTATGGAACCCGAGGGAATTCAACTTTCGGATTCCATACACCTTAGATCCCTCTCTGCATCCGGAAGCTATAAGTATTTGGGTATGTCGGAAGCGTTAGGCATCAATGTTGCTGACATGAAGCAATCGCTGAGGGAGCGGTTCTTTGGTCGCCTGAAGAAGGTATTAATTAGTCTTCTTTCAGGCGGAAACAAGGTGCGCGCCATCAACGGTTGGGTCATGCCAGTATTTATGTACTCTTTCGGCATACTCAAATGGACTCAGACCGAACTCGACGCCCTGGATAGGAGGGTCCGTACACTGCTAACCGCAAACCGGATGCATCACCCACGATCATCGGTGATGAGACTGTACATACCGCGGAAGTGCGGGGGTCGAGGCTTTTTAAATGCAAAGACCCTCCACAACCGCGAAGTGTGCAGTCTCAGGGAATATTTTTTAAAAGCCGAAGTGGGTATGTACCATGATGTGGTAGCAGTGGACAAGGGCCTCACCCCGCTCTCCATGGCTAAAGAGAACTGGCGCAAACCTGTGGTACTTACTACCGATGACCGCAAGGAGGTATGGCAAAGCAAGGAGCTACAAGGACGCTTTTATCGGGCTCTTCACGAACCCGGTGTAGATTTCTTAGCGTCCGTATCCTGGCTACGTTTTGGTGACCTTTTCGGGGAAACTGAAGGTTTCGTCTGTGCAATTATGGACGAAGTTATCTTGACGAATAACTACCGGAGACATATTATGAAAGACGGGACGGTTGACATGTGTCGGGCATGCCATCGTCCGGGTGAGTCCATCAGACATATTGTCTCTGGTTGTTCTCGTCTGGCTAACGGCGAGTATTTGCACAGGCATAATCAAGTAGCCAGGATTAGTCACCAGCAACTTGCTTTGCAATATAAACTAGTGGATTCTGAGGTACCGTATTACAAGTATGTGCCCGACCCAGTTCTCGAAAATGACCATATTACGTTGTACTGGGATCGGTCTATCATTACTGACAGGACTATTGTCGCCAATAAGCCTGATATAGTGGTGATAGATCGATTAGCGCGCCGCACAATGATTATCGATATTACCATTCCACATGACGAGAACGTCGTGAAAGCTGAGAAAGAGAAACAAATTAAATATCTCGACTTAGCACACGAGGTTGTTGACATGTGATTGCCGTATCGGCCAATGGCCTGATGGCCAAAAGCCTCGATCAACATTTCTCGAGGCTCTCGTTAGGCGGTTGGGTCAAGGGCCTGATCCAGAAGGCAGTTCTCCTCGATACGGCTCGCATCGTGAGGAGGTTCCTGTCTCTGGAGCCCTAACCACTGGTAGCTTGGACCCTGCTGCCGATGCCGGCGGACCACTATTTTTTATATTTTTAAATGTTTTTTCTATGTTTTTATAAAAATATTTAAAAATGTATCTAAATAAGTATCTAAGTAAATAAACGAAATAATAATAACAGATGATATGACAGATGTCACCTCTGATAAAACAATCATGAAAACAGAATAAAATCTCTCAAGACCAAAATTTTTTATCAGATGTGTTTTGGACAGATGAAAGCACGTTTACTCGGAACGGCATGTGGAACCGACAAACCATGCGTCACTGGAGCCATACGAATCCCCATTTATTTAGAGAATCAGCTCATCAGTACCGTTTTTGCGTTAATGTTTGGGCAGGCATTCACGGAGATCAAATAATCGGCCCTGTTTTTATCAACGGAAACCTGAATGCACAGAAGTTTCTAGATGTTCTTAACGGCCCGATAGCACGATATTTAGAAAGATTGCCTGTGGTAGCTTTCAGGCGGGTATGGTTCCAGTTAGACGGAGCTCCTCCACACTCCGTACTCGTCGCGAGAGAGCGGCTTAACACCATGTTCGGCGAACAATGGATTGGGCGCTATGGCCCCCACAGGTGGCCAGCTCGGTCGCCCGACTTCACTCCTCTAGACTTCTTTTTATGGGGCTTTATTAAAAATGAAGTTTACTCGCGGGTCTCCGAAACCGAAGATGAACTGCGCAATCGTATTGTCGCTGCCTTTGACAAATTAAAAGCCATGGCTCTGGATCCTGAACAAAATTTGTTGAGCAGGCTTCGGGACAACATTGTGCGGCGATGTAACTTGTGCATTCAGAAACGTGGTGGACATTTTGAAAATGTGAAAATTTAAGTTTCCTTTTTTTTACTAATGTGCAATAGTTAATTTAGTTAGTTCAGTTCAGTTATCGCGAAATAAAAACGTGGCGGTAAAAATGAACTAAGTGAATTTTGATTTCATCGAACATTGACAAACGATCAAACGCCAGCGCCGACAAAAAAGCCGCCATTGGATGTCACCCGCGTGCGTAGGTAGTTGCCGCTCTTCCTGAGGTCAAGGTACGTTTTCTAAACAGACTGTTTACTTTTATAGAATTTATTTTGATATTTATTTTGTTTGAAAATTTCACTTTTTTAATTTACGGTGTTTTATTTAATATTTAATTTTGCTATACTTCTGTGGACTAGTATTACTTGTGGTTTCATTTATTGCATATATGTGGTTTCCATACTGTATAGACGGATTTGCAAAATTCTTTTTTTGTTCGAATGGGTATGCTTTCGGGTGGTCCCATTGTCACCAAGTCAGAATCTGATGAGGACATCCCATGAAAATCTAGGAAAATCCTCAAAATTTATAGGCACACGTATAGCGATTTGGGTATTTTTTATAGTAACTCGTGTATTTGCTCTTGGAAAGCACCATTTGGTAAAGTGGAACTGATGATGAAGACCAGAGGTGGCCACCGGAACTTCTTAATAATAAGTATTTCACGGGTTGCGATTCGATTTTAATATGGTTGCTAAGCAATTTATGCTCGTCACAATGCATATGGTGAAATGGAGGTGATGGTGGGTTCACCATCAGCTCCAGTGGTTTTGGTTCTTAACAGGAGAACTCCTCAACAATTAACGTCCCTGCGTCGGGAAAAGGAATATTTTGTAAAAGATGATGAGCAGTTGACATAAGGCTATTGTAAGTTAGATTTATTAATATCTGACTCACTAAAAAGTGAAAAACAAAAACTTTTTTCCAAAAAAAACAAACCGACTTCAAAAAAAAAAACACTACAAAGTGAAAAATTACTTTAATTTCGAAAGTAGGTGGCAAAAAACAAAATACAGATACAAAGACACCGACTTCCGAAATTAAAGTTATTTTTATATTTTATTTGATTTATAAATTAAATTAATAGGTCATTAGGTATAGTTGGATTACAACTGTGATTACAGGGTGGCAGAGTCATCCACGCGCAAACTGTCGAGGTCCCTGCCACCCCCATTACCAAACTGTGATTACAGGGTGGCAGAGACATCCACGCGCAAACTGTCGAGGTCCCTGCTGGTAATGGGGGTGCCCATTACCAACCTCGCAGAGTAGGTAGATACACATTACACTGAATCATTCTGGTTTTTATTCACGAATGCAGTAGAAATACTTACGTTTTTATTTACGAGTATGTTCATATTTACGGCGATGCCCGCTAGATTGGCTCGCGACCTCGCCGCGTATCCAGGCTCATGAATAACGCTTTGGCGGAATCCGGCGCAAGTCGGGCATCGCCGGAAACATAGACTTTCAAGCTAGGTTCTTAAATTATACGAGTAAGACTAGCGCTGATGCACTATTGACAAAAAAAAAAACCCATCATCAGACCTACTGGAAGAGGAGCGAAATATTGTCTGAATGACGGGAAATATAATTTGGGAGTCGACAAAATGGAGAAGGGTGGATCGGGGTGAACTTTTAGGGGTTGAAAGTGGTATATCACGGTTTTTCGCGAATTGTAACGAAAGTTGTCCTCCTATCCAAAAAAGTTAAAGGGCAAAGTTGTTGATAATAAATAGATCTACAACTTTTGTATCCACTATTTTTCCACATAACCTCAAATTTTCCGGAAAAATCGGTAAAACCATTTTTTTAGTTTTTAATATTTAAATTTGGTGATAATTTAACTTATTATGTTTCAAGTAATCTGTATTTTTTTTGGAGCGTATACAGATTTTTCCTATTTTTTTCGACATATTTCGTAAAAACGACTTCTTTTTCAACGGGTGTTAATTAATTGTTACATTGTGTTATTTTTTTTACCTGCTTTTACATTTTTGGGGTCCATCAGCACTGGTCTATATGTTCGTACACCAACTTTGCTCCGCGCATTTGCGATTATTCCTATCAATAGTAGGTATCTGTGGAGATTCCTGTTTTCCATAAGGCAAGACTACCTCCGTGTTTTGCGCTCGCCACGGGCATGCACAGGTACGTATCCACTATTGAAGCAATTGCAGATGCACGGAGCACAGGTGCGCAGACGGTGGATAGTTGTATACCCAGTAATAAAGTTGTAACTAAATAACATGAGCTATGTTGGTGGTTTTGTGTCAGGTGCGGCATGTGACGGCCGGCTGGGCGGCGCTAGAGGCGCGCGGCGCGCGGCGGTATGCCGGGCGGCCGCCGGGGGCTCGTGGCCCCGCAGAACACCTTCCTCGAGAACATCATCCGCCGTTCTTCCTCGCAGCGTGAGTCCCGAGTGCACTGCCTACCGTCCCTGACCACATGATGTTCTGTGCTCACCGCCGCCAGTGTGATATGCGTGCCAATTTGCCATCCCATAGACCAAGCTGACACATCTCCTGTGCCTTTAATTACACCGGCACCCTATGGGTCCCGTCAAATGAAAACTCAGCAACGCTGGTCGCCGGTAGGGATGAGCATGGCGCTAGTAGTTGCCGAGACGCTCTGTAACGTGTGCCGCTTCTCTGCAGCAGACAGCAGCTTCCTGCTGGCGAACGCTCAGATCGTGGACTACCCCATCGTGTACTGCAACGAGACCTTCTGCAAGATGAGCGGGTACAACCGCGCCGAGGTCATGCAGAAGTCGTGCAGGTATACAGCACTTCTATGAGTATCCCATCAGCTGACTAGGATGTCCTTATGAGCAACTATAGTATTCGCTAGCTTTTTTTTCCCGCGGCTTTGCCCTCGTTGAGATCAGAAATTATCCCACAGGAACGAGCTACCGGGATAAAAACTAGTTACCCTATTTCCTAACCTCAACCTAACCGTATGCTAAATTTCATCCAAATCCGTTTAGCCCAAATTCACATTTTTATTCATTTTTATTTGGCGTCATCCAAATTTGTCATCAAAGTAAATCCCAATCCAAATAAATGTGGAGAATCAATAAGTTCCCTTTGGTGAATAATGTAAAATTGGTAATCTTGTTAAGCTGGCAAAATTGTAAATTATTGTATTACACCTAGGTATTTATCTACCCAGTTTTAAAGCACTAAATATTCCGACAGGTAGACCCAACTACTTATAGTAAGCAATGTCACAAGTGGCGTGTAAAGGTAAATGCATGTGAAATGTGAATTACTGAATGGCGTTGAAGACAGAATATTGATTGCAGGCTTCAATTGTGGGTTATAGAAGTTATCTTAGGATGTGTACCTATCTTCTAGTAGTTGATGTAGTAAACAGAAACCGGCCCGGACCACACACAAGGGTTCCGTAATCAGGATGAATATTACACATGCAGAATATTGATTTTATCGACACTAAAAATAATTTTGTATCGCATAGTATTCCTCAAAGAAACTGAATAACAAAGATATTTCGCGGTCGTAACCGAAAATATCCCAAGTCTCAAAAACTATCGCCTTATCTTCTGCAAATATAATACTAGTACTTACTCTTTTTGCTTCAATTATAATGTTATTATAATCGAAGAAAAATGGAGTATTTAAGTAAGGATCGTAGTGGGTGGCTTTCTTTAGTTTCTGCCTACCCCCACGGGCAAAAGGCGTGAGTATGTTTATGTACGTATGTAGGTCTTGAAATAAATTTTCGTTGTAAGTGTTTTTTAAATTCTGCAAACAAGTACTTTTCAGAATGTTATTCTTAGTTAATCAATGAACGTGAATGCTCACCTACTCACAGCTCATGCCGTCTACGTATGATCATAACATGTATGACAATTACATTTATGTGCGTTTTGTTTGTGATAAACTATTTTTCTTTCTTTTCTATGTATTGACATTGTTTCAGACGATAAGCTAAGTATTTTGCTGTAATTTCTGAGTTTTCTACAAGTTTTAAATACAACCATTCTTCACAACTTGTTTTAGGTGTACCTAAACGGTAAAAAAGTAAATTCCGCGTTTTATGCTTTGCAGTAAACACGGGGTTAGGGAACCCAAATTTAACTCGTTGAACTAGTTACTCACACCACCGACCAAGAGGCATGACCATAATAAGGGCCGGCGCTCCCCAGCAGGCTTAGCACAAGCACCGTCTTGTCGACGGACGAATAGACAAAAATGACGTTTCGTGAAGACAGTACGACGGCAGCAAAGTAGAAAGAGTCAACTGCACTTTTTACGAAATTCAGTAATTTATTCACGTTTATCTTTTATTTTGCTTATATCTCGAAAATGGTGTGTCCTATCACAAAAATAATAAAAATTTCGACCCCCTTTATGATACCCTTAAAGCCCTAAAACTCAACATGTAGGTAATCATTTTTCAAAGAAGAAGAAAAGAAAAAGTGAAAAATTCCATTTTTCCATTCCATTTTTATACTTTGTGGCCGTCGAGTAAAAAGTTTCTAATTTCCTTAGCATGGCGATTAAAAAATCTAATTGTCTTCACTACCTTAGACAACTGTCTTCTGAAATAGTCTACATTAAAATAGTTATGCGTAATATGCGTCATACATAAAAAAAAAATATATATATATATATATATGTCGGAGAAACAGCATTCTCCTTGACATCGTTAGTAGTGGTCACGAGTTTAGTGGGCGTCATAAGGGTGAAATGCGAGCACAAAACAAAGTATTCACTGTTTCATACAATTTAATGGCAGTTGTTTACAACGTTGATAATCAATATCTCACAATAACTAATTTGCTTAAATAAATTATATTCGAGCAGCAGGTTCGCGATACCAATCTAACTTTATCACTAGCGATCCACCTCGATCGACCACCGTTACTCTAATGAATCCTCACTCCACCCCACCAAAGTTAAGATGGCGCCTCGACCCCACTCTAGATTTATCCTCTGCTTTGATTGGACGTTATACAATGCAGTGACTTTTAATTAAATTAGTTAGATTTACACAATATTAAAATGTAATAAATCAAATCAAATTAAATTAGGATTTAACAAGTTATTTTTAATTAATAATCAACTTTATCAATTAATCGTATGCAACCAACAATCAACTCTAAGTTTATTTCCTCCGACACGACTGTCCCGACATTACACACGTCCTCGTGTGTTAACCTGCAACCAAAAACTCAACCACAGTGCATGTTCGACTCGGTCAATTCCGACCATTTACGGCTTTCAATTTTTAGATCACAAAACTTTATTCTCAATCATTTAGTTTTAACGAAACAATTCCTCTAAGTTAACTAAACAAACTTTGATTAATCATAGCAAAAATCATCAACCAGAGCCATGTACCATCGTTATCCACATTAACAATCGCCTTTTTCACTAAGAGCCTTTAACACCTGGAAACCCACACGCGAGTAACACTCTAACGCCACGGCTCTCTAGCCGACCAGCAATCGCATTGCTCTCACACATCCAGCGCATGGATCAAAACACTTCACTACGGCCGGTAGAGAACCCCCACTCGCATGCTTTCCATAACTTAGGCTTGCTGATCACCGCTGTGATCACTATCTACTTCGGCTGGTACATGACCTACTGGCATCTTTCTGAACCTCTCGTGAGTGTACTGGCAAGTACGGTTAGAATTTAAAGCTTTTTAACGTATAGCGATCACCATCCAAAACTTCCGCGACCTTAAACGGACCTCTAAACTTTCGATCTAACTTAGTTTGATTTCGCTAATCTTTAGGCTAGATGAAACTTATTCCGTGCTGAATACACGTGTTTAACCAATACCAGTAAACGCTGCAACGTTACTAATCTTCAAAGAGGACCGAAACCAAGTTGCCGGACAAAAAACATCTCACTAAATATCCAGAATTGCACAAATTGTACATTTAACCCATAATAAACTATTTATTATTGTATCGCACTTGTAGTGAAAAGTGGAGTGCAACACACGGCGCCAAAAACCCACTGCAACTCGGTTTCCATTAACTCCGTCGCTAGAGCTCGGGAGTAATTAAAATAATCGGGTAATTTTAGTCCCTTGATCTACTATTAAGTTCTACCCACTTCATGCTAGGAAAAGCCACTTGGAAAATCCACGTGGTGGCCGAACCTTTCATAGCCTTACTAAGTAAAATCAGTTTACTTCCCTGTATATCAAAGTCCGACAAGCAGATAGCCGCTGTTGTTAGCCAGGCTCGGGCGTCGGTGTCTGCATTTTCAAGTTCGAAATTGGTTGGTTGCCTGCGGGTTGCGTAGTCTCCACGAGTAGCCGCAAGCTGTTTTGTTGCACTTCAAATAAAGCGTGACCCCATCATTTCCATCACTTGATTTGTCCACGTTTTGTGCCTACATCGATCTCACTTCTCATGTCGGAGAAACAGCATTCTCCTTGACATCGTTATTAGTGGACACGAGTTTAGTGGGCGTCATCAGGGTGAAATGCGAGAATAAAACAAAGTATTCACTGTTTGTTGTTTACAACGTTGATAATCACTGAAGGAATCAATATCTCACAATAACTAAGTAATTTGCTTAAATAAATTATATTCGAGCAGCAGGTTCGCGATACCAATCTATTTTTATCACTAGCGATCCACCTCCATCGACCACCGTTACTCTAATGAATCCTCACTCCACCCCACCAAAGTTAAGATGGCGATTGGACGTTATACAATGCAGTGACTTTTAATTAAATTAGTTAGATTTACACAATATTAAAATGTAATAAATCAAATCAAATTAAATAAGGATTTAACAAGTTATTTTTAATATTAACAATCAACCTTATCAATTAAACGTATGCAACCAACAATCAACTCTCAGTTTATTTCTTCCAACATATACAGGGTGGAATTTTGAAATGCCACCTGGAGGTAAAGTACTCTTAATACTGCAGATAGCAAATTTTACTCAAAGGAAACATTCCTTTATTTTTGAATAGAAAGCAAACTGCATTCAAATATTTTCGAAAATTCTCTTCTCCCACACCCGGGAATCGAACCGGCTAAAATCTGAAAAAATTATACCCTGTACTTTTATTGCATCGATCGTTAGGGTCAATTATAAGGATGAAATCTCTCTAACAAACATGATAAATTAAATGAAAGGAAAACCAGGAAATCTGAAGTTACAAATTCAATGAGTCAAGTTAAACTCTTTAACTAACATCCATCTTTTGTAATGCAGACTCCTTTGCGACATACTCGTAGCTGCGTGTATGAGGTAATTTAAATATGGAATGTTAGATTAAAATTTGAAAATTAGATTGTCATAGTTGTTATTCACATTTGATTGTTTTTACAACTCATTTCACATTTTGTCTCACGGTGAAAATGGCTTATCAAGAACAGTTTGATTTAATGGAAGCTTATTTTTTAAATAACAAAAACGTGAATCTAGCTCTGCGGTGGTATGGAGAGAGATATCAAGACCGACAGGCACCAACTCGGTTCGTATTGAAAAGAATGGTAGAAAATTTAAAGAATACGGGTGGTTTCAAGAAGAGACGGCAAACTATTCAGCAAAACTATTTCGATTTTGAACTAGATGTTTTAACATACTTTGAATCATTTCCAAAGGCTTCAAGTACAGATGCTGCCAATGAATTACTCGCGTACTTAAAGTGCTGAAAAAGTATAAGTATAAATGCTATCGTGAAGGTCGGTTGGTGCAAAAATTGCATATTGGGGATCGTGACAGACGATTACAATTTTGTGAAAACATGCTTGGAGAAATTGACCGAAACCCTAATTTTTTGAGTAACATTGTATGGTCTGACGAAACCAACTTCAGCAATAATGGCATGTACAATCGCCGCAATAACCATTATTGGTCTCGAGTGAATCCTGTTCGTGTTCATGAAACTAACAATCAAGTAAGATTTTCTTTCAACGTTTGGTGCGGAATTATGAGAAATAATGTAGTGTTAGTCCACGTGTACGAAGGTCATTTAAACACTGTCAAGTATATTGAAATATTGGATTTCTTAAGAAACGAGTTAAATAGTTTCCCCGAGGAAGAGCGAAACCAAATAATTCTACAGCAAGATGGTGCTCCAGCACATAACAGCAGAATCACTACTGCCTACATTAATAACCATTTTAATACCTGGATTGGTACAAACGGCACAATCAGATGGCCTGCGAGATCGCCAGATCTCACCCCATTAGATTATCTTTTTGGGGGGATATGTAAAAAATCAAATTTACATGAAATCTTATGCGAATGCAGCGAGTTGAGAGTTGAAGTTCAGAATACGATTTATAATAGTCACCACAACACTTTATTAAAAGTTACTAGAAATGATTTCGTTAAAAGAATAAATTTGTGTATCCAAGAGAATGGAGCCCATTTCGAGCAACTAATTAGTTAGTTTACCATTTTTTGTAAATAATTAAATTAATTTAAGATTTCCTGGTTTTCATTTAATTTATCATGTTTGTTAGAGAGATTTCATCCTTATAATTGGCCCTAACGATCGATGCAATAAAAGTACAGGGTATAATTTTTTCAGATTTTAGCCGGTTCGATTCCCGGGTGTGGGAGAAGAGAATTTTCGAAAATCTTTGAATGCAGTTTGCTTTCTATTCAAAAATAAAGGAATGTTTCCTTTGAGTAAAACTTTCTATCTGCAGTATTAAGAGTACTTTCCCTCCAGGTGGCATTACAAAATTCCACCCTGTATATGGGTCGACTTGAGAACCTCCTCCCTATTTTTTCGTCGGTTAAAAAGGACCTAGACAACGATTGTTAGAAACGAAAGTCAAAATGACGAAATGTAGACTATTTCAGAAGACAGTTGTCTAAGTATAAAGTATAAAGGGGGTCAAAATTTTCATTATTTTGCGATAGGACACACCATTTTCGAGATATAAGCAAAATAAATTACTGAATTTCGTAAAAAGTGCAATTGACTCTTTCTACTTTGCTACCGTCGTACTGTCTTCACGAAACGTATTTTTTGTCTATTCTTCCGTCGACAAAACGGTGCTTGTGCTAAGCCTGCTGGTAGCTCAGCGAGGCATGGCTAGGCAAAGGCTTTTCGTAAGCGTAAATGATTTTGAATCTAATTTTTATACTCTTAGCATTCACATTTCACTAATATCGTCACAAGGGGGACTTGAGCATACTGCGGTAAGCTGCGGTATGCCGCGAAAGGCTTCGGCATGCAAATGTTAATGCATTGCCGTGCCAGGCCGCGTCGTGCCGTCTTGTGAGCGCCGGCCTTCACATGCCGGTTACGCCGATGTGGGATTGCGTTATCCCGGATAACCTGATCTGCTGAAGGCCAAACCACATCACTTGGTATACCTAATTGTCAGCGCTACAAATGCTACAATGCTACAAGTCTGCCCAGCACGTGGTCAGCATTGCATTATGACGCAGTGATGTTGTGTCGGCCTTTCGATGTGCTTGTTTATTATTATATGAAGTAACAGTTTAGTTAGTGCGCATGTGTGTGGTGGCGGTGGCGAGGCGTGGCGGTGACGTGTTCGTGTTGTAGGTGCACGTGGATGTACGGCGAGCTGACGGAGAAGGAGGCGGTGGAGCGCGTGGACCGCGCGCTCGACCACCACCTCGCCGACCAGTTCGAGATCCTGCTCTACAAAAAGAACCGTACGTACCGCGCGTAGTGTCGCAGTGGCGAGTGGTCAGTACTGAGACGGGTCTCCCTGTGTGCAGGCACGCCGCTGTGGCTGCTGGTGCACGTGGCGCCCATCCGCAACGAGCGCGAGCTGGTGGTGCTGTTCCTGCTCACATTCCGCGACATCACGGCACTCAAGCAGCCTATCGACGCCGACGACCCCAAAGGAGGCCAGTACCCCACACCACGCACTACATACACTCACAGAGAAAATACCACTCTCATCAACATTTACAGTAATCGACTCAGATCTTGAGCGCTGCCTTTCACCTGCGCTGAAGATCCGTGATATTAACAATTATTTCTAAACCCTTGCCTTGGCAGTGTTGGGAGAGCGATCATCTCTTACCATAAACCCAATGAATAAACTTAGTAATGATGCGAAACTCTCGGTGTGTGATGATATTGATACCTGCTCGCAGGGTTGTCGAAGTTTGCGAAGCTGGCGCGCTCGGTGACGCGCTCGCGCTCGGTGCTGGTGTCCGCGCTGCCGGCGCTCAAGGAGCCGCAGCGCGCGAGCCACCTGGCGCATGTCAGTACTCCCGCCCACCATGTAAACACGCACCTTCACACTGTACGCACTACTGCTCGCCGCTACGTAGACTAAGCAGAGCCCTTGAGGTGGCTCGACAATACTATAGTGTTCTAAGGAACCACGTCATCGATTTTGGAGTTATGAGAAACTGAAATAAAGACAAAATGAAATGTGGTTCATAGGAATGAGCAGCAAAAATAACAAACAAGTGCGAGTATTTTTCACTTTTTAGATTTAGTACTTACCTACCCCACACAAACTCATTTACCACTACCTACATAAGTACCTACATATTTTATTTTATTTATTTGAGATAAAAAAAAACAGTTATACTCGTACCTACATTACAGCATTTACAAAAAGTACTTAGTTATATTATAGTCGAAAAAACGTATACCCACACTATTGTCCACGAAGTGACATCGGAGAATGATAACGAACGCATGTTAAATGAAAAAAAAAAGTACTTAATTAGAAGAAAAACACGATGTACCGACGAATCGAAGGAAGTGCATGACGAGAGCATCAGTCTTAAAGGCGACCTGCAAGAGATTGTGAAACCATTCTTTTAAATTTAGATTGCGACAGCGCGAAATTATCAAAATCAATGAATTGTGAGTTTCATAGATTTCTAAAAGTCGTCGGAGAGCAGCTCGCACCCCAGCCTTCGTTCTACATCGCGCAGTGTACAATAATCGAGGTGCGCGCACCTCCCGCCGAACAGCAGTTCTAGCTGCTACGTTACACAATCTATTCGAGAGCTTAGTACTATTAAATTTGTTATTGCAATCGTACAGCATCACAACCATGGTCAGTGAATGTCTGGAATCCAAGCTCAATATCTTATAATGCTTGAATATGAAGGTAACAACATCATCAAATAAGACGAACTGGATTAAAAACCTATTATGAAGTTATTTGCTTTTAGTAAATTAATTAACGCCTGTGTTCCTGTATAGGTATACTCGTACTACCGAATGGCACAACACTGATACACTGACTGATGCTTTCTTACAGATTATTCCTGACGAAAAGCTATCTATCACTAAAATTATATATAACAGTAGATTGTAAACTACTAAACACACGGGATTTCTCATTAACAGTCACCTACCTAACTATTGATATTTATTTTTAATACAACCAAAAATTACAGAAGAGGCCTAAAGTTTGTTTTTCTGTGTACGTTTTACGAACTATCATAATATAATAGTATAACAAAATCTAGAAAAAAGGAAGCACAAAAAATATCAATTGTTGGGAACCGCACATAGGTTTGCACAGCAGTCGTCGAACCGGTAAACTATTTGCTTTGTTGAAAGTTGATTAAAATAGCCGTTCTTATAATATTATGTCATGATAGACTGCTTAGCTCCATAAAGGTATAATACTTCTACTACTACTACTACTACTACTACTATTAGCCTGCATCATTCCACTGCTGGGCAAAGGCCTCTCCCTATGACTTTCAGCTCTTTCGATCCGGGGCTAAAGTGGACCGCTGGTCGTTTGTTTTCTCTAGCTCATCCCGCCATCTTCTACGTGGTCTGCCGCGACGCCTTCTGGCTGTGTCAGGGTTCCACGTAGTGGTTATTTTGGCCCACTGCTCATTGGGCATGCGGCAGACGTGGCCAGCCCAGTCCCACTTCAGCTTAGCGGCTTTTTGTGCAACGTCAGTAGATCTGTGTTTTGGAGCGCAGTGTGGTATTGCGAATACGGTCTGACAAATTTACGCCTAGAATATTGCGCTCCATTTATAGCGTGATGATTATCATTTAAAAGATTACTATGTGGTAAGGTATTGGTTATTAGGGAAGGTAACTATCTGCAATATTTTAACTTAAAAGAATGCGAACAAATTGCAATATTGCTCATTCCCCATCGCAAATAGCGTGATAACTTATAGCCCACAGACTGACCAGACTTATATGGAATACCTATGCGAAAGGAGATGTTTGATTTTGGGCTACCACTATGTACACTACATAGATAAATAGGAAAAAAATAGGGAATTTTCATAAAAATACTAACAAATTAATTTGAAGAAGAGTACAGGCGTATAAAAATGATCATTTGGGAAGTTTTTTAATATGATAACCCTATTTTTAGGTTAGCCATGACGGTTGTGTTTGACATGACGTTTGACGACTTTGACAGTTTTAGGTTTCGGGAAGTAACTTCTTTGCTTTGACGTTGATTTGTATTTCGGAGTTTTTTGTGATTGTATTTGTTTTGCGACCCAGTTTACTAATAAGGACATTAATTGATTACTTCTCTGTTGACCCTAGCTTTGTTATATGGTTTTTGATTCACCTGTGATTTGGGTTTCGTCGTGATGTGGATTCTACAATAACAAGTTGCACTAGGGTTGCACTTATTTTATTCACACCAAAAGATCGCTGGATGTCCTGCGCGTCCAGTATAATAACATCTTCAGGATGATGTTGGGGCTGCCCCGCTTCTGTAGTGCATCGGGGATGTTTGTGCTGTATCGAACTGATGGCTTTCATGCCGCCATCTACAAGAAAACTGTATCCCTGATCTGCAGAATGCGTGGCAGCTGCAACGGAATTCTGAGGACTGTAGCAGATAGGATCTCTTCTCCGCTATGGAGATCCTTGGTTAAGCGGGTAATATGAAGATATGAAGCTATGTTAATAATATTTTAATTTATTTTTGTAATGCATGATCAATTTATTTTATTTTATTTTAATAGTCTAGTGGCTAGAATTTGGCCCATCAGTTATGTTTCTTAAAGTGTATTAATATGGACTGTTATAATTGTCTGAAATAAAAGTTATATTATTATTATTTATTTACCTCTTCACATTTCTCGGGACCCTGGGATCCCGGACCTTTGGAAGGCATACGAGGGGCTGAAGCCAACTAGCAGAGGCCCGTTAGACGTTTTTAATGAAATGAAGCACCAACCGACGATTATCCCTGTTCGGACTATCTAAGTGCACCCAAGGACAACCCCCGGTTGGTGTAGGACTATTGTAAGATATGGAAACAAATATATAGGACTATGGATTTGGGTAGCTTATGTGGACTGGTTAACTAGAACTATGGAAAGACTATGGCCCCTGCCTGACCAATGTTTTATATAAAATACACAGATAAAATGGCAGGGGGTGACTTGCACACTCAATAATGGGCCCCCGAAAATGGTCGCTAGCACATAGTGTCGAAGTGACAAAGGGGCAACATGTCCTGAGGTGCTTATGAGGAGTGGAGAGGTATCCCACGGCTATCAGGACAATCCCGGAAGTACGGTCAAGATCCCTACCAGCATCTTACTGGAATACTTCCTTCCTCCGAGCACATTTGCCCTTGCGAATCTCCACTCTAGCCGACCAATAAAGGCAAGAAAGAGGTGGGAGCACTGTCCCTCTTCATTGTTCACTCCAGCCGGCCAATAAAGGCAAGCCAGAGGTGAGGAACAAGACTTCTCCCGGGAGATAGGGTCCGTGGGGTCGCTACTGCCCAACAGCTCGCCACATGCTGCCCTGCGGGTTTATTATTATTATTATTATTGCTGCCGCAATCGAGTAGAATATCCTGTAGTCTTATTTTATTATTATAACGAAACCCGAGTATTTTCCGAATACGTGTGTTGTTTTTTATCGCAGGTATTACATAGACACATCAATCAAAATAATGTCATTGTCTAAATGACATTTCGCATATTACTGATTATATTTATCTTGTGTTGCTCTTGTTGTGTTTTTGTTGTTCTGACAAATAAATGATCTATCTATCTATCTATCTATCTATCTATCTCCTTGACCAAGTTACTTTGAATGTACATTGAAACTAAGTAAAATAATAGAAAGTTAACATTAAAAAACGGATACTATATTGTGTACCGATTTTTTGCATATATTGTACATGGTGCTAGCCCAGGCTCCATACATTTCTGGAACATCTCCTTTGAATAATATTTATCCGGTAGATTTGGCGAGATGCTGAACATACATTCAGACAAACAGATCAACAGAAAATATATATATATATATATATATTCGGCATTATAATCGTTCGGCACACCACGCCAAAATGACTTGACGCAAAAAAAACTTATTTTTTGAAATTAAAGTTATTTTTCACGTCTTTTAGTGTTTTTTTTTGGAAGTCGGTTGTTTTTTTGTAAAAAAGATTTTATTTGTCACTTTTTAGTTGCGGTATCTACCCCACACAAATTCGTATTCCACTACTTGGAATGTAATTAAAAGTGACAGGAAATTATCAACACATCATCAATATAAACTAAGTGAACAAAAATATGCAGTATTAAGGATAACTCAAAAACTACTGGTCAAACCTTGATCAAATTTAAATGGGGCCAGATGTGAAGCACCAGCTATCAAATAAAAAAAGAATAATCCTAATCGGTTCACCCAGAAAAAAGTTCTGTGCTAACAAACATTAAAAAATAAAAACATGCAGACGAATTGAGAACCTCCTCCTTTTTTTGAAGTCGGTTAAAAAATAATGCACGGTTTTGACTTCGCTTCGATTTTAATTATCATGTACCTATAGACTAGCTGTGCCCGCAACTTCGTTCGCGTGCATATCGGAAAATAATAATGTGTTGCTTGGAGAAGGTATATGTACCACTCCTCCATTGAAAAGGAAGAATCCTCCGATCTTGCCTGGTGGGTAGCGCTACCTGGGGTTCTCTACCACAGCCCTTTCGAATGCAGTCAATGCGACGAAGTGTCACTTTGATTTTTGAGAATAATTAAAAATCAAAGCGCCTGGTCGAGGGTCAATAGGTAGGTATCTATGCACCTGCCGTACTCAATAAACGGACTGCCTGTCTGACGGAGAGTGCTGAAGCGTTATCAGTGTCATCACGGCTTACAGTTCATCACGGTGAAGAATGATCACGCTTTAGAAGAGCTGTTAATAAAAATAAAAAATAAAACAGACAAAATAACTTTGAAAGGTCATTCAGGCTCCATACATTTTTGGGCCTTTCGCGAAAGTGCCAACAAAAACAAATGGTACGTGTGGTTAGTACTGGTTATATGGAGCAATAGTTTAATTTATTGATTTCTGAAAGTGCAGAGAAACATAAAATCATGATAAAAATTGTTAGAGCTAAAGATCTTAAGCATTGTCATTATAACGCGAAAGCTGTTTTTTTTTTAAAACGTTACTTCCACACTAGGAATTTCTCCTGTATTGTGGGTGTGTTTACAAACATTTAAACTCACATACACATACTTACAGCCAATTCAATTAATAATCTGTTTTATTGGACAAGTTAGAAAACCGTCATAAAACCGCCCAGAGGGCCTAGACAAAGTAACATTCGATTAGCGATGACGCTAGTAGAAAAGTTAAAATGTATGGGGTTGACATAAGCTATCGAAATGTCACGTGATCATAGGTCAACGAATAAAAATTAGCTAGACAATGTTAACAACATTCGATTATGAAATGAATCGACAGCGTCGAAAGATTAGGTACTTCCACAGAGAAGCATAGCCAAGGGACACTTTTTGACGAGCGTTATCACTAGTTTTTGGAATCATTAGCTAAAGCGCTAAAAAATAGAATTGCTCCGAAGCGAATGCCATTTGTCTAGGCCCTCAGGTGTATCTACGCCGGTCACCAATTGGTTCACGACACCTTATACACAAATGATCAGCCATTGTACACCACTAACAAACCACGAACAGCAGGCTTAGTACGAGCACCGTTTTGTCGACGGAAGAGTAGACAGAAATGACGTTCCGTGTAGACAGACTGTCTACACGGAATGTCATTATTCGCCATGCTAAAGACAGTAGAACACTTTCTTAAGCATTCTACTGTCTTTAGCATGGCGACTACAAAATCAAATTGTCTTCACTGCCTTAGGCAACTGTCAGTTGTCAGTGTGATTTTAACAGTTTGGGATAGAAAACTTTCTTCTGAAATATTCTACATAAAAAAGGACCAACACAAAGATCGTTAAATACGGAAGACAAAATTATAGATTGTAGAAGGATTTCTACGGTTCGATGTCAAATAATATGGAGAAACGAAATGTAATTTTGTATAGAAAGAGCTGTGTCTATTCTTCGTAGAAATAGAAAGCGATATGCTCAGCCTGCAGTGTCTAAACAGAAAATAATAATTAAATGATGGGCTTCTAACTTTTTTTGCCTTCAGATCATTCGTTTTAGCAATATCTATCATTATTTTATATTTTTTCAGCACTTTCAGAAAGCAATAAATGTATGAAAATAAGAAATCATCGAACTTGTATAACTTGACTTAGAGTAATTCTACAACTTTTGTGCCCTATTAACTATTGCTCCAAATGGCTAGTTCTAACCATTCGTACCATTTGCTTTCGGTAGCCGGCACTTTCAAAAAAGGACCAAAAAAAATGATCTCCTTTTAAATATAATATTATTGTGATTTCTATTATATCTGTGTATCGTTTGTCGGAGATCGAAAATAAATAAATACATAATTTAATTAAGAAAATGCTTCTCTATAAAGGATGTTAGAGACGTTGTTTGGCCCTCGAAAAAGCTCCTAAGTAGGTACATACAGTAGCCCGTGTGAAAAGCAACCCATTTACTGAGATCCACCTCTGGTTATGGCCGCCATTTTGGATTTTGATTTCCTGACTTTGAAAATGACACCCATATCGAATATTTTGCACATCATTTTGATTTAAAACTCTTTTTACTCACGAAAACCATACAAATTACACCCTCACTTTAGAATGAATACAGTATTTCAACGTTATGAAAATCTTACCTATTACAAAAACAATATAACCGACTTCCATAGAAAAAACTGCAGTTTTTCGAACTTATGAAGCAATGGATTAGCAATATGCTTCAAAATGATTCAGATTGTGATAGTGTGTTAGGCAATTAGGGTGCTGCACTAACAAAAGATTTTTTTCGGATATCGAGCTGGCCACCGAGAGTAGAATAAAAACACAAATATAAAAAAAAACGGATATCGAGCTGGCCACCGAGAGTAGAATAAAAATACAAATATAAAAAAAACGGATATCGAGCTGGCCACCGAGAGTAGAATAAAAACACAAATATAAAAAAAAACGGATATCGAGCTGGTCACCGAGAGTAGAATAAAAACACAAATATAAAAAAAATCGGATATCGAGCTGGCCACCGAGAGTAGAATAAAATATACTGCAAATCGCTTTGCTGTTATACAACAAATTAAACTACAAATTCTCACAAAAATGTCGAGTGACGATTGTCATTTGACTCCGGAGGCAAATCCGAAGCCATTGGCATTCCCAACAACCTACTCCCAGAAAAGTCCTAGGAAGCGGACATGAATGCGTACGACGATTTTTACAAATGGAAATCTATAAAAAGCATCATGAAGTCTGTATCTGAATCAGTGCTTTTAATCTATATTCAACGTTTATCATGAACAAAGAAGTCAAGTAGCCAATGGTGCATCTATTCGATGCTCAGGTCAATGATAAGCAAATTACTGGATTTTTTAAATAGGAAATTGGAAGGATTTCTTGCTACAAAATCAAAAGTTTCGACAATTTTGTGTCAGTGTGTTACGCAATTACCCAATTGCGTAACACACTGACAGTAGGAATGGCTTCCATTTTGACAGTTCAACAACATTCATTGCGTTATTTACTTTGTTAAGCCGACAAAAATTTCGAACTTATGAAGCAATGGGCTTCAAAATGATTCAGGTTCTGATAGATAGTGTGTTACGTAATTAGGGTGCTGCTGGTCGAATGTATCGAACATTACCTTTAACTTTTCATTAGGTCTACTAACTGTAATTGTACTTTTAATAAATACTTCGATTCTGGTACCTACTTTTGCTTTTTATTGTCTCGTAGATGGTGTGAAAAGTAGAGTATCTTTCTCGGGGATAAACGTGCCTTCGTCTTGCGTGAGCTTAAATCCCTCGTTGCACTCAGGATTCTTGTCTTAACTACCTCCTCGCTTTGCACGGGAGTTAACACTAGTGTCCTTAGTTACGCTCGGGATTCAATACAGCGCCCGCGACATACGACGCTGCTTTATCCCCTTGGTGCATAATCTACTACTATTAATTACGGAAGTCGAAAATATCGATGAGCATACAACAAAAAAGGGTCCTGAGTCCTGACAGACTGACAACAAAGTGATCAATGTGAACATTCATAGCAGTTCAGTTTTAGAATATTCAAAAAAACTGACACAACCCGGGAGTCAACCCCGGTAATTTATCCATAAAAAATAGAAGTGTTTTATTTTAAAGAAAAAATATATAAAACGTTTTACGAATAATAACTAAAAAATAATAGTTTAAAAAAACTAAAAAAATACGCTTTTATAGAAAATCCAACAAAAAAATAGAAAATAAATTTTAATAAATTTGATTAAAAAAAAATTGTGTAAGTAAAAATGTTTTTATTGTAAAAAAAAGCGTGGGGTGCTTTTCAGGATATTATCAAAATAACCCTTCTACTCATATCTGTTCATAAAATATTTATAACTATTGATACCATGCACCCCACGCTTTTTTTTACAATAAAATCATTTTTTCTTACACATTTTTTTATTTTTTTTATTATTAAAGTTTATTTTCTATTTTTTTGTATTTTTTTTTATTTTTTTTTTTAAATAATACCTATAGTTTTTATTTCAATCAACTTTGGATCATACAATTAAACTAAATATTAATAGTATGTACATCTAAATACAAATAAATAAAATAAAAAATAAAGAATGAAAAGAAAAATCAAAAATCAAAAAATTCGTCCGCATCGCTGTCGACAGGAAAAGTGCCCAAAAGGCTGGCAGCATTGCCACGTTGTATGGCGATGCTAATTCTTTTGCCAAAAAATAGGCCAGCCCTCTGGTCACGTGAAGAGTCGACCAATCGCTTGGCGATATCTCCAAAAACCAAGTGGGCACTCGGACCCCACGGCCCTAGTGTTTCAACCCCAAACGGCACGAACATATAACTCCCAATAAGATTCGAATATTTTCGCCGTTTCTGCACCTGCAGCAGCCGCCCCAGCACAGCTCGCCGTGCTAGGAAGATGGGATGGCGCAAGGGTGTCGACACACGTTGCATCCCACACCAAAGGCCTGCCTAACTTCCAGGGCATTATGGTAATTCCATCTGGTCTCTTCCCATCGTCACGTGCCAAACCGTTGGGTTCTAAAACAGCTGGCACCCCGGCGGTGGCAAGAGCACGACGGATTATGTCATTAATGTGGGCGTGCCGTGCTATCCGGCCTGCGCTCTAACTGCAAGATAGGCCATGGTGTCCGAGGCAGTCAACAGCTTCACCGCACTGGCAGTGATGCGGAGCCCCGCAAGGAGCGCCCAGACGCAGACAAGTAGCGAGCCGGAAAGTAGTGTCACCCAACTTAGTACCTATGTTGGGCGACGGTAGCGCCTGAAGCCAGAGGCCCGACTCCCATTCTCCCACAGCCAGCAGGCGGGCACGCTCAGCAGTATTGGAGGACGTATTGATAAGTTTATACCGTACCAACCTGCAGAGCGACTCATCCCATTGTTTCTGGGAAGATGGGTTCACGGGCCGATCTGTATCTGGGCAAACCGCTGTCCAGGCGTTCACCGCATCAGTCAAGCACGGCACTTCAGAGTCAACCAGGCAGGGGGCTAAAATTTTCCTGGTTAACTTTTCGGTGCTGTGAACATAGGACAGGAACGCCGGTAAGCTAATACTGGTAATTTTGCGGACGCCGAGGCCACCAAAACGGATGGGTAGTGTGGCTTGAAGCCACGCTCGGTCGTCCAAGGCCACGTATAAAATGGATGTTACTGTGCTGCGAATAATTTGGTCAATTTTGTCCAACAGATGTGGCTATTTCTATAAAGGGGAGGAACGTAAAAAAAAAAAAAAAATTTGGACCAAAACAACAGTATCTAATCAGGGTGAATGCCGAATGTAAATTAATTTTGGAAAGTCTGTCCGAAATTTCGTTGAAGTTTTTGATTATTTCGTCGATGAAAGGATAAAAGCTGTCTTCTAAAATTGGGGACCCTAGGAGGTGCAGTGAACTTTTTTCTAGAATTTTGATTTGTGGGGCTATTGCATTAAATTTTTCTATGGTCAATTCTCTGTCGGTAATGTCAGAAAGGTAAATTTCACATTTTGAGGGGTTAAGGTCCAAGCCAATAGATTTAAATTGCTGTTTGAGCAGTTGTAGGTCTTTCAAAACGGTGTCTACATCACCTCCTAGCGTTCCATCATCTAAATACCACACGTTAAATTTTGAATTTAGTTTTTGGATAATTGGATGAATAGCCAAGCTGAAAATGACTGGCCCGAGAGGGTCACCTTGTTGGCATCCTACTGCAGATTTCAAAACATTGTCCTTGTATAATAATTTGGAAGGGTACCTGTAACATTGCCACAATAACCATAAATTTCGGGTAGTTCCTTTTTGACTTCAGCCAACAAAGTGTCCCTGTTTACAGAGTTAAAGGCATTCTTCACGTCAACCTCGAGGATGACCTCACCTTTGTTTGAGTTTAAAAAGATGGAAAGGGCATATACGGCAGCCTCACAGCCCCCTTTCGAGCCAAAACCAAGCTGTAGGGGCTGAAACTTAGCTGTAAGCGATTCGCTATACAGCTTACAGCAAATTTTGGCTGCCGTACGCCTGTAGGTGCACCCAACAGCGATGGGACGAATGCCGCCGTCCCTCTTGCGCAGGGCACATAGGTTGGCCCCATATAGGTTAATCAGAGCCGCAAGCTCCTTCAAAAGCGACTCACCAGCTTCCCATACCAGCCTGAACTCAGTAAATCTTTTAAATGTTGTGGAGTCAGGCCGTCGAGGCCGCCGGCGGAGCCACTTCGAAAAGAGCTCACGGCTGCAATCAACTGTGGGGCCGAAACGTTTAGGAAGGTTGAATTAACATTGGGAGGGTCGGGTGGGTCGGGAAAGGTGAGACCATCCGCAGGCGCTGGGTGTTTACTCTCTAGAGCTGTTAGCGTTTCTGGAGAGTAAGGCGCTACCACATCGCTGCTGAACAGTATCCTGGCCGCGCCCCTGATGTCACCTTCAATTAATTTGGATTCCACATGTGAGCCTTTTTGTGATTGGTTGTAAAATTTAGGTAATTTTGGATCTAAAATTAGGGTCGAATTGTTACAATTGTTTTTAATTTGGTTAGTTAGTGTTTTTTTGGGTGTCATTTTTTTTTGCACATATAGAATCCTATACGGGAAGGTAAGTAATTGCTCCCAGGCACTTTGTGAGTTCTCCTGGGTCGCAAGACGGAGACATCGCGCCAAATTTAACGCAACCAACCGTCTCGCGCCCCGGGGAACTCTCTTTAAAACCGGGGTTGAATTTTTTAATTTTGTTAGTGTTTGCCACAAGGTTTGGTCTGGAGGAGTTGATGTTGGGAATGCAGCTGGGGGGCACTATGGTACACTATGTGATCTGTGGATTTTTCCATAGTGTATCCTCAACCCCCGTTCGCCTTTAAAAAAGCGTGCCTGTGAGCAATACGGGCATCTCACCAGCTGGACATCGAGCGATGTGACTGGTTGACTGGCACTGTTTCCGGTGTCGCAACTGCCGTCATTGATCATATATTAAACTTACCTATCAAAATTAATATAAACTAACTATTACACATGCACTAAAAACAAACACATAAATAAAATAAACGACACAACCAATTTTTCACTATTTACACATGATTTACTCTTTATAAAATGTCACTGAAGGATGTCACAGATTGACGAGTGCGGCGCAGTCGCGTTCGGAACCTGAGACGCCGCGCATGCAGGGCCACATGCAGCCCTCGCAACCGCTGCCCTGGTTGCAGGCGTCGTCAGGCAGATAATAAAAGTGACAACAACGAACAAAACGCGTAACAATCAATCTGCTGCCCCTTCCCAACTATTTTGTGTTCGGCTTCCAGTCTAACCGAATGCAGCTGAATCCCAGTATTTTACATGGAGCCTTTCTGACCTCCACAACCCAGTTATTGGGGAACACAATTTCCCTTGGTTAGACTGGTTGTCAGACTTTTGAGCTTTTGAGCTTTTTCTATATTTCGCGACTTTTTACATTTGGTTATACTATTATATTATGATAGTTTGTAAAACGTACACAAAAATACGACTATTTTTATATTAAATGATGATAAATGATTTTATATCTGTAAATAGTATTTTACAAACACTTTTACACGTCAATCTCCTAATGTCCAGTATATATATTTTTTTTGTTGGATTTTCTATAAAAGCGTATTTTTTTAAACTATTATTTATTTTTAATTTTTTTGTTGAATTTTCTATAAAAGTTACATTTCATGTAGCGTTACAATAGGTCTGACCGAGAAGAGAATGTGCTGGGTAGTGTGTCTGAGTATGTTCATAGGAAGTATTGGGACGTGTGAGAATGGTGGTTAAGTCTGAGGATCGAGTGCACTGATAGAAGGATTTGTTTGGGAGTAATAAATCAATTTATTAAAAATATTTTAAGAGATTTTTTTGGATGAAAGAAATATTTTTTAACTATCAACAAAATTTATTAGTATTGAATAAATCGCTTTTTTATCTTAATATTTTTTTTTAACTCCTAAAAAGCCATATTATATTGAAAAACATATTTGTTTCCACCAAATAAGATTTCTTAATAGTTAACAAATATTTTGTTGGCGGGTGTTGTTGGTAGATGGCTGCACATAATGGCGTAGTTTTATATATATAATCGGATACTCGTGTGTGCATGCCTTTTTTTTTTTTTTGGTTGGGAAATCATCAAATGACCTCTCCCGCTCTGGGCGGAGCAGAAGGGCGTGTCAGACTCTTACTGACTAAAACCCACCCGTGTTCCTTCAGTTGCCAGTGCGCCAGAGCCACGGTAACTCTTTCGAACAATCCGCGGCCCCGGCAGGCATCAGCCCTATCGGACCCCGTCAATTATGCTGACATCTCTTTGAGGCGCGCGTGGAACATAACGCGCCATCGACCCGGGCCTGGTCCTTACCGGACGGCGAGCTGCCCAATGCTCGCCGTCCGCATGCCCGCGCCTACGGTGGCCGGGAGTCGGCTATCGACTCCCGACGCCCAGGGTGTCTCCTCCTGCGGCGACTAGGGGCGTGAGGGCGCAATGATTGCCTCTCCCTCACGCGCTCCGCCTCCTCCTTCGCGAGCATTACTGCTTCGCAGAAGGAGGTGACTGCTTCCCATTCACTCTCGCTCCGTACCATGGCATGAACCAGGGCCGGACGCGAGAGATCGCCGCCGCCGATCGCCACCACGAGGACACGGCGGTGCTCCGCCCAAGCCGGGCAGACCTCCACCGTATGCTCCACCGTGTCCTCCGGTCGATCCACACAATGCCAACACCCGGGCGTTTCCTCCCGCCTTATCCGAAACAGGAACCTCCCGAAACAGCCATGTCCGGTGAGGACCTGCGTCAGGCGGAAGGTGAGGACGCCGTGGCGCCTCTCAAGCCACTCCTCAAAGAGGGGACTTACCGCCGCAATTGTGGCGTGCCCAGCGCTGGGTTGCGACAGTCGCACTCTCCATGCCGCCATCAGATCCCGCCGGAGCTCTGTCCGCTGTGCCGCGATTTCTCGCGGCAGCGGAGTAACGCCCCGGCGTTTCGCATCCTCGCGCCACTCCCAAATTTGCGCGAGGACTTTTGCCTCCAGATCCCATGGCGGCAATCCAGCAAGGAGGCTCGCCGCCTCGCAGGAGACCGTGCGGTATCCCCGGACCAGCCGGATGGCCATGACCCTTTGGGACGCGTTCAACCGGCGTGCTGGTCGGAGCCTCAATGAACGCGCCCACACCGGTGCCCCGTAAAGGGCCATGGACCGCACGGCCCCCGCGTAGAGCCTCCGGCAGGAGGCGTTTGGACCCCCTTGATTGGGCAGGAGCCGCTTCAAGGCAGCCCCGGCCCGATGTGTGCATGCCTAACCTATTCATTGTTTTGACATGTTAATTTATTTAATATATTCCGTTTCACCAAATTTCTAATTCGTAGTAATTTTAACAATTAAAATAATACAGTGAAACACGCTTCTTATGTGTTCTCTTAAATATGAATATCCTATTTTGTAAATACTAATAGATCATTTGTTAAATAGTAATAAATATTTCGTTGGTACTAAAAAATAGCCACTAATAAATGATTTATTAACTGTTAATAAATATTTGTTAAAAACCTTTCCTCTAACAAATCATTTATTAACTATTAACAAATCTTATTAGATACACAAAAATCCTTCTATCAATGTCTATGTTAGAGTATTTTCATTGCAAGTATTGGGACGTGTGAGAATGTTGGCTAAGTTTGAGGATCGAGCGTATGTTAGTGAGTCTGAGTATTTTCATAAAAAGTATTGGGTCGAGTATGAGTAGTGAGTAAGTTTGGGGTTCCTAGGGGTCCGGGAGCAATCTCGGTGAACGAAGTGTGGCGTAGATAAAATAAAATTGTGTATCATCTATCGTTAATTTATCATCAAGAAAAATCTCCTACTTTGTCGACGTATGAAAGAAATTTTATATCAAATGTAAAAAAAACTTGATAGTTATTACATCAATTTACTATTAAAGTAGATTTTGAATAATTATTGGCTGCAGTCGAAATAAAATCGATAAATATTGTTTTATATCAGAACTCTTGAAACGTACGAAATTACCTGACTTTTCTGACGAGTAGTCATATGTTTGTCCCAATAAATAGGTCAAGTATGTCTCTAAATGTGGCTCAATTATTTTTTTCATTACAATAATTTACTGCTAAAGTGAGTTTGATTTTCTTTACATCAATTTACTACTAAAAGAGTTTAAGTATATATTGGCTGCTTTTAGAATATATATTCGATATAGCGAGTTGACGAACTATACTCGTAGTACACAATATTTTCGATATCCTACTATGAAAATCAATGATTTTCAATCAAATTGAGCGGTCATTGATGTTTATTCTAAGTCTGTAACTTATCCGATAAAGGGGTAAATTGATGAGAGAGATAGCCTGGATGAGCCTGTCTTGGATGAGATAGCCTGTTCTCAGGTTCCCTCTCCGAAAATTTTATCTTAATCACAGTCGGTAACTTATCCGAGAAATAGGTGATCGGCGCGCCAAGTCGTTTCCTTTATCGGTCTTGACGCAGACACTCCGGGTATCAGGAACACAAAAATTCGCTAATCCTGATTATCCTAGTAAGGATAACGGGTCAAACTGTTTAAAATATTGAATTGTCATCGGTCCTTAATAAGTATGCCAAATTTCGAGTTAATCCGACGTTTGGAAGGGGGTCAAAATCACGTTCGAAGATTCCGTTACATACTAACATACTAACTTACTAACATACGTAGGAAGCTATTAAAAGCGTATTAAAAATAAGCGTACCTACCACGTCAAAGAAATTGTTACAATAACATAATTAACATCACATCACTTTATTGTAGTAATTAGTGTTAATTGTAAGGATTCAATTTTATTATAGTACCTATCTAAAATAAAAAAGGAGATTTTATAATTTTAGTTACAGTTCCGCAATTTTAGGGTTGTGGAACCCAAAATATTTCACTTTTTTAATTTATTATTTCTATTTTGTGTTTTTTTGTTTTACTGCCTCGTTAGTCTAGTGGTCGCAAGCGCTGCTGCTGCGCATGAGGTCCTGGGTTCGATTCTCGGGTCGGGCAAAGTGTTATCGGGTTTTTCCATCTGGAATTTCTCGGTTGCAGCCCGGAGTCTGGATTTGTGCCGGGTTGATGGCAATAAGCTCGCCCCTATTACATGGGACGTAAACATAACTGGCGAAATGTGGGTGTGCTATTAATTATTAATTATTAATGCATAAACAAACAGTAGTATACTAGGCATAAACAAACAGTAGTATGCTAGGCATAAACAAACAGTAGTATACTAGGCATAAACAGTGTAGTCTCAAAATTAAAATGTGTCGTGTTTCATGAACTGTGTCCAAATAAACTTTATTCTTTCATTACTTCTTTTCTAAATTTACGAAACCGGAGTTGACTCAGTGTTTTATCAGTTTTTATTTTTATTTTAGAATTTAGGCTTTTTTAGCTCTAAAATAAATGATGTGTTTCCTAAGAACAATATATTCCTACTTCAATAGTTAGAGATTGGTACATATACTGACTCATCTCAACGGAATAACTCCCCTGCACGGAACGCACGCCCACTTACACAGCGTACACACCCTCAAACGCTGAGCCCTAAGCACGCCACACGGAGGATTTTTCGTTTGACTGTTCTGTCTTTGGCTTGAACAATAGTTTTTTTTAAATTCAATAATGGGTGGTCCCAGTCACCGGAAGAAAAATATTAAAATTAAATGGATCCGGCAACTGGGACCGCGGTCCCAACTAATTGTGGTCCCGATCGCCGGAAACCTCGCCACGCGTACCTACGTGTGCGTACTTCTGGCGACGAGCTAACGAAGCGCTGCGTATGTACGAGCACCCAGCAACACAACACACTGCGTTACAACATCCCGTCAATAATACGAGTACTTTGACGATATAATCGATAGAAACGCGCGACATTTATTCGCAGTGTGGGGTGTGCTTGACGATAATAAAACATTTTTGATAGTCGGGTTACCTGCTGGGCTGCTTGGCTGCGCCTGTGGCGTGCATGGGTGTGTGACGTGCGTGTGTCGCAGGTGATGTCGCTGTCGGGCGACGTGCTGCCGCAGTACCGGCAGGAGGCGCCCAAGACGCCGCCGCACATCCTGCTGCACTACTGCGCCTTCAAGGCCATCTGGGACTGGATCATTCTGTGCCTCACGTTCTACACGGCCATCATGGTGCCGTACAACGTGGCCTTTAAGAACAAGACGAGTGAGGACGTGTCGCTGCTGGTCATCGACTCCATCGTGGACGTGGTGTTTTTCATCGACATCGTGCTGAACTTCCACACCACATTCGTAGGCCCGGGCGGCGAGGTTGTGAGCGACCCTAAGGTCATCCGCAAAAACTACTTCAAGTCGTGGTTTCTCATCGACCTGCTGTCGTGCCTGCCCTACGACGTCTTCAATGCCTTCGATCACGACGAGGACGTGAGTACTGCCCGGCCACCCGGTGTCCCGCCGCACACCCCTCACAACACACTCTCCATTCACCATTATTCAGAATTACACTACTTTGCTTGTACTTCTTTCTCTGTACCGGTCGCGATAATTCGCCTGTCTCTGGGTCGGCAGGGCATCGGCAGTCTGTTCAGCGCCCTGAAGGTGGTGAGGCTGCTGCGCCTTGGCCGCGTGGTGCGCAAGCTGGACCGGTATCTGGAGTACGGTGCCGCCATGCTCATCCTGCTGCTGTGCTTCTACATGCTGGTGGCGCACTGGCTGGCGTGCGTGTGGTACTCCATAGGCCGCTCGGATGCCGACTCGGGCCTGCAGTACTCGTGGCTGTGGAAGCTCGCCAACGTCACGCAGAGCCCGTACTCGTACGTGTGGTCCAACGAGTCGGACGGGCCCGAGCTCGTCAACGGGCCATCGCGCAAGACCATGTACGTCACCGCGCTCTACTTCACCATGACCTGCATGACCTCCGTGGGCTTCGGCAACGTCGCCGCCGAGACCGATAACGAGAAGATCTTCACCATCTGCATGATGATAGTGGCAGGTGCCGGAATTCTTCTGTTATTAGCCGGAGCACGGCGCGACCCCCGCGCAGGGGGGCGCATCACTGCAGCGGGGGCCGCGCCTCTCGCACTCCTTGTGTCCTCACTGTCGCGTGCGCACGATGTGTGTTGTCCTCGCGCACCATCGCTGCACCCTCCACCCCAGCCCAGTCCTGTACTCCCTCCATAGACCTATGTATATTTTGTTGGTATTTAATTGTGTTGTCCGCCCCCACCCTAAATCCCCGTGCAGGCCCACGAAGCGTCGCGACGCGTCACATACGTGGTCATGAGCGTCATGTACGGCAAGAGCCCGGATCACAATTATATACTTATAAACATTGAATTACTGTATTGTACCGTATTGGAGTCAAGTTATGATATGATTGTGCGAAGAAAGATCAGTCTACTCTCGATTAGGTCACGATAGCACTTTCTGCGTATCGTCCGTATTCATTTGCGCAAAACAGCTGTCACTTGCGCCGACGCCGACCGTCACCCTGGACCTCACGGTACACATATAACGACACGCAACAAGTGCTGCGTGGCTGCCGGTGACCACTCTTTCGTCGTATGATATTTCTATAACAATTTCGATTTCTAACAATAAACTTTTTGTCTGTTATTGCTGACCTATAACTGTCAAAAACTGCCTCTGTAAATACATAGCTGAATAGCCTGCTAAAATCATAACCCTCCTTTTAGCTTAATCTCTTCGTCGGAATCTGCCGCCTCACTGAATGTTAGATAGAGATGCGAAGCTTCGCGTAGTCGTACATGACGCTCGTCATCGTTTAGTTGGATCACCCGTAACGTTACAAACGTATAGTTGATTCATTTAAATTAATTTCGTACGTTTTGGTATGTATATGTATATGGTATGTATGTGTTTGGTATGTGTATCACGGATACTATACGACAATAATTAATAGTTTCTGGTCACAAAAATTCAGTGTGTCATACATTTGAGAAGAGTTAGTTGCTAGAAAAGTATGTTTGTACCTACCTATGTACTTATCTAATTTCTTTGTGAAGTAATCGTTGTCCCACGTTGAGCGTGGAGTGGGGCACTTTCTCTCGCTCACCGCGAAGCGTTCCAATGTTGGCAGCCCTGCTGTACGCCACCATATTCGGCCACGTGACCACCATAATCCAGCAAATGACGTCGGCCACGGCAAAGTATCACGACATGCTGAACAACGTGCGCGAGTTCATGAAGTTGCACGAGGTGCCCAAGGCGCTGAGCGAGCGAGTCATGGACTACGTCGTGTCCACGTGGGCCATGACCAAGGGACTGGACACCGACAAGGTATGCTTCGCCGCCCTCTCTCCCGCCGCCGCCAGTTCAGGCTCTCACCTTCGCGTGCCCGCAGGTGCTGAACTACTGCCCCAAGGACATGAAGGCGGACATCTGCGTGCACCTGAACCGCAAGGTGTTCAATGAGCATCCCGCCTTCCGGCTCGCGTCGGACGGCTGCCTGCGCGCGCTTGCCATGCACTTCCAGATGTCGCACTCAGCGCCCGGGGACTTGCTGTACCACACGGGCGAGTCCATCGACTCGCTGTGCTTCATCGTTACCGGCAGCCTCGAGGTCATCCAGGACGACGAGGTCGTCGCCATTCTCGGTACGTGATACTCAGGATTTCCATTGAATTCAGGTGATCAGGTTACTACATCAGATTTGGACCATTTCTGTGATCCTACTAATATTATACACGCGAGAGTTTGTATGTATGGATGTATAGATGTATGGATGTTTGTTCCTCTTTCACGCAAAAACTACCGAATGGATTTTGATGAAAGTTTACAATAATATAGCTTAAACATTAGAATAAAAAATAGGCTATTATTTTTAAAGATAGTGTGTTAATTGTTCAAAATATAACGATAATTATCAACTAAGTCGGAAAAAAATCTGCCATCTTCGAACTATTCTGGCGTACGCTGCAAAAACTGTAGAGTTTACACATATATAATGTATAAGAGAAGTGTTTATCTTAACTAGTCCTATAAAAAAGTCCGCGACAGCATATATCTATCTTTTATGAGTAAGCCATTATCGCCAAAACAGTGAACCATAAATACAATAAAAATTGTTAATATAGTTCTAATGCACATTTGGTAGTAACAAATCGATGTTTATATCAAAACAAGCACCCGACAGACGTTGTCCTGTCTTAACTATGAATGTCATATGTAGTTTTATATTAAAACAAGCCGACCCGACAGACGTTGTCCTGTCTTAACTATCAATGTCATATGTAGTTTAGTTTTGACTATTGACTAAAACTAAAACTATCGACTCATTTATCAACCGATCCATCTGTGTTAAAAACGATACTTGCAGCGCGCATTCTGTCAATCGCTGACGTTATTTCAAACAACTGACAGTTATGTAAAATAATATTGGCGTTAAGTTTTCTTAAATTTTGTAACGTTCCGATCAACTTTCTTATTTTTTTATTTCATAAGATCCTTCTCCTGACAATAACGAACACAACAAAAAAAAAAGTGAAATCGGTCCAGCCGTTCACGCGTGATGGCGTGACCAAGGGAAATAGGGATTCATTTTTATATATATCAAAATAAATACTTTTCTTAAACTTCGTCTTTTACACTACATCATTTAGACGATAATTAATATTTTAATAGTTACGACAATTTTATTAATCGAGTGCGCGTTACTATGGCGGTGGGCGAGCAGACAGAAATGCAGAACGCGGGCAGACATGTGAGGGCAGACGTCTTTGACGGTCGTGTCCGTTTTGCGAATTTTCAAGGCGCAAACTAGCGTGTTGTTATAAACGCACTGTACCTATGTTATGTAATAGATAGGTATTGCCAGGTTTTTTGAGTGCTTAGAAGTTACACGTATAAGATTTCATTACTTTTACTATTACTTCTAACGAGTTAGGATTTTTACTATAATTAGTTAGGTTGGTATTTTTTTTTTGGTGTTTACAATAATAGTTAGTTTAGTTGATTTTGGTGTTTATAGTAATAGTTAATTAGTAAAGAATTACTTCGTTTTTATTTAATAATTGTCATAAAGTAGTTACATCGGTAATATAAAATAAATTAATAATAATAGAATAATTAATACTACGGAAGCGTGATTTTGATTTTCAATTAGCAAATAAGAATAGTTTTTTGGATATTAATTAGTATGTAGCTATAATTTTAAATTGAATAGGCAGGTATTGCATTTTTGTATATATGCGTACTGTATTATTTGAAAGTGTAGAAAAAGTACCTACTAATAATTATGCCGCGAAAGCGTAAGTCTAATCTTTCCCAAAGCTCTAATAAAGCTCGAGCTGTGAAAGTAGTAGTAGACTTAACGAGACGTTTCCATAAACCGAACTGCGAAGGCTTGAACAGGCGGAGCGTGAGGCAGCTCTATGAGCTGCTTAGACACCAGAACAGTCCCAAGCACGGCGTAGGCAGCATGCTGAATATCTGGCATCTCAGAGGGCTGCTGAGACACCTGAACAGTCCCAATCTCGGCGTCAACACAACGCTGAGTATCTGGCATCTCGACGAGCTGCTGAGACACCAGAACAGTCCCAAGCACGGCGTAGGCAGCATGCTGAATATCTGGCATCTCAACGGGCTTCTGAGACACCCGAACAATCCCATGTTCGGAGTCTTTGGCAGGCGACTTACCTGGCGTCTCAAAGAGCTACAGAAACCGTTGAAGAAGCTGAATCTCGCAGACGCGCTGTTGCTGAAAGGGCACAACAGCGACGTCTAATATTCACACGAAATATGTGGGCAGTATTTGATAAGGCAGCGTTTGAGTATGACGAGACTCTTAATTACGAAAGCCAAAAGCTTATAAAAATAGAATCGATGAATAAAGAATGCAGATTTTGCGGTGCTCTTAAATGGAAAGAGAACGTTGCAGGCATGTGTTGTTCGGGGGGAAAAGTAGCCCTTCCTTCACTGGACGAGCCAGTTGAACCTCTTAAAAAACATTTCTCTAATGAAACAGATGAGTCTCGCCGTTTTCTAAAAAACATAAGAGTTAAACATAGGAGTTGAACTTTTAGGACATGTTTATGATACATGGGAGGACAAATACGATGCTTTGGGAATCTTTTGCGATTTGTCCAAGGCATTCGATTGTGTTCTTCATGAAACATTGATCAGGAAACTGCACCACTACGGAATCCGAAACGCCTCTCTGGATCTTCTTACTTCTTACTTAAGTGATAGGATTCAGAGAGTTGATGTTAATGGAAAAAGATCACCCGGATCGGTAGTAAGAATGGGGGTCCCCCAGGGCTCAATTCTTGGGCCATTTTTATTTCTTATTTATATAAATGACTTGCCTTACCTCATAAAGGATAAACATGATATAGTGTTATTTGCAGACGACACTTGACTTCTATTTAAACTGAAACGTCAGCAGCTGATTACTGACAATGTAAATACCGCGCTTGCGATAGTAGTTAACTGGTTTAATGTTAATAACCTACTTCTTAACGAGAAAAAAACTAAATGTATTAAGTTTACGATACCTCATGTTAAACAAGTAGAAACTAGTGTTCTCATAAAGGGTGAAGTGCTGAAACCCGAAAATACCACAGTTTTCTTAGGCATAACTTTGGATACCAAGCTTCAATGGGGCCTCCACACAGATAAATTGTCAAAAAAGCTTAGCTCTGCAGCATACGCCGTTAGAAAAATTCGTGGTTTAACTGATTTAGAGACAGCCCGTTTAGTATACTTTAGTTATTTTCATAGTGTGATGTCGTACGGTATTCTGTTGTGGGGAAATGCCGCCGATATCCAGACAATTTTCGTTTTACAAAAAAGGGAAATTCGTTCAATCTATAAATTAAGTCCCAGACACTCCCTCAGAGATAAATTTAAAGAGATTAATATAATTACTGTGCCTTCTCAGTATATTTATGAAAATCTTTTGTATGCACATAAAAATATTAATCTGTTTAAAAAATACAGTGATATCCACAATATAAATACTAGAAACAAACACAAATTTATTGTTCCTACAACCAGGCTCAAGAAAATAGGTGGCTCGTTTAGATGCCAATGTATACGTTTTTATAATAAACTTCCTAGACACAATCAAGATCTAAGCTTTATTAAATTCAAATCTTTTATAAAACGGAAACTATGCCAGAAAGCCTATTATACTGTGAAAGACTATATTGAGGACAAAAAGGCTTGGGATTGAGCTGCTCCAATAAATTTACACGGTGAATGTTGATTTTAATTTGCTAGCTATTTTAGACATGAACATGAATTTACTGTAAAAAGTATTATATTATTTTCATTATTGAGAATATGAGGACTATGTGGGTCATTGTTTCAGTTATATTCTTGATCTGGCAGTTTAAGTAGTTTATGCGGCCTACCCAAATGTCCTTTCTTTGGTATTGTTCGTCGAATCGTTGAGCTCCTTAAGTTCTGAGTTGAGCTGCACGGTTACTGACAAATGCGTGCACTGACTGGACAGGTCCACTTAATCTGTGTGGTTCTTTCCTCAAAAGACCATTTCAGACACCAATCTACATTGTTCTCAAACATTATGTCTGATTTTTTATATACACACTGACATTGTTGAATTTTATATACACAATGACATGAGTATTTACTTGTAAAGTATTATGTTATTTTAATTATTGTGAATGTGAGGATTACGTGGGTCATTGCTTTTTTTTCGCAGTTAATTTTGATCATGATCTGGCAGATTGAGTAATTTATGTGGCCTACCCAAATGTCCTTTCTTTGGTATTGTTCGTCTTATAGTTGAGCTCCTTAAGTCCTGACTTCCTGAGTTGAGCTGCACGATTACTGACAAATGCGTGAACTGACTGGACAGGTCCACTCAATCTGTGTGGTTCTTTCCTCAAAAGACCATTTCAGATACCAATCTACATGATCTTCACATGATTTGACCAAGATTATGTCTGGACTTTAAAAGAGACTGTGACCTTTGAAGTTGTTTCGGCCTTTCTTCTCAGAGTAGTCAGATAGGAAACGCCGACCTCATCTAGTTTAAAAATATGATTGACGTGTAAAAGTGTTTGTACAAACCTACTTACAGAAATAAAATCATTTATCATTTATCATTTATAAGGAAATACAATACATGCTTCCATATGACATCTTTTGGGCTAAATAACATTGTTTCGATGCCAGGATTTTGCCCGACTTTCATAATACAAGGGCAATTATACCACACAATTGGCTCTTTGCTTCCTGCTCCCAATAGGCAACCAAAATGTTTGCGAGTTTATTTCATGGGCGATGAGGAAGCACAAGTTAATAGGCGTTCTGAGTACGTACAATGTGTGGAAAAAACACGGTTCAAAAAATGCACTGAGTACGTACAATGTGTGGAAAAAACACGGTTCAAAAAATGCAACAAGTTCTAAATAATCACAACATTTTAGTGCATGAATTCAAAATAGCTAAAGATAGAGTGACAAGCTATTATCACAAGGTTGTCATACATCCAGATCGTGTACCACGTGGTGAACATGCAAGACGATTCAATGCCCCGACCACAAATCAAATAGCTGCCGTAGTAGTTAACCGTGAACAAACTACGACTGTGGTTGATGGAAAAGTTACGCCCTAACCAAATTGACGAAGTCATAAGTGCGGAGATACCAAACCCAGAAACTGATCGAAAACTCTATGATAATGTGACTAAAAATATGATTCACGGTCCCTGTGGTGCACTAAATCCGTCATCACCATGCATGAAGGAAGGAAAATGTACTAAAACGTATCCAAGGGCGCTATTAAAAGATACTCAAACCATTGACAAAGGCTCCTCTGTACAGGCGTAGAGCACCAGAAGATGGCGGCCGTACGATAACTAAAAAATCCGAGGTGGAATACATGAAATATTGGTTAATAACCATATTCTCCTCTTCTGTCTAAAATTTTTAGGTGCCACATAAATGTAGAGTTCTGCAATACGGTATAGGCGATAAAATATTGTTGTAAATATATTAACAACGGTAGCGACCCGGCTATTTTTAACATCCGACAGCAAGGAAATGTTAATATTAACCCGAGAGATGAGGTGCAAACATTTCGACTCGGTCGATATGTTAGTAGTAACGAAGCAGCCTGGCGGATCTTGGGCCAGCCTCTGCATGAGAGACACCCAACAGTCACTCATCTTGCGGTACATCTGCCCAATGGTGAGCGGATTTACTTTACTGAAAAAAAAATTAGAGAGAGAATGGCCGCACCACCTAGGACGACACTAACTGCATTTTTCCAGCTTTGCCAAAATGACGCATTTGCAAAAACATTACTTTATGTTGACGTACCCCGCTACTATACATGGAACGCGTCGTCGAAAGAATGGAAACGTCGTTTACAAGGAACACCTGTCGACGGCTGGCCAGGTGTGAAGACAGGATATGCTCTTGGGCACATGCAGTGCACGTTAGTAATTTTAAATGTTACTGTTTGCGAATGCTGTTGAATGTAATCCGGGGCCCTACTAACTTTTTGGATCTAAAAACAGTTGACGGCCAAGAACTTGAAACTTTTCGACAAGCGTGTGAAAAGTTGGGGTTGTTGGAAGATGACAACTACTGGGATGCCACAATGGAAGAGGCCGTGCTGTGTCGCTCTCCTTCGCAAATAAGAGAGCTTATTTGCAATATTGATATGCACTTGTGGTATATCGAATTCTCTTCAACTATGGGGTAAGTATAAAACTGCATTATCAGAAGATATCTCGCACAGATTTGAAAGAATGGATCAAGTCAACAATGAACTATGTTTGAATGAAGTCTTGAGACTTATAGAGGACAAAATAATAACAATTTCCGGAAAGAAATTGTCTGACTTCGGCATGTCCACACCACAACGTCGAGCAGAGCTGTCGCCCGATTTGATCAAAGAGCTAAGCTACGATACCGCTTTATTAGATGCTCAGATTAGCCAAACAGAGCCACGCCTGCTACCCGAGCAAAAAGACATTTATAACAAAATATTACAACGAGTTGAGCTTGGTGAAGGTGGGCTTTTTTTTCTTGATGCCCCGGGCGGTACAGGCAAAACATTTTTGCTTAATTTGCTTCTAGCAAAAAAATCGTAAGGACCGTAATGTTGCATTAGCTGTGGGTTCCTCTGGAATCGCTGCAACGTTACAGAGCGGTGGCCGGACAGCTCACTCAGTTTTTAAATTATCTCTTAATCTAGCAAGCGAAGAAACCCCAACGTGCAACATCAGCAAGAGCAGTGCCCGTGGCGCCCTGTTGCTACAATGTAAGCTGATTGTGTGGGACCAATGCACTATGTCACACAAACGCGCCATCGAAGCGCTTGATTGCTGTCTGCAAGACATTCAAAGCAATCGAAAGCTGATGGGTGATGTGGTAGTTTTATTAGCAGGGGATTTTAGACAGACTTTACCTGTTATCGAGAGAGGAACTGCAGCACACGAAATTAATGCTTGTCTGAAAGCATTATATCTGTGGACCAAATTTGAAAAGCTTTACCTTACCACTAACATGCGAGTCCAGTTATTCAGCGATGTCGAGTCAGGATTATATGCCCAAAAACTCCCAGAAATTGGTGAAGGCCGCCTAGACACCGACCAAGAAGGTATGGTTCTTTTCACAAACCAATTTTGTCATGTTGTGGAGTCGGACGATGAACTCATTGATCAAGTTTTTCCGAATCTGCAACAAAATATTCTCGACGAAAACTCGTTGTGCGAAAGAACCATACTGGCACCAAAAAATTAGACTGTTGCGAAAATAAATAAAACAATCTTCGACGAAATAACCAGCGAAACATCAGTGTATAATTCCATCGACACAGTCATGTCATCCGATGACATTACGAGCTATCCCATGGAGTTCCTAAACTCTTCGGAGTTATCTAGGGTGCCTTCACATCAGTTAGAAATAAAGGTCGGTGTACCCGTTTTGTTAATGCGTAACTTGGACGCGCCAAGATTATGCAACGGTACTCGATTGCGAGTCACCGAACTAAGAAGGCATATTGTGAAGGCCACAATCTTAACTGGAGAAGCCAAGGGAGACAATGTCCTTATACCACGCATCCCGATCATACCCAATAACTTACCATTTAATTTTAAACGCCTGCAGTTCCCATTAAAAGTTGTATTTTCAATGACTATCAACAAATCGCAGGGTCAAACCTTAAAGGTAACAGGCATACATTTAGGCACACCATGTTTTTCCGATGGCCAGCTCCACGTAGCTTGCTCACGCGTTTCTAAATCGCAAAATCTGCATGTTTATGCTGAACGAAAAAAATCGTTTAACATAGTTTATAGGATTATATTGGAGTAGTTACCTATAACTTCCGCATTGCCTCCAATTTAATTATATAAATCCGTAAATCTATCCTCACAAAATATGGCGTTTATAATACCTTTTATTGTGAGATCATGAGATCCGTGAGATCATTATTAAAAATACTTAGTTTCAATGTGCGTACATACAAACTCAATATAGAACAAGGGTCTCTCAAAGTAATTCTGTCTGTTACGCTTTCACAAGTAATCCGTAGAACCAATTTTGTAAAATTTTAGTATAAAGATAGATATTGAGAAGATTATAAGCTACGCGACGTACTTACTAATCCTGCGCAGACGAAGTCGCGGGTACCAGCTAGTTGTGTAATATATCTTGTTGGTACTCGTGCTTTCGGGTTGTATCAGGGAGCGGAGAATCAACATACTGATGCTCGGCTCCGGCGCTCGCGTTGCAGGCAAGGGCGACGTGTTCGGCGACTCGTTCTGGAAGGACAGCGCCGTGGGTCAGTCGGCAGCCAACGTGCGCGCGCTCACGTACTGCGACTTGCACACTATCAAGCGCGACCGCCTGCTTGAGGTGTTGGACTTCTACCAGGCCTTCGCCAACAGCTTCGCACGCAACCTCACGCTCACCTATAACCTGCGTCACCGGCTCATCTTCCGCAAGGTGGCGGACGTGCGCCGGGAGCGCGAGCTCATGGAGCGTCGCAAGCGTGAGCCGCAGCTCGAGCAGGCGCAGGACCACCTCGTGCGCAAGATCTTCTCGCGTTTCCGCCGCGAGCGGAGCGTGGCAGCCGCGCCCGCACCCGCGCCCACACGCTCTTCACCCGCACCCACGCCCGCCGCGCCGCCCGACCCAGAACGCGGCGAACCTGCGCCCGCGCCCGCCGCACCCTCGGCCGCGCGCGGTAAGTGGGGCCGCCTGCTGGCCACGGGCTCGCTCGACGCGGGCGCGCCCGAGCCTGCACGCGGTGCCTTCACGCGCAGCCTGAGCGCGCGTGACCGGCCCCTGGCGAGCGCGGCCTCCACCGAACCCGCGCCGGCCGCGGTGCCGGCACCATCCGTGACCGTCGCGTCTACGGCGACTGCGCTCACGCTCAAGGTGAACGGCGGCACGTGGCACGTGTCCCGAGTGCAGTTGAGCCACTCAGTTTATTATAGAATTGATTATTACTCGGCAGGCCACGTTCGCGAAGGGCCGCTCGGCGAGCGCGTTGAGCATGGGTGGGTCGAGCGCGAGGCAGGACACCATCGAGGAGGAGCTGGACGAGCGGCGGCCGAGCGTGTCGGCTCATGCGCTGCACGCGTCGCACGCGGCACATGCGGCGCAGGCGGCGCACGCTTCGCACGACGCCGCGCTCGCCGAGCTGCGCAGAGACGTGCGCAATGAAGTGCAGAGACTTCAGCAAAAGGTTATTTACGAATGCAGTTTCGTAATTTCATTTCTCTGAATTCCATTTGCGGGACTTAGTTTAGAAAGAAAGCCCTAATTGACAACTTTGTCGAATGAATCTGGTGCCGATTCCCTTGACACAAAATTCTCTAAACTAGACTAAAAATCACTGAAATTTAGTTTATTCCTGTCAAAAGACGATTTCTCATTCTGAAATAGACTAAAGCGACACAACTATATTTTAGTTTGAGAGCACTAAGATGTCACAGAGTTATTAGTTTATTGAAAATGGCAATTTTGCTATTCTGAATTTGACGTTTTTCACCTAAAATTTTGGTTGTCTAAATCTGGCTATTTTTAATCGCAATTAAAAAGGTGTGGAGTAGAATTAGTTGTCATGAACTAAAATTCACCACAACACCTCGACTTCAGGTGCAAAAACAGTACAGTATTTTTTTATTTTGCTTATATCTCGAAACGGTGTGTCCTATCGCAAAAATAATGAAAATCTCGACACCCTGTATGAAAACCTTAAACTCCTAAAACTCTACATGTAGGTAAATTTTTTTTATATTTTCCGTACAAAAGGTGAAAAATCCCATAAAAAACACGTCGAGGCTGCCACCCATGAGTGCCTCCGGCTCTAAAAAAAAATCACGGGGTAGGGCAAACAAGTACCAAGTGTAGTCGAGATTGTCAAATTAAATTTTAGTTACATCAAAATTATTTTTAAATATAGAGATGACGGCTCCAGCGATGGCTGAGCGATAGCGTTGTCATCATCTTGATTAGGTGGTACATGGTTCATTGCGTAGGTAATAGAGAATAATAACGATTGCAATAGTTGAATAAAATATCACTTTAATAATCACTTTACAATTCACAAAATTAACTGGGTAAACCGACAGTTTCGTTTTAGACGAGTGACCCGGTTGGTGTCCGAATTCGAAGTGAACTCCGCATCAACCCCACTCTCCAACACGACTCCGTCCACGTGCCGCCGTTACAATAACAACTGACGTCACGGTGTTTACCACTTCCTTGGTACTACAATAATCAAATGAGCAACTATTTAATTAAACGATATCGTTTTTCACGACACGGCCAGCCTGACGAGTTACACGTCCTCGTGTACACCTGTAACAATAACCAAATTTGAAGTATCATTGTGATCTCGGCCAACCTGACCGTAACAGTGAAGAACAATAATTCACAACAAAAAATAACGTAAACTTCTAAATCATCTTAACAATTCTAAAATAAAAGGTTCCTCTAAGCCTCAAAAATAATCAAACTTTAGTTAACACAATAACGCACAATAACACATACAACGCTCATGGCCCGGCTGCCTCAGCAGCTAGTGACAACTTTACCATTGCCACCCATATCGCCATCACCTCATGTGACACGACCAACACGTTATAAAGTCTGCGACTCCCAGGCCAATACATGACCAACACAACAATAGTCACCCTTGTGACCCGGGTCCTCCCCACACCACTAGCTGCCCATCGCGCCCTGAACAACTCATGAATGAGTTGCAGTTACGACCACAGACTAGTGCGTGCAGTGCGACAAAATAGCCATGGTATGTGCTCTGTTTACTGGCAGAGGTACCGTCCTCACCATCTTCAACTTCAGACAAATCTAACTCAGCAGGTATGTACATCACTTATAGGAATCTTACGTATGCGATCGTGAGCGTACTTATAGATCCTATTACCATTTAAAGATTTAACACAACGGTCACCATCAAACAATTCTACAGTTTTAAACGGTCCCTTATATTTTGGGTCTAATTTCGTCAGATTTCTTTCCTCATTTTGAATCAAAACTAAGTCACCAATAATAAATTTTGCTAATTTAGCTTTATCTTTATCGAATCTAGATTTCTCGTAACTAGCACTCGCTTCTATATTCATTGCCGCTTGCTCTCTTGAATCGAAATAAAAATAGCACGACTCACCAGATTGTTGTAGATAGGTTAGGTATAGTTTTTTTACCATAGTTAGTACGAGCTTGTCTTCGTTGTAATTTATTTTTATTTCTTAAGTTGTGTGATATTGTTTTTTTGTGTAATTGTAAATTGGATTGTATGCTGTTTGTGGTCATTTTTTTTATTAGAATGCAGGTGCCGTATGTGTATAGTTGTGCGAGATTTAATAATTTAGTTTTTTCAAATAGTATTTTAGTTGGAGTAAGATAGTGATAATGGTATAGGGTTTTAATAATTTTATTCTGGGTTCTTTGCAAAGGCATCAGGATAGTTTTCGCGGCAGATCCCCATATTTCAATAAGATATTCGAGATGTGATTTTCCTAATGAGTTGTATATAACAGTACGTATATTCCTTGCAATACAATTTGCAATTTTGTGTAGTGATGCTAGTAATGACGTTCATTTTGATTTTACATGTTCCATGGGCAGTTTCCATGTGAGTTTGTCGTCTACCCTCAGACCGAGGTATTTTTCGTGACTGGATCTTTTTATTATGTCATTGTTTATAGTAAGTTGTCCACAAAAACCAGCTACTTCGCAAATATCGATACGTCGCGCGTCACTCGGCTACCACGCCGCCTCCGCTGCTGGAGCCCGCACGGCCCACTGAAGGTGCGCCAACCGCGCCCGCGTTGTAACTTCGACAGTTAGATGGTATGTGCTCGTTTTTACCGCAACGAAAACAAATCACTTGTTTGACTCCAGATGATGCATTCGATATCAATTGCCTTCTATTGACATTCGGTGTGATGGGCAATGAAACATTGAGCGCCAGTGGGTGTCAGATCCTTTATCCCACTTCTGATGACGGCGCCAGCGATGGCTGAGCGATAGCGTTGTCATCATCTTGATTATGTGGTACAGGGTTCATTGCGTAGGTAGTAGAGAATAATAACGATTGCAATAGTTGAATAAAATTTCATTTTAATAATCACTTTACAATTCACAAAATTAACTGGGTAAACCGACAGTTTCGTTTTAGACGAGTGACCCGGTTGGTGTCCGAATTCAAAGTGAACTCTGCATCAACCCCACTCTCCAACACGACTCCGTCCACGTGCCGCCGTTACAATAACAACTGACGGCACGGTGTTTACCACCTCCTTTTGAGGACAAAAAGGCTTGCATGGGATTGAGCTGATCCAATAAATTTACACGGTGAATGTTGATTTTAATTTGCTAACTATTTTGGACATGAATATTTACTGTAAAAAATATTATATTATTTTCATCATTGTGACTATGAGGACTATGTGGGTCATTGTTTAAGTTTTATTCTTGATCTGGCAGTTTTAGTAGTTTATGCGGCCTACCCAAATGTCCTTTCTTTAGTATTGTTCGTCGAATCGTTGAGATCCTTAAGTTCTGAGTTGAGCTGCACGGTTACTGACAAATGCGTACACTGACTGGACAGGTCTACTTAATCTGTGTGGTTCTTTCCTCAAAAGACCATTTCAGACACCAATCTACATGGTTCTCAAACATTATGTCCGATTTTTTATATACACATTGACATTGTTGAGTTTTATATATACAATGACATGAGTATTTACTTGTAAAGTATTATGTTATTTTAATTATTGTGAATGTGAGGACTATGTGGGTCATTGCTTTTTTCTCAGTTAATTTTAATCATGATCTGGCAGTTTGAGTAATTTATGCGGCCTACCCAAATGTCCTTTCTTTGGTATTGTTCGTCGAATCGTTGAGGTCCTTAAGTCCTGACTTCCTGAGTTGAGCTGCACGATTACTGACAAATGCGTGCACTGACTGGACAGGTCCACTCAATCTGTGTGGTTCTTTCCTCAAAAGACCATTTCAGATACCAATCTACATGGTCTTCACATGATCTGACCAAGATTATGTCTGGACTTTAAAAGAGACTGTAACCTCTGAGTTTGTTTCGGCCTTTCTTCTCAGAGTAGTCAGATAGGAAACGCCGACCTCATCTAGTTTAAAAAATATGATTGACGTGTAAAAGTGTTTGTACAAACCTATTTATAAAAATAAAATCATTTATCATTCATCATTTATCAAAACGTAAACGATTCGTCTGACTAAGAAATCCCAAAATAACAACTACATATTAATGTAGTTGTTATTGGTTGGTTGTTGTTGTTTGGTGTTGTTACACTTATTAGATGCACTATTAAGTGCATCTAATAAGTGTAAAGCTACATGGCAAATAATAAATAAGTGCAAAATTCATTTAATAATTAAATTTTAAATAATTCCGTTTGAAGGAATACCGAGACTTAGAATAAATAACGTAGATATAACTGACCCGAAAAGTATCGCCCAAACTTTTAATGACTATTTTATTGAAGACATTGAATTAGTAACTGACAGTAATATTATTAATCAAAATTTAAAATTTGACATGCATCCTGACTCATTATTTCTAATACCCACAATTCCCCCCGAAATTGTAAAATTAATCAATTCCTTAAATAACACTAATAGCTCTGGTTATGATGACATCACAACAAAAGTTATTAAATCTGTTTCTACCATTATAGCACCAGTACTTAGTTATATAATAAATATGTGTTTAGAATCGGGTGTGTTTCCGGATAGGTTAAAATTAGCTGTTATAAAACCCCTATTTAAGAAGGGTAGCAAACACGATCCAGGCAACTACCGGCCTATTGCCCTACTACCCATATTCTCTAAAATTGTAGAAAGGTGATGTACAATACATTAAACACATACTTTGAACGTAAAAATCTTTTTGCTGATGAACAATACGGTTTTAGAAGTTTTTTTTTTATTAATATGGCAATTTTCAATCTCTTTCAAAAAATTATAACGCATTGATAGCAGAATTCCGGTAGCGGCTTTATTCACGGACATGAGCAAGGCATTTGATTTTATGGATAGGACACTATTAAATAAGTTGGAAAGGTATAGAGTTAGGGGCAATGCTTTGAACCTTTTGAAATCGTACTTGTCCGACAGAAAACAATTTACTTAAATGGATAGTCTGCATTACCTCAAAAACCGAGCGTACGTATGTATAAAGTCAGAGGGCTAATAACTACGGTGTACCCCAAGGAAGTATTGTAGGATCTTTATTATTTATTATTTACATTAATGACATGCCCAGAGAAACACATCATCCGATGGTTTTATTTGCTGATGATAGCACGGTCGTTGTTAGTGGTGAAAATGATGCGACGACACTTGAGGGAGAAATAAACCACTATCTCCAAGTATTAGTAGAATGGATGAGCGCGAATAATTTAAAAATTAATATTGACAAAACTAAAATAATGACCTTTGAACAAAGGACGAACAAACCTTGCATAAAATATGGAGACAAGACAATTTCAGAAACGACAACTACAACATTTTTAGGGCTTGATTTGGAAAGAGACATGTCGTGGAAAACTCATACTGACAGTTTATGTAAACGCCTGAGTCAACATTCATATGCTTTACGTAATCTCGCAAAGGAGGTAAATCAAAAAGTTTTGCTTACGGCGTATCATGCATATGTTACGTCTGCATTATCATACGGGATGCCAGGATTTTGCCCGACTTTCACAATACAAGGGCAAATATACCACACAATTGGAACTTTGCTTCCTGCTCCCAATACGCAACCAAAAATTTTGCAAGTTTATTTCATGGGCGATGAGGAAGCACAAGTTAATAGGCGTTCTGAGTACGTACAAGGTGTGGAAAAAAACACGGTTCAAAAAATACAACAAGTTCTAGATAATCACAACATTTTAGTGCATAAATTCAAAATAGCTAAAGATAGAGTGACAAGCGATTATTACAAGGTTGTGATACATCCAGATCGTGTACCACGTGGTGAACATGCAAGACAATTCAATACCCCGACCACAAATGAAATAGCTGCCGTAGTAGTTAACCGTGAACAAACTACGTCTCGGGACATCGTTATTCAGGCGCAAGATGGCCGGCAGACTAGAGTTCCGGACACTCATAGATTTTATGATGCACTTGAGTACCCGATATTTTTTTGGAAAGGACAAGAAGGATACAGTTTTGATATTCCTCAGACAAACCCAGTCACAAAACAACCCATACCAAACAAAAAAGTGTCCTGCAAAGACTTTTATGCGTATCATTGACGGTACGTAGCAATAATTTTAATTTATTTCTTCGATGTAGACTTCTCCTTCATCAGTTTTTGGTAGACATGTACGTTAAAGTGGAGAGTGAGCGCTTAAGGTTTATTGCCTTGGATCAAACAAAACTCCGAGCAGAAAATTATATACATTTACAAAACGCGTTAAGGAATGATGCAGATTTAGATCCAAATAACTTGGGTCAAGTGGTAATTCTCCCGTCATCATTTGTAAACAGCCAACAGCCAACATCATTTGAATACATACAGGATGCATTCACACACGTGCGTAACTACGGGAGACCTGATCTGTTTATTACAATGACGTGTAATCCCGCCTAGCCAGAAATCACTAGAGAGCTCATTCCAGGCCAAAATTCAACGTACAGACATGACTTAACAGCCAGAGTATTTAAAATAAAAGTTCCAAAAATAGTTGCTTTACTTAGAAAATGTAAAATATTTGGTGATATGAAGTGCTTCATGTAATCGATCGAGTGGCAAAAAAAGAGGATTGCCTCACGTGCACTTACTGCTGTGGTTGATGGAAAAGTTACGCCCTAACCAAATTGACGAAGTCATAAGTGCGGAGATACCAAACCCAGAAACTGATCGAAAACTCTATGATAATGTGACTAAAAATAAATGATTCACGGTCCCTGTGGTGCACTAAATCCGTCATCACCATGCATGAAGGAAGGAAAATGTACTAAAACGTATCCAAGGGCGCTATTAAAAGATACTCAAACCAACGACAAAGGCTATCCTCTGTACAGGCGTAGAGCACCAGAAGATGGCGGCCGTACGATAACTAAAAAAATACGAGGTGGAATACATGAAATATTGGTTGATAACCATATTCTCCTCTTCTGTCTAAAATTTTTAGGTGCCACATAAATGTAGAGTTCTGCAATACGGTATAAGCGATAAAATATTGTTGTAAATATATTAACAACGGTAGCGACCCGGCTATTTTTAACATCCGACAGCAAGGAAATGTTAATATTAACCCGAGAGATGAGGTACAAACATTTCGACTCAGTCGATATGTTAGTAGTAACGAAGCAGCCTGGCGGATCTTGGGCCTGCCTCTGCATGAGAGACACCCAATAGTCACTCATCTTGCGGTACATCTGCCCAATGGTGAGCGGATTTACTTTACTGAAAAAAAAATTAGAGAGAGAATGGCCGCACCACCTAGGACGACACTAACTGTATTTTTCCAGCTTTGCCAAAATGATGCATTTGCAAAAACATTACTTTATGTTGACGTACCCCGCTACTATATATGGAACGCGTCGTCGAAAGAATGGAAACGTCGTTTACAAGGAACACCTGTCGACGGCTGGCCAGGTGGGAAGACAGGAGATGCTCTTGCCCGCATTTACACAGTGCACGTTTATTTTTGAATGTAATCCGGGGCCCCACTAACTTTTCGGATCTAAAAACAGTTGACGGCCAAGAACTTGAAACTTTTCGACTAGCGTGTGAAAAGTTGGGGTTGTTAGAAGATGACAACTACTGGGATGCCACAATGGAAGAGGCCGTGCTGTGTCGCTCTCCTTCGCAAATAAGAGAGCTATTTGCAATATTGATATGCACTTGCGGTATATCGAATTCTCTTCAACTATGGGGTAAGTATAAAACTGCTTTATCAGAGGATATCTCGCACAGATTCGAAAGAATGGATCAAGTCAACAATGAACTATGTTTGAATGAAACCCTGAGACTTATAGAGGACAAAATAATAACAATTTCCGGAAAGAAATTGTCCGACTTCGGCATGTCCACACCACAACGTCGAGGAGAGCTGTCAACCGATTTGATCAAAGAGCTAAGCTACGATACCGCTTTATTAGATGCTCAGATTAGCCAAACAGAGCCACGCCTGCTACCCGAGCAAAAAGATATTTATAACAAAATATTACAACGAGTTGAGCTTGGTGAAGGTAGGCTTTTTTTTTCTTGATGCCCCGGGCGGTACAGGCAAAAGCTTTTTGCTTAATTTGCTTCTAGCAAAAAAATCGTAAGGACCGTAATGTTGCATTAGCTGTGGGTTCCTCTGGAATCACTGCAACGTTACAGAGCGGTGGCCGGACAGCTCACTCAGTTTTTAAATTACCTCTTAATCTAGCAAGCGAAGAAACCCCAACGTGCAACATCAGTAAGAGCAGTGCCCGTGGCGCCCTGTTGCTACAATGTAAGCTGATTGTGTGGGACCAATGCACTATGTCACACAAACGCGCCATCGAAGCGCTTGATCGTTGTCTACAAGACATTCGAAGCAATCGAAAGCTGACGGGTGGTGTGGTAGTGTTATTAGCAGGGGATTTTAGACAGACTTTACCTGTTATCGAGAGAGGAACTGCAGCAGACGAAATTAATGCATGTCTGAAAGTATCATATCTGTGGACCAAAGTTGAAAAGCTTTACCTTACCACTAACATGCGAGTCCAGTTATTCAGCGATGTCGAGTCAGGATTATATGCCCAAAAACTCCCAGAAATTGGTGAAGGCCGCCTTATACACCGACCAAGAAGGTATGGTTCTTTTCACAAACCAATTTTGTCATGTTGTGGAGTCGGACGATGAACTCATTGATCAAGTTTTTCCGAATCTGCCACAAAATATTCTCGACGAAAACTGGTTGTGTGAAAGAACCATACTGGCACCAAAAAATTTGACTGTTGCGAAAATAAATAAAACAATCTTCGACCAAATAACCAGCGAAACATCAGTGTATAATTCCATCGACACAGTCATGTCATCCGATGACACTAAGAGCTATCCCGTGGAGTTCCTAAACCCTTCGGAGTTATCTGGGGTGCCATCACATAGTTAGAAATAAAGGTCGATGTAGCCGTGTTAATGCGTAACCTGGACGCGCCAAGATTATGCAACGGTACTCGATTGCGAGTCACCGAACTAGGAAGGCATATTGTGAAGGCCACAATCTTAACTGGAGAAGCCAAGGGAGACAATGTCCTTATACCACGCATCCCGATCATACCCAATAACTTACCATTTAATTTTAAACGCCTGCAGTTCCCATTAAAAGTTGCATTTTCAATGACTATCAACAAATCGCAGGGTCAAACCTTAACGGTAGCAGGCATACATTTAGGCACACCATGTTTTTCCGATGGCCAGCTCCACGTAGCTTGCTCACGCGTTTCTAAATCGCAAAATCTGCATGTTTATGCTGAACGAAAAAAAACGTTTAACATAGTTTTTAAGAGCATATTGGAATATATAATAACCTATAACTTTATCGAATCACACACTGCTAATTTATTGAGGTAGGTAAGTAGGTACACTGAACACAACGAGTCGTAAGACAGTTTCTAGACTAGTGTTGTCCGCGCGGCTGCCAGCAAAGAAGTGAGTCGTCCCCTCCTTGCGAACGGACATCTTGAGTTTAGCCCGCGCGAACTTCAATCTAGACTCCGTCGAAGCGTTGACGCCACAGCGCTTCCGCCTCGTTGTCAATTCAGCTCCCGTACTATTGACTTCTCCGACATGACCGACATATACATCCGTAAATCTATCCTCACAAAATATGGCGTTTATAATACCTTTTATTGTGAGATCATGAGATCCGTGAGATCATTATCAAAAATACTTAGTTTCAATGTGCGTATATACAAACTCAATATAGAACAAGGGTCTCTCAAAGTAATTCTGTCTGTTACGCCTTCACAAGTAATCCGCAGAAACAATTTTGACAAATTTTAGTATAAAGATAGATATTGAGAAGATTATAAGCTACTCGAAGTACTTACTAATCCTGCGCAGACGAAGTCGCGGGTACCAGCTAGTATAATATAATTAGGCTGAATACTAGACTCCGTTTTATTTTTATTAAAATTATCTTATTTGTATTGCCAATTATGTGTATACTGTATTAGACATTACTTAGTTGTTAGGACATATTCTGACATAGCATGCTTATTGATTTGAATTTATGGCATTGTGTATGGTACTATTTTGGAATTGTATAAAAAAAAAAAAAAAAATATAGTGTACTTATTAATGTGAATTTATGAAATGGTATAATTTTATTGGTGCTTTTGATTTTAATAATAATTTTGCATGCCTGAATTAGTGCAACACAGTGGACTGCGCATTCACATGACATCTAGAAATGTATGATTATGTACTATATTGAGCAATAACATTTGAATTTGAATTTGAATTCAGATGTACTATAATTCATTAAGGTCTGGTGTAAATTGGCTGAAATGTGACGATGATTGTTGAAGATGTCGGAAAAAATCATGTCGACTGGGAGCTTTACTGGGTCAGTGGGTGTTCTTAGAGGTAGAATTGTAGCAGTTGGAGTATACGCTTAGAATCACTATGAGCAGCAAACACAAAAAAAAAGTGGTAAAAACGAAATTTTGGGACTTGTTCAAATTCTCGGTATTTTTTTCCGAAATCTACAAATTTTATTGCAGTATCGAGTTAACCTTAACCATAAAAACCACTTCCCCAAGTCCCCGCGCCCCTAAGGCTACACTCAGGGCCCGATCTAGCTATTTAGTCGCTCCGGGCAAAATAATATTCGCCGCCCTTTACACTAACACCATAATAATAAGCCGTGAGCTTGTTATTGCAATGATGGGATGTTACATGGTAGTTATATGATATTGTTGGAATTGTATAATACTCACATACGTATATTAGTCTACTAGGGCTTCTGAACAAGAGTAAAAAAGTTCACGAGAGAGTGTATTGAGTGTGTGTGTGTGTGTGTGTGTGTCTGTATGAGTTATGTATTTATATTTGTACGTATATAAGTACATATGTCTGTTAAAGAATTTCTCAGAAAGTACGAATGGATTGAAATATATTTTTATCGACACCCGTATCTTTCAACTTCACTATCATCGACCTGTTTCGCCTCACTGCTGGGTACAGACCTCTTTTCCCTCGTACCATTTTTCCCTGTCTCGGGCTAATCTTTTCTACGTATGAGTCTGTAACTTAGCAAACAATAAACATAATTCATCAAAATTGGAGGCGCACACTGGTACGAGTATTTGTCCCTGTGTATGTTAACATGCATATAATTGTTTAGTCTGTGTTGGCGATCCAAAATAATAAATAGTAAAAAAAAACAAAAAATCATCGTTAGAATTTAAAAAGGGTGTCCTCTCAGTTCACCAAAAATTAATTTACAAATGTTTATTTCACAAGCAACGATTGACAAAAACATGATTTTTAACATTTCATCATTATAGCATATAACAACAAGTTTGCTAAATAATTCACAATTATCCGATAAACTTTTTTTAATAACGTATTATTTGACAAACAATTCATTTTTTGTACATTATATCTCATAAAACAACGTTTGGAATAAAAACGTTTTACATATTGACGCAATTTACTAAAAATGAAACTCATTAAATAGACAAAAGGTAGGCATTAAGTTAGTTAGTCATTTAATTTAGTACCTAGTGTAAATTGTTAGTTGTGTTAAACATTGTACAAGTTTCTATTTTTTATTAATGAATTGTTTTTGTATTTTTTTGTATTAATAATTATAATTAATTATTTGTATTATTATTAATAATTATCTTAATTGCAAGTGGCTTGCTAAAGATTTCAATAACTAACGAATAATTTTCTTTTTAACCGACTTCAAAAAGGAGGGGGTTATCAATTCGAATGTATATATATATATTTTTTAATGGTAAGGTTAGGTTAGGTTAAAACTGTGACCCCTACGCACGAGCCGAGCGAGCGTAGCGAGCAGTGCCGCGGCAGCGGCCGGCGAGTGCCAGAAACGACAAGATTATATAGAAAAAAAATACTTGAGTTTAAAGAACTTCAGTGCTTGCCTGTAAATTATTTGACCCAAATGGAAATTGCAACCATGTAAGATTACGTTTTCAAAATTTGATTGCAAGCTTAAAATAGTCGCTTTAACAAAATTTAATACGCAAACTCTTGGCTCAATATCTATGTTATTTTCTGCTCCAAATTCCATTATCATTTCAAATATTGTATCACTGGTTTAGAAAATGTATTATAAAATTATATTTAGTACTTTAACAGCTTTATTTATAAAAATCTCGCTAATGACTGATTAGCCACTGACTAGCTAACTAATTATTTAGCTCTTAATCAATGATTAACTTTTCTTTATTTATAAACGCTAGTTAGCAGGTGATTAGTTGCGAAACGAAATAGAGGTGAAATTATGCGGTCGGCACAGATTATATTTAAAATGGTCGACTCAAAAGCAGAATTTTAAGAATAAATTTGTCAAACACAAGGTTTTTGTATCTGTCGTGACTTTGACAGACAAAGGTCAAAAAATATATTGGAAAATTTGAACTTGAATAAAATGATTCATTAAGTTTATTTCATTGTGTTCGGGATGGTAGCAATAAAAATAATAAGCTCCCATAATTGGATTAAACAGGTAAAGGTCTTTGAATTTATATCTACTTGCTAATGTAAACTGACTAAATGAATGATAAGGCAACAGCCGATAATAGCTATGTATTTTCATGTTCTATATGCATTTTAACACGAATATACTATTTTAGAAATGTATGTAGGTACTTGTGCCTATTTTATATTACTTCCTATTGCTTTTGCACCAGTTTCAGTGTCTTTTAATAACAATTATTATGGTTGTTTACAGGTACAAGTTTGACTGCTGCTATGAAAGCCACTCGCACCTAGCACCAATACTATTCAACTATTCGCAAAGACGGCGAGGGACGAGACAATGCTACGTGAAAAAGATGAGGAATGAGTGGCATGAGAAAGAATGGCACGGTCCATGTCTTTGGAGGAAGAATAAATAGGAAATCAAACATAATGAATTTATAACAAAAATGTAGCTTTATTATGTATCAAAATAAATTGCTTCTACAAAATGTCTCTTGTTTTTGTGTGAATGCCGCCACAACGTGGTTTTTCTTTAGTTCTGGGCCTTAAAACTGGCGTCATAAGATGAGGGGCATATGGGATAACACATTGGATAATCACAATCTCCCATGAGCTTCCTCACGAACACATTCTCTTCAAACCTCCTGAGCTAGTTGCTCAGGAGGTTTGAAGAGGATGAGTTCGTTCTGATTGAGCTTTTCCTATAGAGCCTTTCATCATGACTTGTACTACGAACTTGTACTTCGAATGAAGAATATGTAATAGGCAGGTAATCTCGTAGTGGATTTAAACGAAGTTTGTAGGTCTTCCTTCGTCTGCTTCCCGCCGGCGTCTTAAAATTATTTAATTCTTTGCGTCGTTCTGAAATCCCGTAAAAGATTGTCGAATTCCATATTTACTAAGGCACAACTCGATGTTAGGGACAAAATAACCTAGAAGCCCACAATAATCGTACTAGATCCATCAGCTGATTCATATAAAATCCGCCATCTTTGCCTCTTAGCATCCTCTACGGAAACTAAAATATAACTACGAACAACATAATGACGATACGATAAATAGGTACAGTAAATTGTAACAGTGTACCGGTGGTGTTTAATTTTGACAGCTACTAATCAATTGCTTAGCGACCTCTTAGCGCTAAATAGCGTTTATGAATAAGAATTTTGCTAATCAGTTGCTTAGCAATTGATTAAAATTTAAGAGACGTTTATAAATAAGACTGATAGACGTGATTTTTCCAAAAGAATCTAAATATTGACTGCCTCGTTGGTCTGGTGGTCGCAAGCGCTACTGCTGAGCATGAGGCCCTGGGTTCGATTCCCGGGTTGGGCAGTGTTATCGGGTTTTTCATCTGGAATTTCTCGGTAGCAGCCCGGAGTCTGGATTTGTGCCCGGTTGATGGCAATTGGCTCGCCCCCTATAACATGGGACTTAAACATAACTGGCGAAATGTGGGTGTGCTATAGGTTCACCTCTGCCTAACCCTTCGGGGAATACAGGCGTGATGTTATGTATGTGTGTATGTAATCTAAATATTAAATGTAGGTAGGTAAGTATAAATGATTAAATATCATCCGAAACATTTGTAAAGAGAAGCATTTGCCAAATAAATGTTTATAAAGCGAGTGTTTATAAAATAAAACCTTTGCGAATAAGTGGTTTGTGAAATAAATAGAATACGAAACGTTGGTTGTAAACTGAAAAATTGTCAATGGTGTTTTGGTGAAACATTAGGGAACCGTTAAAAAGATTAGGACCAAACTGTTAAAATTATGAAGTCGGTTCATACGTATATATAAGTTTCTAGCTTCTGCCCGCGACTTCGTCCGCGTGAAATTCCTGGTTCCCCCGCCCCACCGCGTCGCATCGCATCGCCTGCCCGCGCTTTTACTTCATTTTCGCTTAGTGTTCTTTCTGACTTTTTTTTATTTGCTCGTCTCGTAAGGGCCCTGGCGTGATGTAAAATAGCCTATAGCCTTCCTCAAGAATTGGGCTACGAATTGCAAAATATTTTTTGAAATCCGACAGGTAGATCCAGAGATGACAAATAACGAATCACAAATTTTAATTTTCATCAAAACATCATTTGACAAACTACTTATTCTTTTTATAATCATGTTAATCGGTAAAACTACGTAAAACGTAAGGTAACGTACGTATACGTGTGTACGTGTGTTATACGTTACATATACGTAACGTATAACACACGTGTTCTCGCGTGGGGCCGCCCAAACCCCGCAGCGCCAGAGCCGTGACGGAAACAATGCTTGCTGCATGTTGCATGCCTGCTTGCATATTGCAAGCTTGTTTTCAGGCTGCATGCTTGCTTGCATGCTGCATGCCTGCTTGTACGCTGCATGCTTGCTTGTACGCTGCATGCCTGCTTACATGCTTGAAGCAAGCATCCTTGCTTGCATGCTTCTTACTGGGACCACTCAAAACCACTTTTGTTCAAAATCAACTGTTTTATTATGTAAGTTACCTTTAAATAATTAATTAAACAAAATAGTAGGATAAAGTAATCTGAAATTAGTTTCTGATTGTTTTATTTAAATATGGTAATTAAAACAGAATATGGTATTAATGAATGTTCGGAAACATAATACTTCGAACAAATGTTATTTCGGCTAAGTGTAACTTCGGTAAAAAGCTTTTCGACCAAATGAAACGTCTCCGACGTAACGAAAAAAATCGAATTGATAATAGGTCAACTGATATAGTGGCAGACGTGACTTCGATGAAGTGAAAAAAACCGGCCAAGTGCGTATCGGGCCACGCACAGTGTAGGGTTCTGGAGTAGCCGTTATCACAATATAGTACGATTCTGTTGTTCTTTATTCGCAATCAATCAATTTATTAATTCAGAAACAATTAGAACGAAAAAAGATACGGATGTTGTACGGGTTGTAGTAGTTAACTCCGTACACTGATTTATCGTGAAGGTTGGTAAGTTCAGTTAGTATAGAGAAACACGTTCCACTAAGATGCACTAAGTACTTAAGTTTATTTAAGTTAAGAGTAAGTGACAATACTAGAGTGGAAGGTGATTATTTCTCTCAGTTGTTGATAGCTACACAGTTATAAGTTCACTATATTTTAATTCGTTAGTCAAGGTATTTTATTACGCTAAATTATGACGCGCGTTGTCGGTCTAAAGTAGGTTACAGAGTAAGCAGAATAATGTACGGCGATGAGACCGTACAGATGTCTTATTTAATTTGTATGCGGATACTACTATCAATCAATGAGTCATAAGAATCGGTTTGGGTAGAAGCATTTGTAAACAACTTTACACTCTACTTTGCTTTTCATATTCTGCCATTTTTAACATTATAATTTTGGTAATTAATTTTGTAATTTTTATGCAAAATTTGTCTATGAATTAGTCTACATGCTTGCAATTTGTTTACATTTTTCGTTTGTCTATCATAATAATTTGTATCTAAAGAAATGAACATTGAATTTTCACAGTTATTACACACAAGTTTTACTGAGTTGTTTAACGAATTCGTGTTTACGTAGTCATTATTATAAATCTTACCCACTAGTACATGTGTGGACTTTAATTGGCACAGGGTGTAGTGTAAGTAAGTCTGAACCATCATCGGATTTCTATCATTAGAGCCTGCCAGTATCAGTACAAAATCAGATTTGGTGAAATCAATGCACATATGTAGATACACAAGACCCTTCTTTTGTAGCATACGTTTTTTATAATTGAAGTAACGGAAAAGGATTCCCCTAAGTAATACTGAAGTATTTGTCTTACACCATATCCTGTTTGGTCTGCAAAAACCATGACTCTATTCTTCACTTTGCTGTTGTTCGCAATGTTTTTCTGTTTTGCTGTGTGCTGCTGGCTTTTATATTTAGTTCAGAGATTTAGAGAGATTTAGAGCCTTCAGGCAGGTTATGGTGTAAGACAAATACTTCAGTATTACTTAGGGTCTCCTTTTCCGTTACTTCAATTATAAAACCGTATGCTACAAAAGAAGGGTAGACTATGTATGCTTAAGTGAGCATTTCTTGAACGATAAAAATGTAAAATTATTAAATATAGAAAATTACAATCTTGTATCTTAGAATACTAGAAATAAAAATAAAAGGGGGGGAACTTTAATGTTAGCATACATAGACAGAAAAGTTGAATTTGTAGATGTAATAAATAAAATGTATAGGGTTGAGAGCTTTGAAATTTGTTGTTGATATTAATTCAAGGTCTCTATCTATGTTGTTGTTATCGTAATCCTTATGATAAGAATTTTGATAATTTTATGAAAAGCTTGGAAAAACTGCTGGAGCATTTATTTAATAGGAAGTGTGTAATTTGTGGTGATTTTAATATTGACATGCTCACTGAGAGCAAAAAACGAAATGAGTTCATGAGCCTGTTGACATGCTATAACTTTAGATATCTCATTAATACTCATACTTTTATGCGCAATAACTCTTGTTCATGCATTGATAACATCTTAACTAACTTGCCTGATGACTGTGTAGTAGACCACAATGGCTTGGCAGATAGACATGGGGATCTACTGGGTAATTTCGCTTTGGAAAATGTTATTGATAACTTTGACAATAACAATCATATTACTGTGAATAAGAGAGTTTTTAATTATAAGAATGGTGTAAATTTTGGACAACGAATACTTGAACAAAACTGGAGTGATGTGAGAATCAACACACTTTTGAAGACTTTTGCCGCCACTCTGGAGCAGGACCAGCGTTGAGCCAAGCATCGTTGTCAGCGATGTAATCCCCCAACTTATAATATGCTTGGCTGCATAGTGTGCGTTATAAACAAGATTTAAATTTCGTTTCATTCAGTTGTAGTATGTGGGGAGGTATTTTATTGTAACATTTTAAACAGTACCCCATGAAGGATGAGTCTACTTTAGCCAGTCTGAAACCTGGTTGACCTAATTAGTCCCTATTTTTAGTCGTATAGTTGTGTCTTTCACCTCTTTTACTGAAAATATTTTATTTTTTCCTTACGTCATGATTTTAGTATCTTTAAACAGTTCCCTTAGAGAATCCAGCCTGCAGAGGCAATATATTACTCTGATGGCTCTTTTCTGCAAAATAAAAATAGACTCGATTTCTACAGCTCGTCCCCATATTAAAATATCGGAAGACATGATAATATGAAAGTAACTGAAATAGACTAGCCGCGCGGTATCTACAATAGTAAATTGACGGCATTTTTTTTCGGTTTTTTCTTCGAGCATAATTTTGACGAAGCAGATGGATGCCAATTTTCTTCTCTACGATCTATTTGAACAAACCGTATCCATGTTCACGTTCTACTTTATTTAAATTCGAACACCTAAAATATCAGAAAACTACTTGAACGAATAATAGTTGTTCCTTTATATAAATTACGTAATTATGTTCAAACAGTATTATACTTTAAGAGTTATTTATTATTTACCTCATTAAATATTGTCGATAATAAAATCGATAAACAACATGACATCTCTACAAGGCAGTAGTAAAGCTACTCCGCAATAGAGGGCGTTTATTACTAAATTAGCAAATGTTCTAGAACTTTAGATGAAAATTATTTAATTCTAATTACTGAGTAATTTTAAAAAATAAGTACGAAAATAAACCGAAGTTAGATCGAGTCGTTTTACCAAAACGAGATTTGCAATATCGCAAAGCGTAAATCAGCATATTTTCGTAGAAAATATTTTTATTATGGTGGACACGAATGCGACTTGACAGTCTTGAGTAGTCTTGACATGCAGGCGTACCACACTAGACTGAGAGACTTTTGTCCACTAGGACAATTAATGTATCGGATTACGATTTTGTTCGTTATGTCCCGTCTATTGTTATAATAATTTAATGTCTTTGGACCCAGCAATTTACACGGCATTAAAAAAAAATAGATTCTTTGTGTTACGCTCGCAATAAAATCGAATTTTTCTCACTGTCTTTAAACAGCATAATCTGCTTGTTTAGAGGTGCTGAGGTGAAAACAAACTTACCTACCTACTTATGTGAAGTTTGACCGTAATAACCGACTTCCTCGAGATTTACATAATTCACTGGTTGATGCCTAATAGGTAAGTACATTCAGGAGTGTAGGTAGGTACCCACCCACTACCTAGTAAATTATGTAAATAAGTACCTACCTAGTTAACTTTCGGGAGCGTTGCCGGAGGAATTTGGAAGTAAAAGGAGGAGTCTTACTCGGATGGTGTTTTTTTTTTTATCTTAACCTATGTCTGTCAACACTAATTGGCAGACCATTTAAAACTCGTGGAGTGCCATGAGAACGAAATATCGCGGCGACGGTACTTCAGTACAAGTGGGCCCTTTTACTACAACCAAACATGAATTATTGCCAACACAAGGGCGAGATGCATAACTACCTACAGTAAATGAAATGAAATGAAATGAAATTTTATTTGCTTTTTATTTTTGTTTGTTTTTTTTTTGTAGGTACTACGGTATTTATTTTTTGGATGGGAAATCCTCAAATAACTTCTCCCGCTCTGGGCGGAGCGAGAGGGCGCGTCAGACTTTTACTGACTAAAACCCACCCGTGTTCCTTCAAATTGCCTGTGTGCCAGGGCCCCGGTAACTCTTTCGGACAAACTCGCGACCCCGGCAGGCATCCGTCCTGGCGGACCCCTTCAATTTGTGCTGACATCTCATTGAGGCGCGCGTGGAACACAACGCGCCGTCGACCCGGGCCTGGTCCTTTCTGGAAGGCGAGCTACCCATTGCTCGCAGACTGCAAGCCCGCGCCCACGGTGGCCGGGAATCGGCTATTGATTCCCGACGCCCAGGGCGTCTAGGCGACTAGGGGCGACTAGGGGCGTGAGGGCGCAACGGTTGCCTCTACCTCACGCGCTCAGCTTCCTCCTTCGTGAGCATTAGCTACTGCTTCGCAGAAGGAGGTGACGGCTTCCCATGCACTCTCACTCCATACCTAGGCCTGGACCAGGGCCGGATGCGAGAGATTGCCGCCGCCGATCGCTTCCGCGAGGACACGGGGCGTTGCTCCGCCCAAGCCGGGCAGACCTCCACCGTATGCTCCATCGTATCAGTATCAGACTTAAATATAGATATATAATAGGTCTTTACCTATGAAATTGCCGTTTTGTATGAAAAAATTTAAACGAATTTTTTTCATGAATTTTTTATTTGTATTAATCGAAGTAATCACCCATGCAATCAATGCATCTTTGCCATCGCAGTGGCAGTTTATTGATGCCCTTCTTAAAGAAATCAGCTGGACGGGAGGCAACAAATTCTTCAAAGGCATTTTGTACTGCCTCTCGGGTATTAAATTTTTTTCCCGCCAAGAAGTTATCCAGATTCTGGAAAAAGTAGTAGTCTGTAGGCGCAAGGTCTGGTGAGTAGGGCGGATGACGGAGAGCTTCCAACCCCAGTTCTTGCAACTTGGAGACCGTCTGCTGTGCAGTATGAGGTCGCGCGTTGTCGTGCAGGAGCAGCGGAGACGAGCGATTGACCAATGCTGGTTGGAGATGCGCCAGCTTCTCCATCATTGTGTTCAGTTCTTCACAGTACACATCTGCAGTAATGCTCACCCCATTTGGTAAGAAGCTGTGATGAATCACACCGGCGCTAGACCACCAAACAGTGACCATCACTTTTCTAGGGGTAAGTTTTCGTTTAGGGCATTGTTTAGGTGCTGAACCAGGATCCAACCAACTTGCTGAGCGCTTACGGTTATCAAACAGAATCCATTTTTCATCGCAGGTAACAATGCGGTTCAAAATTCCTTCATTTGTGTGTCTGTTGAGCAGTGCAAGGCACGTCTCGACGTGTACTTCGCGCTGGCGATCATTGAGTTCGTGGGGCACCCATTTGTCAAGCTTTTTTACCTTGCCAATTTGACGCAAATGGACCAATATTGTTTTGACGCTAACGTCGAAAGCTGCTGCTAATTCAGCCGTAGATTGTGTATCATCAGCTTCCACAATCGCCTTTAATTCGTCATTGTCGACCAAAGTCTTCGGACGACCGCGAGGTTCATTTTTCAGGTCGAAATTTCCAGAACGGAAGCGAGCAAACCAATAACAGGTGGTGCGTTGGTTTGTAGTGTTAGCTCCGTAAACGTCGTTGATGTTGCGTGCCGCTTGTGCCGCGTTGCTGCCACGACGGTACTCATATTCCATAATTACTCGAATTTTTAACGTATCCATGATGACGAAAAAGATTGAAATGCGATGAAAATGTAACACTAATCAATAAAGAAATGACTACTTTTAGAAAAAAAAATCCATGTTTTTAAAATAAAATTAATTTGAAATTAGAATTCTTAGCCAAACAAAAATTATTTTGATTTGAAATGGCCAGTACTGCAGAACGGCAATTTCATAGGTAAAGACCTAATATATAGCAGCTGTCTGTTAGAGATTTTACCACGGACATCACAAACCACGCATAAGGCAGAAAAGTGTATGAATCTTGCGACTGAACGGTTTCAGCTGGGTCGTGTGGAAGAGCTGCTGACCATGTTGGCGTCGCGGCTGGGCGCGGACCCGCTGGCGGAGGGTGCGGCGGGCGGCCCCGCTGCCGTGCTGCCCGCGCCCGCGCCGCCCGAGGCCGACGCGCCGCGCGACGGCGCCGGCACCGCCCGCAAGCGACGCTCCAAGGTGAAGAGTAACACTGTATCTGCGGCTACCGATACGAGTCGTTCCCGTCGCTAACGCTCGCGTGTCCGGCAGGCGCGGAGCAAGGGCGCCGCGCCCACGCCGCCCGCCACGACGCCGAGCGAGGCCCCCGCTGGCCCCACCAGCCCGGGCGGCAGCGCGTCGCAGCGGCGCCGGGACTTCGTGTAGCGCGCAGCGGCGCCCGGCGCGCGGCCGCACTAGCGCGGCGGGGCGCCGGGGGCCCGGAGCCCGCCTCCGCACTGTATATATCTAGTTATGATAATGTAGATATGATGTAGCCACACACGAAACTAGTAGACACGCTGCGTTACGCTTTTGGACACCGTGACACGGGACCCGACTCTGCTGTGATTTTAAGAACGAGCCGGCCCCAGGCGGTCATGTGGCACCGCCGTATGTCGTCTCAACTCACTGGCAATCTCCCCACCAACCAAAATTGTACATTGATATCTCCTCTTGGACATTCAACTGCCACACGTGGTATTTAAAATACATATTTCCATGATAAAAACGAAATAAGAATCAGCTCTACAATAGATCTCACTATCGTGCGTCTTTTTCCGATGATTGCCGAAGCGCATACCTTTTTTTTTCTTTTCTATACTTACGAGTTATAGGTTGTGGGTTCGAACCCAGACAAGCGCTTTACTTTGTGTAAATAATTTCATCACCACTGCTCTCAAAACGGTGAAGGGAAACATCGTGAGGAAAGCGGCCTGTCCTAGAACCAAAAATTCTAAGACATGTGACATCTACCAACCCGGACTGGGCCCGCGTGGTAGATTACAGTCCATTCCCTCTCAGAGAGGAGGCCTGTGTCCCAGCAGTGCTATGCTTATACCTTTTCTGTTTTAACTGTACACTGCTATCTACCCTTCAAGGAATACGGGCGTGATGTTATGATGATGTGATAATTCATCTTAATAAAACAAGTGGAGCCTAGACAATAAGGTGGAATTAAGTTCCTCTAAATGCTTCGCTATGATATTCGGTCAAATGCGGCACCCAGTTAATTTAGAATGTATTTCAAATAATAATATCATCATGAAAACAACGGCCATAAAAGATCTGGGGGTCACATTCGACCGAAAGCTCACCTTCCACGATCTTACTGCCGGCAGCTAAAGAAGAAGTTGGGCGTTGTCCTACGAAATTGCCGCGATTTTCACACCACATATGCCATCAAAATAATATTTAATGCGTACGTAGTAAATTAGAATCCAACTCCTGCGTGTCGAATCCACAAGCTACGGTCTTTTACTGGAAAAGGTACAAAAACCGTACCTTAGGTTTTTATGAAAGCGTAAACACACCTATTATCCTTACCTCTATTCGGATGCCTCGGTTATAACTCATTAGAGGTATCTAAGGCGAGCACAAGATCAGCTCACTATAGCCTGTGTTAACGCCAAAAAATGTAAAATAAAATAATTTGATTCTTAGGCCGTGTTCAGATAACCCGCGACGCCCACGCACGCCGCACACGCGTTGTGCCCGCCTTACACCCGCGCTCGCCACGCGCAAAATCAGCGCAAGCCTTCCACCCGCTTATACTACTAGTGACTGGACTATTTCGGTTATCCATAATTTTTTTACCAAAACAACAAGCCATGCTACTAAACTTGATCACAGTCAATGCGTCACTAGCCGAAGCGCGGGCGCAAGGCGTATGCGGGGTGGGTGCAGGGCGTGTGCGGGGTGTGCGCGGGGCTGGCATGAGGCGTGTGCGATTGGACTTCGCTAAATGCAAATTAAGATCTATTGATGTGTCTTAGGACTCAAATTATATACAACAAATTTGAAAGCGAGTTAGACGCGGGTGCTAACGCGCGTGGCTTGCGCTTAGTGGGCGCATGTAGTCTGAACGAGCCCTTATAGTCTGAAAGGCCTAGTACGCAAAATCATTAATTTATATATAGAAAAAGTTATTATGGTGAGCATTCGGTCGTTTCCAATATATCTTTCCCTCCCATAATAATTGAGAGATAAGAGGACGTATACTTCAGCCATCTCTGGTTGATGTCGGAAGCAGTTCGCAATCGCCATGGAGTCGACATTATTTACGAAGGACACTTCGCATAAAGACACCGCTGAAGTCACATATTCATGATTACGTGCGCGCGCCCACTATTTTTGGAACTTTTATAACCACATTATGTAGGGCTGCTAATACTGCTACCTTTTAACTTTGAGTGAACAATACTCGTGAGTGAATTGCAGTGATTTTGTGGCGACCAAAACACCGACTATTGAAGCCACGTGGAACCAGCTAAACCATTCACAACAGTATTCCAGGTCAGTCCTTACTCCCTTCCTCAACGACGAATGCTCTTTTCGAACGCGTCACGTAATTAGTAATGAACCCGCGCACAATACCTAAAGTCTCACCGTAAACGTACCTATCTAATAATATTTATGAACACTAGATAATTAACCCATTTTGTTTGGTTCGCCTTCGACCGGATTCCCTATGAACACTATACGTAAACCGCTACTTAGTGTTAATAACCGCATTTTCTATAGATCCATACCTTAGAATTAGGTCAAATACTTAGGTACCTACCTAAAATACTACCGCTACAGTTCTCAAACTCAAAGCATTTATTTCAAATCAACCAATTACAGGCACTTTTGAATTGTTAAATAGTCGGTCAGTCAGAAAAATGAAGCTAGTTGCCCATTCCAAAGCGTAGTAGGTAGGTACGTATGGAGAAGAACGGGCAAAAAACTCATTGGACACTCTTTTGATTATAAGTAAAACTACAAAAAAAAAAATTGGTTACCTTCATCATTCATTTTGAAATTATACATGTGATGTGATAACGATGTAAAAAGACGTGCACGTTAAAAGTGTCCGTAATAAAAACGATAAAAACAAAAAACAAACAATTCAAATTAAAATAAGCCGTGGCAGCCAAGAGGTGACCAGTCCCTACTGACGGCGCCCGTTCACGAACATAATGTATGGATCAGCACCATTCAGCTTAACCATTTTGAAGGGAACTTAATGATCCAACACACATCACTACCAGCGAGACATTTGAGTGAGCATGACACATACTCTCAGCCGCCAGGGCACATTTAAGTCAATGAAAAACGATCCTAGTAAATGGTAGCTTTATAGTAAATACATAGTGCTCATACATGTGCTATGCAATTATACATTACAAAGAGATTGAATTTATATAATGCAAAGATTGTTTTTACCTAACCTTACCGCTCCCGCAAATTTTATACACAACTTTGTTTCGTACTAGGTATACGAAAATATAATTATTAGGTAGGTACTCAATAAACATTTCCGCATAAGTCTCGAGCGTGAGTCATTTCTGATTTACTTATAAATCTCATCTCTACATTCATTACCAACATATTCTTTGCTAAGTCTACCCGCCATATTGATCTTTCAGTTTACGTAGGTATTATACCTACTTTATAAAAAAAAACCGGCCAAGTGCGTGTCGGACAATGCAAAATAAACGGTTCCGTAGTTTGGATTAATTTATCCCAAGAACAAACTTAACATTATAGTTGAAAAACATGTTCTCCAATACGTTCTAACCGCAAATTCAAGTTGGTCGACTATTACTCGTAAACTTGTAAAGCCCTGCCTATCACTTTGTATAGAAATAGCTATGTAAATAGCTATTCTTCCAAGAAATAGAAAGCGTCATGCTAAGCCTGCTGGTGTACCTACTTGTCAGTATTAGTCAAACTGTCCCACAAAAAGTTAAAGACAACCAACCCCAAACGTTATGATCCTCTTTGCTAACCTAAACACTAATTTCGACTTGCGAACAACACCGTGTTGTAATGATCTTGTGTGGGTGAGTCTTAGGCAACGTTTTGTATTCTAAGCAAGTAGTTCACAATAAATAATATGTAGGTTTCACAAAAAGTATAGATACCTACGACAGTAAAATTTAACATTCATGTTTGATAAATTAAAAACATATAACCACTACCAAACGGTAGGCGACTGCGATGCCGTGCTTCGTCCAAATGTGGGATGCATCCTCGAGTTAATAGAGACCCATAACTTGTACTGCTGACGAATTTTTGGCTGTTAGTTCAGCTACACCTATTGGTAACCAGCTCGTCAGTAGATACTGAACTAAGAATGAGTGAGTGTTATAAGCGTTTTATTATAATAAGTACGAAATGCGGCATGGTCGATTGATCAAGGTAAACTACGCTTATCTTGTCGGTCGTGGATGGGTGACCATCCATTTCATACCAAGACTCCTCCATGCCTCGGAAAGCACGATAAAAGAAGATCCAGGTGCACTAATAAAAGTTTTGATCTATTTTATTGGTTTCTCAATTTCTTCCTTCAAGGCCTTCACCTAGCTGTGATAGTTTTCCTTTTAATTTCGTTATACAGTGTGTCCCTGGAGGTATGGATCAAATCGAATAGAGGCGTGGGCGAGGTCATTTCCAAACTTTTGAACCCTGAGAATGTCGGTGCAATTTTTTAAGGTTCAAAGGTTACGACCAAATTTTGTTTTTTCAATCACTGCGCATAGTATTCAAAGAAAAAAATCATAAGAAAAAAGCTATCAGGGCTATCAATTTTTTCAGGACTTTGTTGAAGTGTGGGTCTATCCCGTGGTAATGTAGTGTAGTTAATACTTTTACACAGCTAGAAAACAAATCAATTTTACCACTTTGTCGGCGAGATTAATATGTATAACCATGCCAAATTATAGGTTTCTAGTACTAAGTCTCTCGAGTTAAGCTGCAGACGGACAGACGGACATGGCGAAACTATAAGGGTTCCTTGTTAACTACGGAACCATAAAAATGGAAGATTACGAAATTAAAATAAGATTATTTGAAGCTAAAATCCAGGCAATATAATTATGAAGGCATAACGTCCCTTTGTGATGTTTATAAAAATGTTCCTAACTACTACGAGCATACTTCGATCCAAGGAAACATTTATTATTATTTATTTAACTCTAACACAAATGACTCATATTGTTGTAAGACTTATAAAACTATGTTAGTAACATTTCACATTATAATGAATAAAATAAAACTAAAAATAATGAAACTAATTCAAGAACCTATAATTATGTCCGCTACCCGCTGCACCAGACCTGCAACTATGCATATGGGTCCAGTGCCGTTGGTGCTCTCCCGAATCCTTCGCATCAGGGATGCTGTTCTTTTTCGCATAATAGCTTGAAAGCTATCCGTATCTGCTTCAGCAAACATGCCCGATGCGCCACAGAACCGCGGGAGTCCCAACAGCACCTTATAAGCGTTATTGTACTGTACACCAAGAACGTTGTAGGCCCTCTGCGTATGTCTAACCCATAGACTGCACGTGTAGAAAGACTGGCAAAACACCTTGAACAGAGTGAGTTTCATTTCTCTAGTAGGTACATCGTGCAAACTTACGGGCCAGCATATTACATCGGATCGTCAACGCTCTTCGCTCCCTTTCTATGTCACTGTTATCATCCAAGTCCTCATTTACTATGTGGCCAAGGTACCTAAAATGCGATACTCTATTTAGTGGTACACCATAAAGAAACACCGAAGGAACTGTATTAGGCTTTTTAGTACTTACCCTAAACACCACAAGCTCACTCTTCCGCACATTGTACAATAAACCGTGAGACCGAGATTGAGGGACTCAGCAGCACCATATCATATCATCCGCATAGCTTATACTATTAACAATCTCACCATCAATAGAGCATCCGATACTAGTGCTGCTGAGCTCCTCGATCAACTTATTGACGTTTAGACTGAAGAGCGCAGGGGAAGTCAAACCTCCCTGTCTCACCCCACACTCCAACCCATACGCCCCAGACCATCTGACCTGGTTGATTTGTAGGTGTGTTTCTATCAGTACCCCGACCGAGTAGTCCTGACCGGGTGCTTGAGCGCCAGAATAGCAGTTTCCGTGGACAGCCCAGCTCTAAACCCGAATTGTGCATCATATAGATTGAGCTGTCCAGTTCCTCTTCGCTCAAGCACAACGTCAAGAACCTTTGCCGTTACAGTGGCTAACGATATTGGCCTATAATTATCTTTGCCTGAGATATCGCCGGTCTTGTTCTTGACTACGGGCACAAGTATCGTCTTCATCAGATGAGCCGGTAGATACGAGGGCCTCATAAAAAGATTATACAGCATAGAAAGGACTCTTGGGAGATGCGGACCAGCATAATGAAAATGTTCTATGCTAAGGGCATCGTGACCCGGAGATTTGCCCCTGGTCATTGACCGTATGATGTTCCGAATCTCTTTTCATGAGATATTAATCAGAGCACCAGACAATCTACTCTCAGTGACATAACCCCGTTCTTCCGACTGAAGCCGCGAAGTTATTCCAAAATGCCTCTTAAACAGGTTAGCAATCTCCTCAGGCTAAGTCATGCCATTAACGCTCACCGGAACCACTGGTTTTGGTTTTGGTATTTATGGCAGGCTCTGAAATATTGTTTTCAAAACTCAAACTCAAAGTATTTATTTCAATTAAACCATTTACAGGCACTTTTGAATTGTCAAAGAGTCGGTCAGTTAGTCAGAAAGTTGAAGCTAGTTGCCCATTCCAAAACGTAGATCTGCAATTATGCAGGAATTCAGTTAAAATTTAGACCAAATAATCGTTCTCGACCTTAAACTTAACAACTTTCGGCAGTGTTTATACCCGTTTCTCAAGGTTTTTCAAGGTCTCTGAAGGCAGATGCCGGTGGTGGTGGAGTAGATTGCCAGCGTTTCTAATTCCTCAACGGGTTAAACAAACGAATTTGTAAAGAATTGTATTATTAAGTGACACAAACTATCTATTCTAGTACCTATACATATTTCGCATTTTAAAGCAATATTTTCCACTGTTCATTTTCACTATAACAGATAACACTTGTAAACCCAACTATGTATTTTTGTATGATTGCTATAAGTATCTTCTCTACACTAGCAAAAGAGCACAGTTCTGCAGTAATGCTTTCTTCATTGTTTGAACATTTAGTACAATAACTTGTTCCTCATTGTACACTCTATTGAATATGAATCGTTAAGTAAGCGACAATCCAAACAACGTAATATTGTTGCATAACAGAGCTCCTCTTGTATAAGTTTGTACTGCAACGACTAAATTTTATACGCTACGAGTTTTCATATACTTAGGTGTAAGGCGTCGTCGAGCACGCAACGCTCGTACTCATCTCTATACGCAACGGACTCGCACATACATATCTACTTAATCAAAAATGGCGCACGAGTAATATCGTCCGGCCCACCTTATAATAAAATACTCTTAGGACGTGCACCGACTCGACCGTCCGAAGCGCCTGTTGTATAGTTACTGGTTGTTAACGTTTTTAAAGTTTATGAGATATTGTATAGGTAAGCGTAGTGTACTCGGGAGCGCTAGCGGCAGTAGTCCAGGGGAGGGGGAAGAGGCGGGGCAATGAAACAACACAGTCGCTTTAATCCTAAGTTTAATAATATATACAAAAGGAAATACATGACCGGCGCTAGCCTATGGCGGCGCGTGCTCGCTCCGCTCGCTACCGCCGCAGCGCGCGGCCGCTCGCGCGCCCGTCGCGTCGTATAGTGCCTTGACAGCGCGACAGCCGGGTGCACACCCGCGGAGAGATCTAAAGCTCTTTCGTCTGTCTCTAGCATATTATTTGTGAAGAAATTATGACAGTTTCGGATATTCCAGCTATTTGTATTGTTTTAACAGAATACAATATTAATACTGTAATAAAGTGGTTTTATTTATGCGTCCTGAAATAGAGTCCCTCATCAATGTAACTGAGTGTCAGAACGGATACTGGGCGTTCAGTCTAATCACGTAATGACACTAAACGATCGGATACAACGTTGAACATTGAATACACTGTGAGGCGGTGATATAAAACTTTCAGTAACTTTATAGCGTGGAACGACGATGAATATGATATATTTTATTTGTGAACAAAATGACTTTCGATGTTATAAATGCTGATTACCGAAACACTGCAATGGCATATTTCAAGGGCCAAGTAAATTCGTCCAGGAAAACGGTAAAAAAAAGAACATTTGAGGACGTCACTATGAGCGATGCAGCGCACGTGGTCTCACACCGCGCACTCTGCACGGCAACTCTGTCCTACTGTACAATGAGTTATTTTGTATCTTGTGCCGAAGTCATAATCGCCAAAGATGACAATTCTGTGTAACGTGGAGCAGCACTGCACGCAGCCCGATGGCCGCCCGCTCGTCGCTACTGGCGCTTGTCGACCAGCGCCGAGTGCTCACGCAGCCCGCCGGCCCGCCCGCTACTGGCGCTTGTCGGCCAGCGCCGAGTGCTCACGCAGCCCGACGGCCGTCCCGCTACTGGCGCTTGCCGGCCAGCGCCGAGTGGTCACGCAGCCCGCCGGCCCGCCTGCTACTGGCGCTTGTCGGCCAGCGCCGAGTGCTCACGCAGCCCGCCGGCCCGCCCGCTACTGGCGCTTGTCGGCCAGCGCCGAGTGCCCACGCAGCCCGCCGGCCCGTCCGCTACTGGCGCTTGTCGGCCAGCGCCGAGTGCTCACGCAGCCCGACGGCCGTCCCGCTACTGGCGCTAGCCGGCCAGCGCCGAGTGCTCACGCAGCCCGCCGGCCCGCCCGCTACTGGCGCTTGTCGGCCAGCGCCGATTGCTGCGACAGCGCCGAGTGCGCCGACGAGCAGATATCCTGCAACACACCCACGCGATAGTCCTATAACATCATCAGTTTTCAAATTCTTTCCTTCATCGAGACAGAACTCAATACCTTTTGAAGCAACGGCACTGGGCAGACTCCACCTTCTGCCCAGCCCTTCTTAACTATGTTGGGGTTGGCTTCCAGTACAACCGGATGCAGCTGAATATCATTATTTTACATGGAGCAACTGCCTATCTGTCCTCCACAACCCAGTTACCGGGTAATACGAACCCCTTTGGCACGACTGGTTGTAAGACTTTCGGGCTTCTGACTACCCGTAGCGACTGTCGAAGATCTACAAATGAAAGCCGGGTCCATCTCGATATATAATGGACGGTCACCCATCCACGAACCTTTCGCGGCAAGCGTAGCTTAATCTTCGATCGACGCGTGCGGCTGTTATTATTTAGCCACTATTGTATAGAAAACTATACGGGGTGGATTTTCGAGATGGGGCCGAAGGGCACTAAATATAATCCTATTGAATGACAATTTCAAAAAATATCAAAGTCAAAACGTTTATTGCGAACTACGTGTACAATGTTGGTGTTGTGTTGTGTTATCAAGCAATAGGATTGAACTTAGAGGGTTGCATTGATGATTAAAATTCTGTAAATACATACTTGTTGCAGTCGCGAATCATATTTTGTTCATATATGTTTGTCAACATACAACCTGACACTGACTTGCAAATTTTAAAAAACGTAAGAAAATTTTAATTTCGCGGGCTACCCTGTCGCGTCCCCCATAACCGTTGTAGCTGAGAAATTTTGATCTGCATTCACAGATTCTTTTAAAGTTGTACAGTCAGCAAGAGAATGGGCAATTTTTACAACTTTTGGAGATTACTCTTTAAGGATCGTATCATATATAGCGCACCCGCACCGTATGAAAAATAGATGGGTAGTAAAATCAAGCGTTAACATAAAGAGAAGCTGCTAGCGCCGCGCCGTAAGCTTTTGGAAAACTTAAACGCTAACATGAGGAGATTCGGGTAATTTAAAATGAAATGGATTGAACTGTCTCAACAGCTCTTTCTAGGCTTCCAAAAGCCTGGAGCGGTGATTCAAAGCCTAGCTATAAGAATCGGCGGTTTTGTGGACTGTAATAAACTTCATGTGGCAGTATATAAACATTGATTTTGAAGAAGGCTAAGTTTTGGTAAGAACATAGTGACAGGATGCAGCGCCTTACCTTTCTAGAAGTCTGGAGTCGCCTTCCTGCTGCTAGGGCCTTGCAGGTCCTCGACGTGTAGGTTAGCCACGCGGCGTTCCAGCGTGGTTTCACAAATAAACGATTCCTATATTCGAATAGGAATCAGCGTAACTTGATAAGTAGTTAGGTCTAGTTTGATATATAGACCCGAAAACCCGGATTTATCACCTTATCCAGATATATTAGCGGTATAAGCTCTGAAGAGATGCTTTCGCGGCAGCGGGTCACACCAAACTAGTCACTTTTAAAAAAAAATGGCGTCTTTTACGATCCTTCAACCTCCAGCCAAGTATTGCTGTTTCGCTATGACCAATGGTACGGAATGAATACGCTGCAGGAATGAATAGGAAGGAAGGTGACTGATGGGATATTTGTACCTACAACTGCCATATTCTAGAAAAGATTTGAAATATGTAGGTTTGGATATGAGCAATGTATATGGCGATAACAGAAGCCCTTATGGTTTTCCTCTGCGCGACTACGTTGCGCATCTCATAGGGCTCCCCGCTCCGCAGGGCCACAGTATAGATATGGACGGTATGGAAACTAAGCCTATTTTTTTTAATAATTACCTACGCTTCATTGGAGTGTTACTCTGTAACCCTTATGTAAATCCAAGATGCGGCAGCGAAAATTTTAAAATTTTTCGTCATGGGTGTCTTTTTCATAGTTTTCGAGGGTGCTAAATCCGACAGTGAGGTCAAAATGTAAATCCATGAAATCCATGTGGCTGCGAAAATTAAAATAAAATCATCATCGGTTTCTTTTTCATGGTTTTCGAGGTTGTTAAAGCCGATAGTTAATAGTGACGTTAAAAGGTAAATCAAAGATAGCGGCTGCAAAAATTTTCGTCATGGGCGTCGTTTACATAGTTTTCGAGGGTGCTTAAGCCGCTAGTGAGGTCAAAATATAAATCCAAGATGGCGGCTGCGTAAATTTTGAAATTTTTCCTCATTAGTGTCGCTTTCATAGTTTTGGAGGGTGTTAATTCCGATAGTGACGTTAAAATGTAAGTCCAAGATGGAATGAATACTGAATAACTGATCAATTTGTTTTCGTTCAACCCTATTGAAGATAGAATTTTACTCATTTTCCTTAGGTAGGTATCTACTTACATTAAATCCAGAAGCCACTCTGGTACTCCGTCGCGGGTGTCGTTCAAAATAATCCAAGATGTTCTCTTCGAGAACAGGTGAATATCAACGATAGTCTGGCGGTTCTTTCGAAATGGTTCGCAGCTAATATTCTTTTACTTATTCCGAACAAAAGTAAATGTCCTAAGTTTTCATTACCAAAAGTACCCGAAGTGGGTCTACATTTAAAACTTGATAGCAAGAAACTAGATGTTATTACGGAAACTGTATTTCTAGGAATTACTTTAGATTCAAAATTGCAATGGGGCGCCTACATTAGGATTAAGTTCAGCTGCATATGCAGTAAGAAAAATAAGACAGTTGACTTTGCTTATTTCCACAGTATTATGCCTTATGGCGTTCTGCTCGGCACCTAACGTAGATTCAATTTTCATTTTACAAAAGAGGACAATCCGCGCAATTTATAAAAACAGTCCTTACGAGTCTCGTAGAAACAAATTCAAAGAAATTGATATTTATACTAACTATGCCGTCTCTTTACATCTTAGAAAATATTTTGTATTTTCGCAAAAACTTAGGACTTTTCCAAATAAGAAGCGATTTCCATAATATAAATACACGTACCTAGTAAAAATTAAATTGTGATTTTAGATTAACTAAAACAAGCAACTCATTTCTTATAAACAGTATCCGCTTTTATAACTAGTTGCCAAAGTCAGTTACAGAACTTAACAATGGAAAGTTCAAACCCACATCAAACGTATCCTAAAAAAAAGCAAAAATACTTTAAAAAAAAACTTTTATTTAAATGCTCTAAAAAGAAGAAAATAAAATTTTCCTTTAATTTTTTTACTTTTTTACTTTAAACTATCAACTTATAACCTCATTATCAGTGATCGGAGTAGGTAGATTGAACTGGGGTCATTGATCCGAAACGTATATATTACTATGGACATTCCTCCGGAATTGGTGGATTATTAAAAAAAAACCGGAACTTATGTAGGAATTGTATTCTGCCAGAGTGGAAGGAGTCATTTGATGATTTGCCATCCTCAAAAAAAAGGTAGGAATTGTAATAAAATGAGCAATTTTATTCTTTATTATTCTTCCTATTTTTTTTTTGTCACGATTTGACAAAACCCAACGACCAATCAGAACAAAGGATCATGGGTGGTACAATAACCGGTTATCAGAACAATGCGTACGCCCGCCGACGACTCCGAATCCGGAAATACCGGAATTACTTTCCGGAAAAATGGCTTATCCATGTTATTCTTTCTGTGTGCATTTATGATACAAGTACTAAAAATCAATCTACCTACTCCGATCACTGCTCATTATACACAATTTATACGATCATAAAAGCTTATAATAGGCTTTTATTTTTATTATTTTATTTTTCTTGTGTAGACCTAGATTCTTCTATATTTTGTGAATGTGAGAACGTTGTAGGCCTAACTTGTAGACTGCAGATTTGGAGACCTTTTTCTATTTTGTTGAAAACCTGTTACTTGTTGACAGGCCTACACTGTCCTCCCATACCTATTAACACTCTAAGTTGAAAACATTGTAAAAGCCCACTATTTTTAAAAGAGTAACCGTGGAGTTTCTTGCCGGCTCTTCTCCATAGGAAACAACTAATTGGAACCGTGCACCTAGCTTCTGACGTTTCCATAAGTGCCCATGTAGGTTTATGTGAAATAAAATATTTTGATATCGTGGGCAGCCCCGAGCTTGCGCATGCGGTGGGCTGCGAAACTGACCGTGATCAATCACTCACTGTGTTGCTGCTAAAATGACTTGCAGTCCTGGCATTTGCGAGTTAATCTCACCTCGGTTGCGTTATATTCCGAGATTATTAGGCGCAGCGTAATAATCTTTTGCTTCCCGTAAATTGTCACCACTTATTCTGTACAGGCGCATTTGTACGTACTTGATACTTGGTATTGATAGTTCCTATCATTCATTGTGAAGTAGGTAGGTACTTTTATTATGTATATAATCGGTGTAATATTAGGTTGGGGAAAAAGTCTTTTCGCATTATAGTATGTATGAACTTGTAATAAAATCTCTTTGGCTATACTGGCTGGTTTTGGTATCATTGAAAGTTTAAATTTGAAGAACATAATTCCAAATTCAAATTAGGAAAATGTGTGATTTTTATTTGTTTTTCGTGCTGTCAAGATGAGTGAATCTAATGAAGAAATTCGATACATTTTAAAATGTTACTACAAAAAAGGTAAAAATGCAACGCAAGCCGCGAAAAAAATTTGCGATGTTTATGGACCTAGAGCAGTGTCTGTGAGAGTAGCACAAATTTGGTTTAAGCGTTTTCACTCCGGAAATTTTGATGTCAAAGATGCACGTCGCTCTGGTCGCCCTATTACGGATAAAATAAATGCCATTTTTGAAAAAAGTGGGTGAAGATCGGCATATCGGTAGTTACGACGTAGCTGAAGAACTGGGAATTGACCACAAAACAGTTTTGGCACATTTGAAAAAAACTGGGTACACAAAAAAGCTCGATATTTGGGTACCTCACGAGCTCACTGAAAGAAACCTAATGAACCGTGTACTCATTTGTGATTCTTTATTACGACGTAATGAAACCGAACCATTTTTGAAGAAGCTGATAACTGGTGATGAAAAGTGGATCACGTACGACAAGAACGTGCGAAAAAGGTCGTGGTCAAAGGCCGGTCAGGCTTCACAGACTGTGGCGAAACCCGGGTTAACTCGCAACAAGGTGATGCTGTGTGTGTGGTGGGATTGGAAGGGCATTATTCATTATGAGCTGTTACCACCAGGCAGGACCATCGATTCTGAACTCTACTGCGAACAACTGATGAGATTAAAGCAAGAAGTTGAGAGAAAGCCGCAGGAATTAATCAACAGAAGGGGTGTGGTTTTTCGTCATGATAACGCTAGACCTCACACATCTTTAGCCACTCAGCAAAAATTAAGAGAGTTTGGCTGGGAGGTGTTAATGCATTCGCCGTATAGTCCTGACCTTGCACCTTCAGATTTCCACCTGTTTCGGTCTCTTCAGAATTCTTTAGGCAGTGTCAGGTTAACATCACGAGAGGACTGCCAAAACCACTTGTCGCGGTATTTTGATCAGAAGTCCCAAAATTTCTATAGCCTTTTATTTCTAAGATCATGTCCCTACCTACAAGATGGCAAAAAGTTATCGAACAAAATGGTACCTACATACTTTAGTTAAATGTAAATAAACTATATTAAAAAATGTTTTGAATTTTCTTAAAACATGCGAAGAAACTTTTTCCCCAACCTATTATATTATTAAAGCAATTTTTATAAATACATGGGTTCATTTACTTCCTTTGCCCATAGTACATAAGGTGCATCTATTCTTACACGAAATATTTTAAGATATACAACTCTAGTACAGAACCTTTAGACACGAAAAAAATATATGAATCTAAATGTATTTTATTTCTCGTAATTATTATAATTATAAAACTGCTTGACACATTTTGCATTAAACCTTTACTCCCTATTCTACGAAAGACCCGCCCGACGCGGCGACTTAAGCGGCGCGCGCCGCCGCCGCGTGGCGTGCGACGTGTCCTCGTGTCAAGCGACGTGTCCTCGTGTCGTGCGACGTGTCCTCGTGTCAAGCGACGTGTCCTCGTGTCGTGCGACGTGTCCTCGTGTCAAGCGACGTGTCCTCGTGTCGTGCGACGTGTCCTCGTGTCATGTGACGTGTCCTCGTGTCGTGCGACGTGTCCTCGTGTCAAGCGACGTGTCCTCGTGTCGTGCGACGTGTCCTCGTGTCAAGCGACGTGTCCTCGTGTCGTGCGTCGTGTCCTCGTGTCAAGCGACGTGTCCTCGTGTCGTGTGACGTGTCTTCGTGTCATGTGACGTGTCCTCGTGTCGTGTGACGTGTCCTCGTGTCGTGTGACGTGTCCTCGTGTCGTGTGACGTGTCCTCGTGTCGTGTGACGTGTCGTCGTGTCGTGTGACGTGTCCTCGTGTCGTGTGACGTGTCCTCGTGTCGTGTGACGTGTCCTAGTGTCGTGTGACGTGTCCTCGTGTCGTGCGGCGAGGCGCGCTGCTGAGGCTGTGCTCGCACGCACGTCGCCGCGCGCGCAACATGCTAGTCACGCGACGCGCGGCGCCACCGCATGTCGTGTGACGAGACCTCGTTTCGTGTGCGTGTCCTCGTGTCCTCGGGTCGTGCGGCGAGGCGCGCTGCTGAGGCTGTGCTCGCACGCACACGCACGTCACCGCGCGCGCAACGTGCTAGTCACTGCGTGTCGTGACGGTTACCGCACTCCAGTGTGTGTGCTGCAGAACGCAAACACCAGCCGTCACCTCCTGCTACATGGGACCTAGCAATATCACTGGTGAACTGCAGTGGACGTACAAAAATACACCTCTGCCTACCTCTACGGGGAATGCAGACGTGTGTGTTATAAATAAACTAACGTAGGTAGACTTCGTAACCCGATCTAGTTTTATTTTAATAGCTCATGGCTTACAATAATACTAAATTTGAATTTAAAATACAAAACCACCTAAACCTAAGTAGGTACATTATTAAATTCCCTTCTTCAAGTTTTACGATTAGGAACCTAGGTGCGATTATAACAAAGTTTAATCCTACTCTACAGTACCTACACATCTGTAAACTATATAGGTAAATACTAATAAACAGCTGATAGGTGCAACTCGAATTCGCATAAGTTAAAGACCTCTGTGAGGGTACGAGTGCGTCAAGTCGTATCCGTCAGTTGATTTAAAAGTCAAAAATCTTACCAGAGATAAGCAGTCTCGGACATACCTACTATTAAAGGTACACACTGTTTTTTTAGAATTTCCTTACCTACATAAACCTCAATGTCGTTGCCCAACCGAACCGGAAGAATCACATCACGAGCGGCACTCGCGAGGTAGGTACTTAGTGCCTCCCTATGATACTTGTTATTGTAGCACACCACCATGTTCTGGTAATCCTGTTTGGAATACCTATAGTTTGGCATTGTTGCGTTAGTTGCCCGAAGCCCGACGCGAGTTAGCAAAGACGTGTGCGATGCACCGCGCGGGTCGTGCCGGACTGAAGAGGAGCGGCAGAGGGAGGTGCGCTCTACCCTTTGATCATTCATAAAAACCGCGCGCCGTCTTATGCCGCCGCCCGCTTCAATGACAGTAAATACAACGTAGTAACTAGCGTAAAGGATGTTATAAAATAAGGAGGCAGTATTTTTTGTTTAAAATAATAAAAAAATAAAAAAAATAACATACATAGATAAAATTAAAATAAAATATTTCTATGGCTTCTGTACCAGTGGTGTACCTCTTAAAATATTTCGTGAATGAATAGGTATTCCTTACATATTTTAAGACAATCATTTTTCAGGAGTAAACTCCAGTCACGCCTCAAAGCTGACAAGCTCATTATTTTTTTTTGATGACAATTCATCCGATTTTATAAAAATATCAATGGTCTTCATTGTATCAACATATCCATCCATCATAAAAAAGTGGACCCTTACTGCCCTGTCTCAAAAATCCACCATGAATTTATTTACTTGATATCAAAATAGCATACACCTATGTCCAATGTTGAGTTGACATCGACCTGAAACCTTTTTAAAGGCCTCACCATTTTATGAATGTAAAAAAAACATTGTGAGTGTCAATGTCACATTTTTTATTCGGTCTGACGCTCAGAACTTTAACTAAAGCATAGAAGGAAGGCTAAAATAAAAATTCAGTAACTGCCTTTAGTCTCATTCTATCTTATGGCAAGAAAAAGGATGTTAGAATGAGATCAATGATTCGCACTTTGTTTTACTTTTTTGGCTAGTCTTAAGATAACCTGTCATTTAGTTATATTGGTTATAATTCAACCCGCCCAAATTAGGTAGTACTTTGCTTCAGAGTGTGACAGTTCGGTCATTGAACAATTTGACTTGTTAGCGTGTTCATTGTTCATGAGTTTGTAGTAAACTCCCATGGTTACATGACATTTTTATAATAATTATGTTGTTAGATTGCACGAATTCTTTCTATAAATATACATAGTGAGTGTGTGGACTCGGTGGTATAATGTCTTGTGTGGTTGGGGGCTGCAAGTCCCATTCTTTACGAAAAGAAAACAACCAACAACTATTGACTTTCCATCGGTAAGTTTTTGTCATACGAGGGCGGGTCAATAAGTCCGTGACTTTTTGAATTTCTGACCTCTTTACTGAAACAGCAACACTGCTCCTGTTAACAGGCATCTGTCAGTTGACTCCTGTCAAAATTTAAACTTGCTGCGTCAGTTAGTTTGTGTTTGACAGCTATTTTTATCAGAATACTCACTAATTTGAGGAGAAAATGGAAAAAAGTGAATTTCGTGTGCTTATTAAGCATTATTTCTTGCGAAAAAAAACCATTACCGAGACCAAGGCTAAGCTTGATAAATACTATGGGGACTCTGCACCATCGATTTCAATGGTAAAAAAGTGGTTTACTGAATTTCGTTGTGGCCGTACAAGCACTGAAGATGCCGAACGTCCTGGACGCCCAGTTGAGGTCTCTACACCCGAAACAATCGAAAAAATTCACGATATGGTGTTGGCCGACCGAAGATTGAAAGTGCGAGAGATTGTGGAAGCCGTAGGGATCTCGCATGGCTCAGTGGTTTCAATTTTGAATGATCACTTGGGCATGAGAAAGCTTTCCGCAAGATGGGTGCCGCGTTTGCTCACAGTCGACCACAAACGCAATCGTGTAACAACTTCACAGGAAGGTTTGGCGTTGTTTAATCGCAATATGGAGGAGTTTTTGCGCCGTTTTGTAACCGTGGACGAAACATGGATCCATCACAACACACCAGAGACCAAACAACAGTCAAAACAGTGGGTTTCTAAGGGTGAATCGGCGCCGAAGAAGGCCAAGGTGGGTTTGTCAGCCAATAAAGTTATGGCGACTGTTTTTTGGGATGCACGCGGGATAATCCACATTGACTACCTTCAAAAGGGAAGAACAATCAATGGGGAATATTATGCCAACTTATTGGACCGATTCAATGACGATTTGAAAAAAAACCGACCTCATTTGGCCAAGAAAAAAGTTCTTTTCCACCAAGAAGACAATGCAAGGGTGCACACATGTGCAGTTGCCATGGCAAAAATCCATGAATTGGGCTATGAATTGCTCCCTCATCCGCCCTATTCTCCAGATTTGGCTCCGAGCGACTACTTCTTGTTCCCAAACCTGAAGAAATGGCTTGGTGGAAAAAGATTTGACTCCAATGATGAAGTCATCTCGCAAACAAAGGCCTATCTTGAGGACCTCGACAAATCATTTTTTTTGGAAGGGATAAAAAAATTGGAGAAGCGTTGGACAAAGTGTATAGAGCTCAAGGGAGACTACGTTGAAAAATAAAATTATTTTTTTATCAAAAAATCTGTGTTTTATTCCAAAAGTCACGGACTTATTGACCCGCCCTCGTATTATTTGTCGAATGCGAGCTGATAACCGAATATAAATATAAAACAAGGTTTGCTGAATCACTTTGTAGTGGAAAGCAGTCGTAATAACTATTTCATTAGAAGTCATAGCGACTATTCGGAAATTTCTTTGAGGTTATCATAAATATGCATAGTGACGTAAATAATATTGTCGATACTTTTATTTTACAATTTCTTAAGACGATGTGAAAAAAAAAATGATGGGTAAATCGCATTGGTAGTAGAAATTGAAGTCCGACAAAAGCATAGTCACATTTGCTCCAAGCATTTTACTTTGGATTCATTTATGTGGAATGAAACTGCAAAATGGAGACAACTAAGATATTTAAAGATATTAACATCATGACGGTACCTTGTCAATACAACTAGGAAAACATCATATACGTAAGGAAAAATCTACATCTTTTTAGTAAAAGAGGTGAAAGACACAAATAGTTCAACGAGGTTTCAGGCTGGCTAAAGTAGACTCATCTTTCATGGGGTACTGTTTAATATGTTACAATAAAATACCTCCCCATATACTTTAACTGAATAAAACGAAATTTAAATCTTGTATAAAACGCACACTATGCAGCCAAGCATATTATAAAATGGCTAATTATTTTGCAGACGACTAACAACTTAAAGGGCTACTAACTATTTGCTACTAGAAATCATAGGCGAGGTACTATAAATAATGAAATGGTGACCAATATTAACAGTAGGATAGGATGCAAGAGCGAGCGAAGCGAGCTCGGGACTTGGGGCACTCTGACTCGGACTGGTTAGGTTAGAAGGGGATGGCGGGGTCTGGAAGACCCCGCCGTCCCCTTCGTGGTTATTTTTTTTCAACCGACCAGAAGCAGGAGCCCCGCGAAGCGGGGCTCCGTCGGCTACGCCTTATTATTATTGCCATTCAGAAATAGGAGGCCTCGCCAAAACAGAAACTCGATGCCAGTTTAAATTAAAACAAAGCTAACAACTGATTATTAAGCTGCTACTTTCCACTTAAAATTATTCTTCACTGTAGCTGCCAACCGACTATTTTTGCTACCGGCTTTAATTATTTTTTAATCCCAATTTCAGATTAATTTGTCGCCGCGTTAAATACACGCCTTATAAAATTATAAGTTGGGGATTACATCGCTAATAAAAATGCTTGGCTCAAGGCTGGTCCTGCTCCATAAGGGCGCATAAACTAATGGATTAGCATTTGAAACTACTGTTGAAACTGCTGAAGATTGTAAAAACTATCTTTGCATTGTATAAATTCAAGCTCTCAGTATCGTATAATTGCCTAGCACATGTGTGAGCACTATATGTACCTACTATAAAGTTACCATTTAATAGGTTCGTCTTTCATTGACTTGAATGTTCCCTTACAATATACAAAGCTAAACCTATATCTGATTGGACATTATCATTGTTATTACAAACATGATTTTATACCTACTACATATACTTACTCGTTATTTTTTTAAATTTACAGACTTACAAGTTAAAGTTAATGTAGGTCTGCACTTATGAATACCTCGACTGACTCGACCTATTCTATTTAAAATGTCGTCCATTACATTTTAATCTTAGATCTTAAGCTGTAACAAATAGTCGAATTTTAAAATAAATTAAATTTTCCCCTAAAATCTGTTGATTTATTTGAAGATTAATAATTTCCCTGTGCTCATTTGTTCACGATTTTTGCTATAATTTATATATTTCAAGAAATATTAATATATCCCATCACAGACATTCATTATGGCAATTAATGCATGTCATCGATAAAAGACAATGCGTAAAATTGGTGCCTTTTGTTTTTTTGGCCGCAGACGATCGAATGTGAAAAAATCGGTGCAGAATAATATTATGAATGAATCATTGTATGGGCTCCTGTAACGAAAACGCAGTCCGAACTGAGTTATACCAGTTTAAAGATTAACTAATATTTTCATATATTATGGAATAATTCTTGTTACGAAGCATATTTTTGACCTTCCCAAGCGATATTCACCATTTAGTTACTACTTATATCTTCAAATACATGTTTACATTTATTTATTTATTGCACCGATTTTTTCATATTTGATCGAATGCCGCCAAAAAACAAAAGGCTAAATACTACTACTAAATTTGGTCATTGTCTTTTATCGACGTTGAAAGTGCGTGAGTCACATCATTAGTCAGAATAAAATTAGTGACAACTAGCGAATGCAATCCGGTTTCACCAAAAACCGAAAAGCCGGATTTTTGACATATTTGAATTTATAAAAAAACGGGTTTTTTTCCACGTTTCCGGGTTTTCGAGTTTTTTTATTATTTTCGAGTTTATAATATGTTCAAATGGCAATACCACTACACCACCTGTCAGTCAAAAGATTTTTTAACATCTATCGTAACGAAAATCGTCACTGACGATGATGGTAGTGACAGGATCCCTTTGGCAGCATAATTATAATTGTTTGGACACTGCTTATTCAATTACTACTTTCCAAAGTTTTAAAAAGGAGCATTTGCGTGAATTGAAGAAACCACCAAAAGGTTGTACTGCATCTTCTTTATCTGCGTCAAATTTAGAAATTGAAAAAATGGTGTTATGTGAAATGGCATTGCACGAGAATGGCGGTGGACGCGGCCGTTTTTTAACAAAGGCATACAAAATAATACGATCAAGCCAACAAGTGTTGAATCAGAACAAGCATTTTATACAGCTGGTTATTTCTGCAACAAAATACGGTCTCGTCTTAATGATTCTACTCTATATGCTTTACTTTTCTTAAGATCTCACTTTCTTACCAAAAACGTTTAAGTAAATAGTTTTTAAAGAAAATCTGTTGATTTTTCAACCTCTGTTTAAGAGATGACTTTTTGTTTCACTTGATTTTTAGAATGATTATTTCTATTTATTAATTAGAATAATTAACCCGATTGCAATTAGTATTGATCGCTTTTAAAACACTTATTTCTACGTTATATTATCTTAATTAAAGGTTTCAGTTATGAAAAACATTGAGTATCTCAGCTATTGTAACTGTTTGGTTTCATTTTAAAAGTTTGAGTTTTATAATTAAAGAGTTTATATTATGGTTAATTTTATACCAGATTTTCAGTGTTATAAAATGTTGATTTTATAATACTTTTTTCATGCGTGATACTTATAATTACTTTTTTTTAATTTAGTTTATCTTTTACATATTTTTTTTTAATTTTGTACCTACTTAGATTATGCACAAAAAGCAAATACTTAAACCTTTTACTTAAACAATTTTCTGCATTTTCATTTAAATTGTGAATTATGTATTTCTTTTTAGTACACGTTTTTATTTAATAAGTGAAAAGATTCAAGATGTAGGCCGCCTGAATTTCACAAGCAGTTTAAAATATCATTGAGACAAAGAATTCAAAAATCTTTTTTTAAACCGGTTTCGCCGGAAACCGGGTTTTTTGAAATGAAACCCGAAATAAGAACGGGTTTTATTTATGGCCGGTTTTGCATTCCCTAGTGACAACCTACAAAATTTCGAAATGTCTTTTGTACGCGTGTCCTTCTCTAACATATCAGCAGCCACCATAAGTCAAAGTGAATCAAATATATTGAGGTCAGTTGCTATTTTCGCCTTCCTTCTATGCTTTAGTTATTGTTCTGAGGTCTGACGTGTAAATAAGATGGCTGAATGTCATTCTGCGGTATTGACATTACTGCTGAATAGGTAAAACAGATTCCATTGTGCAATGAGCAGACAAAAATAGCTCTTAAGGAGGATGCGCCAAGGTAGCCCGCAAAATTCAATTTTCTTACGGTTTTTGCAATTTGCAGGTCAGTATCAGGTTGTATGGTGATCTAAATGTGATTCGCGACTGTACCAAATATGGTTTCAACAGAATTATGACCATTAGAATCAGCAATACAACTCCTTAAGTTAGAATTGCCCTCAAATGTCATGATTTCATGAAATAGTCCTTCAATAGGATAATATGAAATTATAGAGATGTATTAATGATTTTTATGATTATAATTAGATAAATAATTTTTTGATACGGCCGCGAATCTTATTTAGATCAACATACAACCTGATACTGACTTGCAAATAGCAAAAACATGTAAAAAATAATGTAATTCGCGTACTACCTTGACGCATCCCCCTTAAGGTGAGAAAAATATTTAGTATGCGAGTGTACCTGGTAAGAGAACTGCGGGAACTGCTCCTCCTGGATGCGCGCGAGGCTGGAGTCGTTCTCTGGCGGCGTGAGTTCCACGGACTCGCCCGTGAACTCCGAGTCGAAGTAGCGCGTGTCGGTCTCCGACTCCACCTGCGGCTTGAAGGGTGGCGGGATCTTCTTGGCCACCAGGTCGGCCCAGTTCACAGACGCGAAGAACGGGTGGTTCATGATCTCGCGCGCATCGTCCGGGCCGGCGCCCAGCCGGTTGGCCGGCTCCTTGGTCAGCAGCCCCGCCAGCAGCGCGCGGCACGCCGCAGACAGCGCGCGCGGGAACCGCACCTGCGCACACTCGCTGTAGCCCGCGCACGCGCACTCGCACGCGCGCGCGGGCGGCCACTCACCTCCTCGCTGAGGATGAGCGAGAACAGCACGTCGTGGTCGCGGTTGTAGAAGGGCAGGCGGCCGCACGCCATCTCGTACATGACGACGCCGGTGCCCCACCAGTCCACGGCCGGCCCGTAGTCCGTGTCCTCCAGCACCTCGGGCGCCAGGTACTCGGGCGTGCCGCAGAACGTCTTGGTGGTGCGGCCGTACGTGATGTTGACCTGCGACAGGCACGCGTCAGTACTGAGTGCGGGGGGTGGGGTCGCGAGCCCGCTAGCTCCCTACCTTGCACAGGCCGAAGTCCGCAATCTTGATGTGGCCGTCCTTGTCCAGCAGCAGGTTCTCGAGCTTGAGGTCGCGGTAGATGATGCCCTCGGAGTGCAGATAGCCGAGCGCGGACACGATCTCTGCGCCGTAGAAGCGCGTGCGCTCCTCGCTGAAGGACCGCTCGCGCGACAGATGGAAGAACAGTTCGCCGCCGTTGGCGTACTCCATCACGAAGCACACGCGGTCGGCCGTCTGGAACGAGTAGCGCAGTGCCTGCGCGGAAAGCGGTTGTTTTTCCACTGGATTTTCAACTCTCGTTCTTGAGCCGAGCATTGAAAATCCAACAGAGTACATCCCAGCGCATCAAAACAATACACTGTTGAATTTTCAACTCTCGGCGCTATGCAGCGCGTTGAAAATCCAGTACGCGATAAAAAATCGCCCGTGAGTACGAGGGCTTACACACCAGTGTCGAGGCGGCCATGCACACTTCACAAGCTGCTTTTCACCGTTCTGTTAACTTACACACCAGTGTCGAGGCGGCCATGCACACTTCACAAGCTGCTTTTTACCGTTCTGTTAACTTACACACCAGTATCGAGGCGGCCATGCACACTTCGCAAGCTGCTTTTCACCGTTCTGTTAACTTACACGTGTCGAGGCGGCCATGCACACTTCACAAGCTGCTTTTCACCGTTCTGTTAACTTACATACCAGTATCGAGGCGGCCATGCACACTTCACAAGCTGCTTTTCACCGTTCTGTTAACTTACACACCAGTGTCGAGGCGGCCATGCACACTTCACAAGCTGCTTTTTACCGTTCTGTTAACTTACACACCAGTATCGAGGCGGCCATGCACACTTCACAAGCTGCTTTTCACCGTTCTGTTAACTTACATACCAGTATCGAGGCGGCCATGCACACTTCACAAGCTGCTTTTCACCGTTCTGTTAACTTACACACCAGTGTCGAGGCGGCCATGCACACTTCACAAGATGCTTTTCACCGTTCTGTTAACTTACACACCAGTGTCGAGGTGGTCATGCACACTTCACAATCTGTTTTTCACCGTTCTGTTAACTTACACACCAGTGTCGAGGTGGTCATGCACACTTCACAAGCTGCTTTTCACCGTTCTGTTAACTTACACACCAGTGTCGAGGCGGCCATGCACACTTCACCAGCTGCTTTTCACCGTTCTGTTAACTTACACACCAGTGTCGAGGTGGTCATGCACACTTCACAAACTGCTTTTCTCCGTTCTGTTAACTTACACACCAGTGTCGAGGTGGTCATGCACACTTCACAAGCTCCTTTTCACCGTTCTGTTTACTTCATCCTGCTGTTTCAATCTTTATGATGTTTAGCAATCCGATGTAAATTTGCTTGTGAAAAGGTCACGTGCGTCCCTTAAAAGGCGCGCCGAAGGAGCCCACCGCATGAGCCCGGTAAACCGAACGAACAATAATTAATCATACAGAGAGTTGTTCACTAGATTGTAATTTGATATTGATCATTGCTTCATTTTTAATTCTTATTGTAGTAATTTTATTCTTGGTACAGACGCGGTGGGGGGACTTCGCGTATGTCTGTCTGTCTGAACGCGATAAACTCAAAAACTACCGAACAGGTTTGCATATGATTTTTACCAATGGACGGAGTGATTCATGAAGAAGGTTTAGGTGTGTTTTGTGTAAATTGGCTGAAATATGACGATGATTGTTGAAGATGTCGGAAAAAAACTTGCCGACTGGGAGCTTTACTGGTGTACGCCGCGTAAACCAATAGTTATAGTTATTAATTCGGTTGTTTTTTTTTTTTGTTTGATACTTCAGTACTCCTTAATTTATAAACCGATTTGAAAAATTCTTTTTTGGTTTGAAAGGGTATACTTATAGGGTGGTCTCATACAAATTTGGTCAAGTTGTGATGACTAGTTTATGAGTTCGCTTCAATAATACGTATTTTTTTCCACTTAGTGTATGTTGATGATGTTATAAAAACTGCCTGTCACTGTTATTTACTTAGCAAGTGAAGGTATACAAAGGAAAATCTCGTCAAGTATGAAAAAGAAAACCCAGGGCGAACAGATACAGGATGTAGCTCAGAATTTTAGTGATATTTAATGATATCATTCTGTAAATATTTTATTATAAGATTCGATGGCTACATGTGTGATAATGATATTTGTTTAACATCAGGGGGGTTCATTTTTCTTAAAGATATCTTTGATTTGGGTATATCCGACGATATAAATACATACAGACATAAATATACTCACGCCCATAATCCCATAAAAGTAGGCGGAGACTGCAGATTGTCAAAATCAACTATCCGCAGCTTACTTTTCGCCGCTTTTCTGCGAGACTCAAAGTGATAAGTGGCGAACTCTGTCGCCGCCGTTGAATGTTAAGAGTCCTCTAAGTCTCTAAGGGCCCGTTGTTTGATCAGTAGTCAAACATACTAACAGTTAAAATGCGTTAGTTAAACTAACAATTTGTTAAAAATGAGAGAAGTAGGTATGTTGTTTGACAAATGGTTGGTGGTTTCAACTAGCGAATGCAAAACGGTTTCACCGAAAACCGAAAACCCGGTTTTTTGGTATATTTGAATTTATACAAAAAAACGGGTTATTTTTTCACGTTTCCGGTTTTTCGAGTTTTTTATTATTTCCGAGTTTATAATATGTTCAAATGGCAATACCACTACACCACCGGTCAGTCAAAAGATTTTTTAACATCTATCGTAACGAAAATCGTCACTGACGATGACGGTAGTGACAGGATCCCTTTGGCAGCATAATTATAATATTTTGGACACTGCTTATTCAATTACTACTTTCAAAAGTTTCAAAGAGGAGCTTTTGCGTGAATTGAAGAAACCACCAAAAGGTTGTACTACATCTTCTTTATCTGCGTCAAATTTAGAAATTGAAAAAATGGTGTTATGTGAAATAGCATTGCACGAGAATGGCGGTGGACGCGGCCGTTTTTTAACAAAGGCATACAACAATACGATCAAACCAACAAGTGTTGAATCAGAACAAGCATTTTCTACAGCTGGTTATTTCTGCAGCAAAATACGGTCTCGAATTAATGATTCTACTCTATATGCTTTACTTTTCTTAAGATCTTACTTTCTTACCAAAAACGTTTAAGTAAATAGTTTTTAAAGAAAATCTGTTGATTTTTCAACCTCTGTTTAAGACATGACTTTTTATTTCACTTGATTTTTAGAATGATTATTTCTATTTATTAATTAGAATAATTAACCCGATTGCAATTATTATTGATCTCTTTTAAAACACGTTTAACGTTTTCTACGTTATATTATCTTAATTAAAGGTTTCAGTTATGAAAAACATTGAGTATCTCAGCTATTGTAACTGTTTGGTTTCATTTTAAAAGTTTGAGTTTTATAATTAAAGGGTTTATAATAAGGTTAATTTAATTTAATAAATATACTTTTTTTCATGCGTGATACTTATAATTACTTTTTTTTCTGTTTAGTTTATCTTTTTCATAATTTTGTTAATTTTGTACCTACTTTGATTATGCACAAAAAGCAAATACTTAAACCTCTTTTTCATAATTTTGTTAATTTTGTACCTACTTAGATTATGCACAAAAAGCAAATACTTAAACCTCTTTTTCATAATTTTGTTAATTTTGTACCTACTTAGATTATGCACAAAAAGCAAATACTTAAACCTATAGAGGTATGAGGAACAGGGTGTAAAGTTCACTCATACTCTACGGAAAAGGGAGGATTCTCCGACCAGACGGGTGTTGTGTCTGGTGGGCAACTGCCCGACGGTTGACGTCGGGACGTTGTATATATGCTAGTCGCGCGGTAAACTCTGCTTGCGCGATGCAGGATTTGCGTGACGTCAGTATGACGTGTAGCTCGCATGTGGCGATGTTGATACCGCTACAAAACCTTTTACTTAAACAAATTTCTGCATTTTCATTTAAATTTTGAGTATGTATTTCTTTTTAATACATGTTTTTATTTAATAAGAGAAAAGATTCAAGATGTAGGCGGCCTGAATTTCACAAGCAGTTTAAAAATATCATTGAGACAAAGAATTCAAAAAAATCTTTTATTAAACCGGTTTCACCGGAAACCGGGTTTTTTGAAAGGTAACCCGAAAAAGAAACCGGGTTTTATATCTGGCCGGTTTTGCATTCCCTAGTTTCAACTACAAATGCAAAAACGTACTAAGTACAAAAAAAAAATGTCAATTTGCTATAAAAGTTAACCATGCGCAGACATAGTTAAACTTTGACAGCTATTGACTATTGTCAAGTGACTAATGGTCATGTTTAACTATGTATCAAACAACGGGCCCTTAGTCGACTTTTACGACACATCGAGAAAGAAAGAAAGAGAAAGAAAAAATATTTATTGGGACTCGCACAGGATTAACAGAAACTAAACTAAACACACTCAAAAAAAACAAAAAATATAAAAATAATAAAATAAAAGTAAAATGAAAATAACAACAGAAAGTACGAGACCAAAAGGCCCCTATCTCAGCATGATGCTGCGACATTTAAAAAAATAAGCGTCGCAGCGCTGGTATTCTGATAGGGCCCGCTGCTGTGGTGTCACCACAGACAACTTAGCCCCGTAGACACCTCATTAAGAACATTTTGTTCGAATATACTATCGCCAAAAGTCAGGGGGGGCCGAGGTGCAAAGAGAGATGTGATTGGTTATTTCAATGTCACATGTCATACGTCAAATGACTCATAGTACTGCTTAGGGTTGGTATGAGACTCGATATTTTTATCGATAAGCAACATTTGTAAGTACTTAGATTTATTTATGTATTGAAAAAGGTACACTGATCAAATACTCATCTCACATTACAGCTCAGAGAATAGAAAGGAATAAGTATAGAAAGAGTCGTAGGGTGCTTAAAGGAGTTTAGGTAAAATAAAGGAATGGCGTTTATTGCAAAAAATACTATAATTACAATATTATGTCAAATAAAAAAACTGTTTTCAGTGTAAAAAAAAAAAACAAGCATTTAGATTAGTTGGGGTCAGCAGGAATGCTAGGAATGTGCAACCCCAACATTGATAGTGTAAAATGTTTCCTATTTTTTCTATTGGTTCATAAAGTGTATAAGTTTTGTGTACACATGTCGTACAGTATCTTTGGGGTTCGATTTTCTTTTCATTTCATTTCACCTGGTTCTGTAGCACTTATCCCAATTTTCTTTAATTCTAGGCATTTTGGAAATCTTAAAAATAAAATAATGATTATTTATTTATTTTATGTTTGTGGTAACATATCGATATTTTATTTGTAGATTTGTTATCGATTCATCATCACTAGTAAACTGTTACCGATAATAGAGCGAGATAGTCATATATAAATTAAAACGTGAAAGAAAGAGATTTTTCAAAAGACATCAAAAAGCGCTACTGCACTTTGGCATTTCTTTCGTATTCAAATAATTTCGTTAAATTAAATTTTGTAATTATTTTATGCTTTTATAACTTACCGGTGAAATGTAATGCCATCTTTGTGTAAGCTCGAAGTTTTGCTACATTTTCCGCACCATTTCACTGCACAATACGGCATTTTGAATATTCTTTTCGATTTTTAAAAGTTCAGAATAATAACTAATTACGTCAACATTCAGTTAAGGACTGACTGGCGCTTCCTAGACGAGTTGGGGGCGTGGCAATCACATATGAGGCCGTAGAGCTAATGCTTGGTGAGCGCGGTTGCCCTCCTATGCGGTGTCTACGGGGCTAAGTTGTCTGTGGGTGTCACGGACAGATACAGAAATAAATAATAAATATAAATAAAAATACCTATTTGTGTAATAATTATTATAAAATCAAATAAAAAGATTTATAATTATTTCATATGTTTATAATCCGCGTGTCAGCACCCAACGTAACATCAATTACTTGTCTATGGATTTAGTGTCTGTGGCACAATGGCATCGCTGTGACAAGTAAAGAGACGCAGGCGCCCGGTAAATAAAATTAAAAAACTTTACGGCCAGACGAGAAGATTATTTATTAATTGATTACGGCTGTGTAATGCTCAATATTGCTGTGATTACTATAATAAAGAGAAGGCGTTGGTGCTATTCGTAACCGACACCACACGGCTTAAATGAATAAATACTTACATAGCATGACTGATAATTTGTAACCGATACTTAACCGGTTGAATGCCGTAATTACAGACACAATTAAAAAGCCATTGTGTCTTGCGTGGATCTACTTTTAAACTACTACTTTTAAAAAGGTTAAACACAAGATTGTACTCATCATACCAAACAACTTTCCCAAAGAAACGATTATTTTTAATTTATCAAGCTCTTGATCCCTATCACACCAATATTCTATTGAGTACCTAACAAGAATAATACATCATCAGCTGTAATTTAATTTAGTTACTAATCCCTGTTTACAAACACAAATATTCCACTTTTACAATGCATTATTCTTTTTCATGTATGTAACATGAGACAGAACGGGGTCAAGCGACTAACAGCTGATAGCACGCGCGCCGTCCGTACTGTTGTTAAATTAATGAAACAATAATAATGCATGGTAAAAGTGGAATAATCTTGTTTGTAAAAAGGGATTAGTAACTAAATAAAATTACGGCTGATAGTGTTTATTCTTGTTAGGTACTCAATATTCTATTGGGGTGATCAAGGTCAAGAGCTTGGTAAATTAAAAAAAATCGTCTTTGAAAAAGTTGTTTTTATGTTGAGTACCATCATGTGTTTAAGTACCGGTCAGTAATTACCAGTATCCCTATTTATACACGATATAAATACATTATTCAACAGTGTTATTCCATTTCCATGGCCATTAGGCAAAGATTAAAGTAACAATGCTGAAAAACAAAGTACTCATTGCACGTAAAAAACACAAAAAAACTTACAAAATACACCTACTATGTATTTTAAAAATAAACATAATACAACATTTATTTATTTATTTCTTATGAAGACTATTGACTTTTAAACATAATAGAGACAACGGAATTACGGAATTCTAACAGACTGCAATGACCCAGCGCTCATAGTAGCTGGCCCAACTTCAAATGTTTGTTTGATTGATTTGTCTATTGTTTCCCATTAATTTAATTTTAATCTTCTACTAACTGTGCAAAAAACATTTCTGGTAATATCCTTAAGGCATTAGTAAAAACGAATCAAAATCGGTCCAGCAGTTCTCAACTGATGCGCTTACAATCGAACAGCATTAAGTTTTTATTTTTAAAGTTTCTTTTTATTATTTAAAATGGGTGACTGAGGTTGCGAAAGTGTAATAACACTATTGAATAATATATTTATATCGTGTATATATATATATATATATATATATTTATTTAAGCCATGTGGTGACGGTTACGAATAGCACCAATACCTTCTTATCGACGTGTCATAAAAGTCGACTAAGAGACTTAGATGAGACTTAACATTCAAACGGCGGCGACAGAGTTCGCCACTCATCACGCTGAGTCTCGCAAAAAAGCGGTCAAACGTGAGCTGTGCACTTGTGGATAGTTGATTAAGACAATCTGCAGTCTCTGCCTACTCCTATGGGATCATGGGCGTGAGTACATGTATTTATATCGTCGGGTATACCCAAATAGAAGATACTATTAAAGAAAAAAAAATCACCCCTGATGAAAAACAAATAGCACAATATCACACATTTAGCCATCGAATCTTATAGTAAAATATATACAGAATAATATCAAAAAATTCTGAGCTACATCCTCTATCTGTTCGCTCTGGGTTTTTTTTGAGCATTCTCCTTTGTGTGGGGCAGGTACCACAACTAAAAAGTGAAAAATAAAACTTAATTACAAAAAAACATACAACAGATTTAAAAAGCAAACACGACAAAGTGAAAATTAACTTTAATTTCGGAAGTCGGTGTTTTTGGTTTTGAAGATAAAGATAAAGATAAAGATGCATTTATTTGTATAAACATGTGTAACATGATACATAAAAATATGCACATATGGATGGAAATGTGTTTAAAATTGCTAGTTCAACATGTTTTGCCATATTCGGCGTACAAAATATTTAGAGTAGGAAATAAATGTCAAAATTCAATAAATTCAAACACATAATTACAGTCAATACAAAAATATACAGTCAATACAAAAATATACAGTCAATACGAAAATATAGTCAAGAAATTCACCGACTTCCGAAATTAAAGTTAATTTTCACTTAGTTGTGTGTTATTTCTGGAAATCTGTTGTATTTTTTTTTAATACGGTTTTATTTAAGTATGTAGTGATGTAGAGATACGAAATAATGTAAAACATTTTAAACGAGTAACTATGTAGTTTCTTGGCCATTATTTTCCTTAAGAAACTACCTTTTGGAAGGGGCAACTAGAATCAATCCGATTTTCTTGTAAATGTTGTCATTCAAAATGCGTCTATTTGAAATAAATGATTTGAGTTTATGATTGGTCGTCGGTGTCGTACCGTGAGGAAGGGATGCTTGGTCTTCTTGAGCACGCGGTTCTCGGTGATGGTGTGCGCCACCTCGTCCTTCTGGATGATGAGGTTCTTCTTGAGGATCTTCATGGCGTACAGCTTGCCCGTGCCCTTCTCTCGCGACAGCACGACCTTGCCGAACGTGCCCTTGCCCAGCACCTTCACGAACTCGAACTTCTCCAGCGTCTGCGCAACATCCATACCGTACATACATGCTCACTGTACCGACCGCATGCAGCCGATGCAGCACACGGTACACTCGTGCAACAATACTTCAGATTAGATGTTATAAGTACTTATTATAAGTATACAAATATTGTTATTACTATTGCTTTTAAATGTAACTTAATTGATCTTATGAATGCTAGTGCAATAATTAGACTAGTAGGTACTTATCATTCTAATAATAAATTTTAACTAGTTTATAATTAATTATAAAGTTTTTGTGAGCCTATGGATACATTTATCTGAAATAAATGAATATCATCTGAATAAAGAATATTATTATATTATCGGCAGGAGGCGTGGCATACTATACCTACTTACAGTAAGCGGTATATAGTGAATGCTTGACATCTTTTTGAGTACTTTACACATCCCGTCTTCAGACGTAAGTAGTAGTTAATTTGCAGTGAGTTTGTAATTATTACGTTTTACAATAACAATTTAAAGTTTGCAGATTGTACAGAAGCATTTTTTATCAATCGCACTTTAAATTTACGCAGACATGGTCCAAGCTACCGGTATCGCAGACATGGTCCAAGCTACCGGTATAGCAGACATGGTCCAAGCTACCGGTATCGCAGACATGGTCCAAGCTACCGGTATCGCAGACATGGTCCAAGCTACCGGTATAGCAGACATGGTCCAAGCTACCGGTCAGGGCTCCAGACAGAAGCACCTCCTGGGGCCGAGCACGGCGGCCCCACACAATAGTGAAAAGAAAGTTGCCTCCATACAACGAGCGAAAACAAGCGCACGCACACATACACGCCTACGTATGGCGATCAGAAAACTAACAAAATGAACGTCAATCGTCAAGGCAACAGGCGTGACGCGACTATAGTAGAACAATTTTTATTTTATTTTATTTATTATGGGACAATAAACAGCTACAATATAAAATGTTTACAAATAGCAATAATATAGGCTCATAAGTAGTATTAACAATATTGCAGCCCACTACATTATTCGCGTGGTACCAAATTAAGATTAGGTAAAAAGTGCCACTAGCTTTTACTTTAGCAATACTCAGATATAAAAATAAAAAAAACATTAAAATATAATCCAATTAATTAATTAATTAAGTACCTACATAAAAAAGAAAAAATAAATATATTCATTTTAGGATAAAGTAAAAAAATTGGCATTGTTGATTCTATGAAAACTTTATGGAAATTGTTCTACAAGAGCCGCGTCGCGCCTGTCTGCGGCAGCCTTCACCCGTTCGTGACAGTCGCGCGAGTGCGCTACAAGGCTCCCGCAAACAGGCGCGACGCGACAGCACGACACAAAGGCGCCGCTCGTCGCGCGGCACGCGGTGCCTCTGTGTCCCGCTGTCGCGTCGCGCCAGTGTGCACGAGCCTTCACTCGTTCGCTGTACGAAGACACGTGTGTGTGTGTGCGTGCGTTTGTACCTATCTGTTTTGTGGCGGCCGCGGCCCTGTTGTTTGTGAATGTTGTGATTCTGACTAACGGGTGACCAGCGCGTGCAATTGTCCTGTTCACCAAAATACCAATTTAATTATGCAATGACACCTATAAAATGTATTTACAAACTTTGCTTTACGCTTTTTTGTATGTAGATCATTGAAAAAAAGTCGCGACAGATTCTCGCTAGCAAAAAACTGTGTCACTCAAGTCGGCCAGATAGTCGGCCGACGGTCAGCCATTACGGCTCCTAGAAACAGGCACGACACGCGACAGACACAAAGGCAGCGCCTGTCGCGCGACGAGCCGTGCCTTTGTGATTCGTGCTACTCGCGTCACGTGTCGCGCCTGTTTGATGGAGCCTTTACGCGCGCAAATGGCAACACTCACTCATAAATATATTCATACATAAACGGGACTGAGTTTTGTCTTAGCGGAGTTCCGTCCAATTTTTTTTGATCGTCCATGATGTGGATATACTAAAAATACCTACTTAATAAATAAATGCGTGTTTCAAACCGTGTGTATCTATTATAAATACGATAATTTAATTGTGTGAAACATGATATGGTTAGCGAGGGGTTGAATACTAAGACTCAATAGGTATCTCCATCGTCCTCAGCCGTCATGTCTGAGATGGCAGCTGATAGAGATGTAAGAACATGTTATGGAGCGCTCTCCACGATAGGGCAGGCCGGTGATAGTACAGCAGTCCCTGGCCACCGGGGGTGCCGTTTGTTAGTAACGGGCGCGTCGCCGACCGTAGCGCCTAGAGGGGTGTTCACCCGCATGTTTGCCAATCGAAACATACATGCGTCACGATGCTACAGTCTGTACAATCTGTAATTCGCGTCTGTCACAATTACAGCGACAATAAACAGTAAGCTTAGCTATACACTACTCATTAAAAAAATTAGGGCCACTAAATATTTGCATTAGAACCTGTTGATGCTCTTTTATTGTAATCAATAAAACATCTTTTACACTTTATAATTCTTCCATCAATCAACCATTATTATTTTAACACCATAAGCCAATAAACAAGTAAGTAATGAAAAAATAGGTGGCCCTTATTTAGTTTACAAGGTGGAGAGTCCAAACAGGACCTGAAGAAAAACAACCCAAAATATTGAAGTTAGCCGATATTACTGAATGGACACTTTAATTCTTAAATTTATTTTTTATTAGTGTATTGCAATAAAAATAAAGTAGCTTTTCAAATATTTTAAATTTAATTTGAAAATATATAGGGTACATTATGCCCGTTGAATTTTTAAGTCATTGTCGTTCCTTACAAATGAGATGATTTAATGATTTTATGTGAGTTAAGCTTTGTATTAGACCCTTCTGATTGATGCCGAATTCCAAACCCAGATAAGCTAATCGACTTTCCAAAAAATATTGATTGCAGTTTTACTTATTTTTTTAAAACATCTTTAATTTGGGCTTAGCGCAGTTGGGTATATTAAATTAATTTTCTTTTTTATCAGTAAAATGACAAAAAAAAAATATTTTGGGTAGTTTCCAGTCACGGCCTGTTAGAACTTCCCACCGTGCAGACTGCAGTCGAGCTCTGGGTGAGCCTGTACGCACTATGCGGCGAGGGTCCCGGAAGCTGGTGCCGAGCTGCGCCATGTCGCGGTCGTCGCTCTCGGGCAGCGCGCCCGCGCCGGCGCTGGGCCCGCCCGCGCTCAGCTGCGTCGACACGTAGCGGATCGCTGCCACCCACTCCTCGCTGCACATCCAAACAACTATTACTACTCATGTCGCACTTCGTACACAGCACTCGATACTCATGCATCATTCGACTGTTTTATGTTGGGGGCGGCTTCTAGTCTATGTTGGGGTCGGCTTCTAGTCTAATTATTTTGGGGTCGGCTTCTAGTCCAACTATGTTGGGGTTGGCTTCTAGTCTAATTATGTTGGGGTCGGCTTCTAGTCCAACTATGTTGGGGTTGGCTTCTAGTCTAATTATGTTGGGGTTGGCTTCTAGTCCAATTATGTTGGGGTCGGCTTCTAGTCCAACTATGTTGGGGTTGGCTTCTAGTCTAATTATGTTGGGGTTGGCTTCTAGTCTAATTATGTTGGGGTTGGCTTCTAGTCTAATTATGTTGGGGTCCGCTTCTAGTCCAACTATATTGGGGCTGGCTTCTAGTCTAATTGTGTTGGGGTCGGCTTCTAGTCTAATTATATTGGGTCGGCTTCTAGTCCAACTATGTTGGGGTTGGCTTTTAGTCTAATTATGTTGGGGTCAGCTTCTAGTCCAATTATGTTGGGGTCGGCTTCTAGTCCAACTATGTTGGGGTTGGCTTCTAGTCCAACTATATTGGGGTTGGCTTCTAGTCTAATTATGTTGGGGTCGGCTTCTAGTCCAACTATGTTGAGGTCGGCTTCTAGTCTAATTATGTTGGGGTCGGCTTCTAGTCTAATTATGTTGGGGTCGGCTTCTAGTCCAACTGGGTGAATCTGAATGACAGTATTTTAAATGGAGCTACTACCTGTCTGACCTCCACAACCCTTAAATGCGACACTATTGGTTGTCGTTATACAGCGTTTTTTCTTTTCAAAATCAGACGGGTTCAATTCCCAGGCACGATAATGAGATTTTAGTTAGCAGTCTTGGTTTGTATCAAAATCAGCCATGAGACTTTGAATATTTTTTTGCTATTTCTTTAATTGTTTCAAAATTGCCCATCCACACACACTTTGAAAATTCAATCATTTAGAAAAACGTGAAGTGCATTACATGCATCCATATACCCAATGTAAGCATTCAAATTCTAAATACTTTCTCTACTATCTAAAACATTAAGAAAGTAACAAAAGCTGTGACAGAACTAATGGCATGCACCTATTTCCTTTTCCGTTCACATTCCTAGTTTTTAAAACTAAAAAAAAAACCTAAATAGCACTCATTGCAAATAAAAAGTACCTACAGCTTTTATAAATAAAAGCAGCTTGTTCACATGAATACTTATTTTAAATAAGTGTGTGATCGCACCACACAGCCCTAGTAGTCTAGTCTCTTTATAATTTAACATTTATTTCTTACTTTATTTGGTTCAATTTCAAATCTGTATTTATTTTTGTTATTTATTGTTTACATCTAAAACAATTTGTAATGTATAGGTGTAAACGATAAATGAAAACAGTTGACACAGTAGAATACACGTTTTATACCTTGGTATAAAGCCGGAGTTAGCAGAGGCCTTTACCCTGCAGTGGGAAAATACAGGTTGTTATTATAACTTTAGCCCCGTCGGCCACTCCCAACATATCCTGTGTAATACACAGAAGCCAAGGACATGCATAAATTATTATTGTTCAATTCAAGAAATGTTACCATCATAATAATAAAAAGTTCAGATAGCACCACTATCAGGTGTTTTAACAGACACAACAGTGAATGTCAAACTGGTTTGTTAGTTGTTATTGTTCATGATACTAATTTTAACATTTGATAGGTAGGTTGCAATTAGGAAAACAAGCAAACTTCACATATTTTCATCTATGACAGCATCCATAACCACTGAAACAGGAAAACATGAGCATAACAAAAACATCCTCCTCCCAAACAAATAGTTTCCTTATGACACAAGCAGTGGGCAAACTTGGTACAGTTACCGTGCACTGAAACACTACTGACAACTATGATTGATTTACTATGAGCATGTAGTACAATGAGTAGCTGCTATTCCTGCGTGGCTACTGTGGTCTTTGACCTGGCAGAGAGTGCGAGACGCGCTCCGTGACAAGGGCTGTGGCTGCAGGGGCACACTCACCGTTCCTTCTCGGTGTCGACGGAGAAGTTGCGCTCGATCACAGTAGTCCACTGCAGGCCGCGGATGGTGAAGGTGTAGGGGCGCGGCTTGTCCACGGCCATGATCTGGCAGTCGCGCACCGTGAACTTGTTGAGCGGGTCGCGGTAGTTGTTCCGCTCCGGCTGCGTCTTGAAGCCCACCAGGTCGCCGTTGTCGAACAGGATGAAGTAGCGGTCGCGCCAGTTGCGGATGTGCTCGCCGCGCTTCTGCAGCCAGCCCTCCTTCACGATTTTCCCGGGCGCCGCCTCCGCCATGGTCTTGCGGTCGCGGCCTCGCGCAGCGCTGTTTGATAACAAACTACGGCAACCGCAAGCTCGTGCTCGACACACCACGTTTTGCACTCCCCTTTCGCCGCGCGTGTTTCACCTTGATTGAATCACCACGGGCACACTGCCACCGAACATTTTCTCGTTTGATATTACAATAATGTACAAATTTCAACGTTTTTCTTCTCAAAAAACATGAACGTAAGCGATGTTACTACGTAGGTACGTAGCCTCGCGGTATAACAGTGACAGTTTACGTCAGCGCTGTCTGACGAAAGATAGAAAGAGATAAACTATCTAAAACTATGTGGGGAAAAGAGAGATGTGATACCACTCTAACTTTTTCATACTCGGTAGCGTTATAACCTATTTTGACAAATTAATACGTTATGTCTGCCACTAGGGGAATAATTAGCGCTGTTTGCACTGTTTTTTTTTTTTTTTTTTTTGGTTTATGGCTTCGCACGGTTTGTGCATTTAGCCAATGTCACGTTTAGTTAGTATGAATAAAACAAAGTTAGGGAAACGAAAATATCATTATTAAAAATTATAACGGGATTTAGGATAGGACGGATACATTTATAGGATCAGTATTATTTAATTACAGTGATATCATAAAGGATAATGAGCTAAATACAATGACGAAAAATTACAACTTAATATTATTTAAAGTAATGAATGAGACTATGCATTTATATACAGGAAAGCTATTTGTGCAAAGTAAAGAAAGTATTGAGGTAGGAAAAGGAGTACGGAGAGACAAGAGGTTACTGAGAAAGGATGAACGGTCATATAAAGGACAGGAGAAAAAAATGTGATCTAAGTCGCCTACGTCTGCGCCACACAGGCAAATGGGGTCGTTGATAAGTTTGCACTGTTTAATGCGATTTGGACATTCCTAACTTTTTGCGTGATGAAAAAAAAAAAATATTAAAAAAAATATAGAAGAGTGTTTGTTTTCATGTGGTTTTCATATTGTAATCCCTACGGCTAACCCTTCTTCTTTGCCCCTAGAGTTTTATTTATTTATTCGTATCCAAAGCGGAGTTATAATTCCCACAAAAAAGGACTATCTAGTGCTAGGTACACACGCACGATAAAAATGTTTTCGACCTCATCAAGCAGTCTCGGCTCACCCACAGTAGCTATTCCACATTGCAGGCTCACATGGCTATCCAGAAGGATAGAGGTGCGACACGGATAAAGCATATTATAACGAACCCTCAAAGTTGGAAATAGGTACCTATTAAGTTTTAGTCAAATAATAAAAATACATATTTCGCGACATGGCAGTCTTTACTCGGCGCACTGGACGCGAGGTAACTTCACAAGGCCACCCGATACATTAAAACCTTCATTACGTCCTCCCTATACGGTGTATCTGGCATCAGTTCTGTTTCAGCCTGACTGATACGAATCGAAATGTATGGATATTTTGCTATTCTAACATTACATATACAAGATCAACCTGAATCAAGATCATGGATTGAACTAATGCCATATTGATCGTCTAAAGTCCCCTTTACGTTAGCTCTGCAGACCTAGCATAAGGACCGTCTTGTCGACGGAAGAATAGACAAAAGTTACGTTTCGTGAAGACAGTAGGGGAGAATACTCGTAGGGCAATGGTGGTCACACACGCACACAACTAGAACAGTCCTATAAGCGTGTGAATTGTATTACGTCTCTCTCCTCACAGCCCGCGAGTGTCGAGCGCCCTGCGCTGTCATTCCGCACGCGACGTTCAGCGACGTTCGTACAAGGCGAGTGTTTGTTGTTTTCGCACCAAATTGATGTAATTTTAGGTCTCAACGAATTAGCGAGGTAAGCTGTGAAATATTCCTTAATCCAAGTAAACGCTGTCTTGTTATTTGAGACTGTTCATTAATAATATGCTGTAATGCTCAGTTCAAATCAAAATATGTATTAGTTTGTGTTAAAAAAAATATTTTCTACGAAGTCCGTTGCGGGTTATCGTGGTCAACTGACCACCGTTGTTATTGCATGTGTTAGAAGTATTTGACCGTCATTATCAACATCATGACTACCATTGCCCTCACATGCGTACAATGGTGGTCAAAATCATTACCTACTTTTTATTTTTGTACATATTAGATGGATACTCCAAATATTATTAGTTTGATCTCAAATTATAATAGTCCTATAATGTAGAATTGTTAAGTATGTTAAGTTAAGCTGTAATTTTTATATCTTGAGTTTTATTCCAAATATTGCTTAACTGACCGCCATTGCCCCATTCTCCCGATGGCAGCAAAGTAGAAAGAGTGAACTGCACTTTTTACGAAATTCAGTAAATTATTCACGTTTGTCTTTTATTTTGACTATATCTCGAAATTGGTGTTTCCTATCGCAAAAATAATGAAAATTTCGACACCCTTTAAGAAGCCATTGAACCGCTAAAACATAACATGTAGATAATAATTTTTCACATTAAATTTTCCATACAAAAAAGTGAAAAATTCCATTTTTCCGTTCCATTTTTACACTTTGCGGCCGTCGAGTAAAAAGTTTTCTACTGTCTTTAGCATCGCGATTAAAAAATCAAATTCTCTTCACTACCGTAGACACATAGTTATATGATTAGTCTCGCTGCGCTCGACTAGATACCGCGCTATCCAAAAACAATAGCTCCGTGAATGCGGCAACTCATTATTGTAGTGTGTGTAAGACATCGCCACTTGACATTTTGTCAGTTGACATTGACAACTAGTGTGCGTGAAGATTGTGTTACCAGCTGCTCAATTGTTACCCGAGTTAATGGGTAAAATATTTTATGCTGTGGTCTATTAGTTATAAATGTAGCTCAGAAAATACTTAAAAATGAACAATAAATTAAAAGCGAATGTATAAATGTATTTGTGTATACGTTAGGTGTAGGTTTCTTCTTTATAAAAATGGAAGGTAGGTAGGTATGTATAACAATGATTAGAATATTAAAAATTATTAACAAATTGATAATGAATTAATTATTAAAAATGATTCTAATGTGTTCTCTCACGTATCCTTCATCCCCTCGAATATTTTATTTTGCCAGTATTTTTGATGTACAGGCACGAAGTGTCTTTGGATCTTTATTTTAGTTTTTTTTCCACCGACTTCCGAAATTAAAGTTATTTTTCACTTTGTAGTGTATTTTTTGGAAGTCGGTAGTTTTTTTTGTCAAAAAGTTTTTATTTTTCACTTTTTAGTGGGCTAGATAATAATTTATCAAAGTTACAATAGCCTAACGTCAACTGCTCGTCACCTTTTACAAAATATTTCGTTTCCCGATGCAAGGAATTGAGGAGTTTATTGTTGAGGATTTCTCTTGGTAAAAACCAGAAGAACTTGAGCTGATGGTGAAGGCACCATCAGCTCAAGTTCTTCTGGTTTTTACCAAGAGCTCCATTTCACCATATGCATTGTGACAAGCATAAATTGCTTAGCAACCAACGAAAGAGCATTGCTAGAGATGACGCGATTACGCAACTTAAATTCAGTCTCAAATTGACGCATCAGCATGACTGGTAGGTAGTGGTTGCCCTATGAAAAACTTCAATCTTTGTACGACTTGAATATTTTGGAATATTGAACCGTATGAAGTAAGCCCAACAAAAGGTAACTGTTGTAAATCGTTGAGGAATTCCCTCAACTGTCTATGGTCTCCATCATCAGACCTGTAATGGCACTTATAACCCATATGGGTGCAAAGTTCTCATCAATATAAATGAATTAAGTCCAAACACAAGGTAGCTGCTGTAAACCGTTGAGGAGTTCCCTTAACTGTCTTTCATCTTCATCATCAGACCCCTAATGACAGTCATAACACATCTGGGTATAGTATTCTCATCAATAAAAATTAATCAAGCCCAAACACAAGGTAACTGCTGTAAATCATTAAGGAATTCCTTCAACTGTCTATGGTCTCCATCATCAGACCTGTAATAGCACTCATAACCCATATGAGTGCAAAGTTCTCATCAATATAAATGAATTAAAACGAATCACAAGGTAGCTACTGTAAACCGTTGAGGAGTTCCCTTAACTGTCCTTCGTCTTCATCATCAGACCCCTAATGACAGTCACAACCCATCTAGGTGTAAAGTTCTCATCAATACAAAATAATCAAGCCCAAACACAAGGTAACTGCTTTAAATCGTTGAGGAATTCCTTCAACTGTCTATGGTTTCCATCATCAGACCTGTAATGGCACTTATAACCCATATGAGTGCAAAGTTATCACCAATATAAATGAATTAAAACGAATCACAAGGTAGCTACTGTAAACCGTTGAGGAGTTCCCTTAACTGTCCTTCGTCTTCATCATCAGACCCCTAATGACTGTCACAACCCTTCAGGTGTAAAGTTCTCATAAATACAAATTAATCAAGCCCAAACATAAAGGTACCTGCTGTAAATCATTGAGGAATTCCCTCGACTGTCTTTCGGCTCCATCATCAGATCGATTCCAGACCTTCATTAAATTGTAGTTCTTTAAAATACTTAATGAAAAAATTAACAAACACACAAGGCGCTCCTACGATTTTCGAAGGTTCCCCTCGATTTCTCCGAGATTCCATCATCAGATCCTGGTTTCCGTATCATGGGACCACCCTTGAGGTATGTCCTTTCTAACAAAAAAAGAATCATCCAAATCGGTTCACCCAGGAAAGAGTTCTGAGCTAACACACATAAAAAAATAAAAAATAAAAACAAAACATACAGGCGAATTGAGAACCTCCTCCTTTTTGTGAAGTCGGTTAAAAAGAAAATGTCTGGCTGCGGTAACGTTACTTCAGCAGGAAATGTTTTTGTGAAATAACTAAAAAACTCTAAGTGCAACAAATTTAAAAATGTGCGCATTAATTACAGAAGCTGGGCAACTAACTAATTATCTATAACATTTAAACTATTATCTTTTATATTATTATTAACTATTTTATATTTTCGATATTATTTTGCTGGGGTTGTAGCGATGGTTTTTCACTACTCACCGACTAACACAGGGTAGGTAGCTGTTTGCTTGAGACTTAAGGGTTTATTCGCATGAGGTTTAGATTGAAATAAGTACACACACAATTGATCTTCTCAACAATATTTATTAAAAGGTTTCAAGATAGCTTGTTCTTCTTTAAACATAATAGCACAGTCTAAAAAATCCTAATTTATACTGTGATAATAGATAGTAAGGAGACTTACCTAAGCTTGGATAATATTGGTGCCGATTCTATTGTACACTGAACTAAACTAACTAAACTATCACTAAAATTCCTTACTTTTGGCTATGAGATTCTAACAGCTATTCTGCAAAAAATATCTCTAAATTTAAAAATAATTTTGAAATAACAAAAATTTAGTTTGACAATCGCGACTCCACGTGGTAGGTACTTGTTTGCCCGTGATTTTTTTTTAGAGCCGGAGGCACGCGTAATGGAGGGCAGCCTCGACGTATTTTTACGGATTATTTTACTTTTTGTACGGAAAATAGGAAAAAAAAAATTACCTACGTGTAGAGTTTTACGGGTTTAAGGGTCTCATAAAGGGGGTCGATTTTTTTTTGATTATTTTTGCGATAGGAGACACCGTTTTCGAGATATACGCAAAATAAAAAAAATAAAAAGTCAGTACTGTTTTTGCACCTGAAGCCGAGGTGTTGTGGTGAATTTTAGTTCATGACAACTAATTTTATTTCACACCTTTTTAATCGCTATTAAAAATAGCTGGATTTAGTTAGACAACCAAAATTTTAGGTGAACAACGTCAAATTCAGAATAACAAAATTGGCATTTTCACTAAACTAATAATTCAGTGCCATCTTAGTGCGGTCAAACTAAAATATAGTTAAGTTGTGTCACTTTAACCTATTTCAGAATGAGAAATCGTCGTTTGACAGGAATAAACTAAATTTTAGTGATTTTTAATCAAGTTTAGAGAGTTTTGTGACAAGAGAATCGGCACCATTACCATATACATAAATCTTCAGAGATTTGCCATCCACATGCAGTATCGCTCCTGTGTGATAAGTGGAGGTTTAAAACCAAATCCCGGCAGGTTGTCTATGGAACTTATTGCCTTCCAGAGCTGTCACCAATACATTATGCCTTATGTATGAAGAAAATAGTTATCCACCGCTCATTGTATTGAGAAGATCTTTTCTTATTAAATAGATCCTATTGGATTCATTATGTTTTAAATGATTAAAACATATTAAAATAGAATAATATAATAATTATTTAAAAAAACCTGCCGGCAAAAGAGAAAGTCATGTTGAAATATCTGAGGTTAAGTAATATCACCACGTCATGTGACTATGTGTGTTTTAAATTAGTACTCACAGCTTATTTAATAATATTTCATTCTAGGGCTGGTCCTAGATATATATCACGCTACATCTTAAGTATAAAAGGTATTTTCAATCAATTATACAATATTTTTAAAATATCTCTCGATGTCCTTCGAGAGTCAGTTAGCAAAAGGGACGCTAACCTATCCTCTTTCTTTCAGCTGGCAACTTTGCCATTTGTCTATAATATTAATTAAGTAGGTACTATCAAATGAATAAAGTATTTAATTTTATTATTATTAATATAATAAGTGTGTTCTATAGAAATGTTTATTATTAATTCAATTTGATTATTTCTATAGATTGCAAGTCCTCTGATGCGCCATTAGTCATTTTATTGTGGCAACTACACACTTCTACTTCACACAGTTGCTAAGAGAGGGCTCAGCTACTTCGATTTTTATACTTCAATATTTAATTGTTACAGGGTAAAGCACACATTCTCTCTAATACCTCCGAGTTCCCCTGATCAAATCCTAAACAAAACTTTAAAAATGTGCTTAGTACCTACATAATTTCATCAAGATCAAAACACTATAGCCATCTCAGACTTTTTACGCGGTACTAATATTCTTCTAACTTTGTTGAACGCGTCCAATACGCTGGGGGAATTCCCGTCTTTGTAGCGGGTACTTAACCAGGAATCCCTGAATGAATGAAGTGCAAATAATTCACTCTTGTACGCCTACATTTGCATTCACTACATTCTATTTACGTCGAAAAATAAGCATTGGCCTCATTTAAAATATATTAAATTTCATTAATTTTATAATCAAAAAATTTTCACTGCCTCGTTGGTCTAGTGGTCGCAAGCACTACTGCAGAGCATGAGGTCCTGGGTTCGATTCCCGGGTCGGGCAAAGTGTTATTGGGTTTTTCCATCTGGAATTTCTCGGTAGCAGCCCGGTGTCTGGATTTGTGCCCGGTTGATGGCAATGGGCTCGCCCCCTATTACATGGGACTTAAACATAACTGCCGAAATGTGGGTATGCTATAGGTACACCTCTGCCTTACCCTTCGGGGAATACAGGCGTGATGTTATGTTATGATGTTATGTGTTAAATTTCATTACGTTGATATTTAATAGTTTATTAATGTATTCTGATATTTTCGCGAACTTATAAGCCTTTTTTCAAATTGTAAATTAATAAACGTGATCATATCCGTTCAAAGTAATAATTTCATTAGTAAAAAGTGTATTTGATTTTTGTTGCGGTATAAAAATGATAAATGAGTGCAGAGTTAGTGCATTTTCGAGTATTTGGAAAAAGTAAGTAATTCTTCGTATAATTTAGCCTAGAAATTATAATCCGTAGTTTCTAGTCAATATGCACAGCCAACGAGTACATTGCTTCAGTTCTTGAATTTGGCGAGTGGTCCTTATTTTATTTGTAGTGCACGTTTATTATGGACGTAGGTATGTACTTGTTCTCATCGTGAGACTTAACATGGCAGTCTCTGTACATTTGTATATATCTATACTATAATAATAATACGATAAGGTGCATTTGTAAAATGGAAGAGCAGCATTAGGCGGTATAAACGATTGTAAAAAAAATTGAGGGTATGGGAATTCAGTGAATCGTTAGTCTGTATATCGCTTATACTTCAATACTTCTTGACCATTTGCATCTCGTTTGCATCATGCGAGACGAGTTTTTCGAAACTTAAATCACCTAATTAAAAATTATCTTCGATCTACAATGGGTCAAGAGCGACTGGTTAATCTAGCCGTGCGTTCAATACAAAGAAAATTTTCAAAAGAAATCGATTTCACAGAAGTTTAGAGTTTAGATTTCACACATATAAACGCTACAAAAAATACAAAAACTGTCTTTGATTTATTTTATCTAATTTTTTTTGTCGTTCGATTCGTATTTTATTTTCCTCACACATATCCATTCCATATTGTAGGTATACACGACTAATTTATAATTAGTACAAAAAAAAATAGGGCTCTATCCGTACCCTTTACTGATCATATTTCTGTATTCAAAAGTCAAAAAAAAGAAAACCCAAAATTGTCTACGAAAATTCAACATAATTGGTAAACTCATAATAGAATCAATTATTCATAACAATTGCTACTAGAAAATACTACGCATAGTATTTTTCCATTTCGGTCGCAAGTTCGCAATTCATAAGTTCCGGCAAACTCCCATCTAAGCTCAAGCCACGCCCCCTTTTGCGCCGGCGCTACCCTACCTTACCGCCACGCGCCAGCCGGCCAGCGATCCATTTTCGAGCAAGCGAGTGCAACAAACGAAAGAGACAGTCGTAATTTGTTAGCGAAAGTGTGCGCGCGCTTCTTTTACCCAAATTGTTACCCACGTTTTTACTGTCGCGATGCCTTACCAGTTTTCATTTCGGGAGTATGCGGCTATGTTGCGTGTGTACTTTTTGTCTGGTGAGAACGCGAGTGCCGCTGTACGTATGTACAGGGAATTGTATCCAAATGTTTGCCAGCCAAACGTTCGGACTGTGGTAAATGCTTACCAGCGTTTAATCGACCATGGATCTTTCCACGCACCGGCCCATAGCTAAGGACGTGAAAGACAAAAACCTGTACGACGATGTAGTGGCCTACTTTGAAGAAGATCCGCGACGAAGTACGAATGACGCAGCTCTTCATTTTAATATTAGCCAGCACTGTGCATGGAGGATCATTAGTTCGTATGGATTTCACCCATACCATTACAGAAAGGGTCAAGAATTGACCACTGTGGATACAGAACCAAGGATGGCGTTCTGCAGGTGGATACTGAACAACACAGAAGCAAATGTGTTATACTCCGATGAGTGTATGTTTACTCGTATCGGATTGTTTAACCAACACAATGAACACTGGTGGTCATTACGAAATCCAATGCTAACAAAAGAGAACTCCTTTCAACACAGGTTTTCTGTAAATGTCTGGGCAGGAATCTTAAACGACACTATCGTTGGCCCTTATTTTATTGAAGGGCGTCTTAATGGCGAAAGTTATTCGGACAATGGTGTCTTCAATGTTAGATGACATTCCATTAGCCCACTTACGAGGCCTCTGGTTCCAGCAAGACGGCGCGCCTCCGCACTACCATAATAATAATAATAATATGGCAACACCGCCGTGTCAACAAAACGTCTCGTTTTCAATTTTATTTCATAATATCAACAAAAAAAGTAATTTTAACTCATATTTGCAATAGTTTACCATTAACCAAATCTAAAACCAGAAAATCACTTTTAAACCCTTTGATTACATACATAATACGAGTACCAGAATGTAAATAAATTTTAACAAAAACTGCCGAATCGGAGGTGACATGACAGATGTCACCTCCGATAAAACAAACAAAATAAGAAAATGAAGACAATATGTTGACAAGATCAGCCGCACGTCGAGCACGCCCACCACCTCCGGACTCGTCGCTCAGCTCCGCCTCGCTGCCGCCGGTATCCAGCCCCACTGTGAGCGCTGTGACGACACCGGCCGCGGTAGTTGCGTCGAGCTCGAGCGACGAGTATTTCTCCCCGCCCACGACGCCACCACCTGTTCGTCGACGTGGAGGACACCGGCCGCCGGACGGTTTAGGACCTCGAGGCCCACCGGCCTCTGATAGGGTCCCAGCTCCCGGCGGAAGTGTGCAGCGCATGAGATGGACGCGATCCATCAACGAAAACGTCATGCGCTCATACTATGGGGCTACAGAGGGGGGAAACAATCTGACCGCGTACCGTGTTCGGATGCTCTCTCTTTTTCAGGTGCTTGAGCCAGCTGTCAACGTGTCGGCACAACGACTGTCGGATCAGGTGCGGGTCATCCAACGTAATCATATGTTGGATGACACTGTACTTGATCGCCTGCGAAATGAAATGCAGAGTAGTCATGTCATCGCCCCCCCGTCGCAGACTGTGGTAGTACTACCACAGTCTAACACAAGTCAAGCAGACGAGGAGAGTGATGATAGGGCTACAAACGTAAGTACCCAGTGCAATGATGAATTGAGGAGTGCTTTGGAGGATGCGATTCGAGAATATCGGTTCATATCGCCCGAACTTAGACCACGGTTACCTCGTTTACCCATGCATAACAAAAATAGGGTGCTGGTGGCGGCACTGGATGCGCAGTTGTCAAATTATTTTGATGACTGCGTAGACCTCACCGATACACATTCGATTCTGTACTGCGCGGCTGTAGCGGCATGTCGTGTAGCTCACGTCAAATTTGCTAATGATTCTAGAGCTACACGACCGAAACCAGCCGTACCAGCTTGGCAGTGCAGAATTGAGCGCCGTATTGGTGAGGCCAGAGCACTCATCGGCAAACTAATCTGCTTCAGGGAGGGCAATACTCGCCCTAGAGTGATGCGCTTTGTGAGACGCGCGTTCGCAGGGACTAATATCAGCCCTCAGGACTACATGTCCTGTGTCACAGAGCGCATCGACTTCCTGAAGCAGAAAGTGTATGCATGGGCGAACCGTATTCGTAGGTATAAGCGGCGAGTGGAGCGGTACACTCAGAATCGCACCTTCCAGCGCGATGAAAGGTGGGTTTATAGGGGTTGGGAGCGACCGGATCAAGGTGTGGCTGACACGTGCCTACCAGATGATGATGCCATGTGTTCTTTCTGGCGCAATATCTGGTCGGTGCCTGTCAGTCACACCGAAGGTGATTGGACTCGGGAAGTCGAGCGAGCCTGTGATCCAATACCAGAAATGGGGGCTATTACCATCTGCCCCCAAGATGTAACTCGTGCAGTCCGCCCGCTGCCTAACTGGAAGTCTCCAGGGCCGGACGGACTGCACAACTTCTGGATCAAATGGTTTGGTAGATCGCACGCTCGCTTGGCTGCTCAGTACCAGGTTGCTTTAGAATCTGGTTCGCTACCCCAATTCCTAACAACAGGAGTTACCCACCTGCTCCATAAATCAGGTAGCACTGCGGAACCCAAAAATTATAGGCCGATCGCGTGTTTACCGACGGTCTATAAAGTTCTTACATCCATTTTGAGAGATAAAATTAACAAACATATAGACACCAACTACATCATGTCTCCTTCTCAAAATGGATGCAGGAACGGGTCCCGTGGTACTAAGGAGCTACTCCTCATTGATATGGCCATTAGCCAACAGGTTCGTCGTTCCCGAAAGGATCTGTCGACATGTTGGATAGATTACAAGAAAGCCTATGACTCGGTGCCACATACATGGCTCATGAGGGTGCTGGAGTTGTATAAAGTAGAGGCAACTCTGCGCACCTTCCTGATGGCGTGTATGGGGCAATGGAGGACGGTCCTTCACTATCCAGCATGTCGAAATACCCAAAGGAATAGCGAGCCGATAAGGATCGAGCGAGGCATATTTCAGGGTGATAGTTTGAGTCCGCTTTGGTTCTGCTTAGCCTTGAATCCTCTAAGCACACTCTTGGAGGATTCAGGTCTAGGCTATCGGCTGAGGAGAGGTGGTCAGGTTATATCTCACCTCCTCTACATGGATGACCTAAAACTCTTTGCCCCCAACAATTTTCAACTGATGGAGCTACTGAAAGTAACTGAAACTTTCAGTAGCGCCATCAGGATGGAATTTGGTGTGGACAAATGTGCGGTCATGCATGTAAAGCGAGGGGAGATTGTGGAATCCGTCGGAACCCAACTCTCGGATTCCATAAACCTTAGAGCCCTCTCCGCATCCGAAACCTATAAGTATTTGGGTATGTCGGAAGCGTTGGGCATCAACGGTACTGACATGAAGCAGTCGTTAAAGGATCGCTTCTTTGGCCGCCTGAAAAAAGTATTTAATAGTCTTTTATCAGGTGGAAACAAGGTGCGCGCCTTTAACGGTTGGGTCATGCCGGTTTTGATGTACTCTTTCGGCATACTCAAATGGACTCAGACCGAACTCGACGCCCTGGATAGGAAGGTCCGTACACTGCTGACTGCAAATCGAATGCATCACCCACGATCATCGGTAATGCGGCTGTATATCCCGCGAAAGTGTGGAGGTCGAGGCTTTTTAAATGCTAAGACCCTCCACAATCGCGAGATATGCAGTCTCAGGGAATATTTCTTAGAAGCCGACGTGGGGATGCATCGAGATGTGGTCACAGTGGACAAGGGCCTCACCCCGCTCTCCTTAGCTAAAGAGAACTGGCGCAAGCCAGTAGTGCTTGACACTAATGATCGCATGGAAGTATGGCAGAGTAAGGAGCTTCACGGACGCTTTTTCCGGGCTCTACATGGGCCCGATGTAGACCAACTAGCATCCGTAGCCTGGCTGCGTTTCGGTGACCTCTTTGGAGAAACCGAAGGTTTTGTCTGTGCAATTATGGACGAAGTTATGATGACAAACAATTACCGGAGATTTATTGTGAAAGACGGCACGGTTGACATCTGTCGGGCATGCCACCGTCCGGGTGAATCAATCAGACATATTATCTCCGGTTGTTCTCGTCTAGCTAACGAAGAGTACTTGCATAGACACAATCTTGTAGCCAGGATTATCCATCAGCAACTTGCTCTGAAATACAGCCTTGTAGAATCGGAAGTGCCGTACTACAGGTATGTGCCCGACCCAGTTCTCGAAAATGGACATATCACATTGTACTGGGATCGATCCATCATCACTGACAGGACTATTGTTGCCAATAAGCCTGATATAGTGATGGTGGATCGATTAGAGCGGCGCGCAATGATTGTTGACATAACGGTCCCGCATGACGGGAACCTCGTGAAAGCCGAGAAAGATAAACAAATCAAGTATCTAGACTTGGCTCGCGAGGTTGTCGACATGTGGGATGTGGACTCAGCGATCATTGTGCCGATAGTCGTGACAGCCAATGGCTTAATAGCCAAGAGCCTCGACCAACACCTGAGGAGGCTCTCGTTGGGCAGTTGGATCAAGGGCTTGATTCAGAAAGCGGTACTTCTGGACACGGCTCGCATTGTTAGGAGGTTCCTCTCTCTGGAGCCCTGACCGCCGGTAGCTTGGACCCTGTTCCCGATACCGGTGGGCTACTATTTTTTATATTTTTAAATGTTTTTATATTTTTTATATTTTAATATTTAAAAATGTAATTTATATGTAAATAATGAAATAAAGGAAATAATAATAAAAAATAATAATAATAATTCTTTGGCCGCCTGAAAAAAGTATTTAATAGTCTTTTATCAGGTGGAAACAAGGTGCGCGCCTTTAACGGTTGGGTTATGCCGGTTTTGATGTACTCTTTCGGCATACTCAAATGGACTCAGACCGAACTCGACGCCCTGGATAGGAAGGTCCGTACACTGCTGACTGCAAATCGAATGCATCACCCACGATCATCGGTAATGCGGCTGTATATCCCGCGAAAGTGTGGAGGTCGAGGCTTTTTAAATGCTAAGACCCTCCACAATCGCGAGATATGCAGTCTCAGGGAATATTTCTTAGAAGCCGACGTGGGGATGCATCGAGATGTGGTCACAGTGGACAAGGGCCTCACCCCGCTCTCCTTAGCTAAAGAGAACTGGCGCAAGCCAGTAGTGCTTGACACTAATGATCGCATGGAAGTATGGCAGAGTAAGGAGCTTCACGGACGCTTTTTCCGGGCTCTACATGGGCCCGATGTAGACCAACTAGCATCCGTAGCCTGGCTGCGTTTCGGTGACCTCTTTGGAGAAACCGAAGGTTTTGTCTGTGCAATTATGGACGAAGTTATGATGACAAACAATTACCGGAGATTTATTGTGAAAGACGGCACGGTTGACATCTGTCGGGCATGCCACCGTCCGGGTGAATCAATCAGACATATTATCTCCGGTTGTTCTCGTCTAGCTAACGAAGAGTACTTGCATAGACACAATCTTGTAGCCAGGATTATCCATCAGCAACTTGCTCTGAAATACAGCCTTGTAGAATCGGAAGTGCCGTACTACAGGTATGTGCCCGACCCAGTTCTCGAAAATGGACATATCACATTGTACTGGGATCGATCCATCATCACTGACAGGACTATTGTTGCCAATAAGCCTGATATAGTGATGGTGGATCGATTAGAGCGGCGCGCAATGATTGTTGACATAACGGTCCCGCATGACGGGAACCTCGTGAAAGCCGAGAAAGATAAACAAATCAAGTATCTAGACTTGGCTCGCGAGGTTGTCGACATGTGGGATGTGGACTCAGCGATCATTGTGCCGATAGTCGTGACAGCCAATGGCTTAATAGCCAAGAGCCTCGACCAACACCTGAGGAGGCTCTCGTTGGGCAGTTGGATCAAGGGCTTGATTCAGAAAGCGGTACTTCTGGACACGGCTCGCATTGTTAGGAGGTTCCTCTCTCTGGAGCCCTGACCGCCGGTAGCTTGGACCCTGTTCCCGATACCGGTGGGCTACTATTTTTTATATTTTTAAATGTTTTTATATTTTTTATATTTTAATATTTAAAAATGTAATTTATATGTAAATAATGAAATAAAGGAAATAATAATAAAAAATAATAATAATAATTCTTTGGCCGCCTGAAAAAAGTATTTAATAGTCTTTTATCAGGTGGAAACAAGGTGCGCGCCTTTAACGGTTGGGTCATGCCGGTTTTGATGTACTCTTTCGGCATACTCAAATGGACTCAGACCGAACTCGACGCCCTGGATAGGAAGGTCCGTACACTGCTGACTGCAAATCGAATGCATCACCCACGATCATCGGTAATGAGGCTGTATATCCCGCGAAAGTGTGGAGGTCGAGGCTTTTTAAATGCTAAGACCCTCCACAATCGCGAGATATGCAGTCTCAGGGAATATTTCTTTAGAAGCCGACGTGGGGATGCATCGAGATGTGGTCACAGTGGACAAGGGCCTCACCCCGCTCTCCTTAGCTAAAGAGAACTGGCGCAAGCCAGTAGTGCTTGACACTAATGATCGCATGGAAGTATGGCAGAGTAAGGAGCTTCACGGACGCTTTTTCCGGGCTCTACATGGGCCCGATGTAGACCAACTAGCGTCCGTAGCCTGGCTGCGTTTCGGTGACCTCTTTGGAGAAACCGAAGGTTTTGTCTGTGCAATTATGGACGAAGTTATGATGACAAACAAGTACCGGAGATTTATTGTGAAAGACGGCACGGTTGACATCTGTCGGGCATGCCACCGTCCGGGTGAATCAATCAGACATATTATCTCCGGTTGTTCTCGTCTAGCTAACGAAGAGTACTTGCATAGACACAACCTTGTAGCCAGGATTATCCATCAGCAACTTGCTCTGAAATACAGCCTTGTAGAATCGGAAGTGCCGTACTACAGGTATGTGCCCGACCCAGTTCTCGAAAATGGACATATCACATTGTACTGGGATCGATCCATCATCACTGACAGGACTATTGTTGCCAATAAGCCTGATATAGTGATGGTGGATCGATTAGAGCGGCGCGCAATGATTGTTGACATAACGGTCCCGCATGACGGGAACCTCGTGAAAGCCGAGAAAGATAAACAAATCAAGTATCTAGACTTGGCTCGCGAGGTTGTCGACATGTGGGATGTGGACTCAGCGATCATTGTGCCGATAGTCGTGACAGCCAATGGCGGAATAGCCAAGAGCCTCGACCAACACCTGAGGAGGCTCTCGTTGGGCAGTTGGATCAAGGGCTTGATTCAGAAAGCAGTACTTCTGGACACGGCTCGCATTGTTAGGAGGTTCCTCTCTCTGGAGCCCTGACCGCCGGTAGCTTGGACCCTGTTCCCGATACCGGTGGGCTACTATTTTTTATATTTTTAAATGTTTTTATATTTTAATATTTAAAAATGTTATTTATATGTAAATAATGAAATAAAGGAAATAATAATAATAAACATTTATTTCAGAAAAAATATCCATATTTCAACACACACATTTTAAAACAACTAATACACATTAAAATAACACAAACAAAACAAAACAAACACACAAAATAAAAAGCAGAGTTACACACATTAGGAACGGGAGGAACTCTCCACTGCTTACAGTGTAGTGTGCAAACGTATCCAGTGGCGCAGCAGTGGAGAGTCCCACCTGTCCGCGAACACGCTTATTAAACTGTTGCTACTGGACCTAACACGACTCAGCAGCGACGCACACTGCTTCCTTATAAGCGCATGAAACCCAGCAGTGTGGGTTTCTGCGAACATAGTCGAAGCACTGCAGAATCTTGACAGCCCCAGCAGCACCCTAAACGCGTTGTTGTATTGAACTCGTAGGGCGTTGTATGACCCAAGTGTGTAGTTAACCCACAAGCTGCTCGTGTAAAGTGTTTGGCAGTAAGACTTAAAAAGAGTCACTTTCACTTGATTACTGCTACGCGCGAACCTGCGGGCCAACATATTACACCGGACAGCCAACGCCCTACGTGCCCTTTCCACATCCGCGTTATCCTTTAGGTCTGCGGAAACCCAGTGGCCCAGATACTTGAATTGGGCGACTCTGTTTAAGGGGGTACCATCTAAGGTGACTGTAGGTACAGTCACGTAATTTTTGCCCCGCCCCTTAAATACTAGGAGTTCACTTTTCTTCGCGTTGTATCTGAGCCCATGGGCCTCCGCATAGGACTCACAAATCCGTACCAACTTACGCAAACCCCCGATCGATGGACTCAGCAGTACCATATCATCTGCGTAACTTATATTGTTGAGACAGACGCCGTCTATGTACAGGTTGAAGAGCTTTGGTGAAGTCAGTCCACCCTGTCTCACCCCGCACTGCAACCTGTACACATTCGAGAAAGAGCCTGCCCATCTGACACTATTTTTCTGGTTGTTGTACCAATACCTAAAAACAGATATAACTTCCGGACTGCAATCTGTCTCACTTTCGAGCTTGCGCCATAGTTTGTCATATGACACCAGGTCGAAAGCTTTTGAGAGATCGAGAAAGCATGCAAAAACGGGTGTTTTTCGATCACTATAATATTGAATAGTCTGCTTAAGACACATGATAGCACTTTCCGTTGACAAACCAGATCGAAAACCAAATTGTGCGTCATGGAGCTTAATATGATTGCCCAGTTGGTGCTCAAGCAGACTGTCCAGTATTGTCGCAGTAACCGTGGCTAATGAAATCGGTCTATAATTTAATAAATCTGAAGTGTCACCGGTTTTACACAGTTTACAACAGTGTACATCAGTCTATCAGGTAGGTACGAATGGCTAACGCACAGATTAAAAAACATGGCCAATACCCTTGGTAAGTGAACTCCTGCATTTTGCAGATGCTCGACCATAGCGCAGTCCGTGAGTATCTGACTTAGGAGTTCGGGAGTCAGTGGATTGGTCGAGGCGGCCCCGTGGCATGGCCTCCACGCTCACCTGATCTCATGGCCTTGGACTTTTTTTTGTGGAGTGAAATTAAACGGCGAGTGTACGTTAGTCAGCCAACAAGTACCGAACAATTAAAACAGCGCATATTGGACGCATTTGACCAAGTGAAAAGTGGGCGAAACATACTATTATCATTAAAAAACAATTTAATTAAACGTGCCGTCTTTGCATCGATAATGGTGGTGGACATTTTGAAGGACAATTATAATACCTGTAAGTTTTTTTTGAGTTTTGTAAATACGTTAATTATTGTAAATATCAGCTGATTCAACCTTTTTAAATACGCCAAAATTACATTTTAAACAAGTTCTAAAGCTTTAATTTAATTTATTTTTACTTTCGTTACCTGATTGTTTTAATTGTAAAAAAGTTGGTAATTTTGTTGGTCCTAAGCCCAATTAAAGTATGAAGGAAAAGTTTGAATTGATTATGTGCCTATTATTTATCGTGAACCTTTTATTTTACATTTTCTTAGTTTTCAATCGTAAAGCATAAGATGCGTTTAAGTTACCTACAATTACAATAACAGCTGTTGGAGGCGGGGCAAGTTTGAGCGAGATACGCGAACGCGAGAGCGAGACAATATGAATAATGAATACTATTATGAATAACCTGTACAATATCTCCATAAATTGACTGAGATTTTGGGATATAAATAAACGCTAATAACTTTGCTGTTTATGAATATTATTTATTGAGACTTTACATATATAATAACAAGACCTTCTCTAATAAGTCATTTAAGTATTTGTACTAATTAAAAATTAGTAGTGTATAGGTATGTTTATTTAGCCTAAATAATTTAAGTCATTTTTTTTCACTTGTCAGATTTTAACGAAATAAACATAAACACTTATTTATACATACAAATGTGAACTGAATAAAAAGCTTTTAAAACTACAGTTTTTTTAAAGCTGGGGGGCCTCATTCAGCTTTGCCGCTCCAGGCCTCTGACGGGCTTAGTCCGCCACTGCATTTAATTCAAATAGGCACTTTTAATGCACTTAGAATTCACTCAATTCACTGATCAAAATCAAACGTTGAATGGGGACTTGTGGGCTTATGGGTAGTAGTGAAGACATAATACCTAGGTACGTGCTTTTGTTTGTGTTACGAACTTTTTCGATTTTAGTGAATTCTACAAGTGTGAACATCAATCGAAACTATTCTTTGTGTTTGTGTTATAGTATAAGGTTTATTGTAACACTAACTACCTATTTATATTTTAAAGATTTTATCCCGTATCCACCATGGATCCCCCTGATCCTCCTGATCCCTTTGATTATACTCCGGTGTTAATAGGTTCTCTCCCCGATGATAATGTGCTAAATATAATGGATTCCGAATCTGCAAGTAGGAAAAGACTGGCAACTTCTTCCCTGACTACTGTTACGAATCCTCCAAAGTTACCCAAAAAAGAAATGGGAAGACAGTCTTACACAATAAGAGATAATCCGCCTTATGTTGTTCACGTTTTCTTATAAGATGGCGAGACCCCTGGCACTGTTCTACACGGTTAAATTTGGGATGTTTTTGACACAAAACAACTACAGCAACAATCTCCTAGTAGTAGGAGAGCCGAATGCAAAATTTCGTACCTATTTGATACCGCGATGAAATGCACAACTATAAAAGCTATGCTAAGTCCGAATGTAATAGTCTACCAAGCCCGAACTTGGCAAAAATAGTAAAAAAAACTTTAATTTCCGGTGCGAAAAAGGGGGCGTATTTTACCCATCTGATACCGGAATAACTGCTGGCATCAGTTAGGAATTTACTGGTAGTTATACAGAAAATCGAAATCTGCCAGTATTTTTTTTTCCGGAAGTGCTTGGCAGACGCTCTCAAAGGTCACCATCGGGACCTCTAAATATACTGATACCAGAATGAAACCAACTCCAGTAAGTAGGTATGAACCCTCACTTCAAGAATATTTATGTCTGCCAAAGCTTTTTCTGCCGATACCCCTAATGCATCGACAGATGAGATTTAAGTAAGCAACATCCGTGGAACCCGTATTTTGGAATTGTACATAGGCAGGTACGGTTGACATCTGTCGGGCATGCCACCATCCCGGTGAATCAATCCGACATATAGTTTCCGGTTGTTCTCGTCATGCTAACGGCGAGTACTTGCACAGACACAATCTAGTGGCTAGGATTATCCACCAGCAACTTGCCTTGGAGACAACCTTGTGGAGTCCGAAGTACCATACTACTGGCATGTGATCTATCATGACTGGCAGGACTATCGTAGCCAATAAGCCTGATATTGTGGTGATAGATCGACGAGAGCGCCGTGCAATGATTGTTGATATCGCTGTCCCTCATGACGAGAATCTCGGGAAAGCTGAGAAAGATAAAAAAAACAAGTATCTTGACTTAGCACACGAGGTTGTCGACATGTGGGACGTGGACTCTGCAATCATTGTACCGATAATCGTTACAGTAAATGGCCTAATAGCGGAGAGCCTCGACCAATACCTCAGGAGGCTCTCATTGCGCAGCTGGGTCAAGGGCTTGATTCAGAGAGCAGTACTCCTGGACACGGCACGCATAGTGAGGAGGTTTCTCTCTCTAGAGCCCTGACCTCCGGCATCTTGGACCCTGTTGCTGATGCTGATGAATCACTATTTTTTTATTTTTAAATGATTCTGTATGCTTTTTGTAAAAATAATTTAAAAATGTATTGAATATGTATTAAAACAAATAAACGAAAAATAATAATAATGTATAAAATAAAATAATTTCAGATTACAATATCCTTTATTACATATATGAACAAAATTATTATTATTACATAAATACACGATGCGTAGGTAATGAATAATGGGTCTTTTTACAGCCTGTATTATTGAATTGATGATTTTAAAAATGACAACTTAGGTCCGTATTACAGAAGGAAACTCAAGCATTGATCTCTGTTTTAAACTAATTTTGAGTCTGGTTTCAATTTTAGCACGTTCATAAAGCATAGATTCATTGACCATAGTTCAGCTGAGTTTAGTTGTATTCTAGATCGTTACTCAGTTCGTGAATCGAACCCAAGCAGTGATTGGATCTGTAATCGAGACTGTGTTCGAGACGGCGCTTAAGCATAGATTGTCATGTACCTAAATTTTTGTTGTTTTTAATTTTATCTGCATGTTCAAGTTTATTATTGTTGTGGAATTGAAGTATTACTATTAAAAAAAAATTAATCAATTAAAAAATTTTGATCTTGTGAAGATTCAGAACAAAGTTGGTAAATAAAATAAACCGTAAACGAAAACAGGCTGAAGCATAGACAATACGGACAATACACATTTCTGCTTGAGGCTCGAATTGAGTCTCGATTCAGCTGAGTATGGAATGATTACCGTTCTGGAATAAGAACGATGCTCAAGTACTGATTCTATACTTAAACAGTGATCGACTGATCGACGATGAAACTGAACTTGAGGAATGTTCTGTAATACGGACCTTAGTCCACTGATTAATTTTGAGTTTATTTAAGCATAATTTTGGTCCATCAAATCGCTAATGAAGCATGACCTACCTAACTAACCTAATCCCTGAAACACGGGCTAATCGACATGTTCATGATGGAATGCAGTAGGTATTCGTATTCTGCCCAGCTTAACCTAGGGTACTCAAAATTGGTTCTTGGCCCACTCTCAATAATCCAAAGTACCTAATGGTTTGTCAAGATAGCAACTAATCGGCCTAACAAAATTATAGGATTGGGCTCGAGTCATCGTGCCGTGGTGCCATTCGCTGGAAGATAGGCGTATTTCCAGAAGCCGACCTTGGAAAGACTAGCGTGATAGTTTAGAATGAAGCGTTCATGGCAGATTGTTCGGAAAAAGCAATGTGTAGAGAGGTGCTGAGGGCTGTCGAGGAGACCTTCGCCCAGGTGAGGGACAGAGGCGGGAGAAAAGCAATGTGTAGTGAGGTGCTGAGGGCTGTCGAGGAGACCTTCGCCCAGGTGAGGGACAGAGGCGAGAGAAAAGCAATGTGTAGTGAGGTGCTGAGGGCTGTCGAGGAGACCTTCGCCCAGGTGACGGACAGAGGCGGGAGAAAAGCAATGTGTAGTGAGGTGCTGAGGGCTGTCGAGGAGACCTTCGCCCAGGTGAGGGACAGAGGCGAGAGAAAAGCAATGTGTAGTGAGGTGCTGAGGGCTGTCGAGGAGACCTTCGCCCAGGTGACGGACAGAGGCGGGAGAAAAGCAATGTGTAGTGAGGTGCTGAGGGCTGTCGAGGAGACCTTCGCCCAGGTGACGGACAGAGGCGGGAGAAAAGCAATGTGTAGTGAGGTGCTGAGGGCTGTCGAGGAGACCTTCGCCCAGGTGACGGACAGAGGCGGGAGAAAAGAGATTTTTTTGAATTGGGCTTTAGGTTGAGTTATGCATAGGTTTGATTGAGTTAAGGTTTAGAGTTTAAAGTTAGAGTTTTATGGTATTTAAACAACTTTTTAACCCCCGACGGAAACAGAGGGGAATTTTGTTATTTTTTGTTTTTTTTTAAATAATAAGGCAAAGTATCAAAAACGAAAAAAAGAAGGGAAAGTAGTAGCTGTAAATAGTTTGACACCAAGACATCAAAAAATGTTAAGTAATAAATGGAAAGAAGACGCAAAAAAATCCTATCAACGCAAAAAGGAAAAAACAGCACAAATACAATGTTTCATTGAATGCACACACACCTGTACCAATGAGACACCCTGGGCGTCGGGAGTCGATTGCCGACTCCCGGCCACCGTGGGTGCGGGCTTGCGGACGGCGAGCAATAGGCAGCTCGCCGTTCGGTAAGGACCAGGCCCGGGTCGACGGCGCGTCGTGTTCCACGCGCGCCTCAAAGAGATGTCAGCATCATTGACATACACATTGACTGATAGGGCCGATGCCTGCCGGGGTCGCGGATTGATCGAAAGAGTTACCGGGGCCCTGGCGCACAGACAATTGAAGGAACACGGGTGGGTTTTAGTCAGTAAGAGTCTGACACGCCCTTCCGCTCCGTCCAGAGCGGGAGAGGTCATTTGATGGTTTCCCACCCAAAAAAAAAAGGTCTGCAATGGTTTTCCCCTTTCAGCTTTGATCATTGATTTGGACAGATTTTGGGGCGCTGATTACGGGAAAAATATTTAAAAAATTTCATCACGTCAGGATTTTTAGTTATTTAGCATCGTTTTTTTTTTTGCCAAAATTACTTCGGCCTTCCTAGTTATTAATAAATATTTTATTTTAATCGCTTCTTATTAAACAAAAAACACACTGTATGGTTGCAGTAGACAATAATGAATAAGTTCTCATAACTAAAATTGGTTAAATATAACTTAATTAACTTATAATCAAAAAAAATGTGGATTTTTAAGTCATTTGCTAAAGACCTCATTTCTTGTAGACTTACAGCCTTATTTATCAAAATCTCGCTAATGACTGATTAGCCACTAACTAGCAAATTAACTTTTCTTTATTTATAAACGCTAGTTAGCAGGTGATTAGTTGCGAAACGAAATAGAGGTGAAATTATGCGGTCGGCACAGATTATATTCAAAATAGTCGACTCAAAAGCAGAATTTTAAGAATAAATTTGTCAAACACAAGGTTTTTGTATCTGTCGTGACTTCGACAGACAAAAGTGAAAACAAAATTTGGAAAATTTGAACTTGAATAAAATGATTTATTAAGTTTATTAATCGACGAAAAAAAAAAGGAGGAGGTTCTCAAGTCGACCCGTATTTTTTTTTTATTTTTTTATGTATGACCTTTTTTTCATTGTGTTCGGGATGGTAGCAATAAAAATAATAAGCTCCAATAATTGGATTAAACAGGCTTTGAATTTATATCTACTTGCTAATGTAAACTGACCAAATGAATGTTAAAGCAATAGCCGATAATAGCTATGTACTTACATGTCCTATATGCCTTTTAAAACGAATATACTCTTTTAGAAATGTATGTAGGTACTTGTGCCTATTTTATATTACGTCCTATTGCTTTTGCACCAGAGTTTTAGTGTCTTTTAATAACAATTATTATGGTTGTTTACAGGTACAAGTTTGACTGCTGCTATGAAAGCCACTCGCACCTAGCACCAATACTATTCAACTATTCGCAAAGACGGCGAGGGACGAGACAATGCTACGTGATAAAGATGAGGAATAAGTGGCATGAGAAAGAATGGCGCGGTCCATGTCTTTGGAGGAAGAATAAATAGGAAATCAAAAATAATGAATTTATAACAAAAATGTAGCTTTATTATGTATCAAAATAAATTGCTTCTACAAAATGTCTCTTGTTTTTGTGTGTGAATGCCACAACGTGGGTTTTCTCTAGTTCTGGGCCTTAAAACTGGCGTCATAAGATGAGGGGCATATGGTATAACACATTGGATAATCACAATCTCCCATGAACTTCCTCACGAACTCATTCTCTTCAAACCTCCTGAGCACGTAGCTCAGGAGGTTTGAAAAGAATGAGTTCGTTCTGAGCCTCCTCCTGATTGAGCTTTTCCTATAGATCCTTTTAACATGGCTTGTACTTCTAATGAAGAATACTTATGTAATAGGCAGGTATTCTCGTAGTGGATTTAAACGAAGTTTGTAGGTCTTCCTCCGTCTACTTCCCGCCGGCTTCTTAAAATTATTTAATTATTTGCGTCGTTCTGAAATCCCGTAAAACATTGTCGAATTCCATATTTACTAAGGTACAACTTGATGTTAGGGACAAAATAACCTAGAAGCCCACAATAATCGTACTAGATCCATCAGCTGATTCATATAAAATCCGCCATCTTGCCTCTTAGCATCCTCTTAACAGTGCACCGGTGGTGTTTAATTTTTTACAGCTACTAATCAATTGCTTAGCGACCTCTTAGCGCTAAATAGCGTTTATGAATAAGAATTTTGCTAATCAGTTGCTTAGCAATTGATTAAAATTTAAGAGACGTTTATAAATAAGACTGTCAAAAGTTTTTTTTTTTTTTTGTAAATAGCATCATAATTGTTTTTACAAAATCAGTACCTACTTCCGTGCAATTCTTAACGCTCACTTGAAAAATGTCATCGCGAATGTGTTTAAACTATCCAGACAATTTTTGCTTCATTTGTGGGCAGTTTATGCTGACAATACAGCAGCTTAACATAACCGAACTCATAAGTAACGTTTATAATATGTATGTCACAGTACACTATATTAGCACTAGTTTAAAAATGAACGACAACGATGTAATAGAGCGGAGCCTTCTAACACGGGCATTTTTTGTTTAAAAGGAGGCTCCAAACACGTTAAAATGTAATGTAATTTTCTATTTGTCACAATAAACAATTTTGTATTTGTATTTTTGTATAGCTACATACCTATAATACCTAAGCTAAGTACCGCATATAATAGCTAGGTATAACTCGCGATATGGTTTACTTATAGCACACATATGCAATGAATACCTACATGCGGAGCTGGAGGACCTATCATATTAAAGCTTAGCAACTATCCAATTTCGTGCCTAGATTGTGGACACTCGGTCCCAAGTATTGATCTAACTATCATTATTAGATACATCGCCGCTGTGGCTTTTATTTTGGAGAGGTCAACTGGTAATTTAGATTTCAAATCGTAGGTATTATATTCCATTCCCTATCTAGCCACAGGTTAATTAGTACTTATAATTATAAGTAAGCCTGGAATATTTTTGATTTAAATTTGAGTTACAGTGGCTCGATGTCCTGCGAGGTTGATTACGTAAAGCGCAGCTCGCGGAAGCTGAGCGTGAGCGGGGGACGCTTGAACTTTGTATCGAGAGGCGCGGGGAGGCGTGGGCTGTGCGCGGCGCTGCGCGGTTGCGCGGGTCGATGGGGCGCACGGCGCGGCGCTCAGTCCAGTCGCATCCAGTCGGCCTCCAGCGCCCAGCAGCGCCCCCGAGCGCACCCGCTCGCGCTATCCGAGCCCGCCGCGACTGTCCGAGTGTTGCGATGAAGGTATAGAGGCCCCTCCGTAGCGCGGTAGTGTATGCCTTAGGTGTAAGTAGCGGCGCCAGGCCCGGTACGTGTCACAGCCGGGTTCCGCCGCCCCGGCCTCGCCCGCTCACTGTTCGCGGCTCCCCGAAGAGCTCCATTACCATGCATCTGTCTCACCACTCATCCGCACGCCCTTACCTCGTAATGATTACATCTTCGTCACTGTATTATATATTATATTGTTTCTGTATGCATTGCGTTTACCTAGCTATAATATCTAAATATTGGCTACGTGTTACATTATGTTCTTTCTATCTCTATGACACACCCCATACCTGTAGTTGTCAGGCGAGTAACAGTAGGTACCTACTGCTAAGATATAGGGATGTAGATATTAATAGATTGACATTATCTATCTAAATGAGAAGAGGCAACCCATTAGTCGTTTACTTGCGACAAAGGCCATTCGATCAATAATAGAACCCACTGACCTCTCAAATTACCAATTTCATTAAATATATCCTGACACAGGGACATAGTATCTAAATCATGTAGAGCTAAATTTATATTAGGTCTTTACCTATGAAATTGCCGTTCTGCAGTACTGGCCATTTCAAATCAAAATATTTTTTGTTTGGCTAAGAATTCTAATTTCAAATTAATTTTATTTTAAAAACATGGTTTTTTTTTTCTAAAAGTAGTCATTTCTTTATTGATTAGTGTTACATTTTCATCGCATTTCAATCTTTTTCGTCATCATGGATACGTTAAAAATTCGAGTAATTATGGAATATGAGTACCGTCGTGGCAGCAACGCGGCACAAGCGGCACGCAACATCAACGACGTTTACGGAGCTAACACTACAAACCAACGCACCACCTGTTATTGGTTTGCTCGCTTCCGTTCTGGAAATTTCGACCTGAAAAATGAACCTCGCGGTCGTCCGAAGACTTTGGTCGACAATGACGAATTAAAGGCGATTGTGGAAGCTGATGATACACAATTTACGGCTGAATTAGCAGCAGCTTTCGACGTTAGCGTCAAAACAATATTGGTCCATTTGCGTCAAATTGGAAAGGTAAAAAAGCTTGACAAATGGGTGCCCCACGAACTCAATGATCGCCAGCGCGAAGTACGCGTCGAGACGTGCCTTGCACTGCTCAAAAGACACACAAATGAAGGAATTTTGAACCGCATTGTTACCTGCGATGAAAAATGGATTCTGTTTGATAACCGTAAGCGCTCAGCAAGTTGGTTGGATCCTGGTTCAGCACCTAAACAATGCCCTAAACGAAAACTTACCCCTAGAAAAGTGATGGTCACTGTTTGGTGGTCTAGCGCCGGTGTGATTCATCACAGCTTCTTACCAAACGGGGTGAGCATTACTGCAGATGTGTACTGTGAAGAACTGAACACAATGATGGAGAAGCTGGCGCATCTCCAACCAGCATTGGTCAATCGCTCGTCTCCGCTGCTCCTGCACGACAACGCGCGACCTCATACTGCACAGCAGACGGTCTCCAAGTTGCAAGAACTGGGGTTGGAAGCTCTCCGTCATCCGCCCTACTCACCAGACCTTGCGCCTACAGACTACTACTTTTTCCAGAATTTGGATAACTTCTTGGCGGGAAAAAAATTTAATACCCGAGAGGCAGTACAAAATGCCTTTGAAGAATTTGTTGCCTCCCGTCCAGCTGATTTCTTTAAGAAGGGCATCAATAAACTGCCACTGCGATGGCAAAGATGCATTGATTGCATGGGTGATTACTTCGATTAATACAAATAAAAAATTCATGAAAAAAATTCGTTTAATTTTTTTCATACAAAACGGCAATTTCATAGGTAAAGACCTATTACATGCTTGAATATGGCTGTATTTAGGTATTTCCATAAACTGGAATCTAATTCTCTGCATCGGGTGATCTCTCTTCTTTGCGACGAAAAATAGGACTGGCCTTGAATTGGGTCACTCGCAGTAACTGCACATGATGTGTCAGCAGTTTGTATGCAAATCTTTACAACATTAAATAGAATTTGATTTAAAAGCTTATGCGCAAAAACTGCACTAAAAATAAAATAAAGTGGTCCTTTTATTTAGATAGCAAGGTATTTGTTTTATCGAAGCTCATTACGTTATATATGTCAAGCAATATAAGTTGTTATTTATTGGTTTCAGCAACACAAAGCATTACTAAGAAAATCGTATAATGCTAAAACTACCCAAAGGTCTTAAAAAGAAGAAAAAGGGGAAAAAATCTAAACGTAAAGGTGAAGAAGAACTTTTTACAGAAGAGGAGCTAGAAAAGTATAGAAGAGAGCATCAACAGCAAGGCGCTGAAAACGGGGAAGGTACTGCCAAAGAAAATGAAGAGTGGTCTAAATTTAAAGATTTGACTACTGGCATAGATACTGTACTTAAAAAGACACAAGGCGATCTAGACCGCATCAAATCGACTTCCTTTTTCCAACGCATACCTCCAAAGCAGGTTGAACCTAAAAAAAAGGAAACTCCTCATAGGCCAGTTGTCGAAGTAACAGAAGCAGACTTTCCACAGCTTGTTCAAGCTCAGGCAGAAGCTGAAGAGGCCGATAAAAGCGAATACGGCGTAACAGACGACGAGTCCGAGGAAGACGACCAAGACGACATCTTCGACACCTCCTATGTGGACGCCGTCGAGCGGGGGGAAGTGAAGCTTGGGTATGTCCCTGACTCACCGGAAGAATTCCAAGATGATGATATATTTGACACTTCCCATGTCGATGCATTAATACAAGGTCAAGACGTCAAAACTTCTAAAGGGAAAAAGGCATTAGACATCGGATTAGCAGTTGGTGTTCTTACTGGTAGAATAGATAATGTAACGGTTACCAGTAAGCGCCCCAAAAGAGTAATTCCCGGTGATTTATTGTTGGAAAGCACTGACAGGTACGACGAACGACCAATCGAATCGAATGTTGCGAGTGAACCCATTGAAAAAAGTCTATTGGACCTTGATACAGATATTCCCATAACAACCCCCATAGACTTAAGTGTATCTCTTCACACATCGTTAATTCAAAATAAGAGTTCTGACCAAGCAGGAGCACCTTTGAAAGATCCTTTTTTCACTGATCACCCGTCAGTAGAAGAAGAATTGGATGAATTTACATTACTTGCTGCAAAATCACTTGAGGTAAGCACAAAAGTTACGAAATTAGTAGAAACTGATATAAAGGCGGAACCTGTTTTACAAGAATCGTGGTCAGCTTTTGAGGCTGACAAAAATGAGTTTGTATTCGCAGAAAGCATTATCGAAGATCAGATTGATGTCATAGATCCTTATTTAGATCAACACGATCCATTTGATACAAGTTTCGCGGATGCTGTGATACCCGGCATTAAATTTCAGGCGAATAAGGAGACAGTAATTCTAGAAGACGACGACGATTTCGATCCACGATCTGAAGAAATACGCGGAAGATTAAACAATAGGCGTAAATCTTCAGTTCGTATTCATTTAACTGATCCGTCAGGTGTACGAGAATCCATAACCTCTGACGATATAATCGTCAAGGAGGATACTCAAGCAGTCCGTGATTTACTGGGTGGAAGTACCACAGATTTAACTCAATTAGGCGACTCGCCTTTAGACCCAGTGGATGTAAATCATTGTGAGATAGATCCGTTCGACACTACAATTGTTGATAGAATTGTAGCGCCTGGTAAAGTAGAATTGAAACTATTGGAACAAGAATTAATAACATCCAATTCTTCTCCAATATACAGAGTACCAAGTGACCCAGATTTTGATCCCAGAGCGGACGAACCCAAGAAAACAGAGCGGCGGGCATCACGCCCTGAAAACCTTACTGTTAGCAAGAGTGTTATTTTCAACGTTGAGGCAGACGAATCTCTTGGTCTGGACGCAAAAGTTAAGTCAACTAAACCAGTCACACCGTACTATTCTCGAGAACTTTCAATCACTGAAGACGCTAGTGAAGAAGCAGAAGCCGCCGATAGCGTACCAGATACCTTAACTCGCACGCGGTCTGACGAAGACTTGGCTCCGAAAGTTAACTATCAAAATAAGAGAAGACATTCAGAATATTCACAAACGAGTAACATAAAAGTGAATGTGAAAGCTAGTGATTTATTGCACAGTGCTCAAACTGAAATAAAGGCTAAAGTACTAACACCATCAGAGCCACAGCAATCTTCGGCGGTACCTGACCCTTTTGATACATCGTTCGCGAGCAATATCGAACCTTGCAAAACTGAACTGAAACTGCTAGCTAAAGAGTTTTCTTGTGAGGAAACTGATAACTCAGACGAAAACAAGCACGACTTACTGGATCCGTCTGACGACATATTTCAAAGGAAAGCATTGACTCCGGAGCCTTCAAACGCTAACCGGTTGCCAGAGACAGATTTCGATCCATTTGATACATCCTTTGCGGGTGATCTAAATCCGGGCAAAACCGAATTAAAGTTATTGGAATCTGAGTTTTTAAATTAATAAAATCCAAGAGCAATCGCAATGGCGTACAATCCGTTCTTAAGTATGAATGAGCCAACGGCTTCAGTAACTGCGGATGTTCTCAATCCATTTATGATGGCAGAAGCGGAAACAGACGCCTTCACTGGTGATAATCCTTTCGCCACTAGCAATCCTTTTTCGGACTTCGGCGGCGGATATGAACCTCCAGCTGGCGATACTGTGCCCGTGGATATATTTGGTGGTGATGAACCAACTGGGATTGGGGCGAAATACTATGAAGAGTTTTCTGAAAACAAGTCTTCCCCGCTGGATATTTTCACAAGTAGCCCGGTGGATCACGACCGGATTGCCAAGCCAACCGAACTTGATTTAGTCTCCACCACGATCGATCACTCATTTTTGAACGAGGAAGAAGTGCAAGGGCCTGAGCTGCCCACCAGACCTTTGCCACCCGAAACTCAAAATTTGATCTTGAGTGTAACCGGTCAAATGGAATTTACCAGTTCCCACCTCCTGGACCGTATCCCACCAACACGCACTCCGAGCCCAGTCTCGGTGCGTGACATCCACTCACCTAGCCCCACGCCGGAGCCCGAGCTAGCTGAAGAGCCGCCCAGCGAAAGCTTTGATATCAACCGCAACAAGCCGACGCGGCCACCGCCCGCGCGGCCTCCGCCAGCTGGCCGGCCGCCGCCACCGCGCCCGCAGCCGCCGCGCCCGCCCGCCGCGCCGCCCCAACTGCCCGAGCAGCACGCCGATGACATCAATCTGTTCGATGCGCCCGTGCCCGCCCCTGTCAAGCCTACTAAGGAGGCTATTATGAGCTTATATTCGGCACCAAGAAAAGAGGAAAAACAAATCGATTTCTTGAGTGACGACATAGTAGATGACATTTCCACTGATACAAGCCATGACAATCCGCAATCCATGGGAAAAGTACCAACGCCGATTGCGTCGGTGACTGCGCAAACCGGCTTCCAGCCAGAAGAGCCAAGTGCCGTGAGCATGCCGGCTGACAGTGTGTTTCCTTTAGCAATGGACAAGATTACAGATACGGGGGCGCCCATGGATTGCTCGGAGCCACAGACAGAGGTTGCCTCTGCGACTTCTAACACCTCTCCATTTGCGGACGTTATAAGAGATGAGTTCTCGGCTCAGCCTGCCAGTCTAGACGTCGAGCTAAATCCGTTTGAGAATGCAATCGAACCAGTGGACGCAACAGATCAATTTTCTGACACTAATGTCAATATATTTGACATAAAATCGGATGACGTAGTAATGGGCGGCAGCAATGACGTGTTCAATAACGTTAAAGAAAATATTTTTGATTCGGCACCCAGGAGTGGAATGGAGGAAACACAAGCTGATTTGTTCACATCGGGTCCGACTGAAACTTTCGATGATAGTTCGCATGTCTCACAACAGTTTGACATGGGAGTAGAAGACACCTTCGATGCGAGTGCGCCGTCACCTTCCACAGATCCTGGCTGGGGCTCGCAGTCCGAAGCTATAATGCACGATGCTTTTCCCAGCAGCCAGGATGCGTTTGACGCGTTCTCCGCTAAATTCGATGCTACTGCTGCGAATAACTTGAACTCAGGTATGATTTTCCAAACACAAATGAAATCAACTACTTTGTCTTTGAATGCCTGAACATGGAGTTGTCAATGTGTCGCAGGAGCGTGGGGTGAGGACGGCGGAGCGGAGGCGGCGGCGAGCGGGTTTGAGGCGGAGGCCTTCGACCCGTTCCTGAGCATGGACGCGCCGCCGCCGCCCGCCGCCACGCCGCGCCTCGACCACCAGGCCTCCAGGGACTCCACCGACGATACCTTCTCTGTTTTCATCAGGTTACCTCACATTTTTGTATTCTAAAATAATCAGTGTTTATCTGAAAAATATATTATGCGTCTTCCTTTTTTCTTTGGCTAGATGCCATGTGGCATGGCATTACATTAATTAATTTATGTTAATAAGATACATTAATACATAAACTCACGCCTTCAACATCTATGGAAGTTATAATAAAAAAAAATAGAGTTGGCACTAACAAAATGTTGTGGACAACTTGTAATTGTTTTGTGCTTCAAGCAAAGTGCTTAATGCTTGAATCACAAAAAGAATAACAAGTTGTAGATTAAATGTCACGTAAAACACTTATTTTGTAAGATCTGTATTTTTATTAAATTCGTACCTACGCTAACCGACACGAGGCAATAACAAATTGTGCAATAAGTAACTCCTTTATGGACCGGTTGACTGTTGACATAGACCGAAAGACAGCGAGACGAGCGGCGAGGAGGCGGCCGTGCCGGTGCTGGCACCGCCGCCTCGGCCACATGCGCTGCCCGACTCGCCGCGCCTCAACCCCTTCGACAAGAGCGGCTTCGAGCAGCCTCGCGTCGAGCCTCAGTTCGGTATGAATCTCTGTTGGAGCAACCCAACCCCAATCATTCGCTTGGTTGGCCTTCGTTGATACTTATAACAGTATGTCGTGTCAGAGCGAGGCGACGACGATGCGGGTAGCGGCGGCGAGAGCCCTCCTACGCCGCTGTTCGACGACGACGTGTCCCAGCCGCTGGAGGACTTTCCTCGCACCAAGTACATGGGGCCTGGCTGGGAGATGCATCTGAGGCAACCGAACAAAAAGAAAATCACCGGACAGAGGCCAGTACAGAACACTTGTTGTTGCGACTCGAATGATGCATATAGTAGCTGTAAATTTTGAAATCAATCCATTGTTAGCAGGGATCGTAGGTGTGTTTCGAGTACCTAGTAACTGTACACAGTACTACTGTATAATTTACTAGTGTAACTGTTAACGTGGCGGGTTGGCGGGTCTTCGCAGGTTCTGGAAGAAAATCTGGGTGCGCGTGGCGCTGGCGGGCGACAACCCGGTGGTGCAGCTGCTAAACGCAGCGGGCGACAAGGAACCCTTCCAGGAGCTACCGCTGCAGGCATGCTACTCTGTGTCCGACATCGGCGCGCAGCAGTTCGACCAGTTCGGCAAGATCTTCACCGTCAAGCTACAGTACGTCTTCTATAAGGAGCGCCCTGGTGTCAGGTTCGTTTTCGTTTAATTTAACTATCTTCTTAAATATGACATTTAAGAGACGAGCGTTGTGAGGTCATCTAAGGAGTTCCAGATATACCAACATGCTGCAAAGATAGATTCTAACGGATTGTTGGTCACGTGCAGCTATTAAGTAGCACAGTGACATGTGTATTCCGTCCCGCAGGCCGGGTCAGGTGACAAAGGCGGAGCGCATCACCAACAAGCTGTCGCAGTTCGCGGCATACGCCATCCAGGGCGACTACCAGGGCGTCAAGGAGTTCGGTAGCGACCTGCGCAAGCTCGGCCTGCCCGTCGAGCACGCGCCGCAGGTTAGTGCTTAAATATACATTCATACAGTTAAACCAGAAAAGCCGTCGGTAATCTTCGTTTTTCCGAATTAGCATGAACGTCGCGCCAAAGTGTAACCCTCCACAGAGGCAAAGCTTCTAATTTTTGTTCTGCCGTGCCGCCCATTGTAGTAGTGCTCCTATCATTGCGTTTTTGTATGAAGCTTTCTTGTTTGTTCGAATGTATGGTGCAGGTGTCGCAGTTGTTCAAAATCGGCTCGCTGACGTATGAGGACGTGAAGCAGTTCAGCTGCTGCGTGGAGGAGTCGCTGTTCCGGCTGTCGGCGCACCGCGATCGAGCGCTCACCTACAAGATGGAGGAGGTATGCTGCGACACCGACAGCCCTCTGCCTCTGACTCTAAGCACTACTGCTCCACGCTCACTACAACCAATTCTTAAACGAACCACTCGTTTACAAAATAGTTTTTGGAACGAAGATCCTTATCGCGCGTTGCGAAAGGGGGCTAGACGGAAAAAATTAAGACCAAAAGTTGTAACGACACTTTTTGCTATAGTTGTAAGCCGTGCGGCGTGCGCGTGTTTCTCTGTCTGTCTCTCTCTCTCTCTCTCTCTCTCATAGAAAGCAAGCCAGTTTTTTTTGTTTTTAAGTGGAACTTCGTTCCATCCGGGTGTCGCTTGACACCTCTCAAGTTTTTTCTTTACTTTTTCTATCGATGTGTAGTGACGAGAGTCCTGTGTTGTATCAGATATACATATAATAATCTGAACCTAAGTGAATGTGTGTCAGCATAGATATTCCCTGTGTCAGGTTCAAATCACGGCGGTCGACGAGCTGTACGTGGAGCAGGACGCGGAAGGCTCTGTGCTGAAGCAGATTGCGCGCGTGCGCCTGTTCTTCCTCGGCTTCCTCAGCGGTAATGTTACCATCAGCTCGAGTTCACGAGTCATTGAGCATCAAGCAGACGTTACAGCTGACCGTGTGCGCAGGCATGCCGGATGTGGAGCTGGGGGTGAACGACCTGCGTCGGCAGGGCAAGGAGGTGGTGGGGCGCCACGACATCATCCCCGTGGTCACTGAGGAGTGGATCCGCGTGGAGGAGGCCGAGTTCCACGCCTGCGTGCAGCCCGAGGAGTTTGCCGCCACGCAAATCATCAAGTACGTATGCACACAATGCACAAGCTACATTGTCTTTTAGAGCATGTAAACATGAACATATTTATGATAAAAAAAAATGTTTTTTTATTAAATACCTAATTGGAGAAGAATTAACAATAATGTTAATGAAGCAGTACACCTGGACACAGCACGGTCGGCACGCATAGTGAGCAGGTTCCTCTCTTTCTAGAGCCCTGACCGCCGGCAGCTTGGACCCTGTTCCTAATGCCGATGGGCTACTATTTTGAATGTTTTTTATAATAAGTACTGCACTAAGGGGATAAAACAGTGTCTTAATGTCGCGGGAGCTATTTTGAATCTTGGACGCAACGAAAGTATTCTAGGGCTCCAGAGCGCAGCAACGGAGCTCTGAATTAACTCATGAGCGAAGCGCGGGAGTTAAAATTAGAATCTTGAGTGCAGCGAGGGATTCAAGCTCGCCCAAGACGAAGACACCATTATCTCCGAGGAGAATATTCTACTTTCCGCACCTACTGCGAGGTAATAAAAACCAATTTGATTGCCGAATTAGTGGTTTCTGAAACTGTTAAATAACCGGGAAATACCTAGTTTTACGTGCAATTTCATACACTATTGACTCGACTACGTGATAGCAAAGACAGGGTTCTGTTTTTTATGCGTACTTATCTATGTATCTTGGTATGTGGAATTGTTTATCCCTCGAAGCATCTTAACGGCCGGATGGGTTTGAATACAGGAGGTGGCTATTGACTAGTCTGGGTCACGCGGAGGTTATAGGCTAGCTTTTGTTTTTATAAAATCAAAATAGCGAATTTTAGAAGTTAACAAGAAAGGTCTTGAAAAAGAAATATATTATTTTGCAAGACTTTATTTTCTTATCTAAGTTCTTCGAGTAAAGTGTGATGGACCCCTCTCTTTGATCGCCTTGCTACCCATGATCTCACTCAAATACGTCCTTTATTTTTTGTTTTTTCTTAACCGTTTTTATCTTCTTTTTTAATGCAATTAATTAAATCCATCTTGATTAAGTATGAAGTTTAACTGATCACAAGTGTAATATGTAAAAATGAAGAAGAGCATCATTTAACTATGATCATAGAATTTGACAGATATGAAATTATTTAGGGATGATAAATATATGATAGTGTAATTGGGGCCTTAGGTTACTTTTGCATGACATATAATTTGACGTTAGCGAACAGGTGTGAAAAATATTTGAAAATGTAAACAATATCTAATACCTAATCTATTAATAATCTATAAAATGTACGTAATAGTGCCAATCAGGTTTTTACGAAAAGAAAATGTTGAACAGTTGCCGGAAAAAATTAAAAATCCGGGAAAACTGAAACTGCATTTTCTATGGAAATTTTGTATGAATTATTTAAATTTGGACAGGACAACGTCTGTCGGATCAGCAGATATTTAATAATGAAATAAAGGAGATAATAGTGTTAATTAAATTTAAAAATATATTATAATTTAGTGCAATTATTTGAAAATTTTGCATGCCGTTAGGAAAATGTATCAGGACTATTATTATATTATTAAAAATCTTATCTGTATAAATTTTGAGTAATAAATAATTTCTATTTCATGAATTCTATTCTAAGATGCTAATGGAATTTTATATTGTTATGTCCTTCGAAGTTCGATTTTATATACAAACTTTTGTCCTAACATACAGTAAGTATTTATGTTATTATTATTTATTTCCGCAAAATTTCTAGTATTGTAGGCGATGTCACTCGATGACGTCACACGAACGAAGAAAACACGTAGATGATTTTCAGGCGTTTATTTTACTTTTAACAAAATAGGACAAATGCCAGTGTTGCCAGATGACCGTCTCGCGTTCTCCCCAAACCTTCCCCAAAATCCCCCCAAAATTTAGGTTTTGAAGAAAAAATCCCCCACAAATGGCAAAATATTTATTTAGGAATGAAATACAATTTTATAATATTTCAGCAACAGTTTACTCCTCAAACTTTCCCCAAAATACCCCCAAAATTCAGGTTTTGAAGAAGAAATCCCCCAAAAATGGCTAAATATTTATTTATTTATTTATGAAATACAATTTTATACTACGAGTATTTCAGCAATAGCTTCGATTACTGTGTATTCTTGTTAAAGCTTTCGAATATTTATTTATGAAATACAATTTTATACTATTTCAGCAATAGCTTCCATTACTGTGTATTCTTGTTAAAGCTTTTAGATTATTTATTTATTTAATTGGATGCCTGAAGATTTTAATAACTTGTGTTGGTAATATTTTGTTTCATGTCATGGATCAAAATCATAAATTAGAAACAGCCGGAAGCTGTAAAAACGTAATTGATAACGCTGCGCAAAATGTCTTTTGAAACTACCGATTTAATCATCATGGCTAGCCGCGGGCATTTCCCGGACTACAGTTTTGGAAATAAAAATCCCCCAATTCCCTCCAAACGCAAATTTTTCCCTCCAAATATCCCCCCAAAAATATTGTCCCCCCAATTGTCCCCCCATAACTATAAAATACCCCCAAATTTGGGGGGATTCCCCCCAGTCTGGCATCACTGACAAATGCCTGCCACCTTTACCCAGAAAGGACGAACTGACGAAGGGGGGAAGCTGGGTCCTCTCCTAGACCAAAAATGACAATAAGACTTGGATAATAATAATAATATTAAGGTTATATCTCACCTCCTCTACATGGATGACCTAAAACTCTTTGCCCCCAACAATTTTCAACTGATGGAGCTACTGAAAGTAACTGAAACTTTCAGTAGCGCCATCAGGATGGAATTTGGTGTGGACAAATTTGCGGTCATGTATGTAAAGCGAGGGGACATTGTGGAATCCGTCGGAACCCAACTCTCGGATTCCATAAACCTTAGAGCCCTCTCCGCATCCGAAACCTATAGGTATTTGGGTATGTCGGAAGCGTTGGGCATCAATGGTACTGACATGAAGCAGTCGTTAAAGGAACGCTTCTTTGGCCGTCTGAAAAAAGTATTTAATAGTCTTTTATCAGGTGGAAACAAGGTGCGCGCCTTTAACGGTTGGGTCATGCCGGTTTTGATGTACTCTTTCGGCATACTCAAATGGACTCAGACCGAACTCGACGCCCTGGATAGGAAGGTCCGTACACTGCTGACTGCAAATCGAATGCATCACCCACGATCATCGGTAATGAGACTGTATATCCCGCGAAAGTGTGGAGGTCGAAGCTTTTTAAATGCTAAGACCCTCCACAATCGCGAGATATGCAGTCTCAGGGAATATTTCTTAGAAGCTGACGTGGGGATGCATCGAGATGTGGTCACAGTGGACAAGGGCCTCACCCCGCTCTCTTTAGCTAAAGAGAACTGGCGCAAACCAGTAGTGCTTGACACTAATGATCGCATGGAAGTATGGCAGAGTAAGGAGCTTCACGGACGCTTTTTTCGGGCTCTACATGGGCCCGATGTAGACCAACTAGCGTCCGTAGCCTGGCTGCGTTTCGGTGACCTCTTTGGAGAAACCGAAGGTTTTGTCTGTGCAATTATGGACGAAGTTATCTTAACGAATAACTACAACAGACTAGAGACATACTACCTAGAGACATATTATGAAGGACGGGACGGTTGACGTGTGTCGGGCATGCCATCGTCCGGGTGAGTCCATCAGACATATTATCTCCGGATGTTCACGTCTAGCTAACGAAGAGTACTTGCATAGACACAACCTTGTAGCCAGGATTATCCATCAGCAACTTGCTCTGAAATACAGCCTTGTAGAGTCGGAAGTGCCGTACTACAGGTATGTGCCCGACCCAGTTCTCGAAAATGGACATATCACATTGTACTGGGATCGATCCATCATCACTGACAGGACTATTGTTGCCAATAAGCCTGATATAGTGGTGGTGGATCGATTAGAGCGGCGCGCAATGATTATTGACATAACGGTCCCGCATGATGGGAACCTCGTGAAAGCCGAGAAAGATAAACAAATCAAGTATCTTGACTTGGCCCGCGAGGTTGTCGACATGTGGGATGTGGACTCAGCGATAATTGTGCCGATAGGCGTAACAGCCAATGGCTTAATAGCCAAGAGCCTCGATCAACACCTGAGGAGGCTCTCGTTAGGCAGCTGGATCAAGGGCTTGATTCAGAAAGCGGTACTTCTTGACACGGCTCGCATTGTTAGGAGGTTCCTCTCTCTGGAGCCCTGACCGCCGGTAGCTTGGACCCTGTTCCCGATACCGGTGGGTTACTATTTTTTAAATATTTTTAAATGTTTTTATATTTTTTATATTCTAATATTTAAAAATGTAATTTATATGTATATAATGGAATAAAGGAAATAATAATAATAATAATAAAGGTTTATTGCAGAAACTTGTACAACTTTTACAGTAAATCTTACATAGGGATCTCCTTATAAGTAAAAGATATACCTGTGCTAGGAGATCCCGCTCTCCAATGATAGAAATTATGGGATGGTAAAAGTGGTGTACAAAAAAATTACAAGTAAAAACTAAAACTAAACAAGACAGGGCTTGAACTATAACTAAATAAAAGAAAAATAAACTTAGAGATATATCCTAAAATTTTGTGTGTGTGTGTGTGTGTGTGTAAGTGTGAGTGTGTGAGAATGTGTGTGCGTGTGTGTGTGTGTGTGTTTGTGTATTTTTCAATTCATATTGATGATGCTTGCAACAATAATTCAATATCATCATAAGACTTCATTTTTAGCCATTGAATAACTGCCTTTTTGCAGTCTTTAGTAGTCATATGATAGATGTTAATTATTTTATTTATTTTATTATATAGGGCAGCGGAATTTGTGTTGAATTGTCTTTTGGCATATGCAGTTTTAACGAATTTGACTGGTGCTACACTGTATTTTCGCCTTCTTTCCTGATGGTGAGGGTCATAGGGCAGGATTTTGTGTAATTTTAAGACGGCATGTAGTATGTATAATTTTCTGACTGTGAGAATACCGCTAAAGGAGTATAACTCATTGGTTGGGAATCTGTATGGTTTGGTATACATGACCTTGATAAGAGATCTCTGTGCTCGCTCTAGTTCAAGAAACTTCGTTTTTGTCGCACCGCCCCACACGGGTATGCAGTAGGTAAGAATTGACTGAGCCAGAGAGACATAAATTTCAGTTTTTTTTTTTTTGTTGTTACATGTCTTAGGTTCTTAAATATCCAGATAAGTTTTCTCATACGGGCCATGACCATATCTGTATGAGTATGCCAAGATAATCGTTGATCAACGATTATACCTAGGTATTTTATATGAGTAACTTTTTCAATATTTTTACAAGAACAGTTTGTGCTAGATATATTATGACAAATGTGGATTTTGAGAGTTACGTTAGGTCCTGGTTGAGTGTTGTTGTAGATTGTAAAAGCAATATATTTTGTTTTAGAAATATTTTGTGTAAGAAAATGTGAGTTCAACCAGTCAGCAATTTTGGAAAGACCCTTTTCAGCATATTGATATACGGATTCCCATGTATCACCAGAGAAAGTAACAGCAGTGTCATCTGCATATGAGAAAACGCGACCATTATCTAGCATCATTTTGCAGAGCTGGTTTATATAAATCAAGAATAGAGTGGGGCCCAGTACGCTACCCTGTGGAACACCGTAGGTCACATAAGACTCCATACTAATATACTCTCCTACCTTAACCTTTTGCCTACGATCCCGTAGATAATCTATTAATAATGCTAACGGGCCTCCTCTTACGCCTATACCTTCCAGACTACGCACAAGAATGGGGACAGAAACGGTATCGAACGCTTTTTTCAAATCAAGAAATACAGTTAGACATCTTTTTCCTGAATCTACTAAGTTAACAATATGAGTGGTTAATGTTGTAACTGCGTCTTCCGTAGATAATTTTTGTCTAAAACCATATTGAGCTTGTGAAATAATGTTATATTTATTAGTGTAGCTGGTTAGTCTTGCGTTAATTAGCTTTTCAATGATTTTAGATATTGCAGGCAATACAGAGATAGGTCTGTAGTTGTTGATGTCGTCTTTGTCTCCACCCTTGTGCACAGGAGTAATTATGGCTTGCTTCAAAGCTGGTGGAAATTTCCCTTGGCTAAAACACAAATTAGCAAGATGTGAAATTATGGGTACGACTAATTCATGGGCAGTTTTTAAAAAGAATGTTGTAATTTTATCCCAGCCTGGAGCGCTTTCAGATTTAAGGCCCATTAGCACGTTATAGACTTCTCTAGCATCCGTTTCGAGAAGCACGAACGAGGAAGTCTGTGAGAGGATATGATCAGAATCGTGTTGAAATTGTGATCGGTTAACGGAGGTAATGTCTTCTGCCAGGATTTTCCCAATGTTAGAAAAATAATCGTTTATGTGGTCTACTGAAGCATGAGGGGTGGTCTTTATCTCTAATAGTTCTGAATTAAGTTTTTTTTTAGGTTTGCGATGAGTTATATTGTTAATTGTGTTCCATAACTGTTTCGTATTCTTTTTTGCCTTTAATAGTTGTTCCCTATCATATTTTCTTCTAAGTTTTTTAACTAAACTATTGCAATAATTGCGATATCTTCTGTAAGTAATTTGTAAAATATTGTTTTGTGGATCAGATCGTAGCTTTCTTTGCATATTATTTCTGTTTCGAATACAGCGCAAAATTCCTAAAGTTATCCATGTTTTAATAATGCGATTATTTCTCGGAACTAAAGTAGTAATAGTGTTTTGCTGAAGGCAATTTTGGAGTTTGTCTATTAATTGTACAGATAACGTGACTGGATCATTTATTAAATTAAGTTCAGAAATATTACTTAGTTTTAAGGCTGTTATTGTTTTATCAAAGTCCACATTCTTTTTAGTTTTCGAGCATTTGTAAGAATTTACTATGTTTGATAATTTTAGGAAAATCATGTAGTGATCCGTGATCGTGGTATTCAATACAGCAACAGAAGCAGTGTTTTTAGTCTTGTCTATTTTCAAGATAAAGTGGTCCAATCAGTTGCCACCTTTGGTAGGTAAGGAATGTCCCGGTAACAAGCCATGCATTGCAAGCATATTTAGGTAGTTTAATCTGTTTGTGCGCTCATTCGTTTGTTCAGTAGATTTATATATTATGTTAATTTTTATATCGCCTGTAATAACAATATTTTTATATGACTTAAGTGAGATTAGGTGATTATTTAGCGAGTCTATAAAACTGTCAGCATTATTATTTGAGGGGGATCGATAAATAGCAAGGACAATAAGATTAGGCATTAATATTTGTAAGCATGATGCGTGAGTTAATATTATTTCCTTAACACTAACCTTGCAGTCACACTTGATATATACTGCCACGCCATCACACTGGTTTATATGGTTACTTGTGGTAAAAGTGTAATAGTTTTTAATTTCAGGAGTAGGTTTATTTGCATCTAGTCTACATTCATTCAAGATCAAGAGGTCAACACTAAACTTAAATTGTGTTAAAGTGATTAGAAAATCATCTAAATTGCTATAAATACTTCTAATATTTTGGGATATTATTGTAAGATCCGATTTATGTACATAAAATTGTTTTGAAAAATCATCTAATTGAAATTCTTTAGATTGCGCTATTACTAAGTCGTCTATTTCTTGCTTTATTGTATGTGTGCTAGCCATAATATAGGTAAATAAACAGTCTGAGTTTTAATTCGATATTGTTTACGTAAGCATATTTTTATCGATATAATATTTAACTTAATAGCGGAGTCCCATGTAACTATTCCAAGTAGGCCGTAGTTCATGAATGCACCACTAGTTCTGTCTCACAAAACACGAATATTCTAGTGGAGGTCATTAACTCGCGGAGGATCTTGACACCGCGATTCAGAAAAGTGACGTCACGTGACAGTGGCATCTAGTGTCGAGGTGCAGCGTTTTGTTGCGCTCTCTTACATAATAGGTGGCGGTAGCGGATTGAAAATAGGTTTTCTACAGTATTAGTTTACCGGCCTTCATATTTATTTATCAGGAACAATCATTTGTATTGTGTTTGATACATTACATACATCATAATTAATAATAGCAATATAAATTCTAAGAACATGCAGCAATAATAATAAAAAATTGAAAACATGTTTACAAAAATCAATAATAACAAATAGCATTTGTTTTTGAATAGAATATTGTAATATTAATATTAAATTACAGTTTGTCCATTGAGTACAAGTTTATAACTAACAGAAATGTTTGAACTTAGCCTTAGAGAGCTAGTGTTTAACAAAAAATTTAAATCCGCTGGCAGTCTATTAAATATTTGTATACCTTGGTAATGAGGACTATGCTTGGTAATGTTAAAATTAGGTACAACTTTATTTTTAAAGTCCTTTCTACGAGTGCTTTCCCTGGCTAATCTTTCTTCCCAAGACTCGTATTCATGGATATATGTTTTAAAACCAACCGTCGTATTATTTTTTATTAACCACCAACACAAAAGTATGTATAACCTGGGCAATGTTAGAATATTTAAACGCTGACAATGAGACTGAGCTGAAATGAGAAAAATCGACAACTTTCTCTTTGTATAATTCTGACAATTGTACGTATTGCTCTTTTTGGAGAATGAAGGCTCGCTGAGAATTATAACCGTAGCTTTTCCCCCAGAACTGTATATATATTGTATCGAAATCTGAGTGCGCAAAGAGCATAATATACCATCTTTAGCTGTTCCGTATTTATTTCATCTCTCGATGTCCTCAACGCATAACACGAGGTGATATAGTGTAGTCAATATGTGCTAGTTCTTTTTTCCAGTTCAGCAAATCATCCAAATGGATACCTAGAAATTTCACGTCTCTAACTAATTCTATATTTTCTTTGTTAAGAGTTATATCCATATTATCTTTATTTACTGCAGTGGTTCGAAACAACACGATGTTCATATTTTAATATTTATTATTAATCTATGTGTATTGAACCAAAACTGAAAAGCTGCTAACGTACTTAGTATTGACCTTGTCTGTCAGTTGACTAATATTGTTCGCCCCTACTACAGCGTTAGTGTCATCGGCAAAGACTACGAGATTAATGCCCGGACTGTTTTTTTTTAATATAATTTATCAAATCGTTAGTGAAAATAATAAACAGAATGGGACCTAATATGGAACCTTGCAGTACGCCAGTGGTAATATTAATCATAGATGATTGGTATGTTTTCCGTCGTCCATCCTGTTAATAGTGCTGGTGTCTACATACATTTCCTGTTTCTTAAACGGTTAACGATTATTGTACCGATCGCTAAAAACAAAACTGGCGATTTGTCTGATAAGAATAACTACCGGCCGATTTCCTTAGCAACACGTCACAGCGTCATATGTCGTATTATGGGAGAAACTCAAGAGGACTGGCGTGCCTACTCAGGTGCAACGGATTTTTCATTTCTGGTACCAAAACCAGATAAATTATGTTAGATGGGCAAACAGCTTCTCCGACGCGTATAGGTTGGAGTGCGGGGTGAGACAAGGTGGTTTGAATTCTCCCAAGCTCTTCAACTTGTACATGAATGAGCATATAGTTGGGCTCAGCAGCACTCGAGTAGGATGCTGGGTCGACAATGTTTGTATGAACAACTTTAGTTACGCCGCGACATGGTGCTGCTGACCCCAACTGTAGGCGCAATGAGACAGTTGCTAGCCATATGTTTAACATATAGCCACAAGCATGGTTTATTATATAATTGTAAGAAGAGTGAGTACATGGTCTTCAAGGCCTCCGATAAGTGTCCATCAAATGTACCTACAATTAAGCTGAATGGTACTGAACTGAAGCGGGTGTAACAGTTCAAATACCTCGGACATTACGTTACTGAGGGCCTTGACGACCAAGTTGACATAGAAAGGAGAACATAGGGCATTGGCGGTCAGAAGTAATATGCTGGCCCGCAGGTTTGCGCGTTATAGTGACCAAGTTAAAGTCACACTATTACAAGTTAAAGTCAGTTAAAGTCACACTATCACATATAAAGTGCCCTACGTGTCCAACATAACAATGGATTTAGGATGTTGTTAGGGCTGCCCCGCTTTTGTAGTGCCTCCGGTATGTTTGCGGAGGCCAAGGTAGACGGTTTTCATGCCATCTTGCGCAAGCGGCTCGCGTCTTCATTAAATAGAGTCCGGAGTAGCACTAACAGCATCCTTAAAGTCTTTGCGGATAAACAGGACTCAAATATCCTGAAAACATTTATTCGTGCTCAAATTTTGTAACCCTACGTGTAGTTATTATGGACATTGTCTGAAATAAAGTTATATTATTATTATTTTTATGTTAGTAACATATCTCGGGACCATGAGGTCCCGAACCTTTGGCAGGCGTACGAGGAGCCGAGGCCAACTCGCAGAGGCCCCTTAGAAATTTTTAAATGGAATCAAACTCAAACTCAAAGCATTTATTTTAATTAAACCATTTACAGGCACTTTTGAATTGTCAAAGAGTCGCTCAGTTAGTCAGAAAGTTGAAGCTAGTTGCCCATTCCAAAACGTAGATCTCTATGGAGAAGAACTGGCAAGAAACTCCAAGGACACTCTTTTTAAATCAAGATACTAAAAAATCGTTGGTACATTATTCTTGTTGCTTCTATATGTGAGAACAATGTAAATAAAATAAAAATAAAATGTATATTAAAAAAGAAATCAAAATATAAGAATAATAAAAAATAAGCCGTGGCAGATAAGAGATGACCAGTCTCAACTGACGGCGCTCGTTCACGAACATGACGCGTGGATCAGCACCATCCAGCTCAACCATTTTGTAGGGAACCGAATGATCCAACACACGTGCCACCAACAGTGAGACATTTCAGCGAGCATGACATAGTCTCAACTGCCATGCTTTCAAGTCAACATACATAATAATGATATAATAAACCTACGGACGATTGTCCCTGTATGCACTATGAATGTGCACCCAAGGACAACCGCCGGTTGGTGTCGGACTATTGCAGGATATGGAAACAAAAATATTGGACTATGGATTTCGGTAGCTTAAGTGGACCGGTTATCTAGGACTACGGAAAGACTATGACCCCTGCCTGACCAATGTTTTATATAAAATACAAAGATAAAATGGCACGGGGTGACTTGCACACTCAATAATGGGCCCCCGAAAACGGTCGCTAGCAAATAGTGTCGTAGCGACAACGGGGCAACATGTCCTGAGGTGCTTATGAGGATTGGAGAGGTATCCCACGGCTATCAGGACAATCCCGGAAGTACGGTCAAGTTTCCTACCAGCATCTTACTGGAATACTTCCTTCCTCCGAGCACGTTTGCTCTTGCGAGTCTCCACTCAAGCTGGCCAATAAAGGCAAGAAAGAGGTGGGAGCTCTGATTAAATACAATATCTTCGGTCTACGGAACTGAGAAATTAATCAGGAAAATCCTAGCCTCCACACTGTTTAATTCTGATGTGCCGTGCTTCACTGATGCTATGGATGCCTGGAAACTCGCTTGCCCGAATATAGATCCACCTGACAATCCAGCTTCCCAGAGACGGTGGGATGAGCCGCTCTGCAGAGTAGTACAGAACAATTTACTGGACACGTCTGCTACTATAGCAGAGCGTGCGCGCGTGTTGGCTGTGGGTAAGTGGGAGTTGGGTCTTTAACTTCAGATACTACCTTCGTCGAACATAGGCACTTTGTTCGATGACACTACCTTCCGCCTCACTGCTGCTCTGCGACTAGAAGCTCCTTGTTGTTCTCTTCATCACTGTCACTACTGTGAAGTTGTCAATAGGCTCAGATATCACGGCCTGACTTACAGTCGAAGTGTGGGTCGCTTAGCGCGGCATGCTATCATTAATAACATCAGCCGACAAGCTCTTGTCACCGTCGGCGTCCCAGATGTATTAGAACTCAATGGCTAGGCACGCGACGATGGCAAGAGACCGGACAGCATAGCTTTATTTCCATGGAAGGTGGGTAGGCCTTTAGTGTGGGACGTAACGTGTGTCCATACTCTTGCGCTATCCCATCTTCCTGGCTCGGCGTGCTGTGCTGGCGTTGCTGCTGCGGCTGCGGAAAACCTCAAGTGGTGAAAGTATTATATCCTACCTATCGACAATTATATTTTCGAGCCGTTTGGGGTTGAAACTCTCGGGCCGTGGGGTCCGAGTGCTCATAGTTTGTTCGACGGAATCACCTAACGACTGGTTGACACTTCCCGTGACCCAAGGGCTGGCTTTTACTTTGGCCAGAGGCTACGCATTGCTATACAACGTGGCAATGCCGCCAGTCTCTGGGATACATTACCAGTCGACAGCGATGTGGAGGAATTTTTCGACGCCGTATTTTAGTTTTTTAACAGTTTTAATTAGGTTAGGATATTATATTTTTATAGTAATTGTTAGTAATGGATAAACTAAAAATTCTGCTTGACAAAAAAAATGGATTCATGTTGTACTCCCAAACTTCCAATCCCAAGACTAGCCAGTAACCACGCACTATCGTACGAAGCAGTACCTAATGTATGATAGTGTGCGTGGTTGCGTCGCAGGCTCAAGCAGTACCTAATGTATGATAGTGTGCATGAGTGCTTGGTTGTGTCGCAGGTTCAAGCCGCCGGACGCGTGCTACATCGAGCTGATGCGGTTCCGCGTGCGGCCGCCCAAGAACCGTGAGCTGCCGCTGCAACTGAAGGCTGTGTGGTGCGTCACCGGGAACAAGGTGCGTGTCCTGCATACTGCAACACTGTGCTGTGAGTGCAGCTGACCGGAGCTCGTGTGCGCAGGTGGAGCTGCGCGCCGACGTGCTGGTGCCGGGGTTCGCGTCGCGCAAGCTGGGCCAGGTGCCGTGCGAGGACGTCGCCATCCGCTTCCCCATCCCCGATTGCTGGATCTACTTGTTCCGCGTCGAGAAGCACTTCCGATACGGATCAGTGAAGTCCGCCCACAGGTGCGCACACAGACACTACACCGCAGTGCTACACTCACTCACACTCTCCTTGTGAACAGGCGCTCCATTCTGTAAAATCTCACCGCGAAAACTTAGGTGAAGTAAATCAGTCTCAATCTGTCAAAAAACATTACTGTATCAAACTGTCCCAGTTAAAAAAAAACTCTCCTCCTAAGAGTAGAACACTTCTAAAATTGACCAATATCCATTGTTATTTTCACTTAAAAGTGTTAACTATACCACGATCATCGCCAGACGCACGGGCAAGATAAAAGGCATCGAACGGTTCCTGGGCGCGGTGGACACGCTGCAGGAGTCGCTAATCGAGGTGACGTCAGGCCAGGCCAAGTACGAACATCAGCACCGCGCCATCGTGTGGCGCATGCCGCGTCTGCCCAAGGAGGGCCAGGGTGAGCACATCAGCTCCACGTGTCGAGCACAAGAACGTCTTTTAAAGGGCATAACCAGAAAAAAGAGATAGTTAAAAAACTTTTTTACAAAAAAACAACCGACTTCCAAAAAAAACACTAAAAGACGTGAAAAATAACTTTAATTTCGGAAGTCGGTGCCTTTGGTTTTGTATTTTCGTGTTTGGCCACCGACTTCCGAAATTAAAGTTATTTTTCACGTCTTTTAGTGATTTTTTTGGAAGTCGGTTGTTTTTTAACCGACTTCACAAAAAGGAGGAGGTTCTCAATTCGTCTGTATGTTTTTTTTTTTTTTTTTTTTTTTTTTTTTTTTTTTATGTGTGTTAGCTCATAACTTTTGTCTGGGTGAACCGATTTGGATGATTCTTTTTTTAATTGATAGGTGGTGCTTCACATGTGGTCCCATTTAAATTTGATCAAGGTCTGACCAGTAGTTTTTGAGTTATCTTTAATATTGCATATTTTTTCCACTTAGTTTATATGGATGATGTGTTAATAATTTCCTGTCACTGTTATTTACACACCAAGTAGTGGTATAAGTGTTTGTGTGGGGTAGGTACCGCAACTAAAAAGTGAAAAATAAAAACTTTTTTACAAAAAAACAACCGACTTCCAAAAAAAACACTAAAAGACGTGAAAAATAACTTTAATTTCGGAAGTCGGTGACCAAAAACGAAAATACAAAACCAGACACCGACTTCCGAAATTAAAGTTATTTTTTTTGTAAAAAAGTTTTTATTTTTCACTTTTTAGTTGCGGTACCTACCCCACACAAATTCGTATACCACTACTTGGTGTGTAAATAACAGTGACAGGAAATTATTAACACATCATCCATATAAACTAAGTCGAAAAAATCTGCAGTATTAAGGATAACTCAAAAACTACTGGTCAGACCTTGATCAAATTTAAATGGGACCACATGTGAAGCACCACCTATCAAATAAAAAAAGAATCATCCAAATCGGTTCACCCAGAAAAAAGTTATGAGCTAACACACATAAAAAAAAAAAAAAAACATACAGACGAATTGAGAACCTCCTCCTTTTTGTGAAGTCGGTTAAAAATCATTTACTATAAGTAGCAACAAGTACCGACTTCCAAATAAAACACTAAGTACAAAGTGGAAAATAACTTTAATTTTGTAAATCAGTGTCTTTGGTTATATATATTTTAATTTTTTGCTACCGAGTTCCGAAATAACATTAATTTTTCACTGTGTAGTGTTTTTTTTGGAAGATAGTTGTTTTTTTTTCGTAATAAAGTTAATTTTTTATTTTTCACTTTGTAGTTGTGGTACCTAACCCACACCAATTCGTATAACTTTCCTACTAAGTAAATGCAGTGACAGGAAGTTATTATAACATCACCAAAATACAATACCATCAACATACACTAAGTGGAATAAATTAAAAAACCCCCAATACAAAAAAGAAAAGCGGTTATTTAAAAAGTCAAAAATAATGCCTATCGTTGAGCCATCAAATTCGATTGAGTAACACCATACATTGTAATTAGGTATAGAAACTGATGGATGGCACGATAAGGTTTGCTCGTTGAAATGACGCTATAATGTCGCGGCGGGGTACCGCCGCTTATGTAAGTCAGACCCTTCATTTGATTGACTATATATTAATTTACTAACATTTCCAACCAACTTGCTTCGATACCATCATTTTTTTGTAGAAAATCTAGTTGGGTGTCAAATTGTTAAATCTGGGAGCGCTATGAGTAATGACTTAATGTGTATGCAATCTCCTATTTTAGTTATTTTGATTGCTTTAAGCTTAGCGGTACCCCGCCGCGACATTATAGCGCCATTGAACATTGAACATTGCCATTAAACCTTGTCGTGCCATCCATCAATTTCTATACCTAATTACAATGTATGGTGTTACTCAATCGAATTTGATGGCTCAACGATAGGCATTATTTTTGACTTTTTAAAAACCTGCTTTTCTTTTTTACGTTGGGGGATTTTAAAATTGAATTTTAATTTTTGTTTTTAAATTTTGAACTTAGTTTAGTTTTGTTTTGTATATGAGTTAACACTTGTGAGCGTTTTTCAGGGTACATTTAGACACTACATCAAATAGATTTGCAGAATCAGCTTAACGTGTTGCCACCATTGCATTGTATGTAGAATTAAATACTGATCACAAAACGAATCCAAACACGACATATTTGTTATTACTCGATGAAGAGTGTACTAGTGTGCTGGATATCCTTGCTGCAGCATCAGCTCATCATGTTGCCACCATTGTATTTATTGTATGTAGAATTAAATACTGATCAAAACGAAACCAAACACGATATATCTGCTATTATTTTTTCAAGAGTGTACTGGTGTGCTGGATATTCTGGCTGCAGCATCGGACCAAGAATTCCATAATCTTGCATATTTATAAAGCGTACATGGGTGTTTCAAATTTTAGGTCACAAATGTTTGAAAGTAAAGTAAATACCCATTATGTGTCTGATCCTTACCGCAGCTAACAAAAGAGCTGATTACCTTGAAACGGCTGAACCGATTTTGATAAAACATGTCTAAGAACCATCGCTAGAAAACCTGCTTTCATATAAAAAAACCGAGCCCTACGGTGCCACAGACAGACACACAGTGAGACACACAGACAGACACACACACACAGCGGTCAAACTTATAACACCCCTCTTTTTGCGTCGGGGTTTAAAATATAGGTACGTAATATTGAAGCTAACTCAAAAACCACTCATCAGAACTTGCCCAAATTCATATGGGACAGCCTTATCAGTATACCCATTCAAATCGGATTATAAATGACGGAGTTCAGGGGTAACAATAAAAAAGAAAACTACGAATTGAGCGAACCTCTTCCTTTTTTGAAGTCGGTTAAAAATGAGGCGCGACAGGCGCTTTGCGTTAGTTTGGTAAAATCATTACATGCAGTCAGAGTGATGGTTGTTTAGGCAGCAACGATCGAGTCCATCCTACAAGTGTTTGTTTTGTACAGGCGCTTACACGACGCACAACCTGGTGTGCCGCATGGCGCTGACGTCGTACGACCAGGTGCCGGCCGAGCTCGCCAGCCACGCCTTCGTGGAGTTCACGATGCCGGCCACGCAGGTGTCGCACATGACGGTGCGCTCCGTGTCGCTGCAGCAGCACGACGCCGACCCGCCCGAGAAGTACGTGCGCTACCTGGCGCGCCACGAGTACATGTGAGTACTGCACACACACTATAAACACACTCGCAGCTGCGAGTAGTACGCTCGGAGCCTCACCCGCCGCGTTGTTGCAGCGTGGGCATCGAGCGCACGTCGGGGCAGTCGGCGCCGGCGTACGCGCTGGCCACCGCGGGGCGCCACGCCGAGCCGGCGCCCGCGCCCGCGCCCGCCGCCGCGCCGCTCCCGCAGCCGCCTTCCAGCGACTCCGACTCGGATTAGATCTGAAGCAACATCATATACGACTGCGGCCCATGAAAAACGAGCTACAGACTCAGCGAATGTCCGTCGTGCACTAAGGCAGGCATGAACCTGCCAAGTGAGCTGGAGTTATGCTTACTACGGTACTCTACCTTAAGTAGGTATAAAACATAATACTCATTTAGGAAAATGAAAATATGAACAAAGATGCCCCTAGGCGGCATCGACAGGGCTCTAGGAACACGTAGCTACGGCTGCGTGGTACGCTAATACGCGATGCAATGACTCTGTTCCTTCAGTAAATTGCTAAATATTGTTATTAGTAAATCTAAGAACGCGTTTTCCCTCGAAGTCCACTGTAGGAATATTGGAATATACTAATATTATAATTAGATATATCATGAAGTGACCGGGAAGTGTGTGCAAGCACTGGACGATACTCGCCGTGAACATTACCTGTGAGTGTGACACTCGAATTATTTACAATTAAACAAATGTAAAGGAAGTAATATTTATATTTAAATCTCATCGTACATTCCATATTATTCATATCTATCACATGTATGTAGGGGCTACAGATCAGAGACGTGTCTGGTTGAGAGCAGTGGTCTGGTGAGTGGTGGAGCGGCTCGGTGTCGAATAAGGTTCATATATATCTATTGTATATAATGTGATAAAGGTTTAGGATAGAGGTCGTAAGCGACTGTGACCGCAACCCCACCATGAACCGTCGCTGTGCAAGTAGCTAGACTACTTGGTTGAGGAAGCCAGCCGCTGCCCGGGCGGCCCAGGCGGAGCCCCAGGGGGCAGCCACGAGCAGGGCGTCGGCGGGACAGTCGCGCCACGAGTTCAAAAGAGGCCGCTAGCGACGGGAACAAATCGAAAGTTAAATAAGGGATCTATGTCTCCTTTTAAATGAGGCCTTGAAATGTAGGGGCTTAAAAAGCTTAGGGCCCTAGATTGGTATCTTTCGGCTCGGGCCGGGCTCTGTTGTTGACATGTGTATTAGGATGTAAGCAATAATGTTATACCGCGGATTGAATCACGATGTGTGCGTGTGCTGGGCCACTGTGTCAGCGTGCGACTCCCGGGGGCCGCGGCGGAGCGGCTGCGCGCCAGTGTATTGTATTCGTGAGCGAGCTAACCTTAGTCTTCATGATTGTCGACCTTGTATTTTATAGAGAAATGCAATAATAAAAGAACATAATGTATAGTTCCCATATAAAGAATACCTATCTTGTGAAATATGATGTTTGCGGTAGTTAGTGGCAATATTTACTTGGAACATGTACACAGACAGAGTAGGTAGATGTTATGCTGTTAGAACATTATGTATGTATATGCTTGTGATCTCGTGTGTACGCCTCACTAGTGATAACTCAAACGTAGATGACTACGTTTGTAAGACTACCCGTGCAACTTGCATGTATGTACCTATTCCTTACTCATAGTGACACTATTTAGAGCGCAATGTAAAAAGTTAAACACAAATGATTATTTATGTACTTACTCCTAACTGCTAGTCGCGTTATACACAAATCAACATAATATAATATATGATATACATATACATGGATATAATAAAGGTGTTCTAGGCGCTGTTTGAAGTGTTGTAAGTACTTAGTACCTGCCGACCTCATCGCGGACCCTATGTTCTGTTGTGAATAAAATTTAAATATGAGCGTAAGCATTATTCCTTATTACAAACCCCTGGCAAAGACTGACGCGTGACATCACTGCGAACTACGCACTCTCGTAGCGTTCGCTACGGTTCGTAGCTCGTACACATCATGCTAGCCGATAGACCGAAAATACTATTTCATCTATTCTAACATTTCTAAGGCCGTTTTTGTCCGTTATTATTGAGAATAATAAAAGATTTTAGTATCAAATAAGGATTTTTATTATAATTAGTAAAAATATTAACAGTAAACTAAACTCCGTAGCATGTGCACGTGCTACGAACCATAGCAAACGCTAAGAGACTGCGTAGTTTGCAGGAGCCCGCTACAAATACATTTAGTTGTTACCCGACGGCGCGAGAGCAAAGACAGCTATGTTTTTTATGCGTATCTATGTACTTTGTATGTGGGATTATTTATACCCTCGGAGCATCCTAACGGCCGGGTGGATTTTAATATACAATAGAGTCAAAGTTAAAATAAAATCAAAATATTCTATTTCACATAAACCAACATGGGCACTTATGAAACGTCAGAAGTTAGGTACACGGTTCCAATTGGTTGTTTCCTATGGAGAAGAGCCGGCAAGAAACTCCTCGGTTACTCTTTTAAAAATAAGGGGCTTTTGCAATATTTCCAATTACAGTGTTGATAGATATGGGAGGACAGAGTAGGCCTGTCAACAAGTAACAGGTACTCAACAAAATATAAAAATGTCCACAAATCTACAGTGTACAAGTTAGGCCTACAACGTTCTCACATTCACAAAATATAGAAGAATCTATATAAAAATAAAAGCCTATTTAGACCAAATGACATGATTGCCATTACAACTGTAACAAATCTGAATCAAAAGCCTATCCACAAAAGACAAAAGCCATAAATAAGAAGTTGAAATAAGAATCTGAGGTATATAATGACAAATAATGAGATTATGTCAAAGAAGTAAAAAGATGCAAAAAACTTCGTAATTTGGGAACAGCTAATAGACATTTACTTAGTGATGCCGTTAATGTGGTACCAGGGAAGCCACATGTGCCGAAGGAATTATTGCCAAACTTCATTGTCTTCAACGTAGTCTTTAATGTTATAATATGCATTTTTGATAAGTATAAGGGTTTTGAACTTTCCATCGCTAAGTTCTGTAACTGACTTTGGCAACTTGATATAAAAGCGGATACTGTTTATAAGGAATGACTTGCTTGTTTTAGTGAATCTAAATTTGGGTAACACAATTTCATTTTTGCTACATGTATTTATATTATGGAAATCACTTCTTATTTTGAGTCTATTATAAGTCCTAAGTTTTTGCGAACATACAAAATACTTTCTAAGATATAAAGAGACGGCAGAGTTAGTACCTATATCAATTTCTTTGAATTTGTTTCTAAGAGACTCGCGAGGACCAATTTTATAGATCGCGCGGATTGGCCTCTTTTGTAAAATGAAAATTGAATCTACGCCAGCTGCCAATCCCCACAGCAGAACACCATAACTTTCAACTTATCTGAAATGGTTTCATTATAAATTTTTAGAGACAATTCATTCTGATCTCGCTGTTTTGTGTTTCCAGTTTCTTTGTTAATTACCTGCCACAGAACTTTTATTTTATTATTAGAAATACAAATTTTGTTACTTATTAATTTAGATTTAACTTGAGCGCAGACTCTTTTGAATATCTTAGAATAATTTCTTACATAATCATGAAGAGATTGATCAGAAGTCAATGATTTCTCGTGATACAAATTATAAAATAAAATATCTCTGCTTTTTCTAATGCCAACAGTGGCTCATTCACCAAATTTTGGTTTCAGTACTATTGATATTAACTTTTTTTACAGGACAAGCTTTATTGAATTCTTGGCATACTGTAGAAAATAGTGTACGGGAGTTTATATTTGGGTCTTGTGAGTCAAAACTAGCTGTTGAAAGATTGCTAAGAACATTATTATTATACATTTTCAATTTATTTTTAGTTAAAGGTCTAAATTCAACGGTTTTATCTGACTGTAGCTTTTTATCTAAGTTAAACGATACAAGTTGACCAGTATGGTCAGACCTGACGCCACTAATTAAAGATGAGTCTTTTATTTTACAATTAGTAAATACATTGTCTATGCATGAAGCTGAGGTTGCTGTTATTCTAGTCGGTTCATTAAATATACCTTTTAAATTGAATGATTTAAACAATGAGATTAGCTTACATTTTTCCTGTGAATTAACTAATAGATCAATATTTAGATTACCACAAACAAAAACTAATTTATTATGGGAAATTATATGTGCGGCAACAAAATTTTTCTTTAGCACCTGCAACCTAGCGTCTTTTTTTATATGTAGGCGACGATTTAATAGAACAGCTTCAATTATATTAATTCATCATCTTTACTATTCCAACAGAATATCAAAAAACCAGCGTCAATTTACGAGCGTAAATTAATATGACTCCGAGCTACCGATAAATATATTTACTTCTGAATTGATAACTCAAGTGACTAATGTTGTAAGTGAGCTACTAAGCGAGCTCGGGACTTAGGGCACCCCGACTCGGACAGGTTAGGTTAGAAGGGAATGGCGGGGTCTAAAAGACCCCACCATCCCCTTCGTGGTTATTTTTTTTAAACCACCCAGAAGTAGGAACCCCGCAAAGCGGGGCTCCGTCGACTACGCTTGTCATTATTCATAATGCGCGGGCATTATGAATAATGCCCCTATTTATTACTTGGTCCATAACGTTGCTTAAGAATTATCACCATGCTGCGTCATATTAACAGTAGCTCGTTTTACAATATATATTCGCTTGAAAACCATTTATTAGACGCTAAAAGTTTGTCGCTTACCTATTAATTATTTAGACAACTAAATATATTTGAAGACGAGAATGACATTTTAAAGAAGCTGCCTTAATTAGCACCCATTTATTATCTCTAAAAACTTTACTTAGTATTTCTTCCATAATGATCAAAAATGATGACAAGTTTGAGGCTGGTGGTCTATAAACACATAAGAAAATATGGCCTTCAACCTCTGCACATGCTACCTCACAGAAGCGATCAACAGAGCAAGCAGTGATATCCTTTCTTTCCTTATGTCTATACAACTATTACACAATATCAAGGTACCACCCCCTATTGAGGACCTGTTGAATGCACTGGCAACTGAAAAAATATTTACATTAAACAGCATCCTATCCGGTTTTAACCAGGTTTCACAAAAACATAAGATATCTATATGATATTTAACTATTAACATTTCCACGTCTAGAATTTTGCCAGAGAAGCGATTTATATTTTGGTGATAGGTATAGTAAAATAATCATAATATGCTTCTCTTTTGTCGACTCTAAAAGTTTAAAGATTCAATTACAGTATTATTAGAAGTACTAGATAATACTGTTTCGTCACTTAACCTAGTCTCAGTTAAATTATCAATAACTGCGTGTATACATGTTGACTTTTCTTGGGAAGAAACATATGTTCCCGAATCAATACAAAATCTCTAACAAAATTGTTAGTATCCAAATACAATAAACGGTCACCATGACGACATGTCAAAATATGCATTAAGTTGTTTAAACTAAAAAAGTAATAACTTTCTTCGGCATTCAAATTATCCGAATATGGCAACGCGCATAATATAAATTTACCTAGTTTTAAAATAATATGTAGGGTTTCAATACCATTAACCATGTCCCTTTTAGTTAAGCTCAGACTGTTTCCAATTAAAAGAACTACAGTAGTTGGCTCATTCATTTGTGTATGTTTTATTTTATGAACAAGCTCATTAAAATGCAGGTGTCTATCGACTCGTCACATTTTTCAAGCAGTCATACCCCGCGTCCTAACCAAAAGCAACCGTCCCGCGAGTATGCGATCCTCACGTTCATATGCTACTTTTTGTTCGAAATACCGGAAGGACCCCTCCGTCGGCACGACCACGTGGTTTATACGCGTTCCGGATTGCGCGACGATTGGGAGGAGCCCTCTATCGGCGCAATCACGCAGTTCGCATCCCGGATCGTGCGACGATCGGAAGGAGCCCTCTGTCGGTGCGACCACGTGGTACGCGTTCCGGATCTCGCAACGATCGGAACGAGCCCTCTGTCGGCGCGACCACGCGGTACGTACGCGTTCCGGATCTCGCGACGATCGGAAGGAGCCCTCTGTCGGCGCAACCATGCGGTGCGCGTTCCAGATCGCGCGACGATCGGAAGGAGCCCTCTGTCGACGCAACCTTGCGGTGCGCGTTCCGGATCGCGCGACGATCGGAAGCAGGCCTCTGTCGGCGCAACCATGCGGTGCGCATTCCAGATCGCGCATCGATCGGAAGGAGCCCTCTGTCGGCGCAACCGTGCGGTGTGCGTTCCGGATCGCGCAACGATCGGAAGGAGACCTGTGTCGGCGCAACCATGCGGTACGCCTTCCAGATCGCGCGACGATCGGAAGGAGCCCTCTGTCGGCACAACCATGCGGTGCGCGTTCCAGATCGCGCAACGATCGGAAGGAGCCCTGTGTCGGCGCTACCACGCGGTGCGCGTTCCGGATCGCGCGATGATCGCTTTTAGTTAGGACGCGGCCTAATGCAGTTGGTGCTTGGTGGCATCAAATATGATATTGAAGTAAAGTAACTGTATGCTGTGGTATAAGTTTATAACCTATTTATGTACAACTATTTTATTTATAATTAATTATGTTACATTTTTAATATTTATTATTATTATTAACTCCTGTTACAGACAGAGCACCTGCCATCTTATCTCTCCACCGCCCTTGGTTCACTGGTTGAGACAGCCCTAGGGTATTAAGTCCGCCTTTGTATCTTATTATGTGCGAGAATTTTAAATAAATAAATAAACTGCCACCCATTGCATCAAACTGCTTGCATTGACTCGTCCAGGGTGGGGAACTTGCGTGGATGCTGACTGTTCTAAGGCGGGTGCGAAGAAACGATCGTGTACGTCCCTAGTATAGTGAGCATGCCGGGCGCCTAAAGTGACGGGAATAAACGAGGGACTGAGGAACTTGCTCTAAAAACTCAGAAAAACTGTTTTATTTGCTATTTATTATTAAATATATTTCATCAAAACGTATTTTTAACCGACTTCAAAAAGGAGGAGGTTATCATCAATTCGGATGTTTGTATTTTTTTTTTATGTGTTTTGGGCATAACTCCGTCATATATAGTCGGATTTGCAAAATTCCTTTTTTATTTGAAAGGGTATACTTTCGAGATGGTCCCATTGTCACCAAGTCAGAATCTGATGAAGGAATCTCATGGAAATCTAGGGAAATACTCAAATTTTATAGGCACACCTATAGCGATTTGGGTATTTTTTATAGTAACTCGTGTATTTGCTCTCGGAAAGAACCATTCGGTGAAGTGAAACTGATGATGAAGACCAGAGGTGGCCACCGGAACTACTCAATAGGTAATAAGTATTTCACGGGTTTTTGATTCGATTACTTTATTATGGTTGCTAAGCAATCTTCACAATGCATATGGTGCAGTTCTTTAGGTTCTTACCAGGAGAACTGCTCAACAATTAACGTCCCTGCATCGGGAAAAGGAATATTTTGTAAAAGGTGATCATCAGTTGACATTTTTAGGCTATTGTAACTTAGATAAATTAATAACTGATTCACTAAAAAGTGAAAAATAATAACTTTTTTACAAATAAAAACAACCGACTTCAAAAAGAAAACCATTACAAAGAGAAAAATAACTTTAATTTCGGAAGTTGGTGGCAAAAAACTAAAATACAGATTCAAAGACACCGACTTCCGAAATTAAAGTTATTTTTCACTTTGTAGTGTTTCTTTTTTTGAAGTCAGTTGTATTTTTTTTGTAAAAAAGTTTATTTTTAACATGATGCCTATGTCGTCTGCGGAGTTTTGCCAACTAATTTAATTTGAAACTGTAGGTTAACCCCGTGGAAAAAAAACCCTCTACTGCTCGCTACAACGACTGGGCGAGGCTCAAGAGGCCCAAATTTCTGCCATGTGATCTATAAAAAAACTTTTTATAACAAGACTCCAGCACAAAACAGTCTCGATAGACTTGAACCACCTCGAACTCGGAGCTAGTAAGGGAGACATTCTGAAATGCTATCGATTATTTACCGTCGTACTGTGTTTGGGTCGGTCGCTGCGACGCGTGACGTCATCCACTCGTATACGCCCCAACTCGATACGAGTGGTTGACAAGGTTAAATACTCATGTTTTAACACGGCGTTGGCAAATCTCTTACGCTTGTAACCTACGAGTATATACACATTATATACAAATAAATAAAATTGAAATGTAATAGTTGAAGTGGCTGTTTGTAATGTCAAAATAACAGTTTTTGACGAAATGCATACGAAAGTATATAAGGTGCTTATAAAAAAAAAACTATTTTAATTTTTTTGTCTGTCTGTCTGTGTATTCCGGCTAATCTCCAAAAAGTCTATACCGATTTTGACGGGATTTTCACTGCTGATGTTAAAAGGAGTAACATAGGCTACTTTTTGTCACAGTAGCACGTTCCCGTGGGATAATTTCCGACATCCACGCGGACGATGCCGCGGGCAGCAGCTAGTAGTAAATAAATGACGTGCAATTTCTACGGCATTTCGTCATCTAAGTATACTTATATGTGTATGATTGCACGAATATTATTATGAGAGAAGTCCTGACTTACTCACTCATCATAGCTGAGCCGAAACAAATCTTCAATTAAAATCAAGTCAGCTGATCTCAGGGTTAGCGTCCATAGCTCATTTACGAATTTTTCATATGAGGTCCAAAACGATGGTTAAGAAACCTCTCGGCACGAGCTTTCGAAAACACTTAAATTTCTCTCGATATTATTATCCAGAAACGTGGCCGACAAGAGGGTCCTAGGTTCTATGGCTCCAGGGTTTTTGGCCTAGGCAGACCTCCGGCTTGGCACACAATATGTGTCGTAGTGCCCAGTCTTCAATTCAGAATCTCCCATACCTCTACGTTAACGTCGTGGTGGGGCTTGCGCGCCCTGAACTCTAGGTCTGTGCCGGTAGAGTTTACTTTGCCGAAATAGTTTTAGTGTAAGGAGCCAGACCAAGAGAGATAAATAAACATAAACCCGCTGGGCAGCATGTGGTGAGCTGTTAGGCAGTAACGACCCCACGGGTCCTGTCTGCCGAGATAAGTGAAGACGAGAGCTCCTACCTCTTTCTTGTCTTTATTGGTCGGCCTTTATTATTGGAGGTTCGCAAGAGCAAACGTGCTCGGAGGAAGGAAGTATTTTAGTAAGATGCTGGTGGGGATCTTGACCGTACTTCCGGGATTATTCTGATAGCCGTGGAATACCTCTCCACTCCTCAAGCACCTCAGGACACATGTCCTGCCCCTTTATCGCTACGTCATTATGTCCTAGCGACTGTTTCCGGAGGCCCATTATTGAGTGTGCAGTTCACCTCCTGCCATTTTATCCGTGAATATTATATTATCATTAGTCAGGCAGGAGACAAAGTCCTTCCATATCTATCAACACTGTAATTGATTGACGTGTAAAAGTCTTTGTAAAATACTATTTACAGATATAAAATCATTTATCATCATTTAATACAAAAAAGTCATTTTTTTTGTGTATGTTTTACAAACTATCATAATATAATAGTATAACAAAATGTAAAAAGTCGCGAAATATAGAAAAAGCTCAAAAGCTCAAAAGTCTGACAACCAGTCTAACCAAGGGAAATCGTATTACCCAATAACTGGGTTGTGGAGGTCAGAAAGGCTCCATGTAAAATACTGGGATTCAGCTGCATTCGGTTAGACTGGAAGCCGAACACAAAATAGTTGGGAAAGGGCAGCAGATTGTTTGTTACGCGTTTTGTTCGTTGTTGTCACTTTTATTATCTGCCTGACGACGCCTGCAACCAGGGCAGCGGTTGCGAGGGCTGCGCCCTGCATGTGGCCCTGCATGCGCGGCGTCTCAGGTTCCGAACGCGACTGCGCCGCACTCGTCAATCTGTGACATTCTTCAGTGATATTTTATAAAGTGTAAATCATGCGTAAATAGTGAAAAATTGGTTGTGTCGTTTTTTTTTTTTATGTGTTTATTTTTAGTGCATGTGTTATAGTTAGTTTATATTAATTTTGATAGGTAAGTTTAATATATGATCAATGACGGCAGTTGCGACACCGGAAACAGTGCCAGTCAACCAGTCACATCACTCGATGTCCAGCCGGTGAGATGCCCGTATTGCTCACGGGCACGCTTTTTTAATGGCGAACGGGGGCTGAGGATACACTATGGAAAGATCCACAGATCACATAGTGTACCATTGTGCCCCCCAGCTGCATTCCCAACATCAACACCTCCAGACCAAACCTTGTGGCAAACACTAACAAAATTAAAAAATTCAACCCCGGTTTTAAAGAGAGTTCCCCGGGGCGCGAGACGGTTGGTTGCGTTAAATTTGGCGCGATTCTCCGTCTTGCGACCCAGGAGAACTCACAAAGTGCCTGGGAGCAATTACTTACCTTCCCTTATAGGATTCTACATGTGCAAAAACATTTGACACCCAAAAAAACAATAACTAACCAAATTAAAGACAATTGTAACAATTCGACCCTAATTTTAGATCCAAAATTACCTAAATTTTACAACCAATCACAAAAAGGCTTATGTTCACATGTGGAATCCAAATTAAGTGAAGGTGACATCAGGGGCGCGGCCAGGATACTGTTCAGCAACGATGTGGTAGCGCCTTACTCTCTAGAAACGCTAACAGCTCTAGAGAGTAAACACCCAGCGCCTGCGGATGGTCTCACCTTTCCCGACCCACCCGACCCTCCCAATGTTAATTCAACCTTCCTAAACGTTTCGGCCCCCCAGTTGATTGCAGCCGTGAGCTCTTTTCGAAGTGGTTCCGCCGGCGGCCTCGACGGCCTGACTCCACAACATTTAAAAAGATCTACTGAGTTCAGGCGCCGGGGAAGCTGGTGAGTCGCTTTTGAAGGAGCTTGCGGCTCTGATTAACCTCATGCTCTCCGGCGGTGTGAACGAGGCCGTCGTCGAAGTCTTGTATGGGGCCAACCTATGTGCCCTGCGCAAGAGGGACGGCGGCATTCGTCCCATCGCTGTTGGGTGCACCTACAGGCGTACGGCAGCCAAAATTTGCTGTAAGCTGTATAGCGAATCGCTTACAGCTAAGTTTCAGCCCCTACAGCTTGGTTTTGGCTCGAAGGGGGGCTGTGAGGCTGCTGTACATGCCCTTTCCACCTTTTTAAACTCCAACAAAGGTGAGGTCATCCTCAAGGTTGACGTGATGAATGCCTTTAACTCTGTAAACAGGGACAGTTTGTTGGCTGAAGTCAAAAAGGAACTACCCGAAATTTATGGTTTTTTGTGGCAATGTTACAGGTACCCTTCCAAATTATTATACAAGGACAATATTTTGGAATCTGCAGTAGGATGCCAACAAGGTGACCCTCTCGGGCCAGTCATTTTCAGCTTGGCTATTCATCCAATTATCCAAAAACTAAATTCAAAATTTAACGTGTGGTATTTAGATGATGGAACGCTAGGAGGTGATGTAGACACCGTTTTGAAAGACCTACAACTGCTCAAACAGCAATTTAAATCTATTGGCTTGGACCTTAACCCCTCAAAATGTGAAATTTACCTTTCTGACATTACCGACAGAGAATTGACCATAGAAAAATTTATTGCAATAGCCCCACAAATCAAAATTCTAGAAAAAAGTTCACTGCACCTCCTAGGGTCCCCAATTTTAGAAGACAGCTTTTATTCTTTCATCGACGAAAAAATCAACAATACCAACTTGGTATTGTTGATAGAAGTTTGTAATTTACCCTGGGAATGTTTCTCCACAGTTTGTCTGGATTCCTTGAAACCGGATCCGATATTGTATCTGCGTCTGCAGACGGTGGTGATTGCAGATTTGCCTCGTCAGCTTCCTTCCCCGCGGGACTCTGTACCTGAGGGTGTCAAAGTCATAACGGTGTAGCGGCTGTTGTGAAACTTTACCGTTGCCACCTTTATGTAATATTATTGGTTCTTGTGCTTTTGAACATCACGCGACGAACTCAAATCCTGAATTAGGTAAATTACTCTTTAACCAGTCTCTTTTTAACAATACCTCAGCACCAATGGTACAGGCAGTACATTATTTAAATACTTTTTTGTACATTATCTCATCCCCTGGCTTAAACTATTGTTTATTATAAATTCTCCCACTTGATTTAATTTGCGAACACTGTTGACGATTAACATTATTAGTGGGGGTTGTGGGAGCGTTTTCAGATTGATTAATCGAAGCGTGACCTCATCTTGCGGCCAAACACTATTAGCTCAGCTGGTGAAAACCCCGTGACGGAATGAACAGAATTCATAGGAATTCTGTTCATTCTGTCAAATTCTGATGCTCTATTGGCTCTATAGCGATCATTTTTTTCTTTTCACTATGAATGTTCACAGCGAGAATTATCAATGATTTTTTGGAAAGAGTGGACTCAAAAAGTATTTTACAGGTAGATGGATCGTCTACTATAGTGCACTCGGTATCACCGCTAGCCTCAAATTCTTCACCTAAATAATATTTAATACTATCAGAGTTGAATTCTGAGAATATGAACGCGAGTGACAAACTCTTTCGTTAAAATATGAACGCGAGTGACAAACTCTTTCGTTAAACCAGCTGCAGGCCTTTGAAAAGCCAGATCTACTATGAGATACATAAGCATTTGCGTTACAGTATTGGATGAGCTCTTACGGCAACTTACCAATCGAACGATAAGTAAGTTTAGACACTGGATATACTTATTTTGAACAAGGGAAAGGTTATATTTTAATATGGTTTGTGTGGTGAGTTCTGTAGTATGGGTCAACACCCATACTACAGAACTAGTAGGTTGTGAGAGTTTAGCCTCGTATCCACTAGGCAACATTTGAATGGGACATGATGCACAATATGGTGCTCATCATGTTGAACGGCAACGAGGAAGTTTTGTTTAGTAACGTAGTCTTGTTGCGAGCCAGCTGGCGTCGCGCGTTGTTGTCTAACGTTGCCGAACATGTTGAGCGTCAAATGTTGCCTGGTGAATACGAGTCTGTGATAAAGACTCGTATTCACTAGGCAACATTTGAAGCCTATATTTGAAGATATTACAAAGTGTTTGACAATTATATAAAGAACGCGTTGATTGTGGTTTCTTGAACAGGCATCAAAAGTTACAAAATTGAGTGAAATGAATAGGTATATAACCGGAATCAGTCATGTCTGTTTCATTAAAGTGCAACACTTTCCTCATTGTACTTACTAAAAATTAAAACGATTTCACTCAAATTCATGTGGAACATTTTTTACCGTATTTATGAGGGTCGAGCAACGACTCAACGAGCAATCGATCTAACAACCGAAGGTTACTGTGCGCCGACCCGAACGACAACAAGTCAAATAGGGGCAGGCGTTATGTGACGAGCAGTGCAACAGATCGCAGGCGCCGCAGCAGGTGCGTCGGTGACGGCCGCGGGCCGTGCCGCGAGTGACGGCTCGCGGGGGGCCGCGATGCACTGGAGGAAGTAGGGCGCGCAGAGCGCGTGCGCGCGGCGGGCGCAGGCGCGGCGCGGCGCTCGATGTCCGCGCGAGGACGGACGCGAGCTGTGCGCGACTCGCTTCGTCCGCGCGACCGCTCCGCCGCGCCACCAACACCTCGCGCCCGGCCCCAGGCCCCGCCGGCCGCTGGGCACCCGTTGCACTCGCTGCACCCGAGCGCCACCGCCTGCCAGCGACGCCCGGCACCCGCGCGCCCACGATATCGAGCGAGGCCGCGCGCCGCCAGTGAACATCGAACGTGTACTCTGAATGTTTAATGTGAACTTGGACGACCCTGTGTCGGAAATATATGTGTCATGAAATGAACCTACAGTTATCACTACTCCTATCCGGATTGATGAGTCCAAAGTAATTAAACATCTAATACCTAGGTATTCAATTTAAGAAAATAGATTCTGTAAAATATAACTCGTATATGTTGGGTGATAAATGTGATCTTAGCAAATCTTAGAAGGAAGTAAAAAAAAGAAAGGGAGTCAGTTATGTACCTGTGTGTGTGTGTTGTGTACCTATTAATAACGTAAGTAGAAGACCTACTTACATGTTAATATTTATATTGTCAATTATAAGCACTGGGCACATCGCGGACGGCGCGGCCGCTCGTGCTAGTGCGAGCGCGCGCGGGGACCGGGGCGCCATGCGGCAGTGAGCGCGCCCGCTCGCCGGCCGCGGCCCATGGCGGCCAGCGGCGAGCCCGTGCGCCAGCTGCGCCGCGGGCCCGCGCCCATCGCCTCCTTCGATCACGACGTCTCTGACGAGGTGAGACCACCAGTATGTATCTCACGTTCTTCCTCTTCTTGCTTTGACTTTAGTTAAATGCCCGAGGCAAGCCTGACGTATTCTCGCGAGTATAGTGAGTTTTCTTTCGATCCGAACCTGACCGATATCAAAGCGGTGCCGACCGAGCATTTCGGCTCTTTGCAAGTACATAATTTATCCACGTTCCACCTCTACAATAAAATCCTCGTGCTTTTTACAGTCGAGTCCAGAAACGAAGCAAACATTTCGGCTACCAGAGATTCGCGAGGACCCAGCGAGCACGGCGAGCACAGCGAGCGCGGCGCTGGTGCCCCCCGAACAGCGCGCGCGCTCGCACTCAACGCCGGCCGCCGGCCTGCACACGCCGGCCGCGCCGCGTATCGACATCTCGCGCGCCTCCAGCTCCAGCCACCACGACTCACGCGACAGCTCGCCCGAGCTGGCGCTGTTCGCGGGCACCGGAGACGACACGCGCGGCCGCCTCGAGCTCGGCTTCCGCGAGGACGGCGCGCTTGAACTGCGCTCGTCCACCGAGGAGCTGGCATTCCTAGAGGGCGCGCCCGGCGAGCCGCGCCCCGCCGCGCCTCCGCCACTCGCCTCACGCCGCCACTCGCGCAAGGACAGCCAGGGCTCGGAGGCGGCGCTGCTGGCCGTGTCCGGGCGAACCAGCAGGCTGTCCAGTGTCGGCTCACAGTGCTCTGCGCACTCGGCGCTATCGGCTTTCAGTCATCAAAGCCGCCACTCGGTCGGTCGTCTCTCGGTCGTGTCAGGCATCTCGCGGTCTCCATCGCCGCACAGAATGCTACTCGAGACATCTTTTTGCGGGCCGAAACCTATTGAGACCGACCCAGAGATTTGCGCGGCCGCCGTGGAAGAGCGCCTGCTGGAGATCGCAAAGCTGACCACGGCGACTCCCCCAGGCGATGTGCCGCCACCGGTGGACGCACGCGATCGTCGCGAGGTGCGCACCGAGGCCACCGTGGAGCGTGTCGCCCGCGCACCACCCCCCTCCCCACTGCCTATCCACGCGGCCGCCCTGCCGGCTTCACCCGACCCCGCACCGACACTTGTGCCTTCAATGGTGCCTCCAGTTCCTGCCGCAACAGTGGCTCCTACCCCAGTACTGACTACAACACCAGTTATAACTTCTGCACAAGTTATAACTCCTACACCAGTAATAACTTCACCAGTACTTAGTCCAGCATCAACCCTTACTTCTGCACCAGCCCTGACTGCTGCACCCGATGATGACAAACTTCAAAAGGAAACACAAAATCGTGCCCGAGCTCAAGAGAGGCGTGCGCGACCACGCGTGCGTCGGGAACCGTCCGAGCCCGAAGTTTATAAGAGCGCAAATCGTTGTAAAGACATCATCCGAATAAAACTGAAGCCCGACGACGATTACGAGGAAGAGGAAGATGACAGTGCGCGGATGAAAGCTGCGGACGTCGGCGCGGTTGCAAGCGCAGTAGTAGTGTGCAAGCCCGCGACCCTGGAGCTGTCAGCGCCTGGAGAGCCAGGAGAGCGCGGCGAACGTGCCGTGCGGCCCACGGAGCTGGTGGGCCGCACTGAACCGTCCGCGTCGCCCTCGCCCGGCTCGCGCCGGCCCACGCGCGACAGCCGCACACCATCCCCAGCCGGAGTCGCAGGCTCACGAAAATCTTCTTTTTGCTCGCTGTTTAAGTCACGCGAGACAATTGCGTCACCCGACTCGCCGTCGGACGCACTCCGCCGCAAAAGAAGTCTCACAGAGGGTCGGTCGCGTAGCAAAAGCCGCGACCGCTCCGCGACCCCCACCTCTGCTGGAAAGATTAGAGGCTCAGTATTGTCGCTATTTCGAACACCACGAAAGAGCGCTGCGTCACCCTCGCCGAGTTCTCGCGAAGGTTCTCCGGTAGTCCAGCTGCAGCGACAGGTCGCTGTCGTTCCACCACAGCCCGTCGAGCGGATCCGGCGTGGTGACAAGCTCAAGTACTACGAGGATACGAAGGATGGAATTATTCACATTCCATTGAGGACGCCACCAAACGAACGACCCGGCTCGAGCAACGCGCGTCGTGAGCCCGAAACCAATAAGACAACGGCGGAGGTGACAACACATCGCGAGCCTCCTCGCCCAGCTTCGGCCCCGCAATCTCGGCCTGTTACTGAATGCGAGTTTGTGCCTTCCGTCTCTCATAAACCTATGCATCGAACTGTTCTACCTGACGGGAGCATTATAATACCTCTTCGTTCACCTACAGAACGACCGTTTGACGCTATTCTGCCAAGTCCTCCGGTCATAGTCTCATTGCCACTAAAGGCGACGCACGCCGTGGCGGCGGAAACGCAAAGCGACGCATCCGCCGACGTACCTGCCGCCACTGCTCCTACACCTCCTCGAGAAGACAGCGCGACTGCACCACCTGCGGACGCAGAGCAGATCGAGTCTGCGCCGATAGCAGACGATGGTCGAAGACGGCGCAAGGAGCGACTGGTATTCACGACCCACGTCGGCAGCCGTGAGCAGGTGTTCAGTACTCAATTCAGCATCACCAAGACTCCGAGCGTAACGAGTGAGATATCAGGTTCCTTCCCGAGCTTCGTTGACGGCGACGAGATGAAGACGACGACGATACGCGACGTCGCTCCCGCCACCACCTGCAGCCCTGGTGAGCAGGACGCGCGCCGCTCATCCGGCACGTCGGCATGCGGCACGGCGACGGCGCCCAGCCCCGCGTCGCCCCCGGAGCCGGTGCGGGACTCGTCCGAGTCGGAGCCGAGCTCAGAGTCGGCGCCGCCGCCTGCTGGCGACGAGGTGGAGAAGCGCGGGTTGGTGGTGCAGCAGTCGTTCGAGGAGGAGCTGCCGTACGTGCCCACCACGCTGCCGCAGGAGCGCTCGGTGGCGCTGCCCATGGTGCCGGTGCGCGAGCGCGGCGGCGTGCTGGTGTCGGGCGTGTCGCGGCCGCGCGCCGCGCCGCCCGCGCCCCGCCTGCCGCGCGCCGCGCCGCCTTCCGCGCCGCCGCCCGCCGCGCCGCAGGACAAGCTGCGCATCCGCCTGCCGCGCCGGCCCAGCACGGCCGCGCCCTCCACGCGCGGTCCCGACCACACACGCACTCGCAGCGGAAGTGACAGTAAGTAACGGCCTGGCCATGGTGATGTGGCCAGGTCCTTAGGGCTGCCATTAATGCTGAAACGCCGACCGGCACTTAACAATTTCAACCCCCCTTTTCGGCTCCTATTGCAATGAAATAGTAGTTTGTTAAACAAGGGTCGAAAGGAAACAAAATTATAAAGTCTTTTAAATTTTTTAAACATGGAACACACCGCGTCACTGCCGCGGACCGTCCAGCTTAATAGTTTTTTTTTAATTCACACTGGTTGTTTATACCCTCACAAGACCGCATATATTTTTGTTAAATAATATGTAAAAATTTTCGTAGCCGACTACCTAACCAAAGTTAGTTTTATTTTTTAAATTCATTCCCGCCCTATAGAGACGGAAGCAATTACTGTGAGGCTTTCGCGCTCACAGATGGGGAGCAGCGTCTTGCAGCCGCTACTCGAATCAAACAAACAGTACTTTCCGAGTATGACAAATGTAAAATGTATTAGTTGCAAAAAATCTATGATATTGATAAAATCCATCTGTCCATATTTAAATATTTATCTCAACTACGGAACCCGTCATTGGCCGGAACTGAGCCGGTTTTTACTGTTTTGGTATGGAACTCTAAAAAAAAACTTACCATTATCAGGTTTCGACTCGCGTCCGAAAACCGAGTGGATAGACTTCGAGGAGGTGCCAGAGCGACGAAAACAGCCGAAACGCATTCAGACACTCCCGGCGGCGGCGGCCAGCGCGGGGGGCGCGTCGGGCGCGGGCGGCGCCGGCCTCGTGTTCAGCTACGTGGAGCCCGAGCACTGCCGCTGCGAGTGCCACGCTCACGCGCGGGATGACGACCAGCTGCCGCTGCTGCAGGACGACATGCAGCCGCTGCAAGTCAGGTACCTACTACGCATTCAGACACTTCCGGCGGCGCGCGCCTCGTGTTCAGCTACGTGGAGCCCGAGCACTGCCGCTGCCAGTGCCACGCTCACGCGCGGGACGACGACCAGCTGCCGCTGCTGCAAGACGACATGAAGCCGCTGCAAGTCAGGTACCTACTACGCATTCAGACACTTCCGGCGGCGCGCGCCTCGTGTTCAGCTACGTGGAGCCCGAGCACTGCCGCTGCCAGTGCCACGCTCACGCGCGGGACGACGACCAGCTGCCGCTGCTGCAAGACGACATGAAGCCGCTGCAAGTCAGGTACGTTCTGCGCATTCCATGTTTGCTTTGGTCACTACCAAAGAACATAATACTTTATAATATAGTGTACGTGTGTGTGTGTGTGTGTACTTTATACATTATTCGAAACAGCGTGATACGAATTCATACACAAACTTTGGCTGCAACTATAAAGGACGGATAGCTGAAGCAGGCTCTGGAGGGGACGTACGTACCCTTAATATTGATGAGACCTATTTTTTAACTCAGAGGAAACATTCGAATTTTTTCATAAATAAAACTGCGTTCAAACATTTTAGAAAAATCGCTTGCCTGAAGCGGGAACCGAACGAACTCAAATGCGAATAAGTCGCGTGCCTGAAGCGGGAACCGAACGACCTCAAATGCGAAAATGACAACATTGAAAAGGGTCAACCCTAATCTTAGGAGTCTTCAAAAGTTCAAAATTATGTAAAAGGTATAAAACTGTAGCAATCCTAGCGAAGCGATATTGCTGAATTGCATTTATGATATTGTAACGGAGCGCCAGGTGCGGCTCGCCAGTCGCTTACATTTATGATATTGTAACGGAGCGCCAGGTGCGGCTCGCCAGACGCTTACATTTATGATATTGTAACGGAGCGCCAGGTGCGGCTCGCCAGTCGCTTACATTTAAGATATTGTAACGGAGCGCCAGGTGCGGCTCGCCAGACGCTTACATTTATGATATTGTAACGGAGCGCCAGGTGCGGCTCGCCAGACGCTTACATTTATGATATTGTAACGGAGCGCCAGGTGCGGCTCGCCAGTCGCTTACATTTAAGATATTGTAACGGAGCGCCAGGTGCGGCTCGCCAGACGCTTACATTTATGATATTGTAACGGAGCGCCAGGTGCGGCTCGCCAGACGCTTACATTTATGATATTGTAACGGAGCGCCAGGTGCGGCTCGCCAGACGCTTACATTTATGATATTGTAACGGAGCGCCAGGTGCGGCTCGCCAGTCGCTTACATTTATGATATTGTAACGGAGCGCCAGGTGCGGCTCGCCAGACGCTTACATTTATGATATTGTAACGGAGCGCGAAGTGCGATTCGCCAATAGCATTCATTTAAGATATTGTAACGGAGCGCCAGGTGCGGCTCGCCAGACGCTTACATTTATGATATTGTAACGGAGCGCCAGGTGCGGCTCGCCAGTCGCTTACATTTATGATATTGTAACGGAGCGCCAGGTGCGGCTCGCCAGACGCTTACATTTATGATATTGTAACGGAGCGCGAAGTGCGATTCGCCAATAGCATTCATTTAAGATATTGTAACGGAGCGCCAGGTGCGGCTCGCCAGACGCTTACATTTATGATATTGTAACGGAGCGCCAGGTGCGGCTCGCCAGACGCTTACATTTATGATATTGTAACGGAGCGCCAAGTGCGATTCGCCAATAGCATTCATTTAAGATATTGTAACGGAGCGCCAGGTGCGGCTCGCCAGACGCTTACATTTATGATATTGTAACGGAGCGCGAAGTGCGATTCGCCAATAGCATTCATTTAAGATATTGTAACGGAGCGCCAGGTGCGGCTCGCCAGTCGCTTACATTTATGATATTGTAACGGAGCGCCAGGTGCGGCTCGCCAGACGCTTACATTTATGATATTGTAACGGAGCGCCAGGTGCGGCTCGCCAGACGCTTACATTTATGATATTGTAACGGAGCGCGAAGTGCGATTCGCCAATAGCATTCATTTAAGATATTGTAACGGAGCGCCAGGTGCGGCTCGCCAGACGCTTACATTTATGATATTGTAACGGAGCGCGAAGTGCGATTCGCCAATAGCATTCATTTAAGATATTGTAACGGAGCGCCAGGTGCGGCTCGCCAGTCGCTTACATTTATGATATTGTAACGGAGCGCCAGGTGCGGCTCGCCAGACGCTTACATTTATGATATTGTAACGGAGCGCCAGGTGCGGCTCGCCAGACGCTTACATTTATGATATTGTAACGGAGCGCGAAGTGCGATTCGCCAATAGCATTCATTTAAGATATTGTAACGGAGCGCCAGGTGCGGCTCGCCAGACGCTTACATTTATGATATTGTAACGGAGCGCCAGGTGCGGCTCGCCAGACGCTTACATTTATGATATTGTAACGGAGCGCCAGGTGCGGCTCGCCAGACGCTTACATTTATGATATTGTAACGGAGCGCCAGGTGCGGCTCGCCAGTCGCTTACATTTATGATATTGTAACGGAGCGCCAGGTGCGGCTCGCCAGACGCTTACATTTATGATATTGTAACGGAGCGCCAGGTGCGGCTCGCCAGACGCTTACATTTATGATATTGTAACGGAGCGCGAAGTGCGATTCGCCAATAGCATTCATTTATGATATTGTAACGGAGCGCCAGGTGCGGCTCGCCAGACGCTTACATTTATGATATTGTAACGGAGCGCCAGGTGCGGCTCGCCAGACGCTTACATTTATGATATTGTAACGGAGCGCGAAGTGCGATTCGCCAATAGCATTCATTTAAGATATTGTAACGGAGCGCCAGGTGCGGCTCGCCAGACGCTTACATTTATGATATTGTAACGGAGCGCCAGGTGCGGCTCGCCAGACGCTTACATTTATGATATTGTAACGGAGCGCGAAGTGCGACTCGCCAATAGCATTCATTTAAGATATTGTAACGGAGCGCCAGGTGCGGCTCGCCAGACGCTTACATTTATGATATTTTAACGGAGCGCGAAGTGCGTTTCGCCAATAGCATTCATTTATGATATTGTAACGGAGCGCCAGGTGCGGCTCGCCAGTCGCTTACATTTATGATATTGTAACGGAGCGCCAGGTGCGGCTCGCCAGACGCTTACATTTATGATATTGTAACGGAGCGCCAGGTGCGGCTCGCCAGACGCTTACATTTATGATATTGTAACGGAGCGCGAAGTGCGATTCGCCAATAGCATTCATTTAAGATATTGTAACGGAGCGCCAGGTGCGGCTCGCCAGACGCTTACATTTATGATATTGTAACGGAGCGCGAAGTGCGATTCGCCAATAGCATTCATTTAAGATATTGTAACGGAGCGCCAGGTGCGGCTCGCCAGTCGCTTACATTTATGATATTGTAACGGAGCGCCAGGTGCGGCTCGCCAGACGCTTACATTTATGATATTGTAACGGAGCGCCAGGTGCGGCTCGCCAGACGCTTACATTTATGATATTGTAACGGAGCGCGAAGTGCGATTCGCCAATAGCATTCATTTAAGATATTGTAACGGAGCGCCAGGTGCGGCTCGCCAGACGCTTACATTTATGATATTGTAACGGAGCGCCAGGTGCGGCTCGCCAGACGCTTACATTTATGATATTGTAACGGAGCGCCAGGTGCGGCTCGCCAGACGCTTACATTTATGATATTGTAACGGAGCGCCAGGTGCGGCTCGCCAGACGCTTACATTTATGATATTGTAACGGAGCGCGAAGTGCGATTCGCCAATAGCATACATTTAAGATATTGTAACGGAGCGCCAGGTGCGGCTCGCCAGACGCTTACATTTATGATATTGTAACGGAGCGCCAGGTGCGGCTCGCCAGACGCTTACATTTATGATATTGTAACGGAGCGCCAGGTGCGGCTCGCCAGACGCTTACATTTATGATATTGTAACGGAGCGCGAAGTGCGATTCGCCAATAGCATTCATTTAAGATATTGTAACGGAGCGCCAGGTGCGGCTCGCCAGTCGCTTACATTTATGATATTGTAACGGAGCGCCAGGTGCGGCTCGCCAGACGCTTACATTTATGATATTGTAACGGAGCGCCAGGTGCGGCTCGCCAGACGCTTACATTTATGATATTGTAACGGAGCGCGAAGTGCGATTCGCCAATAGCATTCATTTAAGATATTGTAACGGAGCGCCAGGTGCGGCTCGCCAGACGCTTACATTTATGATATTGTAACGGAGCGCCAGGTGCGGCTCGCCAGACGCTTACATTTATGATATTGTAACGGAGCGCCAGGTGCGGCTCGCCAGACGCTTACATTTATGATATTGTAACGGAGCGCGACGTGCGATTCGCCAATAGCATTCATTTAAGATATTGTAACGGAGCGCCAGGTGCGGCTCGCCAGTCGCTTTCATTTATGATATTGTAACGGAGCGCCAGGTGCGGCTCGCCAGACGCTTACATTTATGATATTGTAACGGAGCGCCAGGTGCGGCTCGCCAGACGCTTACATTTATGATATTGTAACGGAGCGCGAAGTGCGATTCGCCAATAGCATTCATTTAAGATATTGTAACGGAGCGCCAGGTGCGGCTCGCCAGACGCTTACATTTATGATATTGTAACGGAGCGCCAGGTGCGGCTCGCCAGACGCTTACATTTATGATATTGTAACGGAGCGCCAGGTGCGGCTCGCCAGACGCTTACATTTATGATATTGTAACGGAGCGCGAAGTGCGATTCGCCAATAGCATTCATTTAAGATATTGTAACGGAGCGCCAGGTGCGGCTCGCCAGACGCTTACATTTATGATATTGTAACGGAGCGCCAGGTGCGGCTCGCCAGACGCTTACATTTATGATATTGTAACGGAGCGCCAGGTGCGGCTCGCCAGACGCTTACATTTATGATATTGTAACGGAGCGCCAGGTGCGGCTCGCCAGACGCTTACATTTATGATATTGTAACGGAGCGCCAGGTGCGGCTCGCCAGACGCTTACATTTATGATATTGTAACGGAGTGCCAGGTGTGGCTCGCCAGACGCTTACATTTATGATATTGTAACGGAGCGCCAGGTGCGGCTCGCCAGACGCTTACATTTATGATATTGTAACGGAGCGCCAGGTGCGGCTCGCCAGACGCTTACATTTATGATATTGTAACGGAGCGCCAGGTGCGGCTCGCCAGACGCTTACATTTATGATATTGTAACGGAGCGCCAGGTGCGGCTCGCCAGTCGCTTACATTTATGATATTGTAACGGAGCGCCAGGTGCGGCTCGCCAGACGCTTACATTTATGATATTGTAACGGAGCGCCAGGTGCGGCTCGCCAGACGCTTACATTTATGATATTGTAACGGAGCGCGAAGTGCGATTCGCCAATAGCATTCATTTAAGATATTGTAACGGAGCGCCAGGTGCGGCTCGCCAGACGCTTACATTTATGATATTGTAACGGAGCGCCAGGTGCGGCTCGCCAGACGCTTACATTTATGATATTGTAACGGAGCGCCAGGTGCGGCTCGCCAGACGCTTACATTTATGATATTGTAACGGAGCGCCAGGTGCGGCTCGCCAGACGCTTACATTTATGATATTGTAACGGAGCGCCAGGTGCGGCTCGCCAGACGCTTACATTTATGATATTGTAACGGAGTGCCAGGTGCGGCTCGCCAGACGCTTACATTTATGATATTGTAACGGAGCGCCAGGTGCGGCTCGCCAGACGCTTACATTTATGATATTGTAACGGAGCGCCAGGTGCGGCTCGCCAGACGCTTACATTTATGATATTGTAACGGAGCGCGAAGTGCGATTCGCCAATAGCATTCATTTAAGATATTGTAACGGAGCGCCAGGTGCGGCTCGCCAGACGCTTACATTTATGATATTGTAACGGAGCGCCAGGTGCGGCTCGCCAGACGCTTACATTTATGATATTGTAACGGAGCGCCAGGTGCGGCTCGCCAGACGCTTACATTTATGATATTGTAACGGAGCGCCAGGTGCGGCTCGCCAGACGCTTACATTTATGATATTGTAACGGAGCTCAGGTGCGGCTCGCCAGACGCTTACATTTATGATATTGTAACGGAGCGCGAAGTGCGATTCGCCAATAGCATTCATTTAAGATATTGTAACGGAGCGCCAGGTGCGGCTCGCCAGACGCTTACATTTATGATATTGTAACGGAGCGCCAGGTGCGGCTCGCCAGACGCTTACATTTATGATATTGTAACGGAGCGCCAGGTGCGGCTCGCCAGACGCTTACATTTATGATATTGTAACGGAGCGCCAGGTGCGGCTCGCCAGACGCTTACATTTATGATATTGTAACGGAGCGCCAGGTGCGGCTCGCCAGACGCTTACATTTATGATATTGTAACGGAGCGCGAAGTGCGATTCGCCAATAGCATTCATTTAAGATATTGTAACGGAGCGCCAGGTGCGGCTCGCCAGACGCTTACATTTATGATATTGTAACGGAGCGCGAAGTGCGATTCGCCAATAGCATTCATTTAAGATATTGTAACGGAGCGCCAGGTGCGGCTCGCCAGACGCTTACATTTATGATATTGTAACGGAGCGCCAGGTGCGGCTCGCCAGTCGCTTACATTTATGATATTGTAACGGAGCGCCAGGTGCGGCTCGCCAGACGCTTACATTTATGATATTGTAACGGAGCGCCAGGTGCGGCTCGCCAGACGCTTACATTTATGATATTGTAACGGAGCGCGAAGTGCGATTCGCCAATAGCATTCATTTAAGATATTGTAACGGAGCGCCAGGTGCGGCTCGCCAGACGCTTACATTTATGATATTGTAACGGAGCGCCAGGTGCGGCTCGCCAGACGCTTACATTTATGATATTGTAACGGAGCGCGAAGTGCGATTCGCCAATAGCATTCATTTAAGATATTGTAACGGAGCGCCAGGTGCGGCTCGCCAGACGCTTACATTTATGATATTGTAACGGAGCGCCAGGTGCGGCTCGCCAGACGCTTACATTTATGATATTGTAACGGAGCGCCAGGTGCGGCTCGCCAGACGCTTACATTTATGATATTGTAACGGAGCGCCAGGTGCGGCTCGCCAGTCGCTTACATTTATGATATTGTAACGGAGCGCCAGGTGCGGCTCGCCAGACGCTTACATTTATGATATTGTAACGGAGCGCGAAGTGCGATTCGCCAATAGCATTCATTTAAGATATTGTAACGGAGCGCCAGGTGCGGCTCGCCAGACGCTTACATTTATGATATTGTAACGGAGCGCGAAGTGCGATTCGCCAATAGCATTCATTTAAGATATTGTAACGGAGCGCCAGGTGCGGCTCGCCAGACGCTTACATTTATGATATTGTAACGGAGCGCGAAGTGCGATTCGCCAATAGCTTTCATTTAAGATATTGTAACGGAGCGCCAGGTGCGGCTCGCCAGACGCTTACATTTATGATATTGTAACGGAGCGCCAGGTGCGATTCGCCAATAGCATTCATTTAAGATATTGTAACGGAGCGCCAGGTGCGGCTCGCCAGACGCTTACATTTATGATATTGTAACGGAGCGCCAGGTGCGGCTCGCCAGACGCTTACATTTATGATATTGTAACGGAGCGCGAAGTGCGATTCGCCAATAGCATTCATTTAAGATATTGTAACGGAGCGCCAGGTGCGGCTCGCCAGACGCTTACATTTATGATATTGTAACGGAGCGCCAGGTGCGGCTCGCCAGACGCTTACATTTATGATATTGTAACGGAGCGCCAGGTGCGGCTCGCCAGACGCTTACATTTATGATATTGTAACGGAGCGCCAGGTGCGGCTCGCCAGACGCTTACATTTATGATATTGTAACGGAGCGCGAAGTGCGATTCGCCAATAGCATTCATTTAAGATATTGTAACGGAGCGCCAGGTGCGGCTCGCCAGACGCTTACATTTATGATATTGTAACGGAGCGCCAGGTGCGGCTCGCCAGTCGCTTACATTTATGATATTGTAACGGAGCGCCAGGTGCGGCTCGCCAGACGCTTACATTTATGATATTGTAACGGAGCGCCAGGTGCGGCTCGCCAGACGCTTACATTTATGATATTGTAACGGAGCGCGAAGTGCGATTCGCCAATAGCATTCATTTAAGATATTGTAACGGAGCGCCAGGTGCGGCTCGCCAGACGCTTACATTTATGATATTGTAACGGAGCGCCAGGTGCGGCTCGCCAGACGCTTACATTTATGATATTGTAACGGAGCGCGAAGTGCGATTCGCCAATAGCATTCATTTAAGATATTGTAACGGAGCGCCAGGTGCGGCTCGCCAGACGCTTACATTTATGATATTGTAACGGAGCGCCAGGTGCGGCTCGCCAGACGCTTACATTTATGATATTGTAACGGAGCGCCAGGTGCGGCTCGCCAGACGCTTACATTTATGATATTGTAACGGAGCGCCAGGTGCGGCTCGCCAGTCGCTTACATTTATGATATTGTAACGGAGCGCCAGGTGCGGCTCGCCAGACGCTTACATTTATGATATTGTAACGGAGCGCGAAGTGCGATTCGCCAATAGCATTCATTTAAGATATTGTAACGGAGCGCCAGGTGCGGCTCGACAGACGCTTACATTTATGATATTGTAACGGAGCGCGAAGTGCGATTCGCCAATAGCATTCATTTAAGATATTGTAACGGAGCGCCAGGTGCGGCTCGCCAGACGCTTACATTTATGATATTGTAACGGAGCGCGAAGTGCGATTCGCCAATAGCATTCATTTAAGATATTGTAACGGAGCGCCAGGTGCGGCTCGCCAGACGCTTACATTTATGATATTGTAACGGAGCGCGAAGTGCGATTCGCCAATAGCATTCATTTAAGATATTGTAACGGAGCGCCAGGTGCGGCTCGCCAGACGCTTACATTTATGATATTGTAACGGAGCGCCAGGTGCGGCTCGCCAGACGCTTACATTTATGATATTGTAACGGAGCGCGAAGTGCGATTCGCCAATAGCATTCATTTAAGATATTGTAACGGAGCGCCAGGTGCGGCTCGCCAGACGCTTACATTTATGATATTGTAACGGAGCGCCAGGTGCGGCTCGCCAGACGCTTACATTTATGATATTGTAACGGAGCGCCAGGTGCGGCTCGCCAGACGCTTACATTTATGATATTGTAACGGAGCGCCAGGTGCGGCTCGCCAGACGCTTACATTTATGATATTGTAACGGAGCGCCAGGTGCGGCTCGCCAGACGCTTACATTTATGATATTGTAACGGAGCGCCAGGTGCGGCTCGCCAGACGCTTACATTTATGATATTGTAACGGAGCGCCAGGTGCGGCTCGCCAGACGCTTACATTTATGATATTGTAACGGAGCGCGAAGTGCGATTCGCCAATAGCATTCATTTAAGATATTGTAACGGAGCGCCAGGTGCGGCTCGCCAGACGCTTACATTTATGATATTGTAACGGAGCGCCAGGTGCGGCTCGCCAGACGCTTACATTTATGATATTGTAACGGAGCGCGAAGTGCGATTCGCCATTAGCATTCATTTAAGATATTGTAACGGAGCGCCAGGTGCGGCTCGCCAGACGCTTACATTTATGATATTGTAACGGAGCGCGAAGTGCGATTCGCCAATAGCATTCATTTAAGATATTGTAACGGAGCGCCAGGTGCGGCTCGCCAGACGCTTACATTTATGATATTGTAACGGAGCGCCAGGTGCGGCTCGCCAGTCGCTTACATTTATGATATTGTAACGGAGCGCCAGGTGCGGCTCGCCAGACGCTTACATTTATGATATTGTAACGGAGCGCCAGGTGCGGCTCGCCAGACGCTTACATTTATGATATTGTAACGGAGCGCCAGGTGCGGCTCGCCAGACGCTTACATTTATGATATTGTAACGGAGCGCCAGGTGCGGCTCGCCAGACGCTTACATTTATGATATTGTAACGGAGCGCCAGGTGCGGCTCGCCAGACGCTTACATTTATGATATTGTAACGGAGCGCCAGGTGCGGCTCGCCAGACGCTTACATTTATGATATTGTAACGGAGCGCCAGGTGCGGCTCGCCAGACGCTTACATTGATGATATTGTAACGGAGCGCCAGGTGCGGCTCGCCAGACGCTTACATTTATGATATTGTAACGGAGCGCCAGGTGCGGCTCGCCAGACGCTTACATTTATGATATTGTAACGGAGCGCGAAGTGCGATTCGCCAATAGCATTCATTTAAGATATTGTAACGGAGCGCCAGGTGCGGCTCGCCAGACGCTTACATTTATGATATTGTAACGGAGCGCCAGGTGCGGCTCGCCAGACGCTTACATTTATGATATTGTAACGGAGCGCCAGGTGCGGCTCGCCAGACGCTTACATTTATGATATTGTAACGGAGCGCCAGGTGCGGCTCGCCAGACGCTTACATTTATGATATTGTAACGGAGCGCCAGGTGCGGCTCGCCAGACGCTTACATTTATGATATTGTAACGGAGCGCCAGGTGCGGCTCGCCAGACGCTTACATTTATGATATTGTAACGGAGCGCCAGGTGCGGCTCGCCAGACGCTTACATTTATGATATTGTAACGGAGCGCCAGGTGCGGCTCGCCAGACGCTTACATTTATGATATTGTAACGGAGCGCGAAGTGCGATTCGCCAATAGCATTCATTTAAGATATTGTAACAGAGCGCCCGGTGTGGTTCGCCAGTCGCTTACATGTATGATATTGTAACGGATAAGATAAGATAAGATAAGATATTCTTTATTTGTCTAAACATGGTATACATACAAGAGCATGCAAGATTAAAATCAATTATTTAAGTCCAGTCATGTTTAGCCGTAAGTATCGGCGTACAAATATTTCTATAATATTGAAAACTATTATTATTTTTATTGAAACTAAAAAATTATAAAATTCCACAAAAAGAAAGAAAGTTATGAGTTATATTATTATAAAAAATGCACAAAAAGAAAGAAAGTTACCCAGAATTGCAAATACAAAATTTTTAACTTAGAGACCTGTTAATTCAAAATTATTATTATATCATCATGTCAACATTCAGATTGAAAAAATAAATCACAAATACAAGAACAATGTCAAAGTTTAAAAATGTATGTCAAATTTGAAAGATACATGTCAAAATTACAACCGAAGTCCAAATTAATAGATTTGTGTCGATTTTACAATGTTGATTGCTAAATTACAATGTGATCGTCTAGATCATGTCAAATTACAAGATTAATGTCAAAATTACAGGATTTATGTCAAAATTATGAGTTAAATGTTCAGATTACAGGATTTAGGTCAAAGTTATTTACTAAAGAACTTTTTCGGCTAGAAATTCGGAGACACTGTAATATGCTTTATGCAAAAGGAACAGTTTTAATTGACGCTTGAATGCATTCCTATTTAACTCTTTCCATCGTTTAGGCAGTATATTAAATATAGTGGGAGCCATGCAGACGATACTCTTGCGCATGAGTGCCGTTTTTGCTGGATAGATGCGAAGAATAGTCGCATCTCTTCTGTTACGCGGTACGGCGTCCTCTAGACGTGGGAACAGTTTGGGGTTAGATTTAACAAACATTGCGGTTTCGAAAATATACATACAGGGAAGTGTTAATATTTTGTACTTTTTAAAATATGGTTTACATGTATCAACCGTTTTTAACCCAAACATAGATCTAATACATCTCTTTTGAGCCTTGAATGCCGTGTTAACGTCGGTAGAATTTCCCCAGAATATAATGCCGTATCTTAGGAGAGACGCAGCTAAGCCATGGTAAGCTGCAATCAAGGTGTCTACATTCACAACTGCAGCTAGAGAGTGCAATGCAAATGCAGAACTACATTTTTTTTTGCAAAGGTTCTCTATATGCGATTTCCAGTCAAGCCTTTTATCAATCATTAGTCCAAGGAATTTCGTACCATTTACGCTTTCAATTGTTTTATTCGTTATATTTATGTCCATGTTTTCTACAGTCGAACGTTGACTAAAATGTATGATTTTAGTTTTATCTAAATTAATTTTTAAATTATTATTATTTAACCACTTTATTATTGATGTCAGAGTATTGTGAATGTCAAGTTTATATTGGATCATGTCACTGTTATTATTAGAAATTGTCACCGTGCTATCATCCGCAAACAAAGTCATAGGATGTGAAATTGATTTAGGTAAGTCATTAATATATAGTGTAAAAAGCGGAGGTCCCAAAACACTTCCTTGTGGAACACCAAAGGTAGTGAGACGTTCCTCTGATAAGTAAATCTCTTCCTTTTTGGTATTGGTATTAATTCTAGTGATTTCGGTCTTTTGCTTTCTATTGCTTAAATAAGATTCAAATAAATTAAGTACATTACCTCTAATACCATACGCGTCAAGTTTTCTAATTAAAATGTCATGTTTTACATAGTCAAATGCTTGAGTCATATCGCAGAAGATAGCACATACAGGTGTTTTTTTATCTACTCTTGTCAATACGGTGTATAGAAAGTCATAGATGGCCATACTTATAGTCTTATTTTCGCGAAATCCTTTTTGCTCATTACATAGTATATTATTTTTTTCTATATAACCGTTTAATTCCTTTTGAATGAATTTCTCAAATATTTTAGAGAAGATAGGTATCAGAGAAATAGGCCTGTAGTATTCCATCAGCTCCCTGTCTTCTTTCTTAAATAATGGTTTAGCGATAGCCATCTTTAGTGCGTCAGGAAATTTGCCAGCCATAATACTGAGGTTAATGATGTGAGACAAATGGTGGCTTATTTCAGATGCTACTGATTTTATTATTTTAGTTGAGATACCATCGTAACCCACGCTATTAGTGTTTTTCAAACCCATAATGATTTTATGTGCCTGTTGTGGTGTACAGGGTGCCATAAACATTGAGTTTTTGCTATTAACTATGGGTGTTGTAGTTTTATTACTAGTCTGTATTGGTTGTATTTTATTGATAAAATAGTTATTAAACTCATTTGCAATTTGTTTCGCGTCCGTTATCTTGTCGTTATTGATTTTAATTTTTGAAATATAATTTTTAGGTACATTAAATTTTCCTCGATTTATTATTTGCCAGGCAGTTTTACATTTATTGTCTGATATTTTAATTCTGTAGTTGTTTTGTGAACGCTGTGTCAGAGTGATGACTTTTCTAAATAACTTAGAGTAATTTTTAAACCGAGTTCTATTTAGTTTACTTGGATTTAATCTGTAGGTCCACAGAAGTTGCCGTTTTTTTTTACTACATGATTTAATTCCCTTAGATAACCACCTTTGCTTGTTTATTACATTTATTTTAATCAATTTTTTAGGAAAACAGAGATTGTAGAAAAGCGAAAATACTTCATGAAAGTTGTAGTAGGCAATATTCGGGTCGTCTGTTTCATATATTTCAGAATAATTAATTTTGCTCATACAATCTTTAAATTTAGTTATATTTTCTTTATTGTAGTCGCGTCTAATAGTACAGTATTTTTCGATAGTACATATTTTATTCACGGGACATTTTAAAAGCTGGGCAGTGTGGTCCAAAAGGGCAAACTCTAAGACTTCAGATTCACATTTTTTATTATAATTATGCGCAAAATTATCGATACATGTCCGACTTTCCATTCGAGTAGGTTGATTTATTGCTAGTTTTAGGTTGAAGTTAATTAGAATGCATTCAAACTCCACCGACTGGTAATTCCTTTTCAACATGTCTATATTGAAATCGCCAGCTATGACAATATTTTTATATGAATTCTTAGATAATTCCAGTAAAACTGTTTCAAACTGATTAAAAAAATTATTGAGATTGTTCATATTTGGAATTCGGTACACACATACAAAGGCAGTGTTATACTTGGTAAGCTCAATGGCACAGCATTCAAAAGTTCCTGTTATTGACATTTTTGATATTTTTAATAGCTCGTTCCATTCATGCCCATTTCTAATTAGGATACATGATCCGCCTCTCTTAACTTCCTTTCTACTGTAGTGAGCAGCTAAGCAATAGTTTGGAATGCTCAGCTGGTTTTCGTAGCCTTCCATCATAAAATGTTCAGTAACGCATATTACATCCACTTGTTTGTTTTTCTCTTTAGGTTCATTTAAACAGACTGTGAGCGCATCTGACTTGTTCAATAAGCCTGCTATGTTCTGGTGCATTATATTAAGATGTTTAGTCACGAATAAGTTCACCGTGTAATAAATTATCTTTATTATAGTTCAAGTCAGTCGATATCATTTGGTTATTATATTTTATGTCATCAATCAAATTTATTACGTCCTTAAAAATTATGTGTAGTCCAGTATTATTTATTGCGCCAGTCCGTCTGTTGTACTCTATGTAGTCATATGTGAGATTTTTGTTGCTATCAATTAGATATGCGTATTCGTGCGTCAATATGTCCAGAAAAAGTAGGTTATTGAATGTCTCCACTCTTGAATTATATAAATTAGTATAATTATCGCATTTATATGTCGGGGCGCATAAAATAAAATTGGTATGTTTGATGTCCTGTAGAACTTGTCTGATATATAGGATAATGTCAAAATAACTACTTGTTGTTCCGAAGTCTTCTTCCCCTAACATGATAATGCAGTAGTCCTCTAGTGTAAAGTTAGATACTTTGTCCTTCAATCCTTTTAGCAGTAAGTTTGCATTTCCATGGGGTGTTATGTAGTGGCATATTTCAGAACGAGAGAAAGAGTTTTCTGCAATGTTCAGGATTTTGTTACTGTTATCTGTACTCAAAATACATATTTTGCATCTTTCCTTAGAGTTTTTATTAGAATAATTTTTCTTTATTTCTGTTGTCTCACAATTTATTTCTTTGTCAAATGTTTTGGTTTGGATTTGTTTATTCGGTTGATTAGGTGTGCCGTTTAGAATTTGTTTAGTGGGTGTTTCAGTTTGGACTTGCTTATTGCTTGTATTTCGTTTATTGTTCTGTTTTTTGGCACTAGACGGCTTTAGTTTAACTGGAGTATTTGTTACTTTTTTAAATAAATCATTTTTTTTACTCAAAGTATTATTTAATTGTTTGAGTTCATTGTTTTCTAATGACAATGTTTCTATTTCTGAATGTGCACTTTGAAGCTGTAGCGTAAGATTCATAACTTGTTCACGTAGCTTTTTTAGTTCGTCATCCTCGTCGTCAGACATCTCAGGTACGCTAGTGACTGTGCTATTCAAGTTATGCGTTGGATCAATGTCACTGTTGTTTAGGATCGAGTCCGATTTTGTTCTAGTACGGCGAAAGGTAATGTTTTCTAAGAAATTCATTTTTGATGTTTCAAAAAGAATCTCATATGTTGGGGATCGAACTCGAGCGACACAGTTCACACAGGTATCGCTACTTTACTGGCGGAGCTATTTGTACAGTTAGGTTTGGTCACGAAATAGTGTTCCTCAATGTAGATACACGATTTGAACTAACGAGTGGCCGTTAATATATGAGTCATGCAATGGAAATATTTGCACTGTTTCTTTGTTTGACTTCACTTTGTAAAAATAACACTTTATTTAAGTTCTTTCACTTTTTAATGTTGTTTAAAGTTATTATTTATTGTTTCTAATGTTTATATTGTAGATATTAACTGTATTCACTTTTGTTATATTTGATTATTTTCTTTATGTGGTCACTGTTTATAATGTTATATGTATGCACTTTTTTGTCTTGGTAATATGGTCACTTATAGTTTGTCAGTTATCTTTACACTTTAGTACTTAAAATATGTGAAAAACAGTAATATAACTATTTTTAAATATTATTTAATACGGAGCTTCGCAGGGATCGAACTCGCGACTCGGTGCTTTACACTATAATCAGCACGCAGCATGGAGCACCAGGTGCGGCTCGCCAGTCGCTTACATTTATGATATTGTAACGGAGCGCCAGGTGCGGCTCGCCAGACGCATAAATTTATGATATTGTAACGGAGCGCCAGGTGCGGCTCGCCAGACGCTTAAATTTATGATATTGTAACGGAGCGCCAGGTGCGGCTCGCCAGACGCTTACATTTATGATATTGTAACGGAGCGCCAGGTGCGGCTCGCCAGACGCATAAATTTATGATATTGTAACGGAGCGCCAGGTGCGGCTCGCCAGACGCATAAATTTATGATATTGTAACGGAGCGCCAGGTGCGGCTCGCCAGACGCTTAAATTTATGATATTGTAACGGAGCGCCAGGTGCGGCTCGCCAGACGCATAAATTTATGATATTGTAACGGAGCGCCAGGTGCGGCTCGCCAGACGCTTAAATTTATGATATTGTAACGGAGCGCCAGGTGCGGCTCGCCAGACGCTTACATTTATGATATTGTAACGGAGTGCCAGGTGCGGCTCGCCAGACGCTTAAATTTATGATATTGTAACGGAGCGCCAGGTGCGGCTCGCCAGACGCATAAATTTATGATATTGTAACGGAGCGCCAGGTGCGGCTCGCCAGACGCTTAAATTTATGATATTGTAACGGAGCGCCAGGTGCGGCTCGCCAGACGCATAAATTTATGATATTGTAACGGAGCGCCAGGTGCGGCTCGCCAGACGCATAAATTTATGATATTGTAACGGAGCGCCAGGTGCGGCTCGCCAGTCGCTTACATTGATGATATTGGAACGGAGTGCCAGGTGCGGCGCGCCAGTCGCTTACATTGATGATATTGGAACGGAGCGCCAGGTGCGGCTCGCCAGTCGCTTACATTGATGATAATGGAACGGAGTGCCAGGTGCGGCTCGCCAGACGCTTACATTGATGATATTGGAACGGAGCGCCAGGTGCGGCTCGCCAGACGCTTACATTTATGATATTGTAACGGAGCGCCAGGTGCGGCTCGCCAGACGCTTACATTTATGATATTGTAACGGAGCGCCAGGTGCGGCTCGCCAGACGCTTACATTTATGATATTGTAACGGAGCGCCAGGTGCGGCTCGCCAGACGCTTACATTTATGATATTGTAACGGAGCGCCAGGTGCGGCTCGCCAGACGCTTACATTTATGATATTGTAACGGAGCGCCAGGTGCGGCTCGCCAGACGCTTACATTTATGATATTGTAACGGAGCGCCAGGTGCGGCTCGCCAGACGCTTACATTTATGATATTGTAACGGAGCGCCAGGTGCGGCTCGCCAGACGCTTACATTTATGATATTGTAACGGAGCGCCAGGTGCGGCTCGCCAGACGCTTACATTTATGATATTGTAACGGAGCGCGAAGTGCGATTCGCCAATAGCATTCATTTAAGATATTGTAACGGAGCGCCAGGTGCGGCTCGCCAGACGCTTACATTTATGATATTGTAACGGAGCGCCAGGTGCGGCTCGCCAGACGCTTACATTTATGATATTGTAACGGAGCGCCAGGTGCGGCGCGCCAGTCGCTTAAATTTATGATATTGTAACGGAGTGCCAGGTGCGGCTCGCCAGACGCTTACATTTATGATATTGTAACGGAGCGCCAGGTGCGGCTCGCCAGACGCTTACATTTATGATATTGTAACGGAGCGCCAGGTGCGGCTCGCCAGACGCTTACATTTATGATATTGTAACGGAGCGCCAGGTGCGGCTCGCCAGACGCTTACATTTATGATATTGTAACGGAGCGCCAGGTGCGGCTCGCCAGACGCTTACATTTATGATATTGTAACGGAGCGCGAAGTGCGATTCGCCAATAGCATTCATTTAAGATATTGTAACGGAGCGCCAGGTGCGGCTCGCCAGACGCTTACATTTATGATATTGTAACGGAGCGCCAGGTGCGGCTCGCCAGTCGCTTACATTGATGATAATGGAACGGAGTGCCAGGTGCGGCTCGCCAGACGCTTACATTGATGATATTGGAACGGAGTGCCAGGTGCGGCGCGCCAGTCGCTTACATTGATGATATTGGAACGGAGTGCCAGGTGCGGCTCGCCAGACGCTTACATTGATGATATTGGAACGGAGCGCCAGGTGCGGCTCGCCAGTCGCTTACATTGATGATAATGGAACGGAGTGCCAGGTGCGGCGCGCCAGTCGCTTACATTTATGATATTGTAACGGAGTGCCAGGTGCGGCTCGCCAGACGCTTACATTGATGATATTGGAACGGAGTGCCAGGTGCGGCTCGCCAGACGCTTACATTTATGATATTGTAACGGAGCGCGAAGTGCGATTCGCCAATAGCATTCATTTAAGATATTGTAACGGAGCGCCAGGTGCGGCTCGCCAGACGCTTACATTTATGATATTGTAACGGAGCGCCAGGTGCGGCTCGCCAGACGCTTACATTTATGATATTGTAACGGAGCGCCAGGTGCGGCGCGCCAGTCGCTTAAATTTATGATATTGTAACGGAGTGCCAGGTGCGGCTCGCCAGACGCTTACATTTATGATATTGTAACGGAGCGCCAGGTGCGGCTCGCCAGACGCTTACATTTATGATATTGTAACGGAGCGCCAGGTGCGGCTCGCCAGACGCTTACATTTAAGATATTGTAACGGAGCGCCAGGTGCGGCTCGCCAGACGCTTACATTTATGATATTGTAACGGAGCGCCAGGTGCGGCTCGCCAGACGCTTACATTTATGATATTGTAACGGAGCGCGAAGTGCGATTCGCCAATAGCATTCATTTAAGATATTGTAACGGAGCGCCAGGTGCGGCTCGCCAGACGCTTACATTTATGATATTGTAACGGAGCGCCAGGTGCGGCTCGCCAGTCGCTTACATTGATGATAATGGAACGGAGTGCCAGGTGCGGCTCGCCAGACGCTTACATTGATGATATTGGAACGGAGTGCCAGGTGCGGCGCGCCAGTCGCTTACATTGATGATATTGGAACGGAGTGCCAGGTGCGGCTCGCCAGACGCTTACATTGATGATATTGGAACGGAGCGCCAGGTGCGGCTCGCCAGTCGCTTACATTGATGATAATGGAACGGAGTGCCAGGTGCGGCGCGCCAGTCGCTTACATTTATGATATTGTAACGGAGTGCCAGGTGCGGCTCGCCAGACGCTTACATTGATGATATTGGAACGGAGTGCCAGGTGCGGCTCGCCAGACGCTTACATTTATGATATTGTAACGGAGCGCGAAGTGCGATTCGCCAATAGCATTCATTTAAGATATTGTAACGGAGCGCCAGGTGCGGCTCGCCAGACGCTTACATTTATGATATTGTAACGGAGCGCCAGGTGCGGCTCGCCAGACGCATAAATTTATGATATTGTAACGGAGCGCCAGGTGCGGCTCGCCAGTCGCTTACATTGATGATAATGGAACGGAGTGCCAGGTGCGGCTCGCCAGACGCTTACATTTATGATATTGTAACGGAGCGCCAGGTGCGGCTCGCCAGACGCTTACATTTATGATATTGTAACGGAGCGCCAGGTGCGGCTCGCCAGACGCATAAATTTATGATATTGTAACGGAGCGCCAGGTGCGGCTCGCCAGTCGCTTACATTGATGATAATGGAACGGAGTGCCAGGTGCGGCTCGCCAGACGCTTACATTGATGATATTGGAACGGAGTGCCAGGTGCGGCTCGCCAGACGCTTAAATTTATGATATTGTAACGGAGCGCGAAGTGCGATTCGCCAATAGCATTCATTTAAGATATTGTAACGGAGCGCCAGGTGCGGCTCGCCAGACGCTTACATTTATGATATTGTAACGGAGCGCCAGGTGCGGCTCGCCAGACGCTTAAATTTATGATATTGTAACGGAGCGCCAGGTGCGGCTCGCCAGTCGCTTACATTGATGATAATGGAACGGAGTGCCAGGTGCGGCTCGCCAGACGCTTACATTGATGATATTGGAACGGAGTGCCAGGTGCGGCTCGCCAGACGCTTACATTTATGATATTGTAACGGAGCGCGAAGTGCGATTCGCCAATAGCATTCATTTAAGATATTGTAACGGAGCGCCAGGTGCGGCTCGCCAGACGCTTACATTTATGATATTGTAACGGAGAGCCAGGTGCGGCTCGCCAGACGCATAAATTTATGATATTGTAACGGAGCGCCAGGTGCGGCTCGCCAGTCGCTTACATTGATGATAATGGAACGGAGTGCCAGGTGCGGCTCGCCAGACGCTTACATTGATGATATTGGAACGGAGTGCCAGGTGCGGCTCGCCAGACGCTTACATTTATGATATTGTAACGGAGCGCGAAGTGCGATTCGCCAATAGCATTCATTTAAGATATTGTAACGGAGCGCCAGGTGCGGCTCGCCAGACGCTTACATTTATGATATTGTAACGGAGCGCCAGGTGCGGCTCGCCAGACGCATAAATTTATGATATTGTAACGGAGCGCCAGGTGCGGCTCGCCAGTCGCTTACATTGATGATAATGGAACGGAGTGCCAGGTGCGGCTCGCCAGACGCTTACATTGATGATATTGGAACGGAGTGCCAGGTGCGGCTCGCCAGACGCTTACATTTATGATATTGTAACGGAGCGCCAGGTGCGGCTCGCCAGACGCATAAATTTATGATATTGTAACGGAGCGCCAGGTGCGGCTCGCCAGTCGCTTACATTGATGATAATGGAACGGAGTGCCAGGTGCGGCTCGCCAGACGCTTACATTGATGATATTGGAACGGAGTGCCAGGTGCGGCTCGCCAGACGCTTACATTTATGATATTGTAACGGAGCGCCAGGTGCGGCTCGCCAGACGCTTACATTTATGATATTGTAACGGAGCGCGAAGTGCGCTTCGCCAATAGCATTCATTTAAGATATTGTAACGGAGCGCCAGGTGCGGCTCGCCAGACGCATAAATTTATGATATTGTAACGGAGCGCCAGGTGCGGCTCGCCAGACGCTTACATTTATGATATTGTAACGGAGCGCCAGGTGCGGCTCGCCAGACGCTTACATTGATGATAATGGAACGGAGTGCCAGGTGCGGCTCGCCAGACGCTTACATTTATGATATTGTAACGGAGCGCGAAGTGCGATTCGCCAATAGCATTCATTTAAGATATTGTAACGGAGCGCCAGGTGCGGCTCGCCAGACGCATAAATTTATGATATTGTAACGGAGCGCCAGGTGCGGCTCGCCAGACGCATAAATTTATGATATTGTAACGGAGCGCCAGGTGCGGCTCGCCAGACGCTTACATTTATGATATTGTAACGGAGCGCCAGGTGCGGCTCGCCAGACGCTTACATTTATGATATTGTAACGGAGCGCCAGGTGCGGCTCGCCAGACGCTTACATTTATGATATTGTAACGGAGCGCCAGGTGCGGCTCGCCAGACGCTTACATTTATGATATTGTAACGGAGCGCCAGGTGCGGCTCGCCAGACGCTTACATTTATGATATTGTAACGGAGCGCGAAGTGCGATTCGCCAATAGCATTCATTTAAGATATTGTAACGGAGCGCCAGGTGCGGCTCGCCAGACGCTTACATTTATGATATTGTAACGGAGCGCCAGGTGCGGCTCGCCAGTCGCTTACATTGATGATAATGGAACGGAGTGCCAGGTGCGGCTCGCCAGACGCTTACATTGATGATATTGGAACGGAGTGCCAGGTGCGGCGCGCCAGTCGCTTACATTGATGATATTGGAACGGAGTGCCAGGTGCGGCTCGCCAGACGCTTACATTGATGATATTGGAACGGAGCGCCAGGTGCGGCTCGCCAGTCGCTTACATTGATGATAATGGAACGGAGTGCCAGGTGCGGCGCGCCAGTCGCTTAAATTTATGATATTGTAACGGAGTGCCAGGTGCGGCTCGCCAGACGCTTACATTTATGATATTGTAACGGAGCGCCAGGTGCGGCTCGCCAGACGCTTACATTTATGATATTGTAACGGAGTGCCAGGTGCGGCTCGCCAGACGCTTACATTTATGATATTGTAACGGAGCGCCAGGTGCGGCTCGCCAGACGCTTACATTTATGATATTGTAACGGAGCGCCAGGTGCGGCTCGCCAGACGCTTACATTTATGATATTGTAACGGAGCGCCAGGTGCGGCTCGCCAGACGCTTACATTTATGATATTGTAACGGAGCGCGAAGTGCGATTCGCCAATAGCATTCATTTAAGATATTGTAACGGAGCGCCAGGTGCGGCTCGCCAGACGCTTACATTTATGATATTGTAACGGAGCGCCAGGTGCGGCTCGCCAGACGCATAAATTTATGATATTGTAACGGAGCGCCAGGTGCGGCTCGCCAGTCGCTTACATTGATGATAATGGAACGGAGTGCCAGGTGCGGCTCGCCAGACGCTTACATTGATGATATTGGAACGGAGTGCCAGGTGCGGCTCGCCAGACGCTTACATTTATGATATTGTAACGGAGCGCGAAGTGCGATTCGCCAATAGCATTCATTTAAGATATTGTAACGGAGCGCCAGGTGCGGCTCGCCAGACGCTTACATTTATGATATTGTAACGGAGCGCCAGGTGCGGCTCGCCAGACGCATAAATTTATGATATTGTAACGGAGCGCCAGGTGCGGCTCGCCAGTCGCTTACATTGATGATAATGGAACGGAGTGCCAGGTGCGGCTCGCCAGACGCTTACATTGATGATATTGGAACGGAGTGCCAGGTGCGGCTCGCCAGACGCTTACATTTATGATATTGTAACGGAGCGCCAGGTGCGGCTCGCCAGACGCTTACATTTATGATATTGTAACGGAGCGCCAGGTGCGGCTCGCCAGACGCTTACATTTATGATATTGTAACGGAGCGCCAGGTGCGGCTCGCCAGACGCTTACATTTATGATATTGTAACGGAGCGCGAAGTGCGATTCGCCAATAGCATTCATTTAAGATATTGTAACGGAGCGCCAGGTGCGGCTCGCCAGACGCATAAATTTATGATATTGTAACGGAGCGCCAGGTGCGGCTCGCCAGACGCTTACATTTATGATATTGTAACGGAGCGCCAGGTGCGGCTCGCCAGTCGCTTACATTGATGATAATGGAACGGAGTGCCAGGTGCGGCTCGCCAGACGCTTACATTGATGATATTGGAACGGAGTGCCAGGTGCGGCTCGCCAGACGCTTACATTGATGATATTGTAACGGAGCGCCAGGTGCGGCTCGCCAGACGCTTACATTTATGATATTGTAACGGAGCGCGAAGTGCGATTCGCCAATAGCATTCATTTAAGATATTGTAACGGAGCGCCAGGTGCGGCTCGCCAGACGCATAAATTTATGATATTGTAACGGAGCGCCAGGTGCGGCTCGCCAGACGCTTACATTTATGATATTGTAACGGAGCGCCAGGTGCGGCTCGCCAGACGCTTACATTTATGATATTGTAACGGAGCGCCAGGTGCGGCTCGCCAGACGCATAAATTTATGATATTGTAACGGAGCGCCAGGTGCGGCTCGCCAGACGCTTACATTTATGATATTGTAACGGAGCGCCAGGTGCGGCTCGCCAGTCGCTTACATTGATGATAATGGAACGGAGTGCCAGGTGCGGCGCGCCAGTCGCTTAAATTTATGATATTGTAACGGAGTGCCAGGTGCGGCTCGCCAGACGCTTACATTTATGATATTGTAACGGAGCGCCAGGTGCGGCTCGCCAGACGCTTACATTTATGATATTGTAACGGAGCGCCAGGTGCGGCTCGCCAGACGCTTACATTTAAGATATTGTAACGGAGCGCCAGGTGCGGCTCGCCAGACGCTTACATTTATGATATTGTAACGGAGCGCCAGGTGCGGCTCGCCAGTCGCTTACATTGATGATAATGGAACGGAGTGCCAGGTGCGGCTCGCCAGACGCTTACATTGATGATATTGGAACGGAGTGCCAGGTGCGGCGCGCCAGTCGCTTACATTGATGATATTGGAACGGAGTGCCAGGTGCGGCTCGCCAGACGCTTACATTGATGATATTGGAACGGAGCGCCAGGTGCGGCGCGCCAGTCGCTTACATTTATGATATTGTAACGGAGTGCCAGGTGCGGCTCGCCAGACGCTTACATTGATGATATTGGAACGGAGTGCCAGGTGCGGCTCGCCAGACGCTTACATTTATGATATTGTAACGGAGCGCGAAGTGCGATTCGCCAATAGCATTCATTTAAGATATTGTAACGGAGCGCCAGGTGCGGCTCGCCAGACGCTTACATTTATGATATTGTAACGGAGCGCCAGGTGCGGCTCGCCAGACGCATAAATTTATGATATTGTAACGGAGCGCCAGGTGCTGCTCGCCAGTCGCTTACATTGATGATAATGGAACGGAGTGCCAGGTGCGGCTCGCCAGACGCTTACATTTATGATATTGTAACGGAGCGCCAGGTGCGGCTCGCCAGACGCTTACATTTATGATATTGTAACGGAGCGCCAGGTGCGGCTCGCCAGACGCATAAATTTATGATATTGTAACGGAGCGCCAGGTGCGGCTCGCCAGTCGCTTACATTGATGATAATGGAACGGAGTGCCAGGTGCGGCTCGCCAGACGCTTACATTGATGATATTGGAACGGAGTGCCAGGTGCGGCTCGCCAGACGCTTACATTTATGATATTGTAACGGAGCGCGAAGTGCGATTCGCCAATAGCATTCATTTAAGATATTGTAACGGAGCGCCAGGTGCGGCTCGCCAGACGCTTACATTTATGATATTGTAACGGAGCGCCAGGTGCGGCTCGCCAGACGCTTAAATTTATGATATTGTAACGGAGCGCCAGGTGCGGCTCGCCAGTCGCTTACATTGATGATAATGGAACGGAGTGCCAGGTGCGGCTCGCCAGACGCTTACATTGATGATATTGGAACGGAGTGCCAGGTGCGGCTCGCCAGACGCTTACATTTATGATATTGTAACGGAGCGCGAAGTGCGATTCGCCAATAGCATTCATTTAAGATATTGTAACGGAGCGCCAGGTGCGGCTCGCCAGACGCTTACATTTATGATATTGTAACGGAGCGCCAGGTGCGGCTCGCCAGACGCATAAATTTATGATATTGTAACGGAGCGCCAGGTGCGGCTCGCCAGTCGCTTACATTGATGATAATGGAACGGAGTGCCAGGTGCGGCTCGCCAGACGCTTACATTGATGATATTGGAACGGAGTGCCAGGTGCGGCTCGCCAGACGCTTACATTTATGATATTGTAACGGAGCGCGAAGTGCGATTCGCCAATAGCATTCATTTAAGATATTGTAACGGAGCGCCAGGTGCGGCTCGCCAGACGCATAAATTTATGATATTGTAACGGAGCGCCAGGTGCGGCTCGCCAGACGCTTACATTTATGATATTGTAACGGAGCGCCAGGTGCGGCTCGCCAGTCGCTTACATTGATGATAATGGAACGGAGTGCCAGGTGCGGCTCGCCAGACGCTTACATTTATGATATTGTAACGGAGCGCCAGGTGCGGCGCGCCAGTCGCTTAAATTTATGATATTGTAACGGAGTGCCAGGTGCGGCTCGCCAGACGCTTACATTTATGATATTGTAACGGAGCGCCAGGTGCGGCTCGCCAGACGCTTACATTTATGATATTGTAACGGAGCGCCAGGTGCGGCTCGCCAGTCGCTTACATTGATGATAATGGAACGGAGTGCCAGGTGCGGCTCGCCAGACGCTTACATTTATGATATTGTAACGGAGCGCGAAGTGCGATTCGCCAATAGCATTCATTTAAGATATTGTAACGGAGCGCCAGGTGCGGCTCGCCAGACGCTTACATTTATGATATTGTAACGGAGCGCCAGGTGCGGCTCGCCAGACGCATAAATTTATGATATTGTAACGGAGCGCCAGGTGCGGCTCGCCAGTCGCTTACATTGATGATAATGGAACGGAGTGCCAGGTGCGGCTCGCCAGACGCTTACATTGATGATATTGGAACGGAGTGCCAGGTGCGGCTCGCCAGACGCTTACATTTATGATATTGTAACGGAGCGCCAGGTGCAGCTCGCCAGACGCTTACATTTATGATATTGTAACGGAGCGCGAAGTGCGATTCGCCAATAGCATTCATTTAAGATATTGTAACGGAGCGCCAGGTGCGGCTCGCCAGACGCATAAATTTATGATATTGTAACGGAGCGCCAGGTGCGGCTCGCCAGACGCTTACATTTATGATATTGTAACGGAGCGCCAGGTGCGGCTCGCCAGACGCTTACATTTATGATATTGTAACGGAGCGCCAGGTGCGGCTCGCCAGACGCTTACATTGATGATATTGGAACGGAGTGCCAGGTGCGGCTCGCCAGACGCTTACATTTATGATATTGTAACGGAGCGCGAAGTGCGATTCGCCAATAGCATTCATTTAAGATATTGTAACGGAGCGCCAGGTGCGGCTCGCCAGACGCATAAATTTATGATATTGTAACGGAGCGCCAGGTGCGGCTCGCCAGACGCATAAATTTATGATATTGTAACGGAGCGCCAGGTGCGGCTCGCCAGACGCTTACATTTATGATATTGTAACGGAGCGCCAGGTGCGGCTCGCCAGACGCTTACATTTATGATATTGTAACGGAGCGCCAGGTGCGGCTCGCCAGACGCTTACATTTATGATATTGTAACGGAGCGCCAGGTGCGGCTCGCCAGACGCTTACATTTATGATATTGTAACGGAGCGCGAAGTGCGATTCGCCAATAGCATTCATTTAAGATATTGTAACGGAGCGCCAGGTGCGGCTCGCCAGACGCTTACATTTATGATATTGTAACGGAGCGCCAGGTGCGGCTCGCCAGTCGCTTACATTGATGATAATGGAACGGAGTGCCAGGTGCGGCTCGCCAGACGCTTACATTGATGATATTGGAACGGAGTGCCAGGTGCGGCGCGCCAGTCGCTTACATTGATGATATTGGAACGGAGTGCCAGGTGCGGCTCGCCAGACGCTTACATTGATGATATTGGAACGGAGCGCCAGGTGCGGCTCGCCAGTCGCTTACATTGATGATAATGGAACGGAGTGCCAGGTGCGGCGCGCCAGTCGCTTACATTTATGATATTGTAACGGAGCGCCAGGTGCGGCTCGCCAGACGCTTACATTTATGATATTGTAACGGAGCGCCAGGTGCGGCTCGCCAGACGCTTACATTTATGATATTGTAACGGAGCGCCAGGTGCGGCTCGCCAGACGCATACATTTATGATATTGTAACGGAGCGCCAGGTGCGGCTCGCCAGACGCTTACATTTATGATATTGTAACGGAGCGCGAAGTGCGATTCGCCAATAGCATTCATTTAAGATATTGTAACGGAGCGCCAGGTGCGGCTCGCCAGACGCTTACATTTATGATATTGTAACGGAGCGCCAGGTGCGGCTCGCCAGACGCATAAATTTATGATATTGTAACGGAGCGCCAGGTGCGGCTCGCCAGTCGCTTACATTGATGATAATGGAACGGAGTGCCAGGTGCGGCTCGCCAGACGCTTACATTGATGATATTGGAACGGAGTGCCAGGTGCGGCTCGCCAGACGCTTACATTTATGATATTGTAACGGAGCGCGAAGTGCGATTCGCCAATAGCATTCATTTAAGATATTGTAACGGAGCGCCAGGTGCGGCTCGCCAGACGCTTACATTTATGATATTGTAACGGAGCGCCAGGTGCGGCTCGCCAGACGCATAAATTTATGATATTGTAACGGAGCGCCAGGTGCGGCTCGCCAGTCGCTTACATTGATGATAATGGAACGGAGTGCCAGGTGCGGCTCGCCAGACGCTTACATTGATGATATTGGAACGGAGTGCCAGGTGCGGCTCGCCAGACGCTTACATTTATGATATTGTAACGGAGCGCCAGGTGCGGCTCGCCAGTCGCTTACATTGATGATAATGGAACGGAGTGCCAGGTGCGGCTCGCCAGACGCTTACATTGATGATATTGGAACGGAGTGCCAGGTGCGGCTCGCCAGACGCTTACATTTATGATATTGTAACGGAGCGCCAGGTGCGGCTCGCCAGACGCTTACATTGATGATATTGTAACGGAGCGCCAGGTGCGGCTCGCCAGACGCTTACATTTATGATATTGTAACGGAGCGCGAAGTGCGATTCGCCAATAGCATTCATTTAAGATATTGTAACGGAGCGCCAGGTGCGGCTCGCCAGACGCATAAATTTATGATATTGTAACGGAGCGCCAGGTGCGGCTCGCCAGACGCTTACATTTATGATATTGTAACGGAGCGCCAGGTGCGGCTCGCCAGACGCTTACATTTATGATATTGTAACGGAGCGCCAGGTGCGGCTCGCCAGACGCTTACATTTATGATATTGTAACGGAGCGCCAGGTGCGGCTCGCCAGACGCATAAATTTATGATATTGTAACGGAGCGCCAGGTGCGGCTCGCCAGACGCTTACATTTATGATATTGTAACGGAGCGCCAGGTGCGGCTCGCCAGTCGCTTACATTGATGATAATGGAACGGAGTGCCAGGTGCGGCGCGCCAGTCGCTTAAATTTATGATATTGTAACGGAGTGCCAGGTGCGGCTCGCCAGACGCTTACATTTATGATATTGTAACGGAGCGCCAGGTGCGGCTCGCCAGACGCTTACATTTATGATATTGTAACGGAGCGCCAGGTGCGGCGCGCCAGTCGCTTAAATTTATGATATTGTAACGGAGTGCCAGGTGCGGCTCGCCAGACGCTTACATTTATGATATTGTAACGGAGCGCCAGGTGCGGCTCGCCAGACGCTTACATTTAAGATATTGTAACGGAGCGCCAGGTGCGGCTCGCCAGACGCTTACATTTATGATATTGTAACGGAGCGCGAAGTGCGATTCGCCAATAGCATTCATTTAAGATATTTTAACAGAGCGCCCGGTGTGGTTCGCCAGTCGCTTACATACCACCGTACTACCACGTCTATTTCCACGTCATATCTTACTGTATTAATTAAACGAGTTATGTTGGAACAAGATTAAACGATTAGTATTTTCAGTTCCGGTTTTCTTTGCACCTCCATTCATTCAGGACCTTTAAGTAATAACACGCACAACCAAACTAATTGCAAAGTTACATACATAGCCCTCATTGCAGGCTGGTCTATTGACCTATAGAAATCTAATATTTAAAACATTATATCTAGATTCTTCAGGGTCTGAAGAGCTCTGAACGTGTGTTGGTTAAACCAATTTTACATTATTCATAAATATTATTTGTTTAGGACAATAAGGTCTATATCTATTTGTTTGGTGAAATAAAAACTCGTTAAGCGTCTTTACTCAAAGGGCATTTATTTTGCACAGAACTTACACTTTCAATATTTGAATGTGTGGACTGTATGAACGTTGTTTGAATACATATATGCAGTATGTGTGTGTGTGTGTGTGTGTAAGGAGACTACTTATTACTCTTATGTATCTTAATCCTTTTAGATATACCGCCCACCAAAGGACGCAGTACTTTAATAAACCATACAAACAGTTGAGTATAAATAAAATATAACGTCGAAAAAAAATACAAAAAAAACATAAATTCTGTATCCTGAATAAAGTGTACATTGAGTACTTATGTGCTATACTTATGTTATGACATACATTAGTGTTATCGATTTTAATAGAACTCTAAGAATTACTATCAGTAATTATCGAATTATTTATCTCTATACAAAGACATAGCCGCCCACCGTAATGCTACATGACAATTCAATGAATTTTGAATATAATAAACTAACCGGTGGGGGTGACAAAAATACAAAAAAAATAAGTTAAATTTAACACAAATCATGGTTATGAAAACATGACAGAGTTAGCCTTGTAATAATAGAAGTTCGTATGATGTAAACTTAATATCTATTAATTTTATTTTATCAGATTATATAACTACTTGATAATTGGTAAGTAGGTACATATACCCTATGACATCATGGATAGACAAACAATATAATAGTAAACAATCAGTTCACTTAGGTAAAATAGATAATTTACTAATGGGACGTTTAAATTCGCCATTCTTGCATTTGACTGATACAAGCCGTGCAATATCGTCAGGCCCTAAGTGTTTTTTGGTATTTTACCTAAAATCCATTTAGCAGGTGGGATATTATCGTCTCTTAAAATTTCAGGCTCAAATTTCTGGGTGTTCCATTTATATCGTTGATTAAGGTTAAGCAAATACTCCCTATACCATCGCTTCTAAAAATGATTAACCTTTTTTTTGTGTCAATCTCCATCTATCCAGACCTACAACATTATGATTTGAATTATCTTCATCGGGAATACTTATTAATGGCTCACCTATAAGAAAATGACCTGGTGTTAAAGCTTGAGGTTCGTTAGGATCATCACTCATTACTGTAATTGGTCGGGAGTTGAGGCAAGCCTCGATCTGTACTAAAACAGTAGACAACTCCTCATAGGTAAGTGTGCTATCTCCAATTACCTTATATAAATGTGTTTTAACACTACGTACACCGGCCTCCCAGAGACCTCCGAAATAAGGTGCGGGTGGGGGTATAAAATGCCATGTTGTGCTCTCCAAACTCAATAATTCTTCAATTTCACGCGGCACAGTGGATTTAGCTCGATCAAACATTTCACGAAGTTGTTTGTTGGCACCAACAAAGTTAGTGCCATTGTCACTAAATAAGTCTTGACAGTGACCTCGTCGTGCTGTAAAACGCTTGAACGCTGTAATGAACGGCTTTGACGAAAGATCAGTTACCACTTTCAAATGGATGGCTCGAGTAATCAGGCAAATAAATAAACAAATATATCCCTTGTAGGATTTTGCTCCTCTTCCGGGTGAAAATCTTACACTAATAGGCCCCAAGTAATCACAACCAGATGATTTAAAAGGTCGGGTCGGTTTCAACCTATGTTCTGGAATTTGACCCATCAGTTGATTGCTTTTAGACTTGGAATGTCTCAAGCACTTAACACACGCTCTGTAGTGACTTTTAACGATCTCCTTTGCTCGCAATATCCAATATTTAGTTTTTAAAGGGTGCTAATTAAGGCAGCTTCTTTAAAATGTCATTCTCGTCTTTAAATATATTTAGTTGTCTAAATAATTAATAGGTAAGCGACAAACTTTTAGCGTCTAATAAATGGTTTTCAAGCGAATATATATTGTAAAACGAGCTACTGTTAATATGACGCAGCATGGTGATAATTCTTAAGCAACGTTATGGACCAAGTAATAAATAGGGGCATTATTCATAATGCCCGCGCATTATGAATAATGACAAGCGTAGTCGACGGAGCCCCGCTTTGCGGGGCTCCTACTTCTGGGTGGTTTAAAAAAAATAACCACGAAGGGGATGGTGGGGTCTTTTAGACCTGGCATTCCCTTCTAACCTAACCTGTCCGAGTCGGGGTGCCCTAATGTTGTAAGTGAGCTACTAAGCGAGCTCGGGGCTCGCTTAGTAGCTCACTTACAACATTAGTTACTTGAGTAATCAATTCAGAAGTAAATATGTTTATCGGTAGCTCGGAGTCATATTAATTTACGCTCGTAAATTGACGCTGGTTTTTTGATATTCTGTTGGAATAGTAAAGATGATGAATTAATATAATTGAAGCTGTTCTATTAACTCGTCGCCTACATATAAAAAAAGACGCTAGGTTGCAGGTGCTAAAGAAAACTTTTGTTGCCGCACATATAATTTCCCGTTTTTAAATAGCACAACATAGCTTGTAGTCCTCCGTGACAGGTTTTGATATGAGCATCACTAATTATGAGCTTGGTCAAATGACTCTTAGCAGACATAAGTATAGGATGCTTGGTATCATATACAACTTTTGACTCATCAATACGACCGCCAACTCTTAATATTCCATTTTCATCAAAAATGGGACAAAGGGTGCGGAGTCTACTTCTTTTGGGGACGAACTTCTTCATCTTTAACTGCTTTATTTCTTCACTTAAATGCTCTTCTTGAACCTGTTTGATGCATATAACTAAACTCATATTTAGTTCTGCAGGTGTTGTTATGTTCGAATATAATTTTTGTTTTTCTTTTGGTAATCTTAAATTCTGTAAAACTCTTCTCCAATATGATATGGCCTTTAAGGTTTTAGACAGTGATGAAAACATAGTCCAAAAAAATCATTCTTCAATACAGGTAAAACAGTTAAAGATGTATGTCTTTCTTCTTCATGAGTATCCTCAATATTATCATTACAGTTATTTAACTGTGCAGTTGATTGTGAAAGCCAAGAGGGTCCTGCCCACCATAGGGAATGTTCAAGTAAATCTTGTGTAGCCATGCCTCTTGAAACACAATCAGCAGGATTTGAATCAGTTGTAACATGCCTCCATTGATCGTATTCTAAAATATTGAGAATTTCAGACACACGATTGCTCACAAACGTAGTCCAGCGGCTAGACTCTCCTCTCAGCCTGGCTAGAACTATTGTAGAATCGGACTACGCATACAAGTTTTTCTTTGGTATGTCCATTATTTGAGACACCTCAAATATTAACTTTGCTGCTAGAACTGCACCGCACAACTCCAGTCTTGGGATAGATATCTCCTTCTCAATAGGGTCAACTTTGCTTTTTGCTGATACCAAACTCACACAAATTTCGTTGTCATTTTGGATAACACGAATGTACATATACAGCAGCACCATACGCCAATTTAGAAGCATCAGCAAATGCATGTAGCAATGAGTCCATGTGCATTGAGTCCATGTTGGTAATTCGTCACTAAGTTTAGCTAACTGATATTCCCACTGCTTTACGGAATCAGGATCTAATTTAGAAACCACTAAATAAATAACAAACACGTCATTAATTCGCTCAGTACTAATTCCCATACTACGTAAAGATTGTAAACAAGTTGTAGTTGGATCTAATAATTGTCTAATGGCACCTGCAGATTCACTCGTAACTGGTTTTTGCGTAAACAATAATCTCTAAAGTGCATTACAATTATAACGCTTATAATCGTAACGTTTCAATAACTGTTTGCAAGCTTCTTCGTAATTGTCATTAGTTGTAGAAAAATTACGTAACAAACATTCCGGTTCACCTGACAAGTTGCTTTTAAGATAATGCAATTTTTGCACCGACGCGACGTTAAATTCTTATTGGTGTGAACAAGTGAATGAAACATATCATAGAACGTTTGCCACTCCACATATTTGCCACTAAACGTACGTAATTGCACACGCGGTAACTTAACCTCGCACTCACTAACCACGTGCCCAGCACTGGATTTCGGATTTACGGATGAGGTTCCACTCGATGACACAAGATAGGGCTGCAGGGCTTCCTTCAATAAAGTCTTGTATGATACATAATTATGCTTCTTCAAGCTCCTCATGCATATCCTCAGTAAAATAGGTATCCTGCCTTTCCTTTTGGGTCGCTTTGCCTGTGATAGCTTTGTGTCCATCTTTGAAAACTGTCCATAACTGCTCCAAATTGTCCAATCTGGTTTCTATATAAGGTTTTTTGATCCGGTCTTTGGGTGTCTTTTTGTAGTTTTTCTCCGCTTTCTTCAAGTTCTCCAGTATTTCTTTTTGATAGGCTAGAAACCCCTCCATTGTGCACAATAGTATATAAAACGTTGAAACTCCAAATCCAAACAAAATACACTCGAGAGCAATGAATCCGGGTCACTTAAAGAATGTTAAAAATCTCGGAAACTAAAAATGATAGGTTAATGCAATAAATTGTATTTAATAGACAATGTAATACTCCTTAAATGAAAGTAAAAAAAATATGAGTCACCATACATTTTATTAACACAAAATTACATAAAGAAAAAAACTGCTGATCTCTCCTTAAAACAAAAATAGGAAACATGAAATTTTTGAACTTTATTACGATTTTCTTGAATTTTAATACTTCGTATTGCCTCCTCGTGCTTCCATTACTGCGTTTACGCGGTTTGGCATGCTGTACACCAAGTTCCTTATACGATTTTGGGGAATATTCTCCCATTCCTCTGTGAGAGCAATTTTGAGCTCACGAAGCGTGATTGGGGGAGAGTTTCGTTGTTTTACGCATCTGCCTAGCTCGTCCCAAGCATGCTCGATCGGGTGGATATCCGGGCTGCGCGCTGGCCACTCCATACGAGTAATGTTCATCTCTTGAAGGTAGTCATTCACAATCTTACCTGTATGAGGTCGGGCATTGTCATGCATAAATATAGCATCCTCACCTAAATTGACCATAAATGGACCAACGTGATCATTGAGGATTTCTTCCACATATCTTACGCTAGTTAAAGAGCCGTTTTCTATGATCACCAGCTCTGTGCGACTTTCAGAAGAAATTCCGGCCCACACAAGTACAGACCCACCACCGTAGGCTACTTTTTCTTCGATGCATGCTTGCTTGAATCTTTCCCCTGGTCTTCGATACACTCTGTGTCTTCCATCGTGCTTGTAGAGCATACATTTTGATTCGTCGGAGAACATAACTTTTGACCAATCTTCAATACTCCAATTTACGTGGCTCTGGGCATATCTTAGTCTTGAAATACGATGCCCACGCTCCAGTTTAGGGCCGTTTGCCGGTCTAAGGGGTTTTAAGTTAGATTCAGCAAGCCGACGTCTTACTGTCCATGCACTTGGGTTACTTCCTCCGAGGCGTCGAAACTGATTTGTGAGTTCAGTTCCTGTGAGAAAGCGATTTCGAAGCATGGTGTTCACCAAGTATCGGTCTTCTCGTGCTATGGTACACCTGGTTCTGCCCGTTCCTGGTCTGCGTAGGTTAGAACCAGTTTCTTCGTAACGTCGGAGAACTCTTTGTACTGTTGACAGCGACACACCGACAGTCCTGGCTGTATCGCGCTGACTCCGGCCGGTTTCCAGCATTGTAAGTATTCTGGTGCATTCTTCAGACGTAAGCGACATAATTTCAGCTTGAATAATGAATATAGAGCACTATCAACATGGTTTATGTACCCACATAAATGACAGATTACAAACAAAAGCAAAACCAAATGCTGTAATTTCGTAGTTCCATCTTCGAAAGTGGCCCTTTTTCAAATTTGATTTTTTTATGATATAACTTTACAATAACTAAGAAGTTTTAATACCTTCATTTAAGGAGTATTACATTGTCTATTAAATACAATTTATTGCATTAACCTAGCATTTTTTGTTTCCGAGATTTTTAGGATTCTTTAAGTGACCCGGATTCATTGCTCTCGAGTGTAGATATAAATTTTGAATGATTATTTTGCTAATTAATGACTTGTTATAACGCTCGATGGTAGCATGATAATCCGCTCAGGAATGCTTTTGTTCTCACAATGACGATGATCGCCCGATGTGACTGGATAAATCCGGCACCAGTCGGGGGTTGCGGAAGATTCGTACGTTCCCGTGACCCCCGGCGCAGGTGTGAGATGGAACACCGGGGTGGTTTTTAGTCAGTAAGAGTCTGACAGACCCCTCCGCCCCTCAGGGCGGGGGACATCCATGAGGATTTTCCAAACCGGATCGAAAAAAAAAAAAAAACGACATTGTCCGTGATGTGGAACGACCCACTAGATGTGTAAGGTGCGCGTCTTATAGCCCAGTTTTGCACTCCTGAGCGTACGCTAACAGCTCTAGCTCGGCTTTTTGATGTGAAACATCTATAGCCGCGGGTAAACCGATTGCTAGCGACGCGTCGCCACGCTATATTTTCTTTACAAAATAGTTTTTGATGTGGACCTTCAACATAGGGTAAATAAGAATGAATTTGCAATGTTAAGCTTCGCTTGCCAAGGTCAGTCTTTGGATGGGTGACTATTTTGATTATATTAAGTTTTAACTTGATTATTTCGCAATAGTGAATCCACCAGTTTAAGCAGCGCTTGCCAAGGTCAGTCTTTGGATGGGTGACCATTTTGATTCTTGGGTAAGCCTTCAGAAAAACGGAGCATTCGTCAATATACAGCCATTAACACGGGATAAATGATACCTTCCTGGCTTCGTTATGAGTTTACCTAACTATTTATACCATTCAATAAGCAAATAAAACTGACCTTATCTCGCAGCGATGTGATATGTTTCCATTTTGATAACTTTATCACAAAGACATCGAATTCTCACACACATTCACCTAAAAACACTTTATTTGGATAACACAATATGTGCAGGTAATGATAACACAACTCATTCTACTTTGAAACAATAAAAAACACCATAAAAACTATTTGTTTACACAACGAAAAAAACTCAAGTTTTGGCACGCTCGCGGTCGTAAACACTGATAGCCTACGTGACGCACGGTACCCCCGCCTACCACGGCTATTCTCATGGTACGCGGGAATCACCGAATTTTACTCTTGGAAATACGATTACGATGACAATACACACATATCAATAGCTTTTAGCCATATTATGTTCGTAGATTAATTTATGTGTATGTATTTCCAACAATAAATAAGAATATTTATCATAAAACATTACTAAATACGGCGGCCATCGGGGTCAAAATTAGTGCATTGTAAAAGTTTCGTTCCTTTTTTACTTAAATATTTATCAGTTTTCGATAAACAACAATACGAAATCTGCACTTATTTCTCAGTAATTCTGTATAAAATTCTTATAAGATTACGCACTGTTTACTTCTTGAATCTATTTTTTTATTCACTAACAAAACAGTCACACACGAGTTTTGACAAGTATGGCGACGTGTTGCGCGTTGTTGTGTGTTTTTGTGTTGTGTTGTGTACATTGGATATATTCCGAATAATTATTGATGTGAGCGCCGTGAGCAATTATGGCGACGCCATAATTGCTCACAACGCCCACATCAATAATTTGCATTCCGATTTAGATATCACGATTATGAAAGCTAAGAGCTGTCAACAATTCGGAACGCTCGTTAACGCGCTCACAGTGCTCGCTCAACGTCAACAACGTAGTTCCTAATGTAGTCTGTGACGTCAACCGCAAACCTTCCACAAGAAAGAAAGACCGACTTGATATTTTTGATGTGAAACATCTACAGCCGCGGGTAAAACCGATTGGGAGCGTGGCGACGCATGCCGTGGCGACGCACCGCCAAAATAATTTCGATGTCTCACATCTGCCAGGCGTCCTGTGACGGCTCACAATTTTTATAGGTCCAAATCTACTAGCATAGAAATATCCAGCCGAGCACTACTCTTTTTCTCCCCTACACACACACATGCGATTAAAAAAGATTTAGTTCAACCGCACAAAGAAAATGGCGACCTGGCGAGCGATTTTGCGGAGCGGATATTCGCGAGACACGTGTGTTAGAAGAGGCAGTAAAAACTATAAATATATATATATATTTCGGAAATACGTTAAATCAATCGTTTGAGTTTAACTAATCGGGACGGCAGCGCCACCTGGTGGCGCTCGACAGAGTCTATAGCATGACGCTGGACCAGAGTTAAAGCAGAGTTTGTTGTTGGCGGTTAAGCAGTGAACACGTTCAGAAACTTTCACGCGTTCCGTATAGTTGTGTCGTGTACCTACAGTATGTGATTCCCTAGTGTGATTAATTTGTTCGTAAATTATAATTTGATTTGAACTGCAAACGGTTTTTCTATTGCACAATAACCAACACTGCCCACAGTACGCCCACAGTAGTTAAAATAAATAATAGTTTAAAAAAACTAAAAAAATACGCTTTTATAGAAAATCCAACTAAAAACTGAAAATAAATTTGATTTCAAAAAAATTGTGTAAGAAAAAATGATTTTATTGTAAACAAAAAGCGTGGGGTGCATAGTAGTAGTAATAGCTATAAATATTTTATGAACAGATATGAGTAGAAGGGTTATTTTGATAGTATCCTGAAAAGCACCCCACGCTTTTTTTACATTAAAATATTTTTTCTTACACATTTTTTTTAAAATCAAATTTATTAAAATTTATTTTCAATTTTTTAGTTGGAATTTCTATAAAAGCGTATTTTTTTAGTTTTTTTTAACTATTATTTATTTTTCATTTTCTTGTTGAATTTTCTATAAAAGCGTATTTTTTTGTTTTTTTTTATTATAATTTTACGCTGATGATGACGGCAGACTATGTGTAGCATGCAATAGTTAAAATCGTTACTTAAAACAGTGTTGAGATTAGCTCCCTATTTTAACAGCTCTTCCACAATATTAACAAAGTCTACTTCAACCGCTGTGCGTATTAATACCTATCTTATTATTGACATGTTGATGTTCAATTATAATACCATATTTAAAAAGCATCGCTATCACTTTTTTTGGATTCATATTTATTATAAAAGTCAATGGTATCAAATATGTCATTATTATTTTGACACTTTAGATTAGGGCAGCATTTAGCATTTAAAACAAATTTTGATACTGTACGAGTATTAACGAATGGCGAAGCCGATTTCAACGTGAGAAATAATTGTAATGTTACGCCACTAAGGGCCTCGTTCACCATCTCCAAGTAAAGCGTTGGTTAGTTACTTCCTAGTTAACGTTAATCGGCAAGTAAAAGTTACGAGTATCTTTTGTCAATTTCACAAACGAAAATCAAGCTTCGAGTAACAACTTACTGGTTAAGTGAATGACATTACAAATCGTACGTTATATTCGTTCAATAATACGTCAATGTTACTCGTCAAACGTCATTGGCAGTTGTCAATTGACATTTGTGGTGTTTTTGTGCCTGGTTTGGAAAGCGTGTGATTTTAATTTGTTACTTTAATGACCTATATTTTTTAATTAGCATGGATAAAGTTAAAAGAGATAGAAGTGCTAACTTTTTTATAAGCATCCAAAGTGAATTCAATGCTCGATCTGGATATACCTACTCGGAACTTTACCGTACCGGAGGTGGTCAGAACACAGCACCTCTGTTAGACTATGTGGAAGAGCAAATAAAAGCTATGATTACTTTAAGCACCGATGATTTGGAAAGTATTTACGATTTCGAAGTTAAGAACTTGGTTTACTGTATACTTCGATAGACGAAATCTAGCAAAAAAATCAGTTTCATCTAGGTCCATAAAATAATCAACAAGGAATTTAAATACACGAATCCTAGGGACTCGTTGTGTTGTAGTATATTCTAATTCATCCAATTGATGACCAATCAAGTCAAATAAATCCATATTTATTAATACATTTTAAAATAATCGTTGATGTTACCTGATAAGTCCCTACCCGTTGTCATTTTTGACAATGGACAACCTTTAACTGTAAAGTAAACACGCTAATTGCCAGATGTCGTGGCAAGTAAGTTATGGGTCAGTTAAATCTTATGATTAGTGCTACTCGAACGTCGTGAAATCCGCACATGATGTTACGGGTGACTTTAACTGGCGGTTAGCCTACTTGAAACTTTACTTGAGGATGGTGAAAGAGGCCCTAAGACTCGCTGTTCATATTGGTAACTTTGAAATTTTTGAATATCTTCTCAACCGGGATCCTGATGTTAATATACCTTTTTTTTCTATTGCTAAATTACGTGGCGTATTATCAAGTTCATCTTTCGAATCAGCATCAGCACCTTTGCTTAGCAGTGCAGAAATGAATATCAAGTCATTGTTTAACGCAGCTGTATGAAGTGGTGTTTCACATTGGTGTTTATTTTTATTGTTAACGTGAAAATCCCAGAGGTGTTGTTGAATGACATCCGAATTGCCAATGCTAACTGCTTTCTTCAATAATTTATACCATATCCCAGGTCCTATATCTTGGATGACAGTAATCACGGAAAAAGGATGATAGAGCATCTTTTAAAAAGAGGCGCTGATGTCAATGCTCAAGAAAAAAATAGTTAACTGCTTTACATCTAGCCATTTCAAAAGGACGTCGTCCAAACATCGATTTAATATTACAGCATGCTGATGTTAATATTGAAAATTATTCTAGAATTTCTCCTCTTTGTGTTGCTGCTGCCTGCGGAGATTTTGAAACTGTTAGTAGTTTAATTGATTTTAGAGCTCGAGTTACTAAAAGTTGTGACTATGACAATGAGCTGAAATCATATATGCCTTTACATTTGGCAGCAAGAACACACAGTCGGTAACATATCCGAGAAATAGGTGATCGGCGCGCCAAGTAGTTTCCTTTATTGGTCTTGACGCAGACACTCCGGGTATCAGGAAAACAAAAATTCGCTAATCCTGATTATCCTAATAAGGATAACGGGTCAAACTGTTTAAAATATTGAATTGTCATCGGTCCTTAATAAGTATGCCAAATTTCGAGTTAATCCGACGTTTTGAAGGGGGTCAAAATCATGTTCGAAGATTCCGTTACATACTAACATACTAACATAATATAGCTGATGATAACGAGAGACACGTACCTTCTCCGTCATATAGATATTACCCAAATAGCAAGCTTTGGATGTCAAATTGGTTACTGGTTATTGACCGAGCGAGCGCGAAGCGTCTCTGTTTCAGCTTGGGCAAAAATGCTTTCGTATGTCCGGATGTCCGGCTGTTCTCCTCTACAGGTCACATTTCTCAACAGATTCTCGTGAAATTTTGTGAGCAGGTTTGATAATTATATGGAATTGTTGCGTCGATTCGGTTTTTCGTTTTTTTTTCAAAATGGCGACGATATGGGGGTTGTAAACGTAAAACCCGGTTTTCGTCGTTTTTACCCATACGAGTGTTCAATGCTATATGCAAAACTTTTACTGTACCGAAAATGTACTCCGAGATCAAAACTAAACTTAAAGAATGGTTGCTGCGCCAGACTAATGAGGAAACAGAAGGTTTACTTTGTAGCTCATGTTCGTACCCATCACACTCTGATCAAATACACAACTACACACACACACACTTACACACCACATTTACTCAAATTAACTGTTTTTGTGATTATTGTATGTAAATTAGCTTCTCTTGTTACTCCCTTTTTTGTAAACTTTATTAATTTATTATATTAAGTTATCATTAACAATCTTGCGCTAGCAGAACTAATTAAATTATTAACTTTGTGTGGTGTTTGGGTCACCAAGATACAGGCTATGCCTAATTTGGGACCCGCTGTTAAATATATAAAAAAACTCTGTTGGTTAAAAAAAAAATTGAAATTGAAAAAAAAACATATTTCAGCCATTTCGCGCTCTTTGTGCGCAGTGAACATTTATTCAGTTGTAAGCTATCAAAGACAGAGTCGCGAGATGTACAGCTCACAGAGCCACTAGTGGATAATGTTCGTAGGGAAAGGAAATAAACCACAAACAAAACTCGTACTGTTATTTTATAACTATACCGTGCTTACGTGTCTTGTCGCTTTACAAGTACCTGTCATTGGTACTGAGGTACTTGTTAATACGAGATCATCAATCTCTCGCCCATAACCCAATTTACTAGTTAATTGGAGATATAAACAAAGAAAAAAAAATCCTAAAAAAACCGAAAGAAAAAACCGTACAACCCGTACCGTAGTTTTTTCTTTTTGTATAATCAGAATTGATTTTGTATAATTTCTAGAGCCCACCGGCAGAAGTATAATATTATATTTTGGCTCTACTGGCAGCTCTGGGGGCAGTGGACTTACTCAACAACATTAATGTGTTGTAGCTCGTCGTCGCTGGAGTGCGAGCAGGAGGCGCGCGTGCAGCTGCGCGTGCAGGTGGCGCCCTTCACCGCCGACCTGGACCTGCACCCCGACGACGTCGACGGGGTAACTATAGCTGCCTGTAGAGGGCGAAATTTCACTCAGCTACAGTCCTTAACATCAGTGCAAGTGGTAGCACGTGCACTGCGAAACTGTTTTTCAGTTTGGCAGACTTTGTGTATTGGAAAAGTGTCCCAGATTTTTTTTTAAATTTGGAAGGAACTGATGACCTCTCTGACCCTCCTTTTTTCCATGGGATTTTCGTATGAACTCAAGACTACAGGAAAACGTTTGTCGGGTCAGCTAGTGTTAAGTACCTAATAAAGTTTTGTTTTCTTAAGTTGCCCTTTCTGCTAGGACGACCTAAAAGTGGTTTTATACCGGCGGGTGAGGCGACACGTGGATGAGATGGGCAAGAATTAAAAGGAGGTGTTTTATTTCGGCCAAAAATTGTACCTCGGTACAAATTAAAAGCGAAATTCTTTCAAATAAAATGTGTTATTATCAGTGTTTAAAATCCTCCAATATTCGATAAATTAAGAAATTAAAGAATATAACAAATCACTACCTCTCATCGTAACTGCGTTCAACGAAACGTTCCTATCAGCAGTGACAATCGTCAAACTATTCCACCAGGGGTACATTCCGAATTATGCCATAATCGCACACATCAATAATTTGTGTTCCGATTTCGATAAGACGATTATGACAGCTAAGGCCCGTATTAATAAACGTTTCTCAGTGACGTGCCCAAGTGCGCAATCATTTGATACGCCATTATTACGATATCAGCATCTCAAGATCATTGCTAATTAATAAACACATGAATACAGTATCTCAGTTACCAAGATCAGCTCCTCAATGCGCTGTACTTGATGGCTTGATTTCGTGAACGATTACGTCACAATGATCGAAGTTTAGAATGACATGCATCACATTTCATTATTTTATGTTGTAAGATTTATTGAAATACTTGTATTTTGTTAAAACTTTAATGGATAGCGCTGTATCACGTTATAAAGTTGTTTTCTATCCAAGAAAGCCTTAAATTGTAAAAAAAATGTGTTTTTCTTTCCCAATAAATAAAATAAAATTTAATTAATTATATTTGTTATTTTTTTTAAAATTTTATTTTTGGTGCTGTAGGTTGTGATAAATGTATTAGGTCACCATAAACAAGCTGAAATATGAATTTATTAGATTACATTTTCACATACATATATTGGGTTTTAAAATTAGATTAATTGGATTTATATGGTACCTACTACTTTTAAAGTTTATTTATTTATTAAATTTTATACAACTACAGAAGTACATTTGTGGACTTAATGGCTTTGTGTTATACCTATAAATAGTAATTAAATAAATTTTATTACACTTATGATAAATGTATTTAAAATATTTACATAGGTAGATAGGTACCTACCTGAAATGATGCTGTAGCATAAAACCGGTCATAAAATATCGTCATAGTAGGTACTCTATTGCATCGTAATAATTAATTTCACCCAAAATATTTTTAAACTCCATGTTTCGCGCTACTAATCACGAACTTAAGTCACGGACTGCCTACACTCAGGTTTACGCATCTCGAGTACACAAACCTATTGTATACTTAAGTGTAGAGTTCCGTTTATTAATCAGTCCATCACTCGGCTGATAACGTAAACCCAAGCCGTAACTTAAGTACACAAATTATTATGTTTATTAATACGGTCATGATCTCAAGGTTGTCATCAAGTGCGACCTCTTGGGCTGAGGAACGTTTATTAATACGGGCCTAAGAGCTGTTAACAATTCGGACCGCTCGTGAACGCGCTCACAGTGCTCGCTCAACGATTAGATATTTTATTTGGAAATGGAAGTTCATCGCATTGGCACTTCTGTTTTGTTGGTTGACTCTATCTACTCTGATAACTCAGATTTTGAGTTTGAGAACGACGTTTCGTCCAGTGATGAAGAGGATGATGAAGTGTTTTTATTAGCGTATTTATATGCTCCCGGCAAAGAATCACCCCGAAGAAAAGTACCACGAATTACAAATTACATAGATGCACCAATAATTAAATATAATGCGCATGAGTTTAAAACTCATTTCAGGTATGCTGTTACGTCTTGGATTTTAAAGTAAGCCACAAAAAGAAAAATATTTGGCCTTAAAAACTTGACGCGTGTCAAAACAAAACAGCACCACTATAATTTTTGACAGCGCTCTCGGTTATATTAATTTAGGGCATGGTCGGCGTTATCGCAAGATGGCGCATAATATATCATGTCGTCATCTATGACGATTCACGGGACATCGTTATTGCGCTCACGCTATTTTGTAACGGATGTAAGCACGCTCAAATCGATTACAGTGCAATTCGGAATGTACCCCAGAATAGATACCTAATTATTGATTCATTCATAAAAAAGCGCGGGAAACTTCTAATTTGGCGGACGCATCTTTTTTGAGACAAAGTTTAAACTTTATAAAATCTGTCAATAGTCGTAGTTTTAGTGTTCTATTTTCTTTTACGTGTAATTAAATTTTTCTTTAGTTTCTTCGGTAGTGGTAAGTTTTTTTTTGTCATTTAGCGCGAAATATGAACGAACTGACCCGGGGGACTTCGTGCCCCGGCAGGCAGTTTTTTTACAATATCCAATGAATCGGGCATGGATACCGATGGGTCGTCTTCGGCTCGACATTTAAAAAGAAGTCGTGTGCATGTTTGGAAACACTGTAATAAACGCCGCCGCCGCCGTACCCGTAAAAACCACGGTTCCGAGTCTTCGGGTTATGCTTGCACGGACTTAACAGTAGTTAGGTACTGCATTGAAGCCTAACTGCTCCGAAATAATTGTTTCCACCGCTGTGCCTAATAAAATAACAAATTATGATGTTGATGTGTAGAAAATCATACAGGCGCGCACCTTTTGTTTTTCATGTCCAAAAAAATAACTATTTCACCAGATGATGGAACGACATCGCACCCAATCACATTTGGCAACTTCTTAAAGCACAACGCCTTCCAACACATAATAAACGGTAGTGTCAAAAAATAGGGCGCAATAAAATATCCCTATCTTTTTCCAATTTTCTGGACGCATATTCCTTTATTACGAACAATAATCTTGAAACATATAATTATAAAGCTTTTATAACTACTTTTAATGTTACTAGAATGGGTTTAGTGCGAGGTGTTCCTGCAGAATGGTCTCCGGAGGAAGTTATTGATAATATAACAGTACCAATTGGATGCGGTCCAATTTTAAAAGTCAGACGCCTCATTTTTAAAACCATTGTTGATGGTACAACTCTTTGGAAACCATCCCTATCCATAGTTGTTACCTTTGATGGGCAGGTTCTACCAAAAAGGATTTTTATGTGCTATAATGCATTACCTGTAGATTTATATATTTTCCCTACTGTACAGTGCTTCAGTTGCTGTCGTTTTGGTCACACTAAAATTCAGTGCAGGTCGAAACCTCGTTGTTATAAATGTGGCCAAGGCCACACTGGGGACAGTTGCGAAAGAGAACAAGAAAGTGCATCTTGCTGCCTTTGCTCTGGTTATCACTATGCTACTAATAAGTCTTGCCCAGAATTTTCTAGGCAAAAATTAATTAAGTCATACATGGCACAAAGTTCAGTATCTTATGCTGAAGCGGCTAAAGTATATGCCCCTGTAACTAAATGGATTATTCGGTTTACGACAGATTCTTGATAAGACAGATATTATACAGATATTTTACAGTCATCTACGGAAGTATTATGTAAGGATTATATACAAAAGTGTGCATTGATTGGAGAATTATAAATAAATTAAAAATTAACTAAAACCATAACTATTTTAACTATAAATATCCTTAAAATTTAATCTCTTTGGTTCACAATTACATTATAGTCTCTTTTGTATAAATCATAATGATTTCCTTGTTGTCATTGGTGACTTGTTGTCATTCTTGTTTGAGTTGAGTGAATCTTTTCAAATTAATATTTAGGTCTGTCTCAAATACATAATGGATTTGCCTGGTCCTAGTGGTGAAGGTGATTTGCAGATTATTAAAAGCAAAAAGGGAAAACCCGTTATACTTCACGGTGGGTATCGTTACAACTTTGTCGTGAAGAACAAGAACGGGACCACCAATTGGAGGTGTCCAATGATGTTATATAGGACTAGATCAGCAGTGTATGGCGCCGATGCGTTGCCACGTCGTATATGTCCGCAGGCATATCTGACTTCAGTCGTCAGCTTGACGTCAAGTGAGCGATTGCTTAGCGCAAAAAAATTACAAAATAGTGAAATATGCGATTAATATTTGTATGACACGGTCTGAAAAGATCAATAAAGAAATTGGTGTTTCATTTTATAAATAAATCAATTTCACCGAATACTCACCTGATTGTCTGGCGCAATATTCGTAGGTTTAGGTCCATTTATAACAACCCTTCTCCTATACCCGATTCTTTAGCCAGTGATTTTTTAGATAAATTAGCTCCTCTTTTTGTTCCTGAGGGTACTAAAACCTAAACCTGTCTCTTGTATCCACTGTCCAAGACACCCATACGACGCTAGATCCTCCATTCACTCTCATTGAACTAAAGGGTATTATTCATAAAACTAAGGATTCTGCACCAGGCATTGATGGCATCCCGTATTCCTTTTATGCCAATTTAAATGATGACATCCTCAGATATTATTGAAAGCTTATTAATTCTATTATGAATACAGGAAACATCTCTGTTGAATGGAAACGTCAAATAGTGTTGCCATTCCTTAAACCAAATAAAATTCCATGTGATGTTTCTTCATACCGTCCCATAGTTTTGGCTTCAATTCTGATGAAATTAGCGGAACCCTTAATTAAAAATCGCTTAGAATGGTATGCTGAAAGTAAGGGTATTTTGGCAGAATCACAATATGGTTTTAGAAAAGGTAAAAGTACAGCTGACGGTTTAAGTATTTTCACGTCCGATATTCGGTTATCCTTCTCTAATAACCAATCGACCGTTGCAGTTTTAGAAAAGGTAAAAGTACAGCTGACGGTTTAAGTATTTTCACGTCCGATATTCGGTTATCCTTCTCTAATAACCAATCGACCGTTGCAGTTTTAGAAAAGGTAAAAGTACAGCTGACGGTTTAAGTATTTTCACGTCCGATATTCGGTTATCCTTCTCTAATAACCAATCGACCGTTGCAGTTTTCCTTGATACTAATGCAGCATTAAGATAATGTTGTATTATCAGTTTTACGAAATAAATTAATAGCCTCACAAGTCCCATTGAATTCGTCAAATTTCATTATTAATATCCTGAGTGAACGTTCTGTTAACATGTTAATAGGAGATCATGGGGTATCTCGTCTTGTATGGAGAGGTCTCCCACAGGGTTCCGTGCCGAGTACCCCTCTATACAATATTCATACTTTTGATTTGGAAAATGGTTCTTCAATAAGCAGACGATTTATTATTGTATTCTTCAAGCCAATCTGTTGAACAAGCTACCTATGCTATCCATTCTGCTTTATCTACTTTAGAGTCATGGTTACGTCTTAACGGTTTGGATTTATCCACGTCTAAAAGCGCAGCTGTTTTATTCACCCGGAAGAGAAATATTCCCATAGTAAATCTCTTTTATAAAGAAATACCTATTCCAGTTAAAGATGAATTCAGATACCTAGGTTTAATAATAGATTGTAAATTAAGTAGTGTTCCTCATTGTGATTATATTGTTAACAAATGTGAAAATTACCGTAACATGCTTAAATGCCTCTCCGTGTATGGTGGGCCCATCCATTTTCTTTGAAACTCGTTTACAACGCTATCATCAGAAGCACTTTGGATTATGGTTTATTCGTTGACCTGCTAGTGTTATGGCTTTTAAAAAATTGGATCGCATCTATTCTAAGACACTACGCATTATTTCGGTTGCCTGCCTATTGTCTTGTCCCATTAATGCACTCCAAGTTGAATGCGGGGAACCTCCTTTATATCTTAGAAAACAATTCCTATCTGACAAATATTTGTTCCGGATTCTTCAGATCTCAACTCATCCTCTCATTCCTAAACTGGACGCTTTAGTGTTGTAGATTGAATCTTCGAATTACTGGTCCCATAAACGTGCTCCTTGTTTAGTTGTAATTGCTGAAGCTATAAAAAAATCTTTCATTATCTTCTCCTATTCACCGCTCCAATAAACTTCACTATTTAGCAGTAGTTATGAGAGTTTACAATTCAGTCCTATCATAAAATATAACTGTATAAGTAAACCAGATGCCGATTGCCATTAAAGTTATAATATTTTTTTAGCTGAACACTTAGAGTACCACCATATATTTACGAATGCTGCCAAGCGTTCTCCGACGGGTTGTGTTGGAATAGACACTTACCATTCCCAATACAACATCGTACAAAAAATAAAACTCCCTCCGGAGACTTCTATTTTTACGGGGAAATGTTTCGGTATTTTAAAAAGCATAATAATATATTCGTGTTTTAAAGCTTAAAAAAACTATTATTTTTACTGATTCTCGAAGCACTCTTCTAGCCATCAATAAATCCCCATTCGAACACAAATCGCAGTTGCCTATAATTTATTTAATAAGAGAATTTGCGTTCAAAACCATCTCTGAGGGTAACACTACAATTTGCGTGGATCCCGGCCCATGCGGGAATCCATGGCAATGAAGTGGCTGATACACTCGCCGGTGATGCGGTGCAGTGTGGGGACTTAGTTCCGTATACTAATTTTTGCTGTGACTTCGTGACGTTACCAAAGACTTTTCTTCGGGACACCTGGAAGGTAGCTTGGGATATCGGAAGCAAATCGAAAGGTCGTTATTTTTCACTTATTTAACTCGACGTTCCGGAAAAACCGTGGTTTAGCAGGGCAAAGTTTGGCAAGATGGAGACCTCCATTCTAATAGTGATGAGACTGGGTCATGTCTGCTCTCCAGCCCATCTTGCCAAACTTCATATTATCGACGACCCCATTTGCCTGTGTGGCGCAGACGTAGACGACTTAGTTCACATTTTTTTCTCCTGTCCTTTATATAACCGTTCATCCTTTCTCAATAACCTCTTGTCTCTCCGTACTCCTTTTCCTACCTCAATACTTTCTTTACTTTATACAAATAGCTTTCCTGTATATAAATGCAGTCTCATTGATTACCTTAAATAATATTAAGTTGTAATTTTTCGTCATTGTATTTAGCTCATTATTCAATATCATATCACTGTAAGTAAATATACTGATCCTATAGATGTAACCGACCTATCCTAAGTCCCGTTATAATTTTTAATAATAATATTTTAGTTTCCCTAACTTTATTTTTTTCTTAATAAACAAACTAAACGTGACATTGGCTGAATGCAGAAACCGTGAAAACCCACAAGCAAAAAAAAATATTCAAAAAAAAATTGATTCATCAATAATTATTTTTGTTTATCCGTATCATAGACATTGCTGCAGGTTGTTTTTCATTGTGAAGATCAATAGGAAGTAATGCCAACGTAACAAGGAATTATTAATTAGAGTGTATATGCCAATGGGAATTTAATTGCTAGGGATATTTGAAATAATACCAATTAGATGATTATTATTTTCTTTTATTCCATTTCCTCATTTTCAAAATCTTCTCTAACTTGGATATACCTAGTCTAGGAAGGAGGTAGGTGCTGTGATACCATGTTGATGTGAAAAGTCCGTTTAAACAGAGTTCAGAGTATAATAGCACAATTATAGAGATCCAACGAAAGAACGATCTCTGCCAAATCAGTGTCACATCCAAATGGGTTAGCCAGGTCGTCAGAGGATGGAAGAATTCAATCGAAAGTCCAGAGAAGAATATCCAAATCAACAATTAAGAAATCACACACACGAAATAGCACTTCAGAGACAGGAAGTCGGGAATACAGACTACATGGAAAAGTCAGGAACCCAAAACGGAATGACATTAAGGAGGATACGCCAAGGTAACCCGCGAAATTCAATTTTTCTTACGTTTTTTGCAATTCGCAGGTCAGTATCAGGTAGTATGGTGATCTAAATATGATTCGCGACCGTATCAACTAAGGCTTTACAGAATTATAATCATTAGGATCAGTAATACAACTCCTTAAGTTAGAATTGCCCTCAAATGTCATGATTTCATGAAATAGTCATTCAATAGGGTAATATGAACTTATACTCGTAGAGATGTATTGCTGATTCCAATGATTATAATTCTGTTAAGCCATATTTGTTACGGTCGTGAATCATATTTTAATCAAAATACAACCTGACAGTGACCTGCAAATTGGAAAAAGTGTAACAAAATTTGAATTTCGCGGGCTACCCTGAAGGTTTCGCCTTAACATGAATGGTAAATAAAAACTGTGTATAATTGTCGGCCTTGGAGCATAGTCTTTTGGCTTTTCAGTAAGCTAACCAAATGCAAAAAATAATCTGAAATGTGAAATAACAGTATTTTTTCAAATGTTTCAAAAAAATATTGTACTAGGCAAAAAATACTGTTTTTAAGAGCGCTTACACGGGTCCACTAGCGACCCTTCTTTAAAAATATATTATCTCGTGACTGAGAAGGAATTTTAAAAAACGGCTCAATAAGCGATCTCGGTAAGTGTGTCTAGAATTTTCTAATACCTGTTATAAACTTTCATATTGAGACACGAAGCAACAAAATACGATCTAAATGAATGTGACCGCTTTTGTTACATCAAACGTAGTGTATCACGAAATTTCAAATGTACAAATGTTTAAATAAATCGAATTTATTTTTATTCAGAATCTGCGGTATTTTTCCTGTATTTTGGTACCTTTGTTCTTAAGGTACATTATTTAGCCATAGTTGTATGGAATAAAAAACAGGTCAAGTGCGAGTCGGACTCGCGCACGAAGGGTTCCGTACCATTATCTATAAAAACGGCAAAAAAAACACGTTTATTGTATGGGAGCCCCCTTAAATATTTATTTTATTCTGGTTTTTAGTATGTGTTGTTATAGCGGCAACAGAAATAGATCATCTGTGAAAATTGCAACTGTCACGGTTCATGAGATACAGCCTGGTGACAGACGGAGACAGCGGAGTCTTAGTAATAGAGTCCCGTTTTACCCTTTGGGTACTGAACCCTAAAAACACCTCCTTTGTATGGCAAAATTTCTATCCATGCCCTGCCCATCTTTGGTGTAAAAGGTTTAAATAGATGCGCGAAGATGTGCGAGGCGAGAATTGAAATATTTGTTAGTACAATATTGAACTTTATTGCTGTAAGAATAGAGTATTTATTTACTTTGTAAAACGCATAATTATACAAATCTCGCACCGACCATCGACGACCCGCACGGTCTCTCTCCGTCAAGCGCTGACTCACGATGTCTCGCGCTGGCACGCGCTGGCACGCACCGCCTTGCTCCGACCATCGCGATACATCGCTGCATACTGTGCTCTCTCCAGCTCCCAGTGTACTTAGGTACATGTTTTCGTTATGATATTTAATATGGTTTCTAATCCAAACACCGCGATTTTGTTTTCTTGACATAAGTAGAAGATTATTTCTTCTTCTAATATTATCTTCTTCCTCCATTAACATATTTAATAAGTAGGTAATGACGAAACATGGCACAAGACAAACCGCCGAACATTGATCGCACAATACGAACGGAATAGCACTGGCTCTTTCTCTACAAAGAGTAGTACATAGGTGCGCGAGACACGGCTGGCCGTAGCCGGGCGGCGCGAGATAGCGCGAGCCGGCGCCGGCGCGAGGCAGCGCTGCACGCTGGCCATTGCGGACATCTTTCATGGACATCTTTCGGTGTAAAAGGGTAAGCGTGATTTCAATTCTCGCCGATCCCATTCACACCTAGCCTCGCCGGTATAAAACCACCTTAAGACATAAAAGCGGTGTCAATGTCAAGTTATTACCACTGTATTTTTTTTTCTTGGTAATTCACTTGAATAACCAAGAATAAAAATCTGTCTACAAACTCACAATATCTCATCGGCACTTTTGTTGTGAAGCATTAACTCACGTTGTCTTTACGTCTGTGTAGTTTCGCCAGCTAATTAACCCCGTAAAAAACCTTAAGTCCGTCATTCAGACGACACCGCCCGCCACCACTGCAACAGAGGCGGTGGCGGCGCCGCGGCTGACGTCACGCTGATGGCGCGCACTTTGTGTTCCAGGAGTCGCGGTCGCACTGAGTGCACTGAGTGCACTAAGTGCACTGATCACTGACCCGCTGGCACCGGTGCCGCGGGTGTCGTCACACTGATGGCGCGCGCTTCGTGTTCCAGGAGTCGCGGTCGCACTGAGTGCACTAAGTGCACTGATCGCTGACCCGCTGGCACCGGTGCCGCGGGTGTCGTCACACTGATGGTGCGCGCTTCGTGTTCCAGGAGTCGCGGTCGCACTGAGTGCACTGGGTGCACTGAGTGCACTGAGTGCGCTGACCGTCGGCGTCGACCCAGCGGCGGCGCGCGACGCGGCGCTGTCGCGGTCGCACTGAGTGCACTGGGTGCACTGAGTGCACTGAGTGCGCTGACCGTAGACCCAGCGGCGGCGCGCGGCGCGGCGCTGTCGCACACACTTGACACTTTACAACTTTAACGTTTTATAAATTATATTCTCTATTGACTGGCAGGAGATGTTATCATTTTTGAGATGTAAATTTACCCGGTTCATTAGGATATAATATAATGTATATTTATAGCGTCGTTTATATCTCTCCTATTAGCCACCGTTGATCTTTGCATTTTTGATGTTTATTGAATTGTTCGAAGCGTAAATTGTGATTTTTACGGTACGGTAGATAGTGGTATGTTTATTGTACGATCATGAAGAATGTTCGACTCGGGACGACTTTGTGTTGCACAGCTGCCTTACCACGTCAGTGCCGAGTGCCGCCCGTGCCGCAGCCGAGCCGATGCCACACAGCAAGCGAGCCGCGTGAGGCGCGTCTGACGTGCACGTTCGCCTGCATCAGATCACACTCACTGCATTGTAACATGCTATGGACTTGGACAAGAATGTGGTGTAACCAACTTCGCCATTGTAATGTAACGAACGTTCAGCTTGTATGTATCTTACTATACTTCGATGAAATAGAATTGTACTTATTGAGGGACTTCCTGTATTTCTAAAAGAATGTGACTAGTGCAACTGCACACGTGATGTGTGACAGTGAGCTAATGGCTACTGGTTACCCCCCAACGAGACAGTCCACTTCGCAGATACCTCCACTTCGCAGTACTTCACTGTCTTCGAGCTAACGGTGCTACACACTAGTTCGGGTCGCCATTTTTCGGCACAGTCGCTAATCGTGCGCTGAAATCGATCGCAATATATGTATTCAGTAATTACTTCGGGTGGGCTTTGTTGTTCAAGAAATACTATCGAATCGAATGTGCCGATCCCATCAAGTGTGTAGAACGCCTACACTCGAAAATGAGAACCAAAAATTATTAGTAGAATAAAATAAGCGAGTATAAGAGCGACGACGAGGACCTGAGGGCCTAGACAAAGTAACATTCGATTAGCGATGACGCTAGTAGAAAAGTTAAAATGTATGGGGTTGACATAAGCTATCGAAATGTCACGTGATCATAGGTCAACGAATAAAAATTTGCTAGACAATGTTAACAACATTCGATTATGAAATGAATCGACAGCGTCGAAAGATTAGGTACTTCCACAGAGATGCATAGCCAAGGGAAACTTTTAGACGAGCGTTATCGCTAGTTTTTGGAATCATTAGCGAAAGCGATAGCGATTGTGGAAATAGAATCGCTCCGAAGCGAATGCCATTTGTCTAGGCCCTCTGCAGTCGCGGCACGGAGCTATACCTACATATTATGTATAATATATACATGTCACGGAATCATTCGGGATCGGGACTGTCCGGAGCGAGCCACCGCGCCCGCCCGCTGCCCTCGTCGCAGCCGCTTCGGACGACTGCCGCTGTTAAACTCTTTATATTACAGCTACTTATGTATTTGTGTTAGTGTTTACTTGTTTAGTCGAATACCAAAAAGCTCACTAAGCGAAAACTTAACCCAAGTTTACATAATCATGAAAAGCACAGGACTCTGATCTGACAAAAGAACGGTCCCAAATCTATCCTAAGTAGTATACTTACAATTTTTTTAACACGGTGGTTCCGCCTCTCGTATTTGTGTATTTAACGGCTCAAGGATAGAGTAGCCAGCTATAGTCTGTTCCAAAAGTATCTGATAAATATGTAACCTGTAGATGTTAATTTCTGTGCTACTTACAAATTGAGTGCTTTGGTTTGACTATTTGAATACTTAAACACGAAATTCAAATTTTTAATCGCCCTATAGATGCTTTTCATGTGACAATTTTATTGAGGTTCATTTTACAACCTCGTTTTGCGTCGGTGATTTTTCAATTTAAATACATAGAATAATGTGATTCAAATAACAATTGTTATCAAAAAAAAAATGGTGAGAAATAAAGTTGAAACATTCTAAATACAGATGAATGTGTAACTAATTTCCTTTAGTGAGTAAGAATTTCACGTGAACAGAGTTAGTTTACACTTTCATCAGATACTTTTAGAACAGACCATACTTAAGTTATGATAAGTTGCGCAGTAAGTTTAACACAAAATGGACCAATATGCTTGTACTTAATGACTTTTTGTAGTACCTAGGTCTAGTTTAGTAGAACCAGGTCCACCCACCCTGTATGGTACCTAATATATAAATGAACCATAGCTACCTAATCCAAAATGACCAAAGCTCAACTCAAGAAACAAAACATTTCATTAATCGCCTGCTGTCACTGTCTTCGTCTTAATTTAATTCAATGTTTTTTGCAAATTGAGCTTTTTGGGACTTAACACAAAATGTGCCATAAAATAATTTCGCGTTAAGTTACGACGAACCGACCTTGTATATATGTAAACGCGAATACTAACTGGCTAGCAGCACGGCATGGCGGCTTGCGGCAGCGGCAGCCAGCGAGCAGTGGGGCGCGCAGCGGGTAGGTGTGCGCCTGCACGTGAGTCGTGAGCTGACTAGTCCACGCGCAACTACTAATGCATTTATAACTGTTATGATTGTGTACTTTCAATCTTAATATTTTCACTTGTATCTTTTGTTTGATGATATCGCTACAGTTGGTGCAGAATACTGTATATCGTGTCCGCTTTTCTGTTGTACCTGGCGACTGCATCTGCGACTTTACTTTAGCAATTTTATCGTCATGTTAGTTGATTTCATAACGCAATAATATGTAAGACATGTATGTAATAATGTTAAAGAAAATCTATCAGTTAGGCAAAAGTCTGAGACGTGAAAATATGAATTTTGCTTTCCATTGAATGTCTTTAATTTACCCCCGGTATCGGCTCGCGGCGCACTATGGGAAAAAGTACGAAAAACCTGCCTACAAATAGCAGCGTATCATAAACGACTCATAATTTCTTAATAAAAAAGTGGTTTGTTAATGAAAACATAGGTGTAGGTAGTATCTACTTAGTGATATTTATTATTAGAAAATAAAATTAAATGTGATTTAAAGAGATACAATTTTATTATTCGATTTAAATTAACAAAATAAATGCTTCGATAGGTTCTTAATAGTAGACTATGCACCAAGGGAATAAAGCAGTGTCTTATGTCGCGGGTGCCGTATTGAATCTCGAGCGTAACGAAGGATTCTAGTGTTAATTCCTATTCTATTCTTGTCTTATCTACCTCGCTTTTCTCGGGAGTTAACTCAAGACTCCCTTGCTTCGTTCAGGAGTCTCCTGAGCGGAGCGAGGGAGTCTTGAATTAACTCCCGAGAAAGGCGAGGTAATTTAGACAAGAATCCTGAGTGCAGCGAGGGATTCAAGCTCACCCAAGACGAAGGCACGTTTATCCCCGAGGATACTCTTTTTTTCTACATCTACGAGACAATAAAAAACAATAATTGACATTAGAATCGAAGTATTTATTAAAATTACAATTACAATTAGTAGAGCTATTTAAAACAATTCCTATAATAGGTAATGGTACATTAGGCCAGTTGTGGAAAGACAAAGTTATGTTTTTATTTGGTATGTTAATGAAGTAGAGGTAGAGTTTATTTGCGTATTGCTTTTGAGTAAACTTTCAGAAACTTGGGTCTGCTGAGGATCATTTTGGATCGTGAAAGTTGCTTGAGGCAGCGGGCTAGATGAATAATGTTTTCATGTGGATGGTTGCGGTGATAAAGGTGTACAAGGATCAGTTATCGACGGTGTTTTTAGTTTGATGTTGTCACCAATGCGGCAGCTTATTGTATTCTTATTTTGTATAGAATTTTCAATGTAGCTCTCCGCTACTACATCAGACTTCCATCCACCGTGTCTTTTAATCTAGGTCATGTCTGTCCTGAATTCGCCAATAGAGTAGCCGATGTTCTCCTGAAACAATGGCTCGTGTAGAGCTGGGCATTTGTATTGGTATTTCGCTATTTGTTTCGGCATGGTGCTGATCTTATTTTTGTAAATGACTTGCCTGGGCCTGCTCTCGACATAGATAGCAACGCTGTCGCAGACTGCCGAGCTGCAGTCTCGACATAGATAGCAACGCTGTCGCAGACTGCCGAGCTGCAGTCTCGACATAGATAGCAACGCTGTCGCAGACTGCCGAGCTGCAGTCTCGACATAGATAGCAACGCTGTCGCAGACTGCCGAGCTGCAGTCTCGACATAGATAGCAACGCTGTCGCAGACTGCCGAGCTGCAGTCTCGACATAGATAGCAACGCTGTCGCAGACTGCCGAGCTGCAGTCTCGACATAGATAGCAACGCTGTCGCAGACTGCCGAGCTGCAGTCTCGACATAGATAGCAACGCTGTCGCAGACTGCCGAGCTGCAGTCTCGACATAGATAGCAACGCTGTCGCAGACTGCCGAGCTGCAGTCTCGACATAGATAGCAACGCTGTCGCAGACTGCCGAGCTGCAGTCTCGACATAGATAGCAACGCTGTCGCAGACTGCCGAGCTGCAGTCTCGACATAGATAGCAACGCTGTCGCAGACTGCCGAGCTGCAGTCTCGACATAGATAGCAACGCTGTCGCAGACTGCCGCGCGCTAAATAATAAAAGTAATCGCTTGCCGTAGCGATGCTTACGACAAATGCAAGTCTCTACATTCGAGATACTGTGCAAAATTGTACATTATCCTTGACAAAACGGTGTTGTTATCGGATGTAACAATATTTGGTAGTCTCGACTCTCAAAGTTATAGATTATCATCGGTGTATGACAGAACATTGTTGCAAAATTTATGGTTTTCATAATGTTTACGGATAAAGTTTGCGGGCATTTTTGGCAGCCCGCAAAGTGATTCGATAACATCGTAAACTATAATGTTTTGGTGTTTGCAAGTAATTATTAACAAAAATTATGTAGAATGGGCGGACTCGAAGCTGTGTCTGTGTTTCTATACCGACGAGGCTTTTAAGTTCACCTATGTATTGGATCCGGTCATAATACTTGCGAACGGGCGTCGCCGACAATCACCGCATTAGAGGGCGTCAAAGACATTTAAATATGATTGAAAGGAATGAATCGTCCGATCTTCATTTATAAATAAAGAACACACAACCGCATATAATTTTATTTTATTTTATTTAATCTCCAATATCGAAATCCTCTCCTAAGTTCACACATTCTAATTCTAGGCACTGTTTACACAAGACATGTTGCATACTTATCCACATGACATTATCAGTGCACTCAGCAGTTTAATAAAGTGGTGCAAGAATAACAAAATGGAATTGAACTTCAATAAATGCTACCACCTGTCATTTTCCAGAAAGGTTCACCCCATCCATTTGAGCTACTTTAAAGACAAACATAAAATACATGAAGTAGAAACTATAAGGGATCTAGGAGTGCTATTTGATAATAAAAAAAACGTTACTTTCATCCCCCACATCGAAAACACTATTAAAAAAGCTTCCAAAATGTTAGGATTTGTGCTACGCAATGCCAAGGGTTCCAAATAGGCTAGTACTAAAATATTGCTGTATAATAGCCTTGAAAATATTGCTGCATAATAGCCTTGTAAAATATTGCTGCATAGTAGCCTTGTAAAATATTGCTGCATAATAGCCTTGTAAAATATTGCTGCATAATAGCCTTGTAAAATATTGCTGCATAATAGCCTTGTAAAATATTGCTGCATAGTAGCCTTGTAAAATATTGCTGCATAATAGCCTTGTAAAATATTGCTGCATAATAGCCTTGTAAAAAGCATATTAGAGTACTGTAGCGTTGTATGGAGACCACATTACGCCACTCCTAAACTTCTTTTAGAAAGGGTCCAAAAAAGATTTCTATGGCCCCTCGCTTTTTCCAAAGGGAAAAGCAAGCAGCTGCCCTCCTATGTGTCCCGTCTGCAAACTTTCAGGATGCTCTCGTTGTCGACTCGAAGAGAAGTTATGGATGCCCTGTTTCTGTACAAACTCCTCAGAAAGCAAATACACTGTCCACGGTTATTAAGTCCCATCAAGTTTCGTGCCCCAACCCACTGTCCTCGAAAACCCATCACTCCGCTCCACCCGCCCTTGCGTAAAACTGTTCTAGGTGCTAACTCACCTATACCACGAATGTGCAAAATTATAAACAGCTGTAGTGAACTGACTACTCTACTAGTGCTACTCACCTAGTGTCTCTAGGGTGTGTCTACACCCTTCGCGCTAGACTGTCAGGGCCCCGTTCGCACAATAAGACTGGCGACGGGTTTACAAGCTTAAGGCTCACCATAGGTACTCACCTCCCTTTCTATACCCGACAGGGAGGGTAACTCATCCCCGGGAACACCCACCCGGGGAGTTAGGCATAGGGAATTTAGGCCGGAATCTTATATTCCACCATCCCCCCCCAAGTAAATAGCCCCGCACCCCCCAACCACGGGGGATGCCTTAATCGCGACCTTCTTTAGGGAGGTCCTCCTTAAGGACCCCGACTTCCTCGCCAAATATGGCGCCAAGTTCGCTGCTTTGCAGCCCCCCACCCCCTGTCCTCCCGACAACTCTGCCGCCATCGCTAACTTTAGCGATGCACTAGAGGCCCCCCCCCCGGTGCAAACCGCCCCCCTCCCCCCCGTACCGATGGAAACCGACCAACGGACCACAACTAGACGCCCCGTCTCCCCGTACTCCTCCGGCTCGGAAACCCTCACCAACTCCTCCTCCGAGGATGACGGTTTCCAGACCGTCACCTCGTCCTCCAAAAGGAAGAAGAACTTCGCCTCTTCACAGGCAAATAAACTAAGGGACCAATCGGTCACTCCCCCGCCCACCCTTACGACTCCGACCCCCGTCGTCGCCATCACGACCGCCCCCCCCCCGGCTCTCAATGCTTTCCTAGAAAGCAACCCCAAAAAGACCCCCACCCCCACCCCCCCTGTCTTCATCCAAGACAAATCCAAATGGACTGAAGTGTCCAAATGGTGCGTCGATCTCAGGATCGGCTTCACCAGTGCCCGTTCAACCGAGCAGGGCATTAAGGTCCAGGTCCCTAAATCTAACAATTATAGGGAACTCACTAAGCTCCTCAGAGCACGAGGTGTGTCCTTTCACACCTACTCCCTCCCCGAGGACCGCCAGACCCGCGTGGTTATTAATAGGATCCCAAAGGAGATCGCTACCTCCGACCTTAAAGAAGACCTTGTCTCACAAGGCATCCCAGTAGCCGAGGTGCACCGCATGCACCGTGCCCGAGGCGGCGAGCCATACAACATGGTCCTTGTTGTATGCCCCCCCGTCGAAGGACACCACCCGATCTTCAAAATAAAGTCCCTCTGCCATCTCACTGGATTCGATATCCAGAAGCCCCGCAAGACTGGAATCGTCGGCCAGTGTCACCGCTGCCAACTATACGGCCACTCCCAAAAGAATTGCCATGCCACACCCAGGTGCGTCAAGTGCCTGGGTGGGCATGGCACTTCCAAGTGCTCCCGTCCTAAGGACCGTACCCTCTGCACGGAACCACCCAGCTGTGTGCTGTGTGGCCTCTCCGGGCATCCAGCCAATTACCGTGGCTGCCCCAAAGCCCCTAAGGCAACAAATCCCAAACTGGCGAAGCGTACGGACGCTCGTCAGGGAAGGGAAGCCCCCTCCACCCAACTTCCCGAGCGCCTGAGTCCCCAGAGACCCAACGCTTGGAATTTATCCCAGCACCAACAGGCCTTCCCGCCCCTGGTACGCAACCAACCCCCCCCTCCACCCCTCATCGCTCATCAGATGGACCCCCGCATTCGCGCACACGCGCTCGCGGCCGCGCCCGCACCCGCGCCCCTCGCTACTAACCCCCCGGCTCCTAAAGCCACTACCCCCACCCCAGTCGCGCCCGTTCCTTCCTCAACCACACCCGTGGCTGTAGGCCCCAACCCCATGGATCTGTTCAACGTGATCTCAGGCACATTCACTGCCTTCCTCACCCCTCGCGCCCGTCAAATGGCCAATGAAATCGTTGCCGCCAGAAATGCCGGTAACCTTTATGCCATTCAATGCATATATAACGCGTACCCGGATATTACGCACGCGCTCCAGTCATTTGTAAACTCCCCCAATCCCACTAATGGATAACGGAATCCTCTCGCGTCTAAAACCCCGATCCCTAAAGTTAGGTTATTTCAATGCCAATGGCATCCAAGGTCAGCGCGACGAAATCGGTACCTTCCTCCGCGACCACCAGATCGATGTCCTCCTCGTACAGGAGACATTTCTAAAACCCCACATGCGAACGCCGTCGATAGCGAACTATCGGGTTGTTCGAAACGACAGGACTCGGTGTCACAAGGGTGGCACCCTCATTTACTACAGAAAATCCCTCTACTGCATCCCCTTGGACCCGCCCCCCCTCTCACGACTAGAAGTCTCCATTTGCCGGCTAGGCATGACAGGCCACCAACCGATCACCTTGGTATCGGTCTACCTCCCCCCTACGAACCAATCAGAGAACTTCCAACTCTTGACTGACGACCTGACCTTACTCCTCGGCCTGAGTGACTCCGTTATCATAGCGGGGGATCTCAACGCCAAACATCACGCCTGGAATAGTACCAGAATCTCTACTCGAGGGAGACACTTGTTCGACCTCTGTACCCCTCTAAATTTCGATGTCATCGCCCCGATGACTCCCACTCATTTCCCCCACTCGGTTGACCATACCCCTGACGTGCTCGATGTATCACTTTTAAAGAATATCAACCTACGGTTGAATTCTATATAGAGGTGATACACGAACTATCATCTGACCACCGGCCCAGTTGTGCTTAAGCTAGCCCCTCGCGTAGGCCTCCCCGACCCCGACCAACCCCCCTCCACAAAAGTGGTAACGGACTGGAGGAAAGTAAGCGAACGCCTGAAATCCAACACGTCCCCCCACCTAGACTCCATCCCCGACTTCTTCGACTCTATCGCTGACTTGACGGCTGCGATCGACTCATTCACTGGACACGTACAATCAGTCCTGAACGATTGTTCAAGGGAAGTTCCAGCGACGGACGACCGTCGCTGGAAGTTGCCGGACGATGTACGTGAACTGATGACTGAGAAGAACGCGGCTGTCCGTGCGTACAGCAACTTTCCCTGCGACGCGAACCGAGCCCATATGCGCTACTTACAGCGAGCTGTAAGGACACGTGTAGCGGAGCATCGGGAAACGGGCTGGGATTAGTTGCTGAGCGAACTAGAGCCTACCCACCTAGCATTCTGGGAGCTTCAGAGGAAACTCAAATCCCGAGAAGTAGCCCCTATGCCCCCCTTGATCCGCCCAGACAATACCATCGCTTTCGATGATGTCGACAAGGCCCAGTGCCTAGCCGACAGTCTTGAGGCCCAATGTTCGCCCAGCTCTCAACCTGTAGACCAAGCTCACCTCTCTGAGGTCGACGCCGAAGTCGAAAGGAGAGCCTCCCTCCCCCCCGTAGAAGACCCCGAGTGCCCTCTGCCTCCCGTCACCCCCGACGAAGTGCAAGAGCTCATAAAGGGCCTTAAGCCCCGTAAAGCCCCCGGTTCTGATGGAATGACCAATAAGGTGTTCCAACTTTTCCCTGCCCACCTGATCATGCTAATGACCACCATCTTCAATGGTGCCATGAGCAATAACATCTTCCCCCAAGCGTGGAAACAGGCCACTGTCATCGGCATTCCCAAGCTGGGCAAGCCTAAATCCGCTCCCTCCAGCTACCGCCCCATCAGTCTCCTCAATGTCATCGGCAAAGTCTATGAGAGGCTTATTTATAAGCGTCTCAGAGACTATGCCGAGACGAAAGGTCTCATTCCCAACGAGCAGTTCGGTTTCCGAACCCAACACTCGTGCGTCCAACAGGTCCACCGTATCGTCGAACACATAAGCGTTGGCTTCCAACGTGGTTCGTTGACGGGTGCTGTTTTCTTTGATATAGCGAAAGCGTTCGACAAAGTCTGGCACAACACAATGGCTTATTATATAAGCTATACCAACTTAAAGTGCCAGATCGTCTCGTGCTCATCCTGCGAGACTTTTTGTCGAACCGCACCTTCCGATTCCGCATCGAAGGAGCGCTATCCTCCCCCCGTCCCATTCGCGCCGGAGTCCCTCAGGGCTCCGTGCTCGCCCCTCTCATTTTTACGCTTTTCACCAGCGATATCCCCAAAAGTAAAAGGGCTCAGTTGGCTCTGTTCGCAGACGATACGGCCATTTACTACACCGGCGTAAGCCCCGACGCGATATCTCGCACTCTCCAAACCACAGTCAACCAACTCTGTGACTGGTTTAGGAAGTGGAGAATCGAAGTCAATCCCGATAAGAGTCAAGCGGTTCTATTTTCGAAACCAAGACTCAACCTCACCCCTCCCCGTCCGATCACCATGTTCGGCAAGCCTATCCCTTGGGAGAAGCGAGCCAAATACTTGGGTGTCACTCTGGACCATAGACTCTCTTTCGGTGAGCACATAAAGCAGGCGCGTTCGCGCGCCGCTTTCGCTCTCGGTAGACTCCACTCCCTATTGAATGCACGCAGCAAATTGTCACTCAAGTGCAAATTGCGCATTTACACAGCGTGCATTCGACCAATCATGACTTACGCGAGCGTGGTTTTCGCACACTCGAAACCCCACCACAGCCATAGGATGCAGACCCTCCAAAACCGGTTCCTCCGTAGGGCAACCGGCTCCCCTTGGTTCGTTCGGAACGAGATCCTCCATCTCGACCTTAAAATCCCCACTATCCCTCAGTTCATGAAGCGCATTTCCAAGCGCTTCTTCGACTCCGCGGCCTCACATCGCAACCCTCTGGTTGTCGAGGCTGCCAGATATGCCCCCTCCCGCATTAGTCGTACCCGCCGTTCAAGGCATGCCCTGTCCGACCCCGATGACCCCATAACCCTCCTCCAGGAGAGCAGTAGGGCCACCAGTACAGTACACAAACACAGACCGCCATCGTTCCGACCTCGCCGCTGAGGTCCTACGCGACGCCCCCGACGTAATTGTCCCCCCCCCCGACCCTTGCTCGACGACGCGCCAGCCCGCGCCGTAGCTGAGCCTGTAGTTTTAAATTCCCCAGTTAATAATAATATAATTTAGATCCAGCCTGTCCCATCTTGCTGCCCTCCCCTCAGTGACGCCCTAAGCCGAGGTTCGTACCCCACAGGGGGTACCCATAGCGTGCGGTCACCTAATTTTTAAGTATTTTTCGCCCCTGGCTGGAGGCTTTAAGTTAGTAGCTTAAGGCACCCACAGGTTTGCCCGGTTAAGTAGCCAGGACCTTAGTGGTCACAACTACGAGCTGCCAATTAGGAAAAAAAAAAAAAAAAAGAAAGCGAAATGACATTCTGACTTCAGGCGTCGCCCGGTGCACAGGTTGTATTGCTCTCAATTATTGTTACTCTGCCTCTCTGTACATGGTTGCTCTTTTGTGTGAACTAAGCTGTTACTGTATTACTGGGTGTCATGGCTATTTTTGTAAAGTGTTAAATTAATTATTTCTTAAAACTGATTAAGTGTAGTTTCGTGTAAAATTAGTTGATTAAATAATTTATAATAAATCCTAATTTCTTACTATTGAAGAACCTCTTTTATTTTACAATATGTCTGATCCTGTTCCGTCAAATATAAAGTGATGGCAGCAGTAACAAATCAAGTTTCTTAAATACCGGCCTGCAAGATTCGTCGGATTTAAGCCCACCTAATGCTCTAATGAATCTTTTTTGTGCGACAAATGCTCTATTTTGATCAGTGCTGTTACCCCACATAATTAAGCCATACCGTAGTACTGATTCAACATATGCATGATATGTTGTTAAAGACGTTTTAATGTTTGTTATGTTTCTAATCTGTTTCAATGCATATACAAACTTATTAATTCGTTTGGATACAGTATCAACATGTGCTTTCCAGTTGATGTCTTGGTCCAAGGTTACGCCCAGAAATTTAATTTGCGTTGCTTCGTGAATTCTATTTATAGTCATTTTAATATTGGGTTTTGCATTATTTGATTTATTAAATTGTATGTAACGTTATACGGACTTTTTTAGATTTATAGATAAGTTATTTTTATTTAGCCATTCAATTAGTCTTTCAATCACATTATTAATTTCAGTCTAGTGGTCATTAATTGTACTGTTTTTTTTATCAGAGGACACAATAATAGAGATGTCATCAGCGAATAGTATAAATTTATGATTAGTTATAGTAGTGATAGAATTTATATACAATAGGAATAAAATAGGCCCTAGTACACTTCCTTGTGGGACGCCGTGTTTATTGGATTTTAATTCAGAATAGTGAGATGTCATATTGTTATTAATATCCATTTTAGTAATAGTATCGCATTGTTGTCTATTACTTAGACATGAGGATATCCATTGAAGTGTAATGCCTCTGATTCCAGTTGCCTCCAATTTCTGCAGTAACAGGTCATGAGAAACTAAATCATAGGCCTTAGATAGATCGAAGAACAGCCCTGTAGTAAGATAGTTATGGTTAATATTCGTTAATACTATTTTTATAAGACTGTAGATGGCTAAGGTTGTGGATTTAGTTTTTTGGAAGCCAAACTGTTCTTTACTAATAATGTTAAATTTATTACCGAAGTCAATCAGTCTTTTATACATACATTTTTATAAAAGACTGATTGACTTATCCTCTGATACTGATATGTCCGCTAATCAAAAACTTATGATTGATTGTCTCTAGGGTTGGATGCACATGCAATAAATACATGAACATCATTGCAGCAGCGTTATTTTTGTTCTGGCCACCACACTTGTCAGAATAAAATGTGACCTCTGTAACTTCAGGTGGCAAATTTTGTAAAAAAAATGCCACAAACACGAAGCAATTTGATTTGGTCCTCGAGCACCGATGGTTTCGTCCCATGTAACAAGTAGCTTTATCATCTCTTTAGTTATTCATCGTAAGATTGTAGGACCATACATAGTTGTCTCTTATAAAAAGAGACAGACGTTTTCAGGAATGGCGTAGGTAAGCATTGCTGAAGATCAAATGCATAAGCTCGAAAATTTGAATTGCGCTTTGCTTCATCTTTGTCCTTTCTTTTTTCTGCATAAGCGTTTTCGGCTTGTGATTGATGCTCACCCAGCTCTACTATAAAGTTGGTCTTTTCCTCTCCTTCAGTTAACGCTATCTTTGTATTCAAAATATCACATGTGTGGCAAGTATCTTTAGCCGGTTTTTTTAATGATAAGTTTAAATCGTGAAAACACTGGGAATACAATTTAAGTGAAATAAGATTCGGGCTATATAAACGATACCTACTTAGCAGATATAGAAAGGTCCGATGATAAAAAAAAAATATTTTTTCTATTTCTGCAATAACGACTTTCGTAGTTTGGAAATGATAAGATGTGATCTTTGGCAGATTTTAAATCATCAACAGTCCTTTTATTTTTAGATGGCTGATGTCCTCTTGTATCAGCTGGAATGATTCCGGTTGTGGAGTGTTTTTTTTTTTATCCATTACAATATTAATGAAACCTTCAGTTTCCCCAAAAGTTTTGGAAAAACAATCTTTACAAATTAGTCTGCTTTAATTATTTATTGTTAATGTATATTTGCAATAGCAATCTCTATTAATTGTTCTGCTGTCGGTTTTCTGTGTTTTCTTTGGTAATATGCAAAATATGGAAAGGAAATATGGAAGACTCGCGAGTCCCTACCTAAAACTGCAGCTATCTCAATGTAACATATCACGACATTCTAAAATCAAAGCATATCACTTTGTCTCGTCACACGCGCAACAGATAGAAAATGTAATAGATAATAGATTTATTTGTCACACAATGCAACGCAATTTCGATGCGGTAATAACTGGACAACTTGATTTATGCTATTAAAAACGTTAAGTAGGTTGTTTGAATAAATGAACATCTCATGTTGTTCGTTAATTTTTTTTAATAGTTGGCAGTATTATAATGACATGCTGAGTTGTGTAAATAATTATAATTTGAATGTTTTAATAACTCAAGACGTCACATTGTACCCTTTAGTAAGAGAGTTATTTAAAAATTCACATGTTTGCTATGTGCGGTAAAGCAGACCCATCGACTTAGTCATTTATTCGCCCTATGAATAAAGCAATCCTAATGCCTATTATGCATTAAAAAAAAAAATGTAAGTCGACGTATCAACCTATTCACGCCTGATACGATTATAATATGCTATTTTTTTATAAAGTAAAAATTATGGGTGGTGGAAAAACGACGAATTTATAAAATATTATAAATAACTAGCTGCTGCCCGCGGCTTCGCACGCGTGGACGTCTGAAATTATCCTACAGGAACGTGCTACCGGGACAAAAAGTAACCTATATTACTCCTTATAACATCAGCTATCTGCCAGTGAAAGTCCCGACAAAATGGGTCCAGCCGTTTCGGAGATTAGCCGGAACAGACAAAAATTGTACAAAAAAAAAAAAATGCTGTATGTACCTACCGTGTATACATCCATATGCATTTAGTAAAAAGCGGTTACTTTGATATTACAAACAGACACTCCAATTTTATTTATCTGTAAGTACCTATAGCTTAGATGTTTTAATAATCTGTTTTAAATGAATGAAACGACAATAATTAATATTGAATGTTGATTAATAGAAACTAGCATTTAAAGCCTCAGATCAAGTAAAAAAGGTAGATACCGCACGTAGAATAGGAAACTGTAACCATTTTTTTAACTGTGTGAGTCAAAGAAGAGTTGCCACTTTTTTTTTAAAAGTCCCTGAAAATAACGTAATAATAAAAATAGGTATTATGCGCATGCAAAAGTAAATTTGTCGGTCTGTTTGTTTATATTTTTATATTTACTTGAAACAATATTCTTTAACGTCAAAGATATGTAAAACGTATTTCCTACGTTCAACATCTCTTTGAATTTTCACACGTTTTTATCACTTTATAAATAGATAGTCCAGTGGGTGTGTGAGCAGGGAGAAAAAATACAGCAAAAAATAAAACAATTTTATATTAGAAAAAAAATCTTAATACAAAAAATTCGGAATTAATGAGTTAAAAACAAACCACACTAAATGAGGATGGTTGCCATTGTGGTTCATTTCGGCCCAGTCTTATAGCAGCTACCCATTCATCTCTTATTAAAATATTCCTTGGAAACCTAAAACCATAATATTTCATAGTAAAACAGAAGGTACATATGTAAGTAAGTACTCAAGAATTTAAACAAAAACATAAACAAATTACAAAATAAATATTTACCTTGACTTCAATTAATGTAAAATAAATTCACGTGATTAAAAAAAAAACAACGCTCTGTCCACTCTCTAACCGCTGGGACGCTTTTGGTATGAAAAGCATACCAGACTTTTCTAACACTAAATTGTAGTCACGCGCTTAGGTATTCCCACTAAATTGTACACGTTATCTGACGCGTCGGCTCGCGCGCTTAGTGTTTGTAAACAAACCTGATAAGCGGCGTCATTTCTTGGTATTCTGCGATCGTTGTATTTGTTTATGAATGCTAGTGAGTAGGGCTATATTGAAGTGTGCGTTGTATTTGAATATACGATGTTTTCGTTTGTAGACGACTGTTTAAGACGAACAAAGACACTTTTTTCACAGATTCCAACAAGATTTTTTCTAATAAGAAAAACAGGGATTGTCCTATATGTTTTATGGTTTATAAAACATGGTGTGTTAGTTCTTCATACGAAACATGAATAAAACCACTTACCACAGTACAATATTAATTATTTAAAAGCATCCAAAGTTGAGACTCACGACGGGTCGCTCGTTCAATGACAGCGAAAATGATATTTTTTGATGTCATAGACTAATTCCTTCTAGGGTTGTCATATCTCAAACAGTTCGGAAACAGATAACGTATGAAACTAAATCCATGGAATTGGAAAGTACTGCTTAATAGTGGTGATACAAGGATAAACAAGGATGAAAATAAAACCAAAAAAATTTGGTATGATTTTCACACCATGGGCGCAAAACTCTGAAAACGTTTTGGTAGGAAATTCACACCATGGGCGCATTGCGGTGACCTCACAAACTGATCAAAAGCGTCCCAGCGGCTAATTATTATTTTTTCTATTACTGCCTACGATTTACTTACCCACATTTTGGGCTAATAGAAATAAGAACTACTAGCAACACTCTCCCGGTACGTCATTTCGGGACATTGACATTATCTGTTCCGAATAACCTCAAAATTGTGTTGGAATGACAAAGAAAATATAGTTTAATGTGTACTTACGTGTGAAACGATATTCCTTCAGACTGTTTGTTCACTTTTGTATTGTTTTCGCGCCATTTAATTACACAGGACGGCATTTTGTAAGCAAACTTACTGCACGGCGCCCCATGAGATACTAACGAAAAAGAGCTTAGTTTGATGCACGTGTGTGCGTGAGCGCGTGTGTTTACTTGGAGGAGCTGAGTTTTGTGGCTTCACTAACAACAAAGGCGGCGCGTTATCTACCTTTTTTACTTGATCTGAGTTTAAAGCATGCTGTTTGACTTACCTAAATACTATATCTAGGTAGGGTACTCCTCCGACCAGCCTGACCATCTGGTCCCCTGCGTTGATTTTAAAATGGAGATGCCAAGGACTTTGTTAAATAACTACGTAGTTATACATTGTGGTAGCTAACATTATTGCATAGGTAGCAAATATTAGATTTACAGTATCAAACATTTATCTAGGCTGATTTGAAATCCAAGCCTTGGTCCCTTCATATTGACGAAAACTTGTAAATTTAGTAATTTACAAGTTTTCGTCGTATTTGGCCTGGTTTTTCGTACTTTTTAGTAGTGTAGTACCTACCTACTTTATAGTGCAGCGGCTCACAAAACTTTTCAGCAATTCCACCAGCCCGAAGTCGGCCCTTCGCAGCTGTAACTACACAATACTAAACGTTCAGGGTGCTGATGAGGCTGCCTAGATTCTGAAGCGAATCAAGGATGTTCGCTGAATCGCAAGTAGACTGTTTTATACAACTATGCGAAATCGATGCACATTCCTGGTGCGGAGGGCTCGGACTAGCTCCAGCGGCAGCCTGAGGGCATTCGCGTTCGACTGCCCGTACCTGAACCATTGCTGTATGGTTCATGAGCAATCGAAGTTTTGAATATATGTTTGTGCTATCTTTTTAAAGGCTAGCACAGACATGTCCGATAATGGTGCCGATTCTCTTGTACACCGAACTAAACTATCACTAAAATTCCTTACATTTGACTATGAGAATCTTAAAGCTATTCTGCAAAACAATTAATCCTAAAATTAAAAATAAGTTTGACACAACTAAAATCGAATTTGACAATCGCGACTCCACGTGGTACTTGTTTGCCCTGCCCCGTGATTTTTTTTAGAACCAGATGTTGCAGTGGGGCAACTTCAACGTGTTTTATATGTAATTTTTCACTTTTTGTATAGAAAATATGAAAAATGATTACCTACATATTGAGTTTTAAAGGTTTGTTAGTTTTTTATGGGTCCAAACTTTCATTATTTTTGCGATAGGACCACCATTTTCGAGATATAAGCAAAATGAAAGAAAAAAAAGATACAGTAGGTACCTACTGTTTTTGCACCTGAAGTCGCGGTGATGGTTGGTGTGAGTTTTAGTTCATGAGAACTAATTTTATTCCATACCATTTTAATCGCGATAAAAAAATAGTGAGATTTAGACATAAAATCAAATTTTAGGTGAAAAACGTCAAATTCAGAATAGCAAAATTGCCATTTTCACTAAATTATTATCTCAGGTACTATCTTAGTGCTGTCAAACTAAAATATAGTTAAGTTGTCACTTTAGTCTATTTCAGAATGGGAAATCGTCGTTTGACAGGATTAAACGAAATTTTGGTGTTTATTAGTCTAGTTAGGCATTTGCGACAGGAGAATCGGCACCATTATTGCATTAGGTGACATATTTTTGAAGCCGATGCAGCATCCTACATATATTTCAGCGTCGCTTATCTCATCCAATAGGTTTGGTGTAGGTACCTTCTATGTCAGATATTTCAACTGCTACTTGTACAGCCCGATTTAAACTTTATGGCGACTCTGAACACGAGGCGAGTACAGTAAGATTCACGAAAGATGACCACGGCGCAGAAGGCATATTTTAGGTCCCTTTGGAGGTGCGAGGTGAGGCGCGGGCGGAAATTATTATTAAATATTAATTAACCAATTATTTAACCAACATTAAAATATTATTTTGTCTTAAGTCTTTTCTTCATGAGTGTACGTGCGCAGACGGTCGCCATTTGTGGTCATCTTTCGTGAATCGTACTGTACCTACCTACGCAATAACAAATCCATGTGAGGGGTGGGGCACTGCGCAGTGAGAAGCCCATTTCAGAACCGCTGTAGTTTGAAGCTCACTGTATATGCTTTACACAAATGATCACATCAGCACTCACACATCACACAAGCAGTCATCTTGACGACAGATATTAATGGATGAATCATGAAACTAGATATTATTACCGAGCTGTCCATAGATATGTATGCTCGTGACTGTACACTTCTGCCTAACCCTTCGGGGACCACAGGCGTCCGTGATGTCATGGTGATGTCGCAGGCCGCTTGTATGATTCATTATTATACATACGGCGCCGTCCGTCTGCATAACGTCGCCGTTATGTATAATGCCCAAGTGTACGGCCTGAGTGGCAGCGGGTCGCGGCAAACAGATGCATTAACACGGAGCTGTCGCAGCAGCCGAGCAGCAGCGTTCTTGTTGGCGTCGAGCGAGCGTCGCGTGCAACTTCAAACCAGTTTGTGTTTGCAGCGGTGACGAAAGCGTGCGCGCCATGTCGTTCGAAGATATTATTATAGAAATTGAACTTAAAACCTCCTTCATTATGTTCAACACCTCATGCCCTATATAAAAAACAACCGACTTCCAAAAAAAACACTAAAAGACGTGAAAAATAACTTTAATTTCGGAAGTCGGTGCCTTTGGTTTTGTATTTTCGTGTTTGGCCACCGACTTCCGAAATTAAAGTTATTTTTCACGTCTTTTAGTGTTTTTTTTGGAAGTCGGTTGTTTTTTTGTAAAAAAGTTTTTATTTTTCACTTTTTAGTTGCGGTACCTACCCCACACAAATTCGTATACCACTACTTGGTGTGTAAATAACAGTGACAGGAAATTATTAACACATCATCCATATAAACTAAGTGGAAAAAATCTGCAGTATTAAGGATAACTCAAAAACTACTGGTCAGACCTTGATTAAATTTAAATGGGACCACATGTGAAGCACCACCTATCAAATAAAAAAAGAATCATCCAAATCGGTTCACCCAGAAAAAAGTTATGAGCTAACACACATAAAAAAAAAAAAAAAAAAAAAAAAAAAAAAAAAACATACAGACGAATTGAGAACCTCCTCCTTTTTGTGAAGTCGGTTAAAAATAGAATAATTAAACAGAAAGTGTGGAAGGAATTTGCAGTAAAACTAGGAATTGAAGGTCGACGCTGTCGCAGCTTGGAACTCGTTTGAGAAGACAGAAAATAACACGTGCATTAATAAAAAACAATTTATTTCAAGTGCCTGCTTAGGCTTACACGGACACGAGTATTCGGTCGGCCAGACGCAGCGGTGCGATACAAAATAAATGCAAGTACTTTATACAATATTATAAATAGTGCTTGGCGACCTCACTTGAAGATCTTGCCCTGGTTGAACTTGCGGCCCTGCTTGTCCGTGCCACTCCACGAGAAGTAGTCGTGCACGAGCTGCTTGGTGTCGGCGCTGGCCGGGTCCAGCTTGCGCCAGTCGTAGGACTCGTAGTCGATCTGCCAGTCGGGCGACAGCGGGAAGGCCAGCTCCTGGCCGCGCCACACCCACACGCCCGAGATGGTGGAGTCGTTGTCGGAGCCGAACAGACACACGGACGCGAAGGCTTGCTTGCGCATCTTGTCCAGCCGTTGGAACATGCCTGTAACACACAATCGATTACACACACGACCACGCAAGCCTAACACAACTTATCTTTGGAACTGTTTTTATAGGACAATAACTCTATTGCACTAAATGTGCCTTAAGCTATTATTTTTTAAACAATACATCTATTTGTACTGAACTGTGTTTGAAGTTAAGACAAGTGAGCAAACCAATAAGTGAGGGTTAAATAAATGTGCCACCAAATGTGTAAATCAATAAATTAAATAATCAAGATGTGAGTACGTACCGGTGATAAGGTTGCAGCTCATGAACACCTTTGCGAGCTCCTCGGGGTACTTATACTCGGCGTACCAGATGGAATAGTTCTCAGGGTCAAACTTCTCCCAGAAGTATGGGATGGACTTGGCTTCGTCCTCATTTGAATAGCAACGCTTGTAGTCGTCCATATTAAAAGTTCTGCAATATTTATAATCATACTCATGATATGCATATAAAGGGTGTTATTACCATCGATCGGAATAGGTAGTGCAAACATTAGGACATTTAAATATTGACATTCAAAAAGTACGCAAAGAACTATCTTGATAGTAATCGAGATTAATATTATTTATTTGTTTTATTTGATATTTTCATATTGGTCCTCTCCTGTTGACTTTCAGCGTGACAAATTCTTTTTTTTTCCGGCATTACAACGACGGCGACTGAGAAAGAAGTCCCGGAATCCCACAGGCGCATCCATACTAATGCTTAGGTCGTTAACCCTAAATTCTATTACCTATTCCGATAAGATGGTTACTTTTACATCGAGAGAGTAGTGGCAGTGAGCGTTGATGTGGGTAGTTACCCTTTAGGCATGGAGTCGAAGGGATCCTTGGATTCCTTAGGTTTCTCGTCGAGTTCGTCGGCGGGCTCTGGCTCGGGTTCCTTCTTCTTGGGCTGGTCCTTCTTTTCGGCTTTCTTTTCCTTCTTTTTGTCACCAGCATCCTAAAAGTGAAAGGTCACAAATTTTAGGCACGCGTGGAATGGACGGACCGATCAAAAATTTGTATCTCATCATTAATGTATAGATTTGATGCGCCACTGACGATGTCACACCAAGGCGTCACGCCATAAGAAAATAGGTGGCTCGTTTAAAACGTCTTAGCCACATTAAAAAACTAAGCCTTAATAAATTCAAATCATTTATAAAGTGGAAACTATGCCATAAAGCCTTTTGTACTGTTAAAGAGTTTATTGGACAAAAAGGCTTGGGATTGAGCTAGGGTACTCCAATTAAATTTACACGATAAATGATGTTTTGCTAACTATTTTTTTAATACCATTTTATATACTTACACATTGACATGAATATTTACTTCATTAAATATGTAAATGATAAATGATTTTATCTACTCTTATATCGTAAAATTCGAATTACCTAATTATAAACACAATGCCGAAATTTAAATAGAATTATATTAAATAACACCTTTTTCTCTAACAAAATAATGTTATCAATTATTAAAAAAAAAATACCAATACGATACAGGGCAAATCCAAGAAGTATATATAATTAATTGGTGTCTGAAATGGTCTTTTGAGGAAAGAACCACACAGACCTGTCCAGTCAGTGCACGCATTTGTCAATAATTTTGCAGCTCAATCTCAGAACTTATGGAGTTCAACGATTTGACGAACAATACCAAAGAAAGGACATTTGGGCAGGCCACAAAAATTACTGAAACTGCCATACCATGATTAAAACTGAGAACCGACTTCAAAAAGGAGGAGGTTAACAATTCGGATGTTTGTTTTTTTTTTTTTTATGTATGTTCGGGCATAACTCCGTCATATATAGACGGACTTTCAAAATTCTTTTTTTGTTCTCTAGGGTATGCTCTCGAGGTGGTCCCATTGTCACCAAGTCAGAATCTGATGAGAGGATCCCATGGAAATCGAAAGAAATCCTCAAATTTGATAGGCACACCTATAGCGATTTGGGTATTTTTTATAGTAACTAGTGCATTTGCCTTCGGAAAGCAACATTCGGTGAAGTGGAACTGATGATGAAGACCAGAGGTGGTCACCGGAACTACTCAATAATAAGTATTTCACGGGTTGCGATTCGATTACTTTATTATGGTTGCTAAGCAATTTATGCTCGTCACAATGCATATGGTGGTGCTTTTGGTTCTTACCAGGAGAACTCCTCAACAGTTAACGTCCCTGCATCGGGAAAAGCAATATTTTGTAAAAGGTGATGAGCAGTTGACATAAGGCTGTTGTAACTTAGCTAAATGAATAACTGACTCACTAAAAAAAGATAAATAAAAACTTTTTTACAAAAAAAAAACAACCGACTTCAACAAAAAGCACTTCAAAGTGAAAAATAACTTTAATTTCGGAAGTCGGTGACAAAAAACTAAAATGCAGATCCAAAAACCCCTACTTCCGAAATTAAAGTTATTTTTCACTTTGAAGTGTTTTTTTGTTGAAGTCGTAAAAAAATATAATCTTAATAGTCTTCACATTCACAATAATTAAAAAAGTGTATTATTCATGTTAATGAAAATTCATCAATGAAACAGACACTTCAATTTTATTTAAGTATTTGTATTTATGATAAATTCAGGTTTCCCTAAAATGTTTTCCTTCACCAATATCAGCAATGTCCGATGTGTAATACTATAGTGTATAAAAAGTTGGAAATAATCTTAGTCAGCTCATTTGAGGACCATGTAGTTTGGTGTCTGAAATGGTCTTTTGAGGAAAGAGCCATACAGATTTGAGTAGACCTGTCCAAACAGTGCACACATTGGTCAGTAATCATGTAACTTAAAGCGCTTCCCTGACCAAACGACCTTGAGCGTTCGGTCCTTCTCTGTCCCGTCGCTGAGTCTCGCTCTGTCTCGCTCCCTCCGCACGCTCATTTATCATAAAATTCACAAAAATATGAAATTACTTGAATAAAAAAAGACAAGTGAAGTTTTAAAATAAAATAAAACGTGTATTATTTAGATTTTTAAATTATCTATCCATTAGTGTAATCCTCAAATGAATAGAACGTCACCTTTAGCAAGAGATGCATGTAATCAATAATTTTTGTCACTTTTTTAGAAGCAGATTTCAGATGAATTTATAACACATAAAAACAAATAAGAACGTGCAATGTGATGATAGGATATCGAACATTAATAATGTGCTTTTAGATGTAGTTTATTACCCATAGTGAATGAGTTAATAGCCTCTGAATAACGCACTTTGACAAGGTTTTGGTCGGGGTACCGCCTTAACTCAGATCGTAAGGAGCTCAACGACTCTACAAACAATACCAAAGAAAGAACATTTGGGTAGGCCTCAAACATTCAGTATGCAAAATTTTAAGCAGCTCAATCCCAAGAGTTTTTGTCTTCAATATAATCTTTAACAGTATATAAATAAGGCTTTCTGGCTCAACTTACGTTCAATGAATGATTTGATTTTATTAAAGCTTAGATCTTGAATTTGGTTAGGTTTATTATGAAAGCATTACACTGACATCTGAGCGAGCCACCTATTTTATTGAGCCTTGTTGTAGGTACAACGAATTTGTGTTTGTTCCTAGTATTTATAATAAGGATATCACTGTATATTTATGATTTCAAAAATATACTGAGATGTTACATTAATCTCCTTTAATTTCTCTCTGAGTGTCTCAGAATTAATTTATAAATTGATTAAACAGCTCTTTTCTGCAAAACAAAGGTAGTCTGAATGTAGGCGGCATATTCCCACAACAGAATACCGTACGACATTACACTATGAAAATAGCTAGAGTATACTAAACGGGCAGTCTCGGTCAGTTAAATTACAGAATTTTTTAACAGCATATTCTTAGTAGTTTAGCTTTTTTGACAATTTATCTATATGTGGGCCCCACTGAAGTTTAGCATCCAAAGTTAACCCCAAGAATACTGTGCAATCTTCAGGATTCAATTCTTCGCCATTACCAACACATTATTTTTCACCTGCCTAATGTGAGGTACTGTAAACTCAAAGCATTTGTTTTTTTTTTCATTAAGTAGTATATTACTTTTGAGGTTGCGCTATTTACATCGCCACTAACCAGCTGCTGACGTATAAGATTAAACAAAAGTGAAGTGTCATTCGCAAACAACACTATATCATGATTATCCTTAATGAGGTAAAGCAAGTCATTAATATAAATAAGAAACAAGGACCAAGAATTGAGCCCTGCGGGACTCCCAGTATTACTATAGATCCGGAAAATCGTTTTCGATTAACGTCAACGTTTTGAATCCTCTTACGCAAGTAGGAAGTAGGAAGATCCAGAGCGGAGTCCCGGAGTCCGTAGTAGTGCAGTTTCCTAATTAATGTTTCATGAAGAACGCAATCTAATGATTTGGATAAATCACAAAAGAGGTCTATCGCATTTATCTTCTCATGCATTATAAATATGTCCTAAAAGTTCAACACCAGTATCAGCAGTTGAATGATCCGTTATAAAAACAAACTGTTTGGTATGTAATTATAATTTACGTTTATGAAAAAGTCTTTGTAATTGGTTTAAAATTAATTTCTCAAAAATTTTACTATTTTTCATAAGGTCAGGAAAATCCGCACAGTCTATACAATTATTAAAAGATAAGAGCTAAAGTAGGTGCTACAATGTCAAAAGTAGACTTCAACAGAATTACCCCACAGATCTGCAGTCATTTTTATATTTAAAGTGTGAAAGATTATAATTTTATCTCTAGAGTTAATATGTTCAAAATAAAACTTTGCATCAATATCATTTACATTTTCGAGAACAACAGAAGATGAATGTGAGGACAATGTGGGTCATTGATTTTTTTCTTTACTTTAAAATAATTTGTTTCCGTAAATGCTGACCTCATTTAGTTTTTTTTTATAAACATGGTTGACGTGTAAGTGTTTGTACAAACCTACTAACAATATTGAAATCATTTATCATTTACACACCACAACACATCACAAAAATGTGTACCCAGCTTTATAAGAATGAAACATGTTATCAAATGGTTACTGAAGCAGGTATTTCGAAAGTGTGTATGGCGTGGCAGTGGGCCAGTAGCGCAGTTGTCCCTACCTTCCTGTTGGCGGCGGGGTCCTGGGCGCGGCGCGGCTCGGCGGGCGGCGCGGCGCACAGCGCCAGCTCGCCCAGCGCGGCGCGCGCCGGCGCCTGCGCCGCCAGCGTCAGTGTGTATGGCGTGGCAGTGGGCCAGTAGCGCAGTTGTCCCTACCTTCCTGTTGGCGGCGGGGTCCTGGGCGCGGCGCGGCTCGGCGGGCGGCGCGGCGCACAGCGCCAGCTCGCCCAGCGCGGCGCGCGCCGGCGCCTGCGCCGCCAGCGTCAGTGTGTATGGCGTGGCAGTGGGCCAGTAGCGCAGTTGTCCCTACCTTCCTGTTGGCGGCGGGGTCCTGGGCGCGGCGCGGCTCGGCGGGCGGCGCGGCGCACAGCGCCAGCTCGCCCAGCGCGGCGCGCGCCGGCGCCTGCGCCGCCAGCGTCAGTGTGTATGGCGTGGCAGTGGGCCAGTAGCGCAGTTGTCCCTACCTTCCTGTTGGCGGCGGGGTCCTGGGCGCGGCGCGGCTCGGCGGGCGGCGCGGCGCACAGCGCCAGCTCGCCCAGCGCGGCGCGCGCCGGCGCCTGCGCCGCCAGCGTCAGTGTGTATGGCGTGGCAGTGGGCCAGTAGCGCAGTTGTCCCTACCTTCCTGTTGGCGGCGGGGTCCTGGGCGCGGCGCGGCTCGGCGGGCGGCGCGGCGCACAGCGCCAGCTCGCCCAGCGCGGCGCGCGCCGGCGCCTGCGCCGCCAGCGTCAGTGTGTATGGCGTGGCAGTGGGCCAGTAGCGCAGTTGTCCCTACCTTCCTGTTGGCGGCGGGGTCCTGGGCGCGGCGCGGCTCGGCGGGCGGCGCGGCGCACAGCGCCAGCTCGCCCAGCGCGGCGCGCGCCGGCGCCTGCGCCGCCAGCGTCAGTGTGTATGGCGTGGCAGTGGGCCAGTAGCGCAGTTGTCCCTACCTTCCTGTTGGCGGCGGGGTCCTGGGCGCGGCGCGGCTCGGCGGGCGGCGCGGCGCACAGCGCCAGCTCGCCCAGCGCGGCGCGCGCCAGCGCCTGCGCCGCCAGCGTCAGTGTGTATGGCGTGGCAGTGGGCCAGTAGCGCAGTTGTCCCTACCTTCCTGTTGGCGGCGGGGTCCTGGGCGCGGCGCGGCTCGGCGGGCGGCGCGGCGCACAGCGCCAGCTCGCCCAGCGCGGCGCGCGCCGGCGCCTGCGCCGCCAGCGTCAGTGTGTATGGCGTGGCAGTGGGCCAGTAGCGCAGTTGTCCCTACCTTCCTGTTGGCGGCGGGGTCCTGGGCGCGGCGCGGCTCGGCGGGCGGCGCGGCGCACAGCGCCAGCTCGCCCAGCGCGGCGCGCGCCGGCGCCTGCGCCGCCAGCGTCAGTGTGTATGGCGTGGCAGTGGGCCAGTAGCGCAGTTGTCCCTACCTTCCTGTTGGCGGCGGGGTCCTGGGCGCGGCGCGGCTCGGCGGGCGGCGCGGCGCACAGCGCCAGCTCGCCCAGCGCGGCGCGCGCCGGCGCCTGCGCCGCCAGCGTCAGTGTGTATGGCGTGGCAGTGGGCCAGTAGCGCAGTTGTCCCTACCTTCCTGTTGGCGGCGGGGTCCTGGGCGCGGCGCGGCTCGGCGGGCGGCGCGGCGCACAGCGCCAGCTCGCCCAGCGCGGCGCGCGCCGGCGCCTGCGCCGCCAGCGTCAGGAACCAGCGCGACACGTTCACGAGCCCGGCGCGTGTAACCGGCTCCAGCACGTGCTGCGAACACGCACACTCCAATTAACTCACCATCTATGTAACCAAATCCATTGATTTACAAAGGTACACCAGCAGCTTCTGGATAATTATATATAACTACTACAGGTAACGATAGCCTCAGTCGTACACAGTTACACTATAGGTTAACCAGCATTCTCAGAAATAGGTGCAAAAACAAAAATAATAGAACTAGTAGTGCCTCTAGAATTTAGTAGTAAATAACAGCTTATCATACAGTTGTATCATATTAAACAGTTGATTTTATACCAATCAAATAACCTACTATTTAGACCAGTGCCTAAAATCTGATTGATTGACATTTTCTGCATCTAGTTGCAAGTAATGCTTGCGTGTACCTGGAATGCGTGTATGAGAGTGCAGAAGACGACGATGTCGGCCAGCGTGACGCGCTCGGTGACGAGAAAGGTGCGCGTCAGCAAGTGCGCGTCCAGCACCTTCAGCGCTGCCAGCAGGTCTTGCTTCGCGCGCTCGACATTCTGCAAAATTAGATATGCACGTTAACATACAGAACGTCGAACAGTCTTCATTATTTGTACCTACTGTCAAATAAACTCACGACAGTAATAATTATAAACAAAGTTAGTCTTAAAAATAAAAATGCTGCACACTTAGTATTTCCTCTGCATCTAATGTCTTTCTCAGTATGAGAAAATATGGTATTTTATTATTAATACATACACACACGCGCCACACCGCATCATGCCTGTATTCCCCGAAAGGTTAGACAGCGGTGTACCTATAGTACACCCACATTTCGCCAGTTATGTTTAAGTCCCATGTAATAGGGGCATGCTTATTAATAATAAATCTTTATTTCTCCATAAATTTGTTTACATTATGTTGATCTAAACAACAATCTAATTATTAAACAGGGACAAATCCAGACTCCAGCCTGATTGCCGTATTGTATCAGACTGTCAGACTTAGGGAAGAGAGTGTGCACCTGTGTCTGCTATGTACACACTTGTGCACTATAATATCTCCTGCGACGATGGGCGAGATTGGCTGCCATGACCAAAATGCAATCTGGAGAACTATTTTTTAATTCATGTGATTAGATGCCTCGTTCTTACAAAGTTAACTCTAAATGAAGAAAAGTAAAGTTATCTAGAATAGAGGAGACTGAACCTGTTTGTTGAACTGCATGATTCCAAGGTAGGGGAACACCCAGGCACAGGAGGCAGGCAGCAGCTCACTGTCAGCCCAGGAGGCCCACTGCCACACACGCGCCTGTGTGGCTGCGTCTGTGCCACGCAGGGCAGCACTTGACACTGTAACACATGAGTTAGGTAATTTAATTTATAAATTATTGTAACTCTCATCTTGCCTAAGCTTATGATTAATTAATACTTAAACTGTTTTAACAACATAAATGTTATTGAGCAAAATAAAGTGTAATGGATTACTAAACATTGTAGTGGCCCAGGGTCTTAAAACAAAAATCATTGTCTCATTAGTCAATGTTTTATACGGTAAAATACTTAGGTTATGATTCCACAGAACTAAAATCATTAGTTAATTGTTTTGAAAGTCTCCTTGACGTCAGATGCAGCACATAAACATGTACATAGACAGGTTGCAGGTCAGTGACTCTTCCTGATATTTTTTTTTCTTGGCTATGAGAGTTTCAATCGATTCATTGATTAAAACCTACGAACGAGTCTAGTAACAAGAGCACAAAAAAAAACTAAGCAGATTACTAGGCACATTGGGGTCTCCTTGCAATGCATAGGTAGGTTCATTGGTTCCTATTAGAGGCCGGTAGTCCCTGGCAGTTTGCCCATTCGCACATAGAAATTTTGTTGTAAAAGCCGGACCGTACAAGATATTTTTGTAGGTTATTTACTAGCAGCTGTTTGATGTATTTAATGCTATAATTAGGTATGAAAACTTACCATAATAGGCGATGGCATTGCTCTCGGACAGCAGAACCTTTCCGTCAGCACTTTCGTACGCAGGTACCTACAATAAATCGCAAAATTTACACGTCACCCTCACAAATATGACTACCAATACCGGACTGGAAATTTTCACGAATTCGATCAGAAAGGCACTCACTTTACCGGCTGGGAACTTTTTCAGGAATTCTGCTGACTTGTTGGTTTCACCGAACACAAAGTTAGGAGCTACTTTCACATCAGCTCCGGAGTACTGTGCGGCGATCAACGCCTTGTAAGCGCGGAAGTTTTCTGGATAGGTGTAAAGTACCTATAAAAATAAAGATATCGTACATCAATAAAGTTAAAAATTGTGTTTCTTTGATGGAAACTGAATTAATAACGATTCGATTATCAAGATTTTTCACGATAAGTTTTAACCTACCCCGGCCGCCATGGTTGAAACTTCTAAAAGAGAGGGTGTGAAGAAAGCGGATCGGGGCGGGGAGCTCGAACCGGCTGGCTGACTTTGACATTGACAGTGACAATTGACTTTTTGTTGACAAATTGACAGTCGCTGTCGACCCAAAAAAGGTTTTTTTTTCTATTTTCGAGACCAATCATTAATCTAAGCCTATTAGTTTAGGTTTTCTCACAATGTTTTCCTTCACTGATGTCAGTAATGTCCAAAGTAAACTTTAGTTACCCTACACGAAATTCATGTATGATTACAAGACTTCATTCATCATTACCAACATAGAGGAACTGGATTAAAAACTTATTATTGAAGCTAACTCAAAAATTGTTCACGCAAAGTTAATAAAATTGTTATGGAACCACAACTCGGGCGTCTTCTACCAGCGAAAAAAGAATCACGTAAATCGACCAAGGAATCACTGATAAATCGGTGTACATACATGAAAATAAAAAGACTCGTCGAATGCATAATCTCTTCTTTTTTACATCGGTTAACCTGTACTACGGTGAGATTTTGAAATCACCAGCGAGTCGCTGGCTTCGGTCACTCGCGACTACAGTCGCAGCATGTGTACCTAGCATTATGGGTTGTTGAAATTGAGGTGGCTAACGGTGGCGATGGCGGGTGCGATGGTCGACGACGACGGTTGTAATGTACATACTATGGAGTTATTAAAACACACCTATTACATATTACAGATGATCGCTACCGCCACCGTCTCTGCACAGACTACATAGAGGAGAACTACCCTCTCTGTCTGAACAACATTATTATCTTTGTTCCACTGGTTTCATCCATAGACATATAAAAGTATGGATTGGAGATACCTACAAAAAAAAGGCGCATACCTACAACTCCTAATGTCTCATAAAATGGCTGCCATTGCTAGGGTTGTAGCAACCAGGGAATATAGTTGTTACAATAACTAGTACCTACGTATACTAGATACGAGTTTTACTAGATATCACGTTTTGATCATAATTATATACTTACTGAGTCCGTTGTAACAGAAAAAGATGAGTAGGTTTACTTTTCGTTTGTTATCTGAGAATAAAATTCGTGATAGGTGTTTTTTTCTCCAAATAATTAAAAACGTTTACATATAGAGTGAGTGGTGAAGTAAAAATAAAAATTAAATATATATTTTTTAATTATGTTTATTGGTGTGATGATAATTAAAGTATTACGTTTGATTAGTAAAGTAGACTTACAAAAGCAATTAATACCTATTCATTTCTAAACAATATTAGCTTGTTTAAAAACTGTCTATATGACACTTTTTCAGATGTTCTTCGACCATGATAATTATCTATCTAGGAAGGTCTTAATTATAGATTTAGTGAGGAGTAACTTGTGGTTACTGTTATGCTCGGGATCAGAGACCGCATGAAAAAGTCTCATACAATTCACACATGAATTTAATTCCTCATAAATTCAAGATGTAATAATTTTATCAGAATCAAATTAGGATAAAAAAAACAACTTTAATATAATATTCTGATATATTCATAAAACTCTCTATTGCAATATTTTTATTATATAGAATTATTAATACCTATATAATTAAATATTTAAACACCCATTGAAACAATATGAACTTATATTTTTGTTGACATCTCTGAAGAGTGACAATACGATAGTCATTTGTACAACACTTCTTTTTAATAAATCATAGACACATTATCTATAACACTCCCCCTCACGAAGATGATCTTAAGGTCTGAGTGACTCCTAGTCCCATCATTTTTAGCAATTTTAACAACCTTGGTTGTGGCAGCGCCTTTGTTAAAATATCTGCCTCCATATTGTCTGTGTCCTTGTAGCGAATTGTTACTAACTTCTTTTGGACACAATCTCTTATAAAATGTTCCTTTATGCTATATGTTTTGACCTTTTCCCTGTGATCATATTGTTTGCTAATTTTTGTGCAGCCATATTATCATTGTAAATTAGGACTGTTTGTTGTGGCACTCCAATGTCTTCTAGCAAGTGTTTCAAATGCAAAGCTTCCTTCGTCGCTTCTGTCATTGCCATGTATTCGGCTTCAGCTGTTGACAATGCCACCACTCTCTGTTTCTTTGTCTCGTAACTAATTAAACCACCACCATACTTAAAAATATAACCTGTATATGATCGGCGATCGATAGTGCATGCTGCCCAGTCTGCATCGGCCATTCCCGTAAGTGCCGTTAACGTTCCTGTTTTCTTGTATCTTAAACATATGTTCTTCGTTCCTTTTAGGTAACGTATAACTCTTTTTGCTGCTTGCCAGTGACTTTGATCATAACAATTGTTGTACTGGCTTAAGTAACTCACTGCAAACATGTCTGGTCTTGTTGCGACAGCTAGGTACATTAATGAACCAATCAATTTTTGATATGGAAAGTTTTCCTTCTCGTCTTCATTCTCATTTTTCTCTAACTTTAGAGCTGGCTCCATTGGTGTAGACACAGGTTTACATTCTCCCATGTTAAATCTTTCTATCAAATTATCAATATAAGTTTCTTAGGATAGCGTCATCTCTCCCCCTACATGGTTGAATCGTATACCCAAGCAGTGATGAAGAGAGACCATATCTCGTAAGTCAAACGCTTTTTCCAATTTGGATTTGACTTCCTTCAATACATTTTCTGATTTATATGCCAAAATCAAATCGTCGACATAGATGTTAGCAAACAGTTTTTCGCCTCCTTTTTCAAATATACAATAATAATAATAATAATAATAATAAGCCCCCTAAACAACCACACGTCCTGATTGACCATCTAATCACGTGGGGGGCGGACACACGAATGAGAAATTACTGGCGTGGCTAACGTGGCTCTGGAAACCCACTTAAAAATGGAGACCCGTTCAAAAAGAAAACGTATAGGACCGCTGCCCGGGGGCGATCGCCGGGGCGCACTTGGAGCTGACGCTAAGTGTCTCAGCATGCGACCCGTCAGCGGTGAGGAGTTGAACAGGCGGGCTCCCACCGACAAAGATGCTACAGCCGAAGCCATTGACGATGGTGATAGACTGACAAACAGGACAGACACCCCTGTAGAGCCTTATAGTCCAAGTACAGTATCGTACGTACCTTCAAGAACATCATCATCACTATCAATACCATCTTCACCCATATCATCGTCACCACCCTTAACTAGTTTGAATACAGTTTCACCCACTCTGGCCTTGAATGTTGCGCGGGAGGTATCTACCTTCTTACCCGCGTCCACCAAGGCTGGGAAAGCAAGAGTTCGCATGAGATGGAGCAAAGAAGTTAACCTATTCATCATGCGAACTTATCTATACATCACTAAATTAGAGACCGACATGTACACCTACAGACAACAACTGCATGAACGTTTTTCACGTCAATATCCTGAGATTTCCGTTTCAGAACAACGGATTTCAGATCAACGAAGAACTATAGTTAGGAATAAACTCTTGTCACAAGTCGAATTAGATCAGTTAAAAGAAGAAGTACGCACACAATTACGACAAGAATCAGAAAACTATGCAGACACTAACATTATCATACTAACACAAAGCACAAACGAAAAATTTATGCAAGAACAACCACAATCACTCACTCAACTTCATCCTAATAGTCAATCTCTAACATATAATCAATCACAAGCTCACACGCAAACAGCACACACATCCACACAAACCGAATCCTTAACACTAACGCTCGAAAATGATATAGAATCCTTAGTTGTTACAGATCAAAACCTAACTACAGATTCGTATATCCAAGAAATATATTATGACAAATTTAGAACAACAATAACACAATACTCTGGGATGGATCCAGCAGTCCGACCAAAACTACCTAAACTTAAATACACCCTTAACCTATTTCGTTTAGTTAATTTATTTAATGAAAGTATACTCATACAATTTATATCTGATGACACACAACTTATAGACATACATTTACTTATATATTGCACAGCGGTAGTTATATCTGAAGAACTGAACTTTAAAATCACGGACCACACAGGAGCCACAAGAACAAGTCATATTGTCAAACCAGCATGGCAACAGAGACTAGAAAAAGACATCGAAAAATTAAGAGCAGACTGTGGCCGACTTACACATTACATCAACGGTATCAGATCACATAAAGTAGTTAAAAGAGTCGAAGCAATATTTCAAAACTATTTTACACACACAAGACACGAAAATAATAATAGAAAACCTGAAGAGTTTTTGGACACATTAAAACAGAAATTGGCACTTAAAGTCCATAGGCTTAGGAGATATTTGAAGGCACAACAGCGCAAAAAAGATAACGCCATATTTTCTACAAATGAAAAATCATTTTATAGAAATATACAGAAAGCACACACCGATTCAACAATAGAGAACGACACAAACACGCCCTCAAAAGAACACTTGGAAACATTTTGGTCTAACATATGGGAAGAGCACGTACATCACAATGATAAAGCAACTTGGATTACAGAAGAAGCAACAAAATGGAGAGCAATAGATGAAATGGAATTTAAGGAGATAACAGAGTCTGAAATTACTTATTTAACAGCTAGATTACATAATTGGAAGTCACCTGGTATAGACAAAATACAAAATTTCTGGTATAAAAAATTAACGATACTACACAAATCCATAGCAAAAAATTTAACAGATATAGTATTAGGAGAACAAAACATACCCGAATTCATTGCCACAGGAATAACTTACATGCTACCTAAAACTAAATACACATCAGAACCTTCCCAATATAGACCAATCACATGCCTACCCACAATTTATAAAATACTAACATCAGCACTCACTAATAAAATCACCTCACACATTGAACACCACAATATGATAGCAGAGGAACAGAAGGGATGTAGGAGAGGCCACATGGGATGCAATGAACAGTTAATTATAGACTCTACTATCCATAAACATGCCACCACAAAAAATAGAAACCTACACTGTACTTATATAGATTACCAAAAAGCTTTCGATAGCATCCCACACTCTTGGCTAATACAAATCCTAGAAATATATAAAATTAATTCCAAAATAATAGATTTCTTGCGCATTGTAATGACATGGTGGAAAACCACACTTCAGATAAATAATCGACTCAGCACTCTCATAACTCGACAGATAAATATTAGGAAGGGTATCTACCAGGGAGATTCCTTGAGCCCTCTTTGGTTTTGTCTCGCTCTAAACCCCTTGTCTCACTTACTCAATCGGTGCCGGGCTGGATATAATTTTAAAAACAATACCGAAGAAATTATTGTCTCGCATCTCATATATATGGATGACATTAAATTGTACGCTAAAACAGAAAAAGAAATGAAATCTCTTATAGAAGTGACCACAACATTTAGTCAGGATATTAATATGCAATTTGGATTAGATAAGTGTAGGACTTTGCATATTATAAAAGGAAAAGTAAAACCCGGCAACTATGCAGTCAGTGACACCGACACAATAGCAGCTATGGAACCAACAGATATATACAAATATTTAGGATACAAGCAACTTAAAGGACTCGACCACACGTCAATTAAACAGACACTAAATACAGAATATCGAAGAAGAATTAACGCAATTTGCAAAACACAACTATCTGGAAAGCATCTTATAAAAGCCTTGAATACCTTTGCCATACCAATATTGACCTACTCATTCGGAGTAATAAAATGGTCAAAAACTGACATCGAGCAGTTAGAAAGAACTACACGCACAACACTCACAAAACACAACAACCTACATCCTAAATCTGCGATCGAACGACTCACCATCAAAAGACAAAATGGAGGGAGAGGCCTAATCGACATACAGCACCTTTGGCAGAAACAAATTACTAGGTTAAAAACATTTTTCTACACAAAATCTCTCACAAGTAATATTCACAAAGCTATTGCCTTAAATGATTTTAACTACACCCCGCTTAACTTAAATGAACAAAATATACAAGACATAAACATCACCGACCCGCAAAACCAAAAAATTGAAAACTGGAAAAAGAAAGTCCTTCACGGTAGACACCCCCATGACCTAGAGCAGCCCCACATAAACAAATTAGCATCAAATAAGTGGCTTAAAATAGGAAACCTTTTCCCTGAAACCGAAGGCTTTATCATAGCTATACAAGATCAAATAATCAACACCAAAAACTACAGAAAATTTATCATTAAAGACCCTACCATCACAAACGACAAATGCCGCAGGTGCCATATTCAATCAGAAACCATACAACACGTAACAGGAGCATGCATAACCCTAACTCAGACTGACTACACTCACAGGCACAACCAGGTAGCAAACATTATCCATCAAAAACTAGCACTCAAACACAGTCTCATTCAAAACACAAACACTCCCTATTATAAGTACACGCCACAAACTATCCTAGAAAATGACACACATAAACTGTACTACGATCGCGCCATACTTACAGATAGGACCATCCACTTTAATAGACCAGACATAACCCTACAGGATAAAATAAGAAAAACCACTTACCTCATAGACATTGCAGTTCCCAACACCCATAACCTACAAAAAACAATCGCTGAAAAAATAAGCAAATACGTTGACCTCAAAGAAGAAGTTACAAGAATTTGGAGACAAGATAAAGTTTATGTTGTTCCTGTCGTTCTCTCTACGACAGGTGTTATTCCCAACCATCTCCTCCGAAGCCTAAAATTAATAGACCTAGAAGAATCCCTTTACATTAATCTGCAGAAAGCAGCCATCCTAAACACATGCAGAATCGTTAGGAAGTTCATGCAGTTAGACGAAAGTACATTCTCACCATAAAATTCACCACACGCTGCATTTACTTGGCTTTGGCCCTTAAATGTAGCTAAAACCAGCCTAAAAGCTGAGAAAAAAGAACGCTCCCGATAATAATAATAATATTTATTTATTTTCTCTCAAAAAGGTACAATTTTGGTACATAGTATCGAAGTTACAATCGGATTTAAACCTTTGTGAGAGCTGGAGTCTATACTGGGTTCGGGACCTGTATGACAGATCTCCAGGCTCACACCCTTTAAAATTACAATATTAAATTGCACTTACGTACTACAACAAACAAACAAACAAGAACAAAACAACCAAGCAAACAAGGATCTGCCGTAGCATTTCTAAAACCAATTTCCATTAATTTTCTGTGTAATTTTAAATACCATTGCCTTCCTGCCTGTTTCAATCCGTATATAGCTTTATTTAGTTGACATATTCCATTATTTTTATATTTATTTATACGAGGGCGGGTCAATAAGTCCGTGACTTTTTGAATTTCTGACCTCTTTACTGAAACAGCAACACTGCTCCTGTCAACAGGCATCTGTCAGTTGACTCCTGTCAAAATTTAAACTTGCTGCGTCAGTTAGTTTGTGTTTGACAGCTATTTTTATCAGAATACTCACAAATTTGAGGAGAAAATGGAAAAAAGTGAATTTCGTGTGCTTATTAAGCATTATTTCTTGCGAAAAAAAACCATTACCGAGACCAAGGCTAAGCTTGATAAATACTATGGGGACTCTGCACCATCGATTTCAATGGTAAAAAAGTGGTTTACTGAATTTCGTTGTGGCCGTACAAGCACTGAAGATGCCGAACGTCCTGGACGCCCAGTTGAGGTCTCTACACCCGAAACAATCGAAAAAATTCACGATATGGTGTTGGCCGACCGAAGATTGAAAGTGCGAGAGATTGTGGAAGCCGTAGGGATCTCGCATGGCTCAGTGGTTTCAATTTTGAATGATCACTTGGGCATGAGAAAGCTTTCCGCAAGATGGGTGCCGCGTTTGCTCACAGTCGACCACAAACGCAATCGTGTAACAACTTCACAGGAAGGTTTGGCGTTGTTTAATCGCAATATGGAGGAGTTTTTGCGCCGTTTTGTAACCGTGGACGAAACATGGATCCATCACAACACACCAGAGACCAAACAACAGTCAAAACAGTGGGTTTCTAAGGGTGAATCGGCGCCGAAGAAGGCCAAGGTGGGTTTGTCAGCCAATAAAGTTATGGCGACTGTTTTTTGGGATGCACGCGGGATAATCCACATTGACTACCTTCAAAAGGGAAGAACAATCAATGGGGAATATTATGCCAACTTATTGGACCGATTCAATGACGATTTGAAAAAAAACCGACCTCATTTGGCCAAGAAAAAAGTTCTTTTCCACCAAGACAATGCAAGGGTGCACACATGTGCAGTTGCCATGGCAAAAATCCATGAATTGGGCTATGAATTGCTCCCTCATCCGCCCTATTCTCCAGATTTGGCTCCGAGCGACTACTTCTTGTTCCCAAACCTGAAGAAATGGATTGGTGGAAAAAGATTTGACTCCAATGATGAAGTCATCTCGCAAACAAAGGCCTATTTTGAGGACCTCGACAAATCATTTTTTTTGGAAGGTATAAAAAAATTGGAGAAGCGTTGGACAAAGTGTATAGAGCTCAAGGGAGACTACGTTGAAAAATAAAGTTATTTTTTTATCAAAAAATCTGTGTTTTATTCCAAAAGTCACGGACTTATTGACCCGCCCTCGTATCTATTAGCATTTCTCTTGCTTTTCTCATCAACTCTTTGTCTTTTCCGTGGGATATAATCATTTTTAAATATTTATCAAGATTTTTTGGCTTCTTCATATAAATTTGTTCGTCTATATCACCATTTAAAAATGCTGTACAGACATCTAGCTGACTTAGTTTCATATTATTTTCTATCGCATATGCAATCAATAGTCTTATAGTACTCATTTTTGCTACTGGTGCAAATGTTTCAGTATAGTCAATTCCTTCTCTTTGGTTGAACCCACGAGCTACTAGTCGCGCCTTTCGTCTGTCTATTTCTCCAAGTGCATTGTATTTATATTTTAGAATCAGTTTATTATCTATCAAATTTTTACTTTCATTCTTGTGTACAATTTTCCAAGTATTGTAGTTTAGGTGAGATTCAATTTCGCTTATAATTGCGTCTTCCCATTCATCACTATTCTCATCTATGTCACAGAGTAATGACTGTTCAGCATCCATCTCATAATCCTTCTGCCAAACTGGTGGTTTTCTCTGTCGCTTTTCATTACTTGAAGGAGACGCCTCAATTTCATTATCTGTACACATTTCTTGCCTGTCTTCATTATCTAATTCGTCTGTTTCTGTAGTTGCATCAACAAATATATCATTAACTTCTGGTTCTTTGTCAGATTCGTTAATTTCATGACCATTCGAGTCTTCATTTTCTTCTTCTGGAAAAAGTACGACTTCTATTTCATTTTTATCAACTACATCTCTTTTTTGTTCTTTTTTTGCCTCATTTTCGTAGAACATTTTATCCAGTACTTTGACATCTCTACTTATTATTACCTTGTCTGATTTTGGATTAAAGATACGGTACGCTTTATGATTTTTCGAATACCCTAGAAATATACCAGCAGTCGATCTGGCTTCAAATTTTCCGTTTCGTTTTCCCTTTTTTAGAACGAACGCCTTAGTCCCGAAAATGTGGAAATGCCTTACAGATGGAACTCTATTCACCCATTTTTGAAATGGAGTCTCATTATTAATACTGCTGCAAGGACTACGGTTTGCCAAGTAGTTAGCTGTGTTAATGGCTTGGGCCCAAAAAACTTCTTTCATATTAGCGTCAATTAACATGCATCTAGCTTTATCAAGTAATGTTCTATTTTTTCTCCCTGCCAACCCATTTTGTTCGGGTGTATATGGTGCAGATAGCCTTCTTTTGATGCCGTTGCCTTTTAGGTATTTTTCAAATTCATGGTTTATGTATTCCGTCCCGTTGTCACTTTGTAAACAAACTATTTTTTATTTGATAAACCTTTCTGCCTCGTTTTTAAATTCTTTAAATTTTGATAGGGCTTCATCCTTAGTTTTCATTATATAATAGGTCTTTACCTATGAAATTGCCGTTTTGTATGAAAAAATTTAAACGAATTTTTTTCATGAATTTTTTATTTGTATTAATCGAAGTAATCACCCATGCAATCAATGCATCTTTGCCATCGCAGTGGCAGTTTATTGATGCCCTTCTTAAAGAAATCAGCTGGACGGGAGGCAACAAACTCTTCAAAGGCATTTTGTACTGCCTCTCGGGTATTCAATTTTTTTCCCGCCAAGAAGTTATCCAAATTCTGGAAAAAGTAGTAGTCTGTAGGCGCAAGGTCTGGTGAGTAGGGCGGATGACGGAGAGCTTCCAACCCCAGTTCTTGCAACTTGGAGACCGTCTGCTGTGCAGTATGAGGTCGCGCGTTGTCGTGCAGGAGCAGCGGAGACGAGCGATTGACCAATGCTGGTTGGAGATGCGCCAGCTTCTCCATCATTGTGTTCAGTTCTTCACAGTACACATCTGCAGTAATGCTCACCCCGTTTGGTAAGAAGCTGTGATGAATCACACCGGCGCTAGACCACCAAACAGTGACCATCACTTTTCTAGGGGTAAGTTTTCGTTTAGGGCATTGTTTAGGTGCTGAACCAGGATCCAACCAACTTGCTGAGCGCTTACGGTTATCAAACAGAATCCATTTTTCATCGCAGGTAACAATGCGGTTCAAAATTCCTTCATTTGTGTGTCTGTTGAGCAGTGCAAGGCACGTCTCGACGCGTACTTCGCGCTGGCGATCATTGAGTTCGTGGGGCACCCATTTGTCAAGCTTTTTTACCTTGCCAATTTGACGCAAATGGACCAATATTGTTTTGACGCTAACGTCGAAAGCTGCTGCTAATTCAGCCGTAGATTGTGTATCATCAGCTTCCACAATCGCCTTTAATTCGTCATTGTCAACCAAAGTCTTCGGACGACCGCGAGGTTCATTTTTCAGGTCGAAATTTCCAGAACGGAAGCGAGCAAACCAATAACAGGTGGTGCGTTGGTTTGTAGTGTTAGCTCCGTAAACGTCGTTGATGTTGCGTGCCGCTTGTGCCGCGTTGCTGCCACGACGGTACTCATATTCCATAATTACTCGAATTTTTAACGTATCCATGATGACGAAAAAGATTGAAATGCGATGAAAATGTAACACTAATCAATAAAGAAATGACTACTTTTAGAAAAAAAAATCCATGTTTTTAAAATAAAATTAATTTGAAATTAGAATTCTTAGCCAAACAAAAATTATTTTGATTTGAAATGGCCAGTACTGCAGAACGGCAATTTCATAGGTAAAGACCTAATATACTCGTGTATATCTTGAATAATCATCAGTAAATATGATGAAGTATTTGGAACCCGCTTTTGATAGTTGTCTCATGGGACCACATACATCTGTATGCACTATTTGTAATTTTTCATTTGTTCTTTCTTCATTTTTGGGAGTATTAAATGGTAGTTTTATTGCTTTTCCTTTAGCACACACTTCACAGTCTTTAACTGTGTCATTTTTATTGAATTCTAATCCTTCCATGTTCTTTTTATCTAGAGCTATTCGCTTTTGCCCCTCATTAAGATGAGCTAGTTTTCTATGCCATTGCTGCATTTTATTTGCTTCACAGAATCTAGCTTTTTCTTGTATGTTTTCTTTAACATAATATAAACCGTCTTCATTTCTTTCTGCTCTTAACAGTATTTGACCATTATACTTTACAGTTGCGTTTTTCTGTTTAAATAAAACTGTTGCACCTTTGTCTGTAATTTTTCCTACCGATATTAAGTTTGTAGTTAGTGATGGTACATATAAGGCTTCGTTCAGTTGCAGATCAGGTCTTTCCTTGATGTTAAGTTTTGCTGAACCACGGCCTTTAATTTGTGCTGTACAGTTCTCTGATGCTAACTTTAAGGATTTGCTCTCTTCCTTATCAAGATTTTGGAATCGTTCTAATTCATATGTCATATGTGACGTGCAACCGCTGTCAAGACACCACTTGTTTAGTTTTTCTTTACTGTCATTTGTGTTTAGACACGTTTCTTCAGAACAACATAGATTTGAAATACTTTTATTACCTTGTACTACTTTTGACCAGCATTCATTGGCTTTATGTCCTCTTTTTTTACATTTATAACATTCAACAATAACATTTTTGTTTCTTCTGCGCTGTCTACTATATAGCGCTTCTTGTTCAGAATTTTGTTCACTTGTATTAGCCATATTTCTTCTTGCTTCAGCTTCTTCAATAATTTTTATCTTTAAGTTTTCAGGATTTGGTAGATCATCCCTGGATTCTATAGCAATCCGAAATTTTTCAAAAGATTGTGACAAACTATAGAGCATCATAACACTAAGTAGATCTTTATTAATTTCAATGTCCATATCTCCAAGCTTATCGACGATTTCCATGAATTTGTTCAAGTGATCCACAACATTATCGCCTTCTTTCATTTTTCTTAGGATCAATTCTTTCAAAAGTCTTGCCTTTCGTGCAGGACCTTTGCTGTGGTAAATACCCTCAAGCGTGTCCCAGACATCTTTGCTAGTTTGACAGTTCTTCACTTGTTTCAGTTCACTTGGTGAGATTATCAGAAATAATTCTGCTAGTGCCAAGACATCCTTTTCTAAATATTTATTTAGTTCGTCGCCTTCACCAGTTGGTTTTTTTTATTGTTTCTGAGACGTAATTCCATAGGACTTTTTTTAATAGAAGGGCTTTGGCGTGTATTCGCCATGTGTCATAATTTTCCCTTTTTAGTGGTTCAATATGTATGTGACTCATTTTTACTCACGTTCATCTGGGCCCATAACCTATTATATAGAATTATTAATACCAATATAATTAAATAATTAAACACCCATTGAAACAATATGAACTTATATTTTTGTTGACATCTCTGAAGAGTGACAATACGATAGTCATTTGTACAACACTTCTTTTTAATAAATCATAGACACATTGGTGCCGATTCTCTTGTCACAAAATTCTATAAACTAGTCTAAAAATCACTAAAATTTTGTTTAGTCCTGTCAAAAGACGATTTCTCATTCTGAAATAGACTAAAGTGACACAACTTAACTATATTTTAGTTTGACAGCACTAAGATGGTACTGATTAATTAGTTTAGTGAAAATGGCAATTTTGCTATTCTGAATTTGACGTTTTTAACCTAAAATTTTGGTTGTCTTAACTAAATCTGGCTATTTTTAATCGCGATTAAAAAGGTGTGGAATAAAATTAGTTGTCATGAACTAAGATTCGCCACAACACCTCGACTTCAGGGGCAAAAACAGTACTGTATTTTTTATTTTATTTTGCTTATATCTCGAAAACGGTGTCCTATCGAAAAAATAATGAAAATTTCGACCCCCTTTATGAAACCCTTAAACCCATATAACTCTACATGTAGGTATTTTTTTTTTAAATATTTTCCGTACAAAAAGTGAAAAAATCCATATAAAACACGCCGAGGCTGCCACCCATGCGCGCCTCCGGCTCTAAAAAAAATTCACGTGATAGGGTAAACAAGTAGGTACCATGTGGAGTCGCGATTGTCAAATTAAATTTTAGTTGCGTCAAAATTATTTTTAAATTTAGAGATATTCTATTGCAGAATAGCTCTAAGATTCTCATAGCCAAAAGTAAGGAATTTTAGTGATAGTTTAGTTAGTTTAGTTCGGTGTACAAGAGAATCGGCACCATTATCTATAACAATTTTACATTAATTTAGTCATAGGTAAACATTGAAAGGTCAGATGAGTTAAGAATTTGAGTTGAAATAGTAGTGAGTAGTGAAAATATTTATGTCATAAGTAACTGTTACTCACCGATATTAATAAGCGCCTTGCAATTTCACTAATGGAAACGTTTTGCTCATGCAAAACAACGATTTCCGCCTTTTTATACATTGTTAAATTCTGCATGGTTGGATCAAGTTCAAGCACAATTGGGATCAGGAACATAGTACGCACAGGAATATGAGTAGTAATCAATATACTTAGTAGAGCAAATTATACTCGTAGACTGACAACTAAGAACGCTCATTTTTATAAATTAAGGAGAAAGGTTAAAAAAAATACAAAAATTGTGGGTAGTTATATCCTAAACGGTCAAAATAAATTGGCTGAGAATTCCATGCTCGTGTTTCAAACGTTGTAAGTTACTTATCTATGAACGGGATTGAATCGATAGCAATTCAACTAGGTAATCAATGTTTTAGAAAAATTATGATTACAAAATGAAAAGAATGTTTACCAACCAAGATTTGAACTTACGACCCCTTGCTCTCTAACCAAAGACGATAGCCATTGTGCCAAACCTGTTACAATGAACAAGTGCAAAATATTATAACTGATTCAATTACATAAATTAATTAATGATATTGCCTATTGGTGCGACATATGCACACTTACAAAAAACAGAGGTCACTCTCGCTCGTGCTATTTAACGTTAGTGTGCGTAACTATTCATACCGACACAGCTATCCGTGTGTGGGATGTAAACTGAATAGATATGCAGAGTGTACAAGAACCACCCGATTTTTGAATGTTGCTCGTTTCACCTAAAACAGAAGAATCTTGATGTTGTTTCTTGACGGGTGCCTGGAAAAAAATAGATACTAATATTATATTAAGCAATATACATATAATTTATTTATTTATTTAATTAATACATCTGTTTTTATTTTTCAAGCATTTTAATACACACTTACCGAAAATACTTTGGGAACAGAGTTCGCATGTAATCTCATAACATCAAGTGTTCTATTGAAACAGCTTTCTTCAAAGTGAAGTGAACAGAGGTACCATACTATAAGTCGGGGAATAATATTTTCTTCACCAATAGCTTCTAACCACTTTTTCTTTAATCCTTCATTTTTAGGAAACCTATAAAACAGGTAAGTATTTTTATCAATACATCATTTTGGTTAGAGCTGCTAATATCTAACTATAACAAATTACAAAATGCTGATGTCTTATTTGAGGATATCATAAAACTTTGTGGGACGTTCTCGCGGTGCTGTGAACCACGAACCGGATCTAGAAAGATAACTCGGACCGATTAGGTAACGCAGAATGATTTTTTTACGTCGCAGATTATACCGCTATCGTTTCAGCGTAGGAACTAGTTTCGGAAACTATTACGGCAACGGTACAACACTATTCCACTGACATATTATTGTAAACAAACGTATGAAATAATAAAAAACGTCTGATACGAAAATTAACCCAAATATCAATACTTTAGCCATAAAATCATGATCGCGTAACAATTTTTTCATCGAATGTATATGAATGTATGTACTATTGCATGAAAACCGGCTACTAACCTATGAAAAGACAATTGAGGTTGATTTGCATTCTTTCGTGCACCACACTTGACAATACAACACACAGGCATGTTGAATAGCTGTTTTCTAACATTTACATGCAGTTTTAAATGTAAACTCCTCGTAATTTTCTCGCAAATCTCATTAATCCAAAAATTAACAATCATTTGACAGCAAAACTAGGTACCACGAAACTTGTCGCCACAGACTACATAGCTTGTCGCTTATGATGGCTTTTAGGGCACTTACCTACAACTGTCAATACGTCACGACAAAATGTTACCATAATGAGCAACAACTTCAATATTGTTGTCTCTTTTATCAAATACGAGTATTTCGTTAGAAAGAATGAGACAAAATGATATTTCACATACTGTATCGTATTTTACTCATATTTGTATAAGCAAAATGTATGTATAGAATAACGCGGCGCCTCCATGTTTTTCCTATCTCAATGGTTTCATCACATTGATTGCCATAGTGCTCACCAACATTCACCATAGATCACATTCAAGACTGAACCAGGCTGAACAAGGCTTTTCAGCACAAAAATAACATGAAAGTAACACACTAAAGCTAGGCGTCCACTACTTTTATTGGACGGATTATTGGAGAAGACTATATAGATATTTTAGTTTGATAAATTTTTGGGATATTTTACGTTGTCGTGCAAAGTAGTTTAATGCGACAGACATAGGAGGTGGCGGTGGTGAAAAGTTTAATTATAACAGACAAAATTAATGTGGATCAAAACTGCCACTTGCTCACTTCAGATGTCGCTACTATCACTATTCATGAATTTGTCAGCTACCTGTGATTTTTTATACATTTTTTGTAAACCCCTGGCTGTTTCTGGACGAACAGCAGTGCTGCCATCTATTCAATAGCTTTCAGTTTTTAATCCCACTGTTCTATCACACATTTGTACACACGGCTATATATAAAGCTATAATTTCCAGTATATGCTGCCCCCCCCGACCCTTGCTCGACGACGCGCCAGCCCGCGCAGTAGCTGAGCCTGTAGCTATAAATTCCCCTGATAATAATAATATAAGTTCGATCCAGCCTGTCCCACCTTGCTGGCCTCCCCTTAGTGACGCCCTAAGCCGAGGTTCGTACCCCACAGGGGGTGCCCTTAGCGTGCGGTCACCTAGTATTTAAGAATTTTCGCCCCTGACTGGAGGCTTTAAGTTAGTAGCTTAAGGCACCCACAGGCTTGCCCGGTTAAGTAGCCAAGACCTTAATGGTCAAAACTACGAGCTGCCCATTAGGAAAAAAAAAAAAAAAAACGGTATATGCTGGTCTCCCATTGTCGATTTCCGTATAATGAGAGATCAGCTTAAACTGAAAACGTATACCTTGTTATGTAGCCATGAGTACAATATTACGTTAAATTGTCGCTTCTTCGCACCGCCTCTGTCTGAACAACGCACTATTCTATCAAAACGATAGTGTTCATGGAACTCATTCATTTTATTGTTATTTGCGACTAGAAGGACGGCTGCATCCTGCATCTACTATACATTAGCAATAAATTGCTTACGTACTACCCGTCGTATAAATCCAATACCATACGGATAAAAACCCTTTAGAGAATAAATATATTTTCTATGTAAAAATCATAAAATGCAAATAGCTTTCAAATTCACGGGCCAGTCGACGGGAACATTCTCAAACATAAGATCATTATTTTTAAGACCACTATGACATTGTGTATCGTCATATTTGCTTAAAATCATGTAATAATATGATTATTGGCTGATTTAAATAAGTTTACAGAACAAGTAGACTTTTGTTACTGTAGAGCTCCTGAGTAAATGTGTTCTGTGCTGTAGAGTCTGTAGTAAATTAATAATCTGTGCGTTTATTTAGATCGATGGTGCGAAGGTGCAGTGAGTTTTCATTTGCGACGACGGCGACGACTGATAAGAATTTGTAAAATTTTTGTTATTCGTCGGTTCATTTCGATACAAAGTTTATTATACAAACAAAATGGTTAGTATAGATGTTTTGTTTAGTGTGCATTACGCTGAGAAGATGTGAGGTAGAAGTTTTTGGGACAATGTCCTCTAGTTCCCGAGACTGGCACCGGTGCAGCGGTGCTCATTACTGCTCACGGAGCCACAACGCTCCGAATACCCACAATATTTATTTGTAACTTATGTGACGGTTTAAGTTCTGTGCAGAGTGGAGCCTGTTCTAAGACTGCCGTTCAGAGCAAGCCAGTAACCCTGTGCCTATGTTTATTCTTCCAGGGCAACGAGAATTCTATTCCCATGGAACTGTGTTCAAACTGTGAGTATTGCACATGCTACACATCTGTGATATCTCTTCTTTCTGATTCTCCTCTTTTTATCTTTTCATTTAACACTGTTAAATCAACTGCTTAGTTCTTGCCTAAAGTGTTTTAGAGATATTTATAAGTAGCATAAATATTATTTGATAATAAATAATCCATTGAGAATAAAATTATGAGTTGATGACAAAGTAAATTTTGGTATCTATTCCACATCAATCATAGTAACAATGAGATGCTTTCTATGTACTAATATGTATGTGTGGCTAACACATGTGCTCACCCCCCAACTGCCGACCGAGGACCACTAGTGTCCGTACTAATGTGTCACTACCATATAGGGTGTGCAAATAAAGCATAACAAGAGGTTTGTTTTCAGCGCGTGTAAACTGCATTGATTTTAAGGTGGAGAACTGTGAGTGTCGTAGAGTCACTCGCCTCCGATGTTCATCTACATGTTAGAGTACCGCACGCACACACATTAGCGTCCAGAACAATTTTTCTGTACTGCCATGTTTTCTTGATTGGAAGTTGAATGTAGCCCTGCCAAGAGACTCGTGTCCCCTAGAACATTCAAAACAATGTCTACTGGCTTGTACAAGGCTCTTTACATTTCATTTTCTTGTAGCAATTATTTAATTAAATTAATACTTGATTTAATTCTAATAGTCAATATCAAGTTTAATAAAAATATTTGATTTAATATTCTATTTTTTTTCTTCTTTTATTTTGCTTTATATTTCTTCATTTATTTAAATGTTTCAAGCTTCCTTTAAAGCATTCTTAATAACTCTTAATAACAGGCAGGAATGTTGTGCTATTTTTTGCATAATTCCTCCACCTTGATGTAAAGCAATTGTGTTAAAATTGTTCTGGATGAGATTCTACATGAGATCCATAGTTATGTTTTGTTAGTGCATCCGCGTCACAGCCAGCCTCTAGTTAGATATTTTTGAGCTCTGGATGTTAGAATGCTACTGTGTCCTACTCAGGTGCGAGGAATCTATGCCTGCAGGAGAGAGAGGTCAGCTACATGTAAAGTCAACATCCTCAAGTCACTGCTTTGTTTATTTTGTAATCATTGAACCAAGTACTTGTAAATATTAAATTAAATTACTGAAGAATTAAAAAGAAAATTACTTAGATAAATATTTTACTCTCTTGTAACGCATACAATGTGTAATATATAAAGCGATACACTTGATCACTTTCCTTTAGTGACTTGTGGATGTTTCAAAATCGATGTGGCCTATATTAAAACATGACAGGTCGCACAGTGACGGTGTGCTTTCGTGTCATAAAATGTTAACGGCAATACTAAACGCTTGAGTTAGCCGTTAATGTGCGAGCCGTCACCCGCTGGACGACAAGCCGCCCTCGTCGGAGACTTAAATAACCTCCCGGCCGCCGCCGCCGCCCGCGCTGGCGCCCGCGACCGCTCGCGGTGGCCACGCACACTGGATCGAAAGGCGCCTCTTGAAGACTTAGAGCATCGAAGTTTTAGTTTTCGTTTACAAGGCTTGAAATGGTTACTGTTTAATATTACTATGGTTAAGTATGTCACATGAAGTAATTTGGCATTAAAATTGAGGACTTATAATTTTTGTACGATAAAAATGTATGGAGCAGGTATGAAAAATCAGGATATCTCTGGAACTGAAAAAAAACCCGTTCTATCCTTACAGAAGGTACATACTAATTATTGATATATGTATATATAACAGCAATTCATTTTAATTTAGATAGTTGGTTACTGTACATGGTTTTTTTATCCTCGAAAATAAATAAGAATATGGCTACAAAAATAATAGTTGAAAAATGACGTATTTATACATACATACATAAACTCACGCCTTCTTCCCATGGAGGTAGGCAGAAACTATAGAACGCCACCGGCTACGATCCTTACATACTCCTTTTGCCTTGTTTACGTTCATACATCTGGTCAAAATCAAAATATTTTATTTCACATAAACCTACATGGGCACTTACGAATCGTCAGAAGCTAGGTCAATGGGTTGTTTCATACACGTTTGGTCATACACGTACGCCGCGCCGGGTGCGGGTGCGATGTACAGTCCTACCAACTTATCTGTGAACTGAAAGAGGACGGCACCGTCGATTCAGTGTTGCTAATTAATATAAGGTGCCCAAAATTGAGTAAGTTTTCAAGAAGGAAATTTCACATTAGACATAATCGTTTCATAAGAATTACAGTTTTTACAAATTAAAAACAATGATACCTATATAAAAATAATAAAATAAATAAAAATAATTTGATTATTTACAGTTACGTAGGTACGCTAACAGTTTAGTCTCTCAGCAATAAACAATGGCTTTATCTAAAAAGTAATCCAATGAAGTGGAAATTCAGCAGATAAAATGTTCCACTGGGGGGATACAACTTTCATTTAATGCGAAGTTAAGTAGGTACACTACCCTGCAAGAGGTATCTGGATGTCTAGCATTTAGTTATGACCGTACCTAACCCTCTAACACCAGATTTTACTAATTATAATTAGCAGTGGTACCTAGTGGTAGTGTAGTGTAATAAAAAAAAAACTTATTGCTTTACAATAATTTATTGAAAACCAGGTTTACAGTAATTGTGATCTTTAGATGAACCTGCATACACAACTTCATCCTGGTTGTGAGGCCATACTCCGCTTATTTCCGTACCACTATCATCATTATCACTATCGCTTTCGGTTTCAGTGTCACTTACCACTTCTATAATAAAAGGTTTATCTAAATACAAATCATGTTTTAAGTATTCTCCTTCTAACCTGCGAACGTGTTTACAATGCTGTGCCCACTCATGAACTGTAATAGCGTCAAAAACTTCTCTAACTAGGCGGGGAATTAGCATTTTTGTGCTCAATATTTACATCAGCAACTTTTCTTTTCATTGTGCTCCATATGAGTTCAATGGGATTGAGATCACAGTGATAAGGTGGTAAATATAAGCATTTGTGTCTATTGTCTTCTAAAAAATTTTCAATCTCATATACAGGTTCAGGCTTGTTTCTCTTAATTATTTCTAAAAGCTGAGATTTAGTCAAATTCTCTCCGTAGTCAATTTTATTTTGGGTCAACCATAATTGCATATCTTTTTTATTACGCTCCATAAGAACCTTCCGATTGGATTGAGTTTTTTTTAAACGAAATCCCACCTTGTGAAGCAGCTTTCGCAGACTCTCTCGCAGTCCTGTGTAATTTATATCTGTCTTTAAGACCTCTAGAAGCTTTTTAACAGTAGGGACCTCTTTTTTAGCAAAATAAAATTCATGTACTTTCCTCCGTATAACTCCCATGTCAAAATCATCAACATGCCCAAATCCACTTTTACGTTTTCTCTCCTTGCCCGGTGTCCGAATTTTTGTACCAGTTTCTTCTGCTGCGTGCCCTTCCTTAACTATTTTTGAAATTAGTCCTTGACTCACACCTGAAATATAAGATAATAAAATAATGTTAGTAGAAATTTGAAATCTGGTAGGTTAGTTGGCTCACTCACTTAGCAGGTTACCTAATAGATGTACGTTACCGTTACGCTAACCTGCAGCAAGAATAGAAAAAAAAAATGTTTATTTCATCAACTTATGTAAATTACATAGTTTAATTTGTAGTCACCTTTTAAGCAAAGATTTGCTTGTATTAGGTGGTTCCGGTCTTCCAGTTTACATTGACTGTACATATTTTTGAGAGAATAAACCAATAGAAACGATTATTTCGTGGACTTAAATAATTAGTTAAGTATCGGGTAATTTATAACAAGAAAGTTGACAACACTAACCTGTCGCTGCCGAAATTCGTTTGTATATTTGATTAAATGGAATAATCGGAGACCCCGCTCGAGCTTCTTCTTCAAAAAAGGTTTTAACCTTTAGAATAATGTTTCGAGCATCACTTTTAATAGCTTTCGGCATATTTAACTTTATAAATTCAGCAATATCACGACAAAACAACCAGAGAACCCGAATGTAGTAGACACTGACAATTGAATGACATTTCAACATGACAGCCGTAGTTCCAATTTTCGCCATTTCACAGATAAGTTGGTAGGAGTGTACGTAGTCGGGTCATAATAATACTGTCATAGTTTCCGTATTTTGAATTTGGAATGGAGACGAAAAAAAAACAATAAATTACGTTCGAATTTTGAGTGCTTTACGATTTTAAAAACATAGGTTTTGTAGACTTTTCTGTAGTTTTCAACATGGAGTTGACACAAAAAGAAGACAGAGTCGCTGTAATTGCGTTGCATTGTTGTGGATACGCTACAAGTGATATTTTCAAACTTATGTAAAACTTGAAAATAGCACAAAGGTTCGTTTATCGCACTACCTATTAAACGATACGTGGAAGAATCAAGAATAGAAGACAGAGAAAGGAGTGGTCGACCTCGTACGGTTCGCAATCCAGCGGTGATCAAAGCTATCAAGGCGCGCATTCAAAGAAATCCCGTGCGATAGCAAAAACTGTTGGCTCTTCAGATGGGTATCAAACAAAACCACGGCAAAAAGAGTGTTGAATGAAGACCTTGGCCTACGGGCTTACCGTAAAAGAACAGCACACCCAATTGCTCGTTTGAAAAAAATTAGGCTTCAACGATCACGTGTTTTGTTGAGACGGTACGCGGGAAAAAAATACCGCGAAATCTTATTATCAGATGAAAAAAAGTTTACAGTCGAAGAGAGCTTCAATAAGCAAAACAACAAGGTGTATGCTCACAACAGTGATGAAGCGAGCAGGCGTGTCCCGCGCGTTCAACGTGGTCATCGTCCCTCATCGGTGACGGTTTATCTTGGGAATGTCATATTTGGGCCCCACTGAGACGTTTTTTTGTGGAAAAGGTGAAAAAACCAGCGCTCTGGTGTACCAAAATATCGTTCTGCAAAACCTCGGAGAGCCTCTTAAACGAACAATGTTCGCAAACCGCCACTGGGTATACCAGCAAGATTCTGCACCGGCTCATAAAGCCAAGAGTACGCATATCATGGCCTGATGAATCTGATGATGCATATAATTATGCAATTATTATATCTATATGTACCCAGTTGGAATGCATTTTTCTCTTTTATGTGAATCCTACTTATGCGGGAGGGAGTGTAGCGGGCGGTCAACGTAATCATGGGATTGGGGTGCTTAAAAGCAAAGTCAAAGAAAGGCTTTCAAAGGCGTTTTATGAACTGTTAGACGGTGGGCATTCCGAGATCTAAGTGAAGAGTCTCATTGCGGAGATGAAAGTCCGTAATCTTGCTAAGAAAACGGTTCTGGAGGGTCTATAGAGGTATGAGGAACAGGGTGTAAAGTTCACTCATACCTCCATAGAAAAGGGAGGATCTTCCGACTGGATGTCGTGTCTGGTGGGCAACTGCCTGACGTTTGATGTCGGGACGTTGTATATATGCTAGTTGCGCGATGAACTCTGCTTGCGTGACGCAGGATTTTGCGTGACGTCAGTGTGACGCGTAGATCGCATGTGGCGATGTAGATACTGGTACAGGTCTGCATCCCATGGAGGTGATGTGGCTTAACGTGTGCGAAGACGATGCAAGCATAGGTCTGATGGGACGAATGACTTGAGTGATAATTTGCTGCAGGCGGTCTTTATGTGCTCACTGAAGACAAGATAGTGGCCACACCTAGGTATTTAGCTCGCTTCTGCCCAGGGGTCATTTATGTGCCATACTTAGTAATCGGACTGGGGTACTGATAAGAAAGGCGACTGGTAATGTACCTGTGCTCCAATCGTCACTGAAGTTGTACAAAAACGGCGGGGCGCATGCGCGATTATGCGTGAATATGTCCCGCTCACCCCTGTACTATCGATAAAGATCGCTACCTGCACTCGCGCTGACCGGGTTTCAACAATAAGAGTGCTTGTTGTCCTTTTTTTGTCTATTTCTAATAGTTATTAAAACAACGAAAATGTATAAACATTATTTATTGGCATCATTAGGTCATAATATTAGCATTTGTAACGGTAATAATTGGACTTTTGGAACCGCTGTAATTTTTTTATTTTTCATTAGAGTAATGCTGCCATAGAATAAAATTTTGAGCTTATTCAGATCTTTATTTTAAGATGGGTAAGAAATTGCTACAACACTAGGCCCCTTGTGCCCGTTCTTATTTGAAAATGTGTCATTTATTTCAATTAATATGTGACAGAACTTATGACCCGACTATGTATTTATCTTGAAAACAATTAAATAGTATTATTCCTAGGTATTAAAATGTTTATCTTTTAAATATACTTAAAAAAAACAACAGACTTCCAAAAAAAAACACAAAAAAGAGTGAAAAATAACTTTAATTTCGGAAGTCAGTGTGTTTGGTTTTTGTACTTTCGTTTTTTGCCAACGACTTCCGTTTTTTTTTTTTTTTTTTTGCAAAAATTTTTATTTTTCACTTTTTAGTTGATACCTACCCCACACAAATTCGTATACCACTACTTGATATGTTAATAACAGTGACAGGAAGTTATTAAAACATCATCTATATTTTTTTGGAAGTCGGTTAAAAAATAATAAATGATTGTATACAGCGATATTATAAATATTCGGTAAAATAAAGTACAATAAATTACTAAAATCAATATTTTACAAAAAAATCATTGCAAGAGTAGTACTACTACTACAGCTACTCGTACTAGCTATTTACGAAAACTTATCCTAGCCTAATTTTCTTTATCACTTTCATCGGAATCTAATTCCGAATCTGGGTTTCCTGAAACATTAATTAATTCTAAAGTTTCAGTGAAGAGGGACTTCTTTTTTATGTCATCTATAGGGTCTTTATGCGCTAATAAGGGGATTGGAAGATAAGAACAGCATATAGAGGATATCCTCGTTAGAAGCTTCTCTACTCTTTTTCTGATAATGACGTTCCCGAAACCTCCGAAATACTTTGTTGCGAGCTTCTGAAGCTTCTTGTGATAAGCTCCCAATTGGTGCAATTGCATTGCGTTCGATGATATATACTCCTTGGATCAGCAACTTATGATCGGTCGATGACATGTAGAACCAACCATATAATTCCACGTACCTTTGAGCTGTCTTATATGAAAAATCTTTGAATTTGGTGACATTAATCATTACCTCCGTATATTATGGCTTGCAAGTCACAGCACATCTGCGGTCCAACCCAGTGATTGCCGCAGTTGCATCGGGAAACTCAAAAAAACTATTTTCCGTTTTTCCAACGTTTGTAGTTCCCGATCCTTGTTTAACTATATCGTTTAATTAAACCAATCTTCAATTTAACATTTCTTTGTGCTCATTTCCACTTGCAGCCCACTTTTTAAAATCGAGACTGTAAGAAATATTTAAATTTAACTAGACTAGGTTTAAGGCTTTCTGAAGAACAAATGTTTACTCTCAAAGAATTATGTCGGACAATCACACGTGCTGCTGAAGAGAGGTGGAAGAAAACGGAATAGTGACAGATTTAGAAAAGTGTACGAACTTAACGACGAATTAGCATCTAGCCAATGTTCGTATACTTTGATTGGCCAAGCTGTGTGCAAACTATCCGTCAAGGCCAAGAAGAGTTATCCAGTGAAGATCTTATAACTGCAAATCCTTCAACTTCATCCTCAGTTGCAACGATGACAATGAGATCTCGAAAACCTATCAAAGATCTAGGAACGAAGCAGAAAAAGAGACGTTCTAGCGAACATAAAGGTGAAGACCCAACTGAATTGAAAACTTATTAAAGAAGATGATCGTAAAGATTTCCCTTCCGCTTTTGAACATTGCTCAAAAATCCTGAAGCAAAATGCAAAATTCAAAATTCAAATTATAAAAAAAACCCGTTTCGTCAGTTAAATTTACGTCAAAAATAGTAGTGGGCCTGTTGCTTTCTTTAACATTACGTAAGTGGCAAAATAACAAGGTCTCATTACGACTTATGGGCCATCCATAAATTTCGTCACACGTTAAAGACGTCACACGTCATTGTGTGACAAGGGGTGGGATGGGTCCTAAATTTCGTGAAGTCACATTTCAAAATCTAATAATATCTAAGTATTAAAACACGAAATTATAACTATTAACGAAAAACTTAATAATATTTCCAACTCTATTTGGAATATGTATGAACATAAGATTTAAATTGTTTTGATGAATATTTCATTTGACAATTGATTTCTTTTCTTTAACTAAAGCCTAATCAGAGCGTTTCTAGGTATAAAATTGTAGTTATAGTATCTGAGCTCAATAGCATGATGTTGACACTACGAATGTTCCTGACATTAACAACCCAAACGAGAACGAAGTGACTGCTATGCTAGCTATAAATAATTTAAAGGAGTGGGTTCAAACTCTATGGACTCAAGATGATTAAGTCTGTATCTTCTATACATCTATACAGATAAATAAAATTAGTGTCTGTTTGTAATATTAAAATAACCGCTTTTTACTAAATGCATATGGATGTATACACGGTACATATACCAAAATAACTTTTATTAACTTTTAATAAAAATAAAAAAAAATTGTGTCTGTTTGTTTGTTCCGGCTAATCTCCGAAACGGCTGGACCGATTTTGATGGGACTTTCACTGGCAGATAGCTGATGTACTTGTTAGCCGGGTAGCACATTCCTGTAGGATGATTTCTGACGTCCACGCGGGCGAAGCCGCGGGCAGCAGCTAGTTCATTAATATAATTAATCATTATATGTTATGATTTTTTTTGAAATGTTTTATTTGTTGTTGATTTTATTAAAAAATAATTTAAATGGAAATAAAGTAATTTCGGAACTGCTATTTTAATTTGATAATTTCTAAATGTAAAGTTGCAAAATATTTGACGTCACACTAGGGAGGGGGGAGTCTCACAAAAAATCATGAAATTCGTGTGACGTAATTTATGGATGGCTCCCTATTAGTATTTGCTTGTAAGCAGTAACTATGCGCAAACAGTAATGATTTTATTTTTGGTTTTTGTTTAGTTCCTAGAACACCTCAGTAGAGTCTTTGAATTTTTTATAAATGGTTACATTAAAATGATAATTGAAAAAACATGTAAATGGTGGTGGTGTTGGTATGGTTTGAAATGGTAATGATTTGATTTGATTATTATGCGGAGTTCATCTTAAAAGCTAAGCTTTGGAAGACATAATAATTGGCATAAGGATCTAGAACCATGATGGTCACCAAAACTGTTACCAAGCGGTACCATATTTACTTGTTACTGCATTTATTATTTATTTTCGAGGATAAAAAACCCGTGAAAATAATTATTTCTGTTGTCTTTCATATTAAAACTATTGGGAAATAAAATAATAAGTTTATTAGTACATAAAAACAACAACACAGTACATAGCATGGAAACAGAGGGTTGTACTACTAAGATTTAATTAAAGTTAGCTTTCCGGCTCCTAAACTAGGACGCAGACCTGGATTCGACGTAAATCGACGATAAAAAAGTGCTATATTTTCAGGAATTTGAATTAAGTATGTCAAAAAAATCATAAATAATGAGTACTATTTATAACCCTCTGTAAGGATAGCGGGACATTTTTCAGTTCTAGAGATATCCTGATTTTGATATCTGCGAGCTGCCGGGCAATTGCGTAATACACTAGAATGGCTTTCATTTTAACAGTTCAACAATATTCATTGCGTTATTTACGTTGTTGAGCAGACAAATTTTACGAACATAAGAAGCAATGGATGAGCAATATCCTTCAAAATGATTCAGATTGTGATTACCTAATAGTGTGCAACGCAATTCAGGTGCTACTCCATATATTTTTTTCGTTTTTTTTTTATTATTAGTCTTATTTCAAGGCAAAACACTTCATGTGACGCATTTGACCGTAGTAATACTAAATAGAAACCATTTCAAGCCCAGAAAACGACACTTAAAACGTCGACGCCCTAAGTCTTCTAAACGCGATTTTCGGTCCAGTGTGCCACGCTTCGCTTCGCTACGTGTCCAGCGACCTTTTGTGTACTGCTTGGTCGCAGATTGTTAAACCATTAGGGATTTAGCGCTCTATCTTTGCATTGCCATAAGATAATTTGCTGACCTTTGTCGTGGCTTGTGTTAGTCAGTGTTGTGTGTTTGGGAAGCGACTTCCGCTCGGCGTACTCGGCGTAGCGCCTGCGCCGTGCGCTAGTTCAGTCGGTGTCACATACACACGGGGATTCGGCTCACACAGCCGCTTTTCACACGTGTCCCGATAATGTTTTATATTAGGGTGCTCACACTGCTCACTGATGTAATCATCTCCTCAAGATATCGCAATCGACATAATACTATTGCTCGCGCTAGTTTGTCCTCGACGTGAATCCCCGTCTGGTTGTTGCACAACTGACCCTGTTTGTCGATGAATTCGATGTTCGTTTTAGGTAAAAACATATACATACTTATACGTATACATAGATAGATTTGAGTTAATACTGTAAATTGCAAAGGAATGTGAAATCAGTGCGCATCCTTAGTATTGCTTTGTATGTTATTAATAGAACGGTACAGCCAACAACGAAGCTCGGTAAAAAACATAATGAGTGCGCTCACGTATTGTTATTTGCATTTGTTCACGTTTGTTGTGGTACACGAGAGTACCAGACACGAGCTGCGAGCCGAGCCGGCACACAGTGGTCTGAAAATCGAGCTCCATACTCATAGAACATGAAAGTAAGGAATTTAAAAAAAATGCTCTTGGTATATCTCCTTACGTAATATTAACGTATGCATGGCACATGAATAAAAAACCGAGCAGAATGAAAGCTTCATACTAACGCCGTGCGCGGGTACACTACTACACGCACAGCTATGTATGTGTGACCTGTAACCGACGAGGCGCGCGGGGCGTGCACCGGGGCGGCGCCCGCGCGTGTACAAATTGGTTTGAGCCAGCTAAGCAAGCGCACAAAGTTAAGGTGTGCCACCGGCAGCAATAGGACCGACGCGGACGTTTTTTTTAAATATTTTTTTATTGTTTTTAAAGATGCCAAACTGTTGTACTATGTGTACAAATAATGGTAGGAAAACTAAGGAGATTTTTTGTATATCTAAAAGATATCTTGTCAGGTAATTATTTATATCTACCTATTATACTTTTTAATGCTTATTACAAAATAATTTTTACAAAGTTATTTAGTTACGAAGTATTTAATATAACTAAGATGGCGATAGGTAAGGTTTTCCCATTATAATTAATTATTATTTATTATTCTTATGGTTTATTTACCGCCTCTATTATTGTTCGTCTTTCGTATAATGAAATTGATCGGCAACTTCATTTAATCACGTCAAAGATTTGTCAAACCATATATAAAAATAAAAACAGGCAAACATAGCCCATATATCGAAAAAAAAAATGATTTGTGCCGCTTTGCGCGATAAGTGTTTAAGTCCATACAAAAAAAAATACCCTTTTTTTCTCACGTTTTGAGCTACTAATACCATCCATACGTTAATATTAAGTACTTACGCGAAGGGAGGTATATACCAGAGACATACTTTTTTTCCTGCCTTGAATTTTCTATGAGTATGGAGCTCGATTCTAAGACTATTGTGCGGCAGTCGCCCAGCGCTGCGGCGCGGCCGCGCGCGCGGCTCTGCTAGTTACTATACTCTATGGGCCCGGCTCGCCACGCGGCTCGCCGCTCGTCACCGTAGCTGTAGCCCGACCGCGCGGGATCTATGTTGCTGACCGTATGAACACTGGCTCTATGCAAATGTCTGTGTACATGTATGAAATGACGCATTGTGCGATAAGGCGGGAGCCGGAGACATCGTTAGAATATTCATGAACTTGACTTTAGCATTATAATTTTTCATTCATTTCATACAAGCGAGCTCGGCACAGCGTTCCGAGTGAGCTTGTGACTACCTCATTAGTGCAAACACAAGTTGCCAGTTCTAAATGAAGTCTTTGTACTTACATGAAGACAGACCACATTGGTTGGACGTGTTGTTGGAAGTACCTACAAACTTGCATAGTAAATGTGTAGGTGTGCTATAATATTTCCAATAATTAAGAGATAGTTAATTATTGAATGTTTGAAGTAGAAGACGTTAATATTATTGTTGTATTATACTAATGCATCTGTTTCTCAATCTGAACAGTGTTGCGTTGCATGCCTTAAACGCTACACGTTTGAATTGCCTAGAGTAGGTATCAATATGCTGCAGGGCGAGGTCACATGTGTGATGTGCAGGTATCATGACCTCGATCCGGCGACTATTAATCGATGTTTTGTATGAAGTATTAGTGTAGGTACCAATATAGCACTTCCGCTACATGTCTTAGATCTAACAGGAATGCTCTTCGAACTTCCAGTTGTTGAATATTTAATCTGAGTGTCATGAGACTGATAGTGCATGTTCCTGTATGTAGACGCAGCACACCGAATGACTTAACGTTAATATGCATAGACTTGTATCAGGGTCGCAATAAAAAGCTGACCATCGACGTAACACACAGACTGAAATAAGATTGAGTTGTTGAGCAATGTGTACTGTGTACATACACGTAGCGCGTGTGCCTGCTGCTGCCGGCGCGGGCGAGGGCGGCTCCGGCTGAAAGTGTTTGTGTGTGCAGTTGACGCGGACGAGATCCGCCGCCTGGGCAAGCGCTTCCGCAAGCTGGACCTGGACAACTCGGGCGCGCTGTCCATCGACGAGTTCATGTCACTTCCCGAGCTGCAGCAGAACCCGCTGGTGCAGCGCGTCATTGACATCTTCGACGCCGACGGAAACGGAGAGGTAATCACCACTCCATAGTGCAGCCCCTCGCTGCCCTCTAGCGCAGCGCTCCGTATTCATGTTTGATACCTTCAATTAGCTTTTGTAATAAGTACGTCGGGTATTCAGCTGCGACCGGTTAGTTACACTGGAAGCCAATCCCAAAACAGTTGGGAAAATCATAACATATAGGTATAACCTCTTTGCCTAATCCTTCGGGGATACAAGCGTGAGGTTATGCTACGGTACATCCAACCAAACATACCTACAGATGTTCACATTGATACTTAATATTTTATTATAGGAAAGGGATAGGATACCATAGAAATTAGCATAGCAATCTTATCCCATCCTAGAATTAGTACTCGTATTGGCATGGTCAGCATACGTTTATATTATTAAAGTATTAGTACCTACCTACCTTCCTTTAGTATTAGTAGGAATAGGACGTAGAGACGTTACATCCCGTAAACAGCGATTTTTCACGTCAGAAATAACGGTCGTTTCCCAGCAATTATTTTTGTGCAATTTTACTTAGTTTGATGTATACCTACTAGAATGCGTTGTTGACGGCTATGTGGTGATGGGTCTCTGTCGACTCGTCTAGGTCGTGCGGTGGTTATAGGTTGATGGTTATATTTTATAAAAATCAAACGTCTTGAAAATATTTTCTTTGTAATTATCGGTTATAGTATTAAAGAGCTATGAGGATTCGACTCCAAAAATATAAGTAGTCCTATCTTGATGCCGTGTCCCAACTGCTCGCAGCAGCACTAAATATAAGTAGTCCTATCTTGATGCCGTGTTCCAACTGCTCGCAGCAGCACTAAATATAAGTAGTCCTATCTTGATGCCGGGTCCCAACTGCTCCCAGCAGCATTAAATTAATATAAGTAGGCCTATCTTGATGCCGTGTCCATACTGCTCGCAGCAGCACTAAATATAAGTAGTCCTATCTTGATGCCGTGTTCCAACTGCTTGCAGCAGCACTAAATATAAGAAGTCCTATCTTGATGCCGTGTCCCAACTGCTCGCAGCAGCACTAAATATAAGAAGTCCTATCTTGATGCCGTGTCCCAACTGCTCGCAGCAGCACTAAATATAAGTAGGCCTATCTTGATGCCGGGTCCCAACTGCTCGCAGCAGCACTAAATATAAGTAGTCCTATCTTGATGCCGTGTTCCAACTGCTCGCAACAGCACTAAATATAAGTAGTCCTATCTTGATGCCGGGTCCCAACTGCTCCCAGCAGCATTAAATTAATATAAGTAGGCCTATCTTGATGCCGTGTTCCAACTGCTTGCAGCAGCACTAAATATAAGAAGTCCTATCTTGATGCCGTGTCCCAACTGCTCGCAGCAGCACTAAATATAAGAAGTCCTATCTTGATGCCGTGTCCCAACTGCTCGCAGCAGCACTAAATATAAGTAGGCTTATCTTGATGCCGGGTCCCAACTGCTCGCAGCAGTATTAAATTAATATAAGTAGGCCTATTTTCATGCCGTGTCCATACTGCTCACAGCAGCACTAAATATAAGTAGTCCTATCTTGATGCTGTGTCCCAATTGCTCGCAGCAGCACTAAATTACCTGTAGAGAGGTAAGTTTTATAACAAGTTCAATAAAATCAATCCAAAGATAGTAACCTGTTTGGCCCGACTGTCTCGTACTACTTTCACGACGACTTCTGATACCCTTTTGTCCGTTGTCAATAACACTAGGCGACACTTAAATGAATGCCAAAATGAAAGCGCGCTGTTGAATTTTCAACGCCCGGCTCAACGCCGACAGTTGGAAATCCAACAAACGCACTAAGCAATTTAGGCGATGTCTAGTGCTAGTCAAAACGGACAATGAGTACCGTAGGTACTCATTGTCCTAACGGTGTACCTACGGTACAATGAGTACCGTAGGTACTCATTGTTCCCTTTAGGTTGCTGTTTAAACCACATTCAGCACAGCAATACTGAAGCAATCAAGTGCCGCCTATGACATCTTCTTGAAAAACGTATTCAGAGTACGAGTCGACCTTACGTTACAGTTGTGTAGCAGCTGACTTAGTTATACAAACAAAAGAGGATAATATGAACAGAAAACATTTAACTTTATCATGAGGGCACACGATTGTGTAGCAAGTTCCGGCAAACATGAGCGGAATATTAAATAATATTAGTTAGCTTTAGCAGTGTGGCGTAGGAGGTAAGTAACGTATACTAGAAAGGTTTAGGTAGTAAAATAAACGTAAACAAATCGTAAAAAGGGTTTTTTATGGTTGACACTTTCTTGTTTAAAAATACGTTACAACAAATATCAATTTATTTTCGATTTATACGATAGTTTCCTGTTTTAATAATGTTCGTTAAACTGTATGATTTATTCGTAAACTACTCTTCGTAGATGTACCAGGGTGAATCAAAAAATTCTTGGAATCAATATGAAAAAATGCAAATATATAAACATCGCGTCGCGCGTCGCGTAGAATAACGCGTCTCTAACTTCCTTATTCCTTGTGAAAAAAAAATGTTTTTCTTGACTCTCGAAAAACTCCTCTACGGCAGCAATAACCGTGTCATTATCGTAAAATTTTGTTCCACGAATGTCCTCTTTTAATTTTGGGAATAAGTGAAAATCACTTGGGGCTAAGTCCTGAGAATATGGTGGGTGGTCCAGGAGATTGAAGCCAGCACAGCGGATTGCGTTGAGCGCAACTTCCGATCGATGAGCAGGAGCGTTATCTTGAAGAAACAACACGCCCAACGATAGTTTTCCACGACGTTTTTCTTTAATCGCTTCACCCACTTTCGGGATTAAATTTGCATAATAGGGTCCAGTAATCGTCTGGCCTTTTGGCATGTAATAAATAAAAAGGATTCCTTCACTATTCCAGAACACTGAGGCCATAAAACTTTGCCAGCAGTAGGAGCAACTCGAAATTTCTTAATGGATGGAGATGACGGTCGTTTCCAAGACATACTTTGTCTCTTAGTTTCAGGATCGAAATGGTGGACCCACGTTTCATCCATGGTGACAAGGCGACGGCAAAAATTATCCGAATCATGCTGGAACATTTCGAGATTACGCTTAGACATTTCCAAACGTCGCTTTTTGTTTTCGTCGGTTAACATTCATGACACCCATCTTGCCGACACTTTTTGAACCGCAGTGAATCAATTAAAATGGATTGAATGCTACCAAATGATATATATATAGGATCTCAGCTATATGTTTTATAGTTATTCTTCTGTCTTCCAAAACCAGATTCGCAACTGTTTTGACATTTACTTTCGTAACGGAGGTTGAAGGCCGCCCAGAACGCGGGTCATCTTTACAGCTTGATCTACCTCTTTTAAATTCAGCCACCCAGTACGCTACCGTAGAATAGGGTACAGCATCATCCCCTAAAGTCTGCTGAATGTCCGAAAAAAAATCCTTCGTAGACATTTTTTTCAAACTGAGATATTTTATCACCGCACGTAACTCACTTTTATCCATAATTTTGGTTTTTTAGCAACTCACAAAACAATTTATTATGCGCGAACGAACTGACAATAACAAGTGACAGTTTGCATAAATATTGTATAATTGACACTCTTTAATTTGAATATCGAACTTCTCCCAAAAAGGTTTTATATATATGCATTTCTAAGAACTTTTTGATTCACCCTCGTAATTGCTTGAGCACAATTTTTTTGTTACATTTATAAAATCGTATCTATAATATTTTGTAATCTGTCTATTGTAAAGAGCCCAAAAATACAGGTTCTTTATACCTTTATGAAGATACAACGCATTAGACAACGTTGCTAAATTGAAGAGTGTACCTTTGACGTAACTAGTATGGCAACAGTAGCCTCAGAACAATAACTAAAGCATGTTCTGAGGATGTAGCAGGTATTACATTTAGTCGGTTTACCAGACGCCTTTTATGTTGTTGTGGATGAATTAGTAAAACCGTTAAATGGTGTCACAGTATTGCGGCTGCCACCATACCACTGTGAGCTCCATTCGATTTAGTTAATACATATGGGTTCAAGTTAAAGGGTTTGTAGCCGAGAAAAAGGAAACTTAAAATGGCTGACGTAAAAATTCTTTTGCCAGAGGCTTTACTAAGTGACAGCTGAAAAACGGAAAAATTGCGAGGGTCATTTAATAAAAGAAGAACAGAAAATGTTTAAATTAGACAAAATAATTAATGGAACACACGGCTACACATCAAGCTATACATTTCCAGTTTACGCTGACTTCGCACTGTAAGGAAATCCTATACAATGCGAGACCAGCTTATACTGGAAATGTATAGCTTGATCGCATCGTACCACTGAACGTTTTATTATTAATGTGACAGATAGTTCCTGAGATTCAGATTCAGAATAGAGCCTATTATAAAGTGACTAAAAATAATATGATTTAACATTTGTAATAAAAGGTTTAGCATCTATGAGTCACATGGTGTTTTTTGTTTACCTTTTTTTAACTACCTAAACCTTCGAGTATAGGTACGCTAGTGCCGTCGTACCGTGACCGCCAGATTATAACAATTTGTTGATAAACAAATAGTGCAGTTGTAAGCGCTGATATCGGTGAATCGGTAATCGATAACGTTGGTTCAAGGAATCGCGAACGTATCGCACTACAGATTATATTTACATAATAATCTATGGCAGGCGTTATGATTTACGACTATTATATTTATCTTTTCACATGCGTATGACACTATAAATAACTAGTTTCTAGCAAAAACCCGTTTCGGAAAGAAGTTACTTTTTCCACATGTTTGATCATAGTCATAGGTTGATGCTGGAGAGTTTCTTGCGCCACTTCCTCAGCTAAACGTTTAGGAAGTGATGAAATATGGGCGTTTTGGGGGCTGTTTTAGTAAAGATTTGACGTTCTAAAACTGCTCGCTGCTGCAGTTGCTGCTGTTGCTGCTAATCATTTATTCAAATGAGGCAGGCTGACCTCATTTGAATAAATGATTTTTGAGTTTGATTTCATAGTATAGGCTAAGAGACATAAAAATTGTAAACTTGAAAAACGTTTGGTGTTGTAGGTAGATTTCAAGGAGTTCATCCAGGGCGTGTCGCAATTCAGCGTGAAGGGCGACAAGCTGTCCAAGTTGAGGTTCGCTTTCCGCATCTACGACATGGACAACGACGGCTTCATCTCCAACGGAGAGCTGTTCCAGGTACGTCTCCTCACACCCCACTAGCCCCACGCCCCCCACATAGCTATTTGCTTTACATTTCTAACAAATGCAAGCCGGGTGTCCGATGGGATTTCCCATTGGTAAAAATGATGAACTTCCATACAGACTTTCATCCCCTATATAACCCTTCCAGGGGGTGAATTTTCAAAAATGTTTCCTTAGTGCTCACTTTCGGTATTTAGGGATCTCCTGTGCAAAATTGCATGTACCTTGACTTAATCGTATTTTATTGTGAATTCAACGGTTGGATATTTGAGTTAAATAAACCTAAAATTGAAAATCGGGCTAAATCGGCTCGCGCTCAGAGTCCTGCGGGAAGTGATCGACGGTGGATATGGGTCAATTATTTTTTAAATTCATTTCTCCTGGTTCTGTTCCAATAAATTCAAATAAAAGAAGAACATAAGTACCACTTATGAAATTGCGACAGCTAAGAAACCATATCTCGTAATTATATTACTTATAGTTTTAATTCACAATATTGTTTGCTAAAATGTAACTATTTCTATACGGTGTGATGACGTTTAATCCTACAAGCCCAAGCATTTTTTTTTAGCTATAAAGTTTAATCATATGTCAAATTGAAGTCCAACCATCAAAGTGCCGGTTATTCAGTAGTATACATTAATTATATTTTTTGTTAACTATATATATTTAAATTAACTACAAATGCCATATAAAAGCGAAGTCATAAAAATATTTATGCATAAAATTTTAGAAAAACTTACATGCATACGAAAAAATGCCACAAAACTTTAGACACTCTCGGTTTTACTCTTACAAGAAAAAAAAACATTAAAGGGACTACATGACCTAAACGCAAATTTATAATGCCTAAAAATATATGATCCACTGCAGTAACCATAATCAGAAAAATATATGATATTCTTCTGGATATATGCTAGTTAGATAGTGTGTTGAAAACAATATACAGATATGGTGTTATCTTTTGGGGCAACTCGACTAATAGGGAAGTAGCATTTAAAGCTCAAAAGAGATGCCTTAGAGCAATGTTTCATTTGAAAACCACGGACAGCTGCAAACCCTATTTTATAATGCATAAAATATTAACATTGCCATCTATATTTATTCTTGAAATTGTTATGTTTGTCAGGAATAATCCTAAATTATTTCCGCGCACAGCAGATCAATTTCCCAGGAACAGGCGTGACCAAACCCAACTATGTGTACTTCCCTGTAGGACTGCACTTATGCGCAAAAGTGTTTTTCATATGGGTCCAATTGTTTACAATAAGTTGCTTAAAAGTTGGAAGGAGCTTAATAATGTACACTTGAAAAGAAAACTTAAGACATATTTAGTAAATCAAGCATACTATAACATTAAGGTAGTCCTAGAGGAAAGATTTGTATTGACATAGTTGCTTATTTGATTAGACGTGATTATTGTTTACAGAGGCCGTACTATGAAGTGTTAAAGCCATCATTGTTCCAGCGTGAAAGAGAGACGGAGAGAGACTTTACTATATATGACCGATAGCACTATCCCTTTTTCTCAATGGAACCATGATGGTTTTAGCACGTCGTAGTAAGGCAGCTGGTCTTATTAACTTATTTTTGTTTTTTAAATTTATTACAATATTATTATTCTTTAATTACCTACTTAAGTTATTGTTATTTTAAGAGAATGTTTTAATTAATAATATTTCTTGACATTTGCACGTCACATCATGTGGCAAACATGTCTGTACCTGATAATGTTGTTACCATCCTATATGCATGTCTTTTCTTGTATGTATGACACATGTTTAAGTAAATAAATAGTATCTCTCTCTTTCTCTTGATATGATAGAAAAAAATCACGAAGATACCTCTAAAAAAAAATTGCTTGAAGAATCTCCTGGCTAGCTGGCTGGTTTGTGAATTCAACGTGACCCACCATCTCGTCATCTACATAATTTTTTTTTTTTTAATTCTTTCTTTTTCTTGGAGTCACACAATCTTCCTCTTCTGAGTCTGTATCCTCGGGAGAACAGAAATCGTCATTTGCCAGAATGGATGCTATTTCTTCCACATTCAGCGGCCTTGAGGCCGTAATTTTGTTTTTGAATCAAATAATAATGCAGCAAAATACAGCAGTACATCCTAGAAAAATACCAAACTGTGATGAATGCAAAAATTACACTCAAGCCCAAACCCACGTAAAAAAGACGCGCAACATTGCAATTACTACAAAGCGATGGTTTACCAAGGCAATGGAGCCGTCTTCTGTTAGCTTTTAGCGGCTACTCAGTTAGTTCGAACGACCACGGCGATCGAAGCAAGAGGGAGAAAGAGATCGCGAATATGCGTTTGAGTGTACGTCAAAACGATGGAGATTGGGTTCCAGGGTTAATTGTCATCTTACAATATAATATAATTCATTATCGATAAAATTATAGTCAAGTGCGAGTCGCATACCTAAAAAAATGTATGGTCGTTTTTAAAGACGTTTTAATGTATCACATTTTTCCAAGATTTTTGAATCATATTCATCCATGTTACTATTATTCACTCTCCATCGAACTATCTTCGCTATAATTTTTTGTACATCTTGTTTTATGTCAATAAATATTTTTTGTATTAATGTGTCCGGTTGTCTGTGTATACTAATATTAAACAACTTTCACTCTGGGAACAACAATGAAAAAAAAGTGCTATACTAACACGACTAAAACGTATGGAACACGATAAAAGTCGTTATGATATTTGTCGATTACCGGAGCAAGCATGGGTTTACATGTGCGATTTTTTTTTTCTCAAATCCGTGATTTTATCGTAGTCCTATGTGTGATAAGTCCAGTGATCGGAATAGGTAGTGCATATTTACCTAAACTTCGATGAAGTAAGTAACATAGAGTGGATAATACCTCCTTTAAAATCCCAGAATCATAAACATGACGATTAAGTCCCGCGATTTATGAAATTGCAAATTATTTTTTGCACTTTGAATACATTCGTAACAAATTATTATTTCGAAGAATCTTATTACTTATTTAGGGTTCCGTACTAAAACTGTTAAATTAAAGTGCTTTGTTTTACATTGTTGTTGTATTGTTATTGTGTGTATTTAGGTATTTGATTATATTGCTATAAAAAGAGTAATATTAAAAATAAAAAGCAAAACATCTAATCAAAATAATATATATTTACGTACAATTACAAAACTTTCTTGTTAACACTACACAAAGAACCGGAGTAATGTAGTTACCCTTCAAAAGTATACATAGAACAAAAAATAATTCTGTTTTTGGTGTCGCGCCGTCCATTGGGTAAAAATGCTCGTAACTCATAAGTTCATAACATTTAACATAACAAAATTAAGAAGTAGTTTTTTTTATTTATTGATTTTAGTTGATAAAAATAAAAAATAATCAGAAACATCATCAATCAATCATATTACAGTAGGAAACAATAGTTGCTATCTCTTTCACACAGGTTTTACATTGAGTGAAAGAAATAACAAAAACAATAGGAACCGCCACCGTTGCCCAGGTAAGAATAACCAAATATCTGCAAAACAAAGTGTATGTAGGTATTTATTTGAAGCACAAGTTTCAATTTATTTACCCTGCACCTTAACAAATAAGCACATAAATCAGCCAACTTAATTTTATTTTACCTCCTTAAAACAAAACAACTGAATTCGACACAATTTTAGAACGGAACCCTAAAAACGTAATATGATTCTACAAATCAATAATTTGTAACTACATATCTATACATATAAAAGTTCAATAAATAATTGGTGATTTTTAAATCCCGGGATTAAAACGCCATTATCATCACTCCGGTATTTTAGAGGAGGTTTTATCCACTCTGTTACTTACCTCAAAGTTTAGGTAAATATACTCTACCTATTCCGATCTCTGGCTGATAACTTTCAGTTCTTAATACAAAGGTCACCTGCACTGTACCGTAGGCGCGGGCCTGCGGACGGCGAGCAATGGGCAGCTCGCCGTCCGGTAAGGACCAGGCCCGGGTCGCTGGCGCGTCGTGTTCCACGCGCGCCTCAAAGAGATGTCAGCATAATTGACGGGGTCCGATAGGGCCGATGCCTGCCGGAGTCGCGGATTGTTCGAATGAGTTGCCCTGGCGCACAGGCAACTGAAGGAACACGGATGGGTTTTAGTCAGTAAGAGTCTGACACGCCCTTCCGCTCCGACCAGAGCGGGAGAGGTCATTTGATGATTTCCCACCCAAAAAAAAAGAAAAAAAAAAGGGTAACTCGCTAAATTCTTATTTTCGTACGTTTTTTTGCAATGTGCAGCTTGTATGTTTAATAAAATATGATTCACGACCGTAACAAGTATGTATTTACAGAATTATAATCATTCAAATCATCAATACAAGCCTTCATTCATATAATCTCATTGAATGACTATTTTAATGAATAGTATTGCTGACTCCCCTCTGATGAAAGTTTGTATGGAAGTTCGTCATTTTTGTCGATGGTAAATACCATCGGACACTCGGCTTGTCTACTTGATACAATTCTTAAATACCATCGGACACTCGGCTTGTCTACTTGATACATAGGAGCTCAAGAGTAGGAATTCTTTTTATAACGAACGAAATAACAACTTTGGTATATTCTATCTACCTATCTTTTCTATCTATTCTTAAACATAACTGGCGAAATGTGGGTGTATTATAGGTACACTTCTGCCTAACCCTTCGGGGAATACAGGCGTGATGTTATGTTATGTGTATATTCTATCAAAATTATATTTTGCGTGACTTTTGGGATACCTAATGGTTCTACCATTGCAATTTCAAATTTGTTTAGGCTAAACAAGTTTTCAACACGACATACATATTATTATGTATGGAGTTTGACGTAAGAAAGAGAAATTAGGCACGCGTTGAAGAAGTGTCATGTTTGTGTGCCGACGCCCTCATAGTTTGGCAAATGAGCAGATTTTTGGTGTTTACTTAACTTTCTTTTTCGACAGATAGTTCAGCTAGAAGTCTGAACCACTGTCGAAAAAGGTATATTCGTGATTTTTCTTATTTTTGTTACTATTGTGTGTTTTAAATTAACTTGCGGTATAGAATAGAATAGAATATTTTATTTGCTAGAAACATGGTATGTTTACAAAGGTGTTCATAACATTTCATAGTGCTACATGTCTCGCCGTTTTAAGTGTGAAGAAGAAGTGCATTAATGTTCAATTTACATTAATTACAATAAATTAATTTTAAATATTATTTTAATTATTATATATTTACTACAGACACTTCCATTTATACCATGTCAATAGGTAAAACACAAGCACACACCCCCATACAATACTCACCTTCCACTACACACACCTTCACACACATATATGTCACAACTATCACAGATTCAGATAAATTATTCCAGCGGTAGAACGACACCGTTCATTAATTGTTGTAACAGTTTCAGTGTATAAGAATTTTGTGGCCGTACACTGTTTCTCAAAATACAGGTTTTAACCTAGTTTGAGAGGCAGGGTTTCATAATTTTAGTGCAGATTTTACAACAAACCTAATTATAAACTGTACAATCTCTACCCGCTGTTTGTTGCTGTAACTATCTGCAATAAAAAATAAACATTATTATTATTTCCTTTATTTCTTTATATACATATAAATTATATTTTTAAATATTAGAATATAAAGAATATAAAAACATTTAAAAATAGTAGCCCACCGATATCGGGAACAGGGTCCAAGCTACCGGTGGTCAGGGCTCCAGAGAGAGGAACCTTCTAACAATGCGAGCCGTGTCCAGAAGTACCGCCTTCTGAATCAAGCCCTTGATCCAGGTGCCCAACGAGAGCCTCCTCAGGTGTTGGTCGAGGCTCTTCGCTATTAAGCCATTGGCAGTCACGACTATCGGCACAATGATAACTGAGTCCACGTCCCACATGTCGACAACCTCGTGAGCCAAGTCAAGATACTTGATTTGTTTATCTTTCTCGTCTTTCACGAGGTTCACGTCATGCGGGATCGTTATGTCAACGATCATTGCGCGCCGCTCTCTTTGATCCACCACCACTATATCAGGCTTATTGGCAACAATAGTCCTGTCAGTGATGATGGATCGATCCCAGTACAATATGATATTTCCATTTTCGAGAACTGGGTCGGACACATACCTGTAGTACGGCACTTCCGATTCCACAAAGCTGTATTTCAAAGCAAGATGCTGATGGATAATCCTGGCTACAAGGTTGTGTCTATGCAAGTATTCTTCGTTAGCTAGACGAGAACACCCACAGATAATATGTCTAATTGATTCCCCCGGACGGTGGCATGCCCGACAGTTGTCAACCGTACCGTCTTTCACAATAAATCTCCGGTAATTGTTCGTCATCATAACTTCGTCCATAATTGCACAGACAAAACCTTCGGTTTCCCCAAAGAGGTCTCCGAAATGTAGCCAGGCTACGGACGCTTGTAGATCTACATCGGGTCCATGTAGGGCCCGGAAAAAGCGTCCGTGAAGTTCCTTACTCTGCCATATCTCTTTACTCCAATAAATTTACATCACATCACATCATTTACTCTATCTCCTATAAATTTACACGGTGAATGTTGATTTTAATTTGCTAGCCATTTTAGACATGAATATTTACTGTAAAAAGTATTATATTATTTTCATTATTGAGAATATGAGGACTATGTGGGTCATTGTTTCAGTTATATTCTTGATCTGGCAGTTTAAGTAGTTTATGCGGCCTACCCAAATGTCCTTTCTTTGGTATTGTTCGTCGAATCGTTGAGCTCCTTAAGTTCTGAGTTGAGCTGCACGGTTACTGACAAATGCGTGCACTGACTGGACAGGTCCACTTAATCTGTGTGGTTCTTTCCTCAAAAGACCATTTCAGACACCAATCTACATGGTTCTCAAACATTATGTCCGATTTTTTTATATACACATTGACATTGTTGAATTTTATATACACAATGACATGAGTATTTACTTGTAAAGTAGTATGTTATTTTAATTATTGTGAATGTGAGGATTATGTGGGTCATTGCTTTTTTTTTCGCAGTTAATTTTGATCATGATCTGGCAGATTGAGTAATTTATGTGGCCTACCCAAATGTCCTTTCTTTGGTATTGTTCGTCGAATCGTTGAGCTCCGTAAGTTCTGACTTCCTGAGTTGAGCTGCACGATTACTGACAAATGCGTGCACTGCTGGACAGGTCCACTCAATCTGTGTGGTTCTTTCCTCAAAAGACCATTTCAGATACCAATCTACATGGTCTTCACATGATTTGACCAAGATTATGTCTGGACTTTAAAAGAGACTGTGACCTCTGAGTTTGTTTCGGCCTTTCTTCTCAGAGTAGTCAGATAGGAAACGCCGACCTCATCTAGTTTAAAAATATGATTGACGTGTAAAAGTGTTTGTACAAACCTACTTACAGAAATAAAATCATTTATCATTTATCATTTACCATACCTCCATGCGATCATTAGTGTCAAGCACTCCTGGTTTGCGCCAGTTCTCTTTAGCCAAGGAGAGCGGGGTGAGGCCCTTGTCCACCGCGACCACATCTCGATGCATCCCCACGTCGGTTTCTAGGAAATATTCCCTGAGACTGCATATCTCGCGATTGTGGAGGGACTTAGCATTTAAAAAGCCTCGACCTCCACACTTTCGCGGAATATACAGCCTCATTACCGATGACCGTGGGTGATGCATTCGATTTGCAGTCAGCAGCGTCCGGACCCTCCTATCCAGGGTGTCGAGTTCGGTCTGAGTCCATTTGAGTACGCCGAAAGAGTACATCAGAACCGGATGACCCAACCGTTGAAGGCGCGCACCTTGTTTTCACCTGATAGAAAACTATTAAATACTTTCTTCAGGCGGCCAAAGAAGCGCTCCTTCAACGATTGCTTCATGTCAGTATAATTGATGCCTAACGCTTCCGACATACCCAAATACTTATAGGTTTCGGATGCGGAGAGAGCTCTAAGGTTCATGGAATCCGAGAGTTGGGTTCCCACGGATTCCACAATCTCCCCTCGCTTTACATGCATGACCGCACATTTGTCCACACCAAATTCCATCCACTACTGAAAGTTTCAGTTACTTTCATTAGCTCCATCAGTTGCAATTTGTTTGGGGCAAAAAGTTTGAGGTCATCCATGTAGAGGAGGTGAGATATTACCCGACCACCTCTCCTCAACCGATAGCCTAGACCTGAATCCTCCAGCAGTGTGCTTAGAGGATTCAAGGCTAAGCAAAACCAAAGCGGACTCAAACTATCACCCTGAAATATGCCTCGCTTAATCCTTATCGGCTCGCTATTCCTCTGGGTATTTCGACATGCTGGATAGCGAAGGACCGTCCTCCATTGCCCCATACACGACATCAGGAAGGTGCGCAGAGTTGCATCTATTTTATACAACTCCAGCACCCTCATGAGCCATGTATGTGGCACTGAGTTATAGGCCTTCTTGTAATCTATCCAACATGTCGACAGATCCTTTCGGGAACGACGAATCTGTTGGCTAATGGTCATATCAATGAGGAGTAGCTCCTTAGTACCGCGGGATCCGTTCTTACATCCATTTTGAGAGGCAGACATGATGGAGTTGGTGTTTATATGTTTGTTAAATTTAGCTCTCAAAATGGATGTAAGAACTTTATAGACCGTTGGTAAACACGTGATCGGTCTATAATTTTTGGGTTCCGCGGTGCTACCTGATTTATGGAGCAGGTGGGTAAGTCCTGTCGTTAGGAACTGGGGTAGCAAACCAGACTCTAAAGCAACCTGGAACTGAGCCGCCAAGCGAGCGTGTGACCTTAAAAACCATTTTATCCAAAAGTTGTGCAGCCCGTCCGGCCCTGAAGACTTCCAGTTAGGCAACGGACGGACTGCACGAGTCACGTCTTGGGGGCTGATGGTAATAGCCCCCATTTCTGGTAATGATTCGCAGGCTCGCTCGACTTCCCGAGTCCAATCACCTTCGGAGTGACTGAAGGACACCGACCAGATATTGCGCCAGAAAGAACACATGGCATCAGCATCTGGTAGGTACGTGTCAGCCACACCTTGATCCGGTCGCTCCCAATCCCTATAAACCCACCCTTCGTCGCGCTGGAAGGTGCGATTCTGAGTGTATCGCTCCACTCGCCGCTTATACCTACGGATACGGTTCGCCCATGCATACACTTTCTGCTTCAGGAAGTAGATGCGCTCTGTGACACAGGACATATAGTCCTGAGGACTGATATCAGTCCCTGCGAAAGCACGTCTCACAAAGCGCATCACTCTAGGGCGAGTATTGCCCTCCCTGAAGCAGATTAGTTTGCCGATGAGCACTCTGGCCCCACCAATACGACGCTCAATTCTGCATTGCCAAGCTGGTACGACTGGTTTCGGTCGTGTACCTCTAGAATCATTAAAAAATTTGACGTGAGCTACACGACATGCCGCTACAGCCGCGCAGTACAGAATCGAATGAGTATCGGTGAGGTCTACGCAGTCATCAAAATAATTTGACAACTGCGCATCCAGGGCCGCCACCAGCGCCCTATTTTTATTATGCATGGGTAAACGGGGTAAGCGTGGTCTAAGTTCGGGCGATATGAAGCGATATTCTCGAATCGCATCTTCTAAAGCACTTCTCAATTCCTCATTGCACTGGGTACTTACGTTTGTAGCCCTATCATCACTCTCCTCGTCTGTTTGAGTTGTGTTACACTGTGGTAGTACTATAACAGTCTGCGACGGGGGAGCGATGACATGACTACTCTGCATTTCATTTCGCAGGCGATCAAGTACAGTGTCATCCAACATATGATTACGTTGGATGACCCGCACCTGATCCGACAGTCGTTGTGCTGAAACGTTTACAGCTGGCTCAAGCACCTGAAAAAGAGACAGCATCCGAACACGGTACGCGGTCAGATTGTTTCCCTCCTCTGTAGCCCCATAGTATGAGTGCATGACATTTTCATTGATGGATCGTGTTCATCTCATGCGCTGCACACTTCCACCGGGAGCTGGGACCCTATCAGAAGCCGGTGGGCCTCGAAGTCCTAAGCCGTCCGGCGGCCGGTGTCCTCCACGTCGACGAGCGGTGGTGAGGTGGTGGCGTCGTGGGCGGGGAGAAATACTCGTCGCTCGAGCTCGACGCAACTACCGCGGCCGGTGTCGTCACAGCGCTCACAATTGGGCTGGATACCGGCGGCGGCAAGGCGGAGCTGAGCGAAGAGTCCGGAGGTGGTGGGCGTGCTCGTCTTATAGCAGATCTTGTCAACATCATTTCATTTTCTTAATATTTTTTCATTGTTGTTTGGAGGTGACAACTGTCATGTCACCTCCAAATCGGTAGTTTTTGATTTATTTTATTTAATTTTTGAGTAATATGGTCTCTTCTTTGGTGTATCGATGATGTTGATGATAAGGTTTTGATTTATAAAGAAAAACTATGGTGAAAATGGGTCAGAATCACATTCATTGTTTTAAATAAAAATATTGAAAATGAGACGTTTTGTTGACACGGTGGTGTTGCCACGGTGCTGTAGCTTGGAACAAAAGTATGGGAATCATATCCGACCAGTTTAAGTAGGCTTCTGCTTTTGGAGATACACTACTCAATTCTATAGATTTTTAATTTACTAGTAGAGTAATATGAAAGATGAATTTTCTTATTGGTAGATGGCGCTGTTCTCAAATGTTCATGGGTTTCGTCTAAACCACAGACTACATAGAGATACTATGTATAAATTGGTTTAACCACAATATGTTCCATTTTATTCAGATTTTCTTAAAATAACAACTTTTTTTCTTTACAAATAAATATATTTAAGCAGTGGAAACACCCTTTAAATTTATTGTGCTAATATACAACGTTTGTTTAAATGGATAAAATCATCTAATAACGCAACATAAATTTTTGAAACTGTTTTAAGAATAAATGGAAAAAAAGGAACGCAACTCGCGTAATTGTCAAAATATGTTGTAATTTATTTTATTCCGAATAGAATTTATGGATGCGGCTCGATTAATTTCTGGATTATTCTTGACGACTTTGCTTGTATGGACATTTAGGATTCTGCTTCTATCCATTGACCTGGAAAGGTATTGGATACTGTAAACAATAAGACACTATTAATACACAACTATCAATTTATTAATGAGCAGATTTAGGTATTTTAAATGTTATACACTAACTCTTATTGTGCAAAATAAATCAAACTATTAGGTTAATTTTTAGCAAACATTTATAATCAGACAACCCTTTACCAAAATCAATTGAGAGAACAATTATTTAAAACAACCGTCAGATTTAAACAATTAAATAATAATAATCTGTTCCAAATAATGGAGCTAAAAAAAAAGACGAGTGTCCCGTCGTACGGCCCAAGGGAAAAGAGAACGGGTCACCGGGCGTGCCGAGCGAGTCGGTCTCCTCCCCACCACGAGCAGCAGTCGTCCGATGTTGACGTCACTGCTAGCTAGGCGGCGCTTGTAGTTCCGGTCGCCAACAGATGGCGCTCGCTCTACCAAGTTGCCAACAATACCGGGAACCGATAACTTCGCTAAATCGGAACGACCCCTGCACGAAAATCTGGACTGTGTACTTGTTTGTGAAACGCACCGATATTATGTTGTATAAAAATATGAACGCGAGCAAGTGTTGTGTGCTGATCTGCAAAAATTCAAGAGTTTGCCTTCAAATATTGTAAAAAAATATTGAAGAAGAAATATAGTAGGTATTTGACATTGGATTTAGTGTTTTATTTTTGGTTAAAAACTACTACCTAACTAAAATGGAAGCAAATAGGATAGGGCATACTGCAGATTTGAAACTATTATAGCTTTATGAAGCATTATATGTATACGTATAGCTAGTAGCTATACGTACCTATATATTGCTTCATGGAGTGTTGTTTTTAGTTGTTGCTAGAGGGCGCCAGCGCCTTGAAATGTTCGAGTGACGTCTTTATCTCCCTATATAAAATGTACTCTGTGGGTGTTGCTAGTTTTTATTATTATTATTATCTATATAATATAGCATTATTTAAGTAAGGTGATACCTTACTTAAATAATTACATAAGTCTGTATTTTGAGGCGAGATCAAGAGGGTAAAAAATACAGGGACATTTAAAAAAAAAACTCGTGAATTGAGTACAAACATTCCTGCAACAGCCAATTCCGTAGTGCTGAACAATTTTTTTTGAAAGGTAGTTGGGTAATTGACTTCGGCAAAGCATTATAAATCATGGGAGCCATGTAGATACAACTCTTTCGGAAGAGTTGCAACTTAGGAACAGGTATCTCGAAATCTAAATGTGCAGCTTATAGGTAGGTAGGTAGGCCCAGATCATAGTTGTTAAAGCCGCCTTGAGCCTGCAGTGTAGACTTACAGCTCCGATGATCACTGTGGCTCCGGATTATGTCGCCCCTCATACGCAATAATGTTGTTTCCTGTCTTTGTAACATTATTACAAAACCCACGGAAAGAGATGGTGTGGTTCAGCGAAAGATTCGTAAAGTTACTATAACAGCCGCCTTCTGTAACTACAGGTGCTGAAGATGATGGTGGGCAACAACCTGAAGGACACGCAACTGCAGCAGATCGTGGACAAGACCATCCTGTTCGCCGACAAGGACGAGGACGGCAAGATCTCCTTCGAGGAGTTCTGCAACGTGGTGGGCAACACCGATATTCACAAGAAGATGGTGGTGGACGTGTAGGCGCCGTGACGTCATCGCTTGCGTGTCCACCTCCCCCCTCCCCCCCGCTCCGCTCTAGCTAGAACACTATTGAATTTGCGAGTCGGTCGCCCCCCCCCCTCCACCCCTCCCCCCGGCCTGCCGCGCGGCGTTAGCTTCGCATCGCATCTTATAACCTGTCGCTGCGCTGAACGAACGTACGTAAGACACACGCGACCGCGGCGACACATGTTTATGAGAAGTGATGCGATAGCGGACGTAGCTCTACCGTGCCATCGAGGAAAGATCTGCTGTTAACGCCATCGCGTCTTTGGACAAATATAGGCGCGGTTCATTCGAGTAGGTACCTATATAGTTAAATACATTTACATATTTTAAGATCGACACGAGCCCTATAAACTACGCCTTATATTCTTATAAATACTTGTATGAGCGGTAATACTTGTTATTAGCAAAAGTTGCACAACGTTTGTGTCTCGTCATGAAGATGGCCGCGGCTAGTCAAGTCTCACAATACGACAATAAAATGAAAACACGGAAATACTAATGCATAGAATGATTTTGAAAAGCGCACACGGGCTGTGGCACCGCTGTGCGCACACACGGGCTGTGGCACCGCTGTGCGCACACACGGGCTGTGGCACCGCTGTGCGCACACACGGGCTGTGGCACCGCTGTGCGCACACACGGGCTGTGGCACCGCTGTGCGCACACACGGGCTGTGGCACCGCTGTGCGCACACACGGGCTGTGGCACCGCTGTGCGCACACACGGGCTGTGGCACCGCTGTGCGCACACACGGGCTGTGGCACCGCTGTGCGCACACACGGGCTGTGGCACCGCTGTGCGCACACACGGGCTGTGGCACCGCTGTGCGCACACACGAGCTGTGGCACCGCTGCCGCGATACGCTTTATCAGCAGAGACCTGTTATTCGGGTGCATATTTACTTAAAGTTATTTTTTAACTATGAAAGTATGGAAGCCGCTTCTTAAAATATATTTTTTGTATAAAAAAAAACCGGGATGCCAGGTTGCATAACTAGTCGGGTGTATAGTATGGAAGCGACTTCTAAAAACTTATTTATTAAAAAAAAACCCGGTATTCTTGGATTGCATATCTATTCAGATGCATATTTATTTAAAATTAATGTTTAACCCACGCCACGATGCAAATATGTGTATGTAGGGTGTAAGAGGAGGGGTGGTGTGTGATGGTTAAAACAAAAAACTATACAAAATATGCATCCGAATATCCGATCTCTGGTCATCAGGGATGCACATATATTCCTAATAATGGCCGCAAAACATTAATATTAGTATCCGCAAATATCCCTGCTGCACTACAAAGCCACGGCAGCCGCAGCAGCACTCTCAGTGCACAGTAACTAAACCATTGCATATATTTGATTTAATTTTTGTATGCAGACTGGGAACGTCATTAGAAATTTTTAAATTATTGTCGTATTGTTGTCTCCAATTTGTTTATCGAGTAATTATCGCAGGGTGCGGTTATATCGTTACCGGTGTTCGCGAGCTAATTGTGGCGGGCGATAAGTCACCTCGGCCGGAGCAAGCTGCGGCAGACCGCACTCGTCACGCGCCGGACGTTGTCCTTCGGAGCCGCGTTAATGTTCTCAACTCCGAATACTAACACTACACATTAGTATTCGGAGTTTTCTTCTAAAAACTAAGTCCGCAGCTGCTACCCACTGTCACTGTGGCAGTGTGACACTGTGACAGAGTGACAGGTCGCGGGCGGGGCGTCAGCGGCGTGACCGACCCGCGCTAGATCTATCGTAAACATTTAAAAAAAATCTATTTAACTTTAAGATATACATTATATTGTAGTTATACATCATTAGACGATCTTTATCGTAGTTCAATCGGACGTAGATTTTTTATTTTAGTTTTTTGTTGCAGTAATTTTAGTTTATTTTGTTATTTAGTATTTTATTTGGACGGAGTTTGCGAGTGCATCACACGGTAGTTTGGGTAAAGGATTCTCAGGCAGTCGTTTCTGACGTGTGTTGTAAGATGAACTGGCATATCAAGTAGCTTCGCGTAGTACCAGTGAAGGTGACGTGACAGGACGTGACGTCACACGCCGCACTCACCGACAGTGAGACCGTGCAACCAGTCGCCTACGACTGAGTGCTCCATCAGTCGTAGCATGATACAGAAGTGGTTCTAATTCAAGCTTTGTTGGTGACTCTATCAAAATGATATTCTAAACCCAGTATTCTTCATCATTGTGTAATCTGATTTATCACTCGGTCGACAGTCGTTGCTCTGTCCAGCTCCGCTCACTACAACGTATGTGCCAATACACACAGCTGTGTGTTGTGATGAACGAGAGTGACGCATGACGTCACGCGCCATGTCGCGCCCGAGCGTAACACAGAGAGATGTTTTAACGTTAAGATTAATCTATCTACTTTATGGTTTTATTAATGTTGGAGCCATACTATTTAGGCCTCTTGTCCACTGACACTGGTGTTAACTATTATAATAATAATGTTTATGTGGGTATGATCACAAGAAGCTTAATAGGTTTCTAGGGAGATAAAGAGTAAAGGGAAATAACGAGAGCGCTAATCAGGCGTGGACGGCGACGCGACGGCGAGAGAGACGTTGACAGCTGTGTCAGTGGATGCGACACTCACGTAATCGTCGTGTACTTCTTACTATATACACTGATCTTATCGCCTTATCCGAATTTTATACAATTAAAGTTTTACCTTATTAGCTGTTTAGACGTATCTGTATAACTCGAGTACAATGTAAGAGAGGAGGGCAATGAACATGCAGTAGTACCACAAACTCTCCCCCCACCACCCCTCCCGCTCACACCACACCTGCCAGAGATATCGCCAGCACATGGCACGGTACCTCTGGCGCCCCCCTCCCGCGGCACTAGTGACCCTCCCCCCACCCCCTCCCCCGCAGGTCCTCGCCGCCCTCAAGTGACCGCGGTGTCGCAGTACCTTCATGCGTGCCAGTGCTCTCAGTACCAGCCTAGCGTGGTCCCGCTAACAGTGAATGTACAAATATTTATGTATTCGAATAACTTTATTGTGTTAATATATACCGGTTTTTTGTAATATATTGTGTGTAGGAATGTTTGTTCGTTAATCCGTTCGAGAATGTCTGTTCAGTCGACATTATACATAGTTTATCTATCATGAAGATTTAAATAATTATTTAGCATAGTTACTTCTTATAGTCGTGTGTTGTTTATAATTAAATAATTGATCGTTTTACTTGTTACCGAGTCGTCGGCGGCACTTCACGATACTTTAGTAGCAGTGAACGCACGTGAATCTTAATATCTAGTCACAGCTGTTGTGCATTATATACAGATGATATGATTACCTGCTCGCTAGGAGCGACAGACGCGCGGCGCCTTGTTGATACAGGGATTATGTGAGTCTACAGACAAGTGTGGTACGGTATCGGCCACAGCTTTAACAAATTGAATGTTACATATACCGATTCTAAATCCCTATAGTGGGCTCCGCAGTGCGCTGCACTCGGGGCAGTCGCGACCTCGAGACGGTTCGCGTAATGCTATAACAAAAAAAGTTAGGATGATGAACGCGTTACGAGAACTTGCTGAAATTTTAGTCAAGTCATTGAAAGGTGTACACCTAAGAACAGTATGCATCTGCCTGTCGCGTTGTAGGGACGCTCCCGGCACCGCGACCACGTTATCACCACTAAAATGATGGTCATAGGAGTAACAATGTAAATGTTGATGTCGTGTCGTCTGCTCATCTCCATCGGTAGGTAGGCGTGTCTTAATTAAGTCTACTCTAAATGAAACTGAACATAAGTTTTATTAAATTTTCAAATTTCAATGAGAATAATTGTTTTTTTTATTTCCCCTGACTGAACCCTTCACTCAAATGAAAGAACTGCAGAAGCCAGTAGTACGATGATGATGATGATGATATGTATCATGATATTAGTAGTTCACTTAGGCTAAGGTAAAAGAAACTGTCATAGAGGTGTATGTATGATTAATTTAACACAATTTGATTTACTTTCAAATTGCATTAAGTTTTATGAAATAATTAGCATGATTAACAATCAAACTAAAATGAACAGAATATAGTGATATGCTTATCTTAAATCTTCCATAATCTTTCACTGTTTAATTCCTATATACTCTCATGTATAGTAATGAGCTTATGACCATTTTGGTCACCTGCTTTACTAGTTGTGAAGAATTTGTAACAAATACAAAAAAGAGAATATACCTAATGAGTGTGTTAATCAACAATTTATTCATACCTACTCTAACATACTTAAACATAACTACAATACCTATACAAATCTTGTTGCTATAGCTAATAACTTGGTGTAGTCGGCTCCCTTTGAGTGTGTCTTCTCTTTGAGTATGGTCCGTAGTATGGTGGGGATGGGCACATGGATGCGGTTGCCCAGCGGAGTTCCGTTGTCATCTATTAGCACTACATTGTTGCTGTCAAACTTGGGCACCTTGACACTTTGTTTCTGTTTCATACCTACTAAGATTCCTTTCTTCTTTTGACCCTTGATAGCTACTAGTACTCTGTCACCTATATAGCCGACATCTGAAATATACAGAACAATAACAATTTATTTTTATTGGGCAACTTCTTGCCTTTTCTATGGAGCACTCATATATTTATTGTATTTTTTTGCATGATAAACAAGCAGGCGGTCTTCGTGATGGTAAGTATTACAACACGTATGGATATACCGATTCACAGGCATTGTAAGGTGCTATGCCATCCCAGAGACAAGGTTAGTCTCGTGTGCTGACTTCAACCTTGTCTCTGTACAATAAGGTTGTAGAAACTAGAATTTTGAATATTTGCTAGAGAAATCTGAAGATTACGTACGCTTCTTGTTATAAACGCAGATAACTTTAGGGGGTTTGCCTTCAGCCATGGCTCGCTTGCCGATCTCCGAGTTATCAACCACTCTTAGGCGACTCAGTAGACGCACTTCATTCATACAGCCGGTAGTGTGGAACCCGCGCGATAGCTGTGCTGGGTTCAGCTTGGTAACCAAGGATTTCAACATTTTCTTTCAAATCTGAAATCAGATTGCGTCTTCTGAAATGAGGTTATTATTTTGAGTTTTTGACATACAGTGACATTAGTGACAGCTGACCTGACAGTTTGCCTGACAGGGACGTTTAGAATTTAGAACTGACTTAAAGATACTACCATGTTAGTGGTGCCGATTCTCTTGTCACAAAATTCTCTAAACTAGACTAAAAATCACTAAAATTTTGTCTAGTCCTGTCAAAAGACGATTTCTCATTCTGAAATAGACTAAAGTGACACAACTTAACTATATTTTAGTTTGACAGCACTAAGATGGTACTGAATAATTAGTTTAGTGAAAATGGCAATTTTGCTATTCTGAATTTGACGTTTTTAACCTAAAATTTTGGTTGTCTTAACTAAATCTGGCTATTTTTAATCGCGATTAAAAAGGTGTGGAATAAAATGAGTTGTCATGAACTAAGATTCACCACAACACCTCGACTTCAGGGGCAAAAACAGTACTGTTTTTTTTTTTTAATATTGCTTATATCTCGTAAACGGTGTGTCCTGTCGCAAAAATAATGAAAATTTCGACCCCCTTTATGGAACCCTTAAACCCATGTAACTCTACACGAAGGGAATTTTCTTTTAAATATTTTCCGTACAAAAAGTGAAAATTTCCATATAAAATACGCCGAGGCTGCCACCTATGCGCGCCTCCGGCTCTAAAAACGTGGTAGGGTAAACAAGTAGGTACCATGTGGAGTCGCGATTGTCAAATTAAATTTTAGTTGCGTCAAAATGATTTTTAAATTTAGAGATATTTTATTGCAGAATAGCTCTAAGATTCTCATAGCCAAAAGTAAGGAATTTTAGTGATAGTTTAGTTAGTTTAGTTCGGTGTACAAGAGAATCGGCACCAATAGCTAATTAGCTACTTTGAAAATAAAATGGAAGGCTTTCGTGGGTAGGGGTGAAGGCACTTAATAATAATAATACGTGCTTTTGATAGTTTTAGTTTTTTTTTTTTTTGTAGATTTTTCAAGTGTGATGTTCAATCGAGTTTTCTTTGTGTTTGTGTTCTAGCCTAAGTTTTGTCTGTAACTTTTATTTTTTTTAATCGGAGAAATGGCTATTTTTTTTAACTCACTTCAAAAAGGAGGTTATCAATTCGGATGTTTTATAATAATTCAGGTCATACCTCTAGAGACAGATTTGAAAAACTTTTTTGTTTGAAAGGGTATGCTCTCGAGGTGGTCCCATTGTCACCAAGTCAGAATCTGATGAGGGGATCTCATGGAAATCGAGGGAAATCCTAAAGTTTTATAGGCGCACATATAGCGATTTGGGTATTTTTTATAGTGCATAACTCATGCATTTGCTCTCGGAAAGCACCATTAGGTAAAGTGGAACTGATGATGAAGACGAGAGGTGGCAACCGGAACTACTCAATGATAAGTATTTCACGGGTTGCAATTCGATTACTCTAATATGTTTGCTAAGCAATTTATGCGCGTCACAATGTATATAAATGGAGCTGATGGTGGCTTCACCATCAGCTCCAGTTCTTTTGGTTCTTACCAGGAGAACTCCTCCACCATTAATGTCCCTGCATCGGGAAAAGGAATATTTTGTAAAAGGTGATGAACAGTTGACATTAGGCTATTGTAACTTAGATAAATTAATAACTGACTCACTAAAAAGTGAAAAATAAAAAAACTTTTTTACAAAAAAAAAACAACATACTTTCGGAAGTCGGTGGCAAAAAACTAAAATAGTTCCAAAGACACCGACATACGAAATTAAAGTAATTTTTCACTTTGTAGTGTGTTTTTTTTAACTCGGTTGTTTTTTTTTGTAAAAAAGTTTTTCTACTATCCGATTCGGATTCCATTGCATTTTCTAGCATATTGTCGTCGGGGAAACAAACCGCTAACACCGGAGTGTGTTCAAAGAGGGTCAGGGAGTTTTTAGGTTTCCATTATGGATACTGGATAAAATCTTTTATACCTATGTTTTTATTATTATTTTTATTTAATATGTTTATTTAATTTCTCGTTAGCACCCTGGAGTCTGGATTTGTGCCCGGTTGATGGCAATAGGCTCGCCCCCTATTACATGGGACTTAAACGTAACGTCCGAAATGTGGGTGTGCTATACGTACACCTCTGCCTAACTCTTCGGGGAATACAGGCGTGATGTTATGTACCGTAAAACGGGGTGAATAGGAACGCAGGGGTGAATCGTAACGAAACTTTAAAAGGAATTTTAACATTTAAATAATATAATTTGTTGCCAACAGGGACACGTAATCGGTTAATTATAATACAGTATACACGTTAGAGTCCTTTTTGGCGACAGACTATAATATTTCAATGTTAAAATCCCTTTTAAAGTTTTGTTACGATTCATCCCTGCGTTCCTATTCACCCCGTTTTACCGGTATGTATGTGTGTGTATGTATCTTTAATATGAGTTTAAGTCCCACGGATACGAATAGCTTCTTATTTTCGTCAAACATTAATCCAAAATAACTTTGTTGCAATAATCCCACAATCGTAACTAATATTACCTATAAATGCCAAAGTAAGTTTGTTAACTGTTCACGCATAAACAAAATTGAATCGATGATCATGAAATTTTGCTTAAACGTTGTCAGGGGAAGGTGACAAACGTACTGTTCCCGAGGGAAATAAGAATAACTTTCGACGGTCACAATGGGGGCTATCATGTTTGTGCTCACCAGTTGGCGCCACTGGCGAGTAAGGTCCTGTCAGTACTTTTATTTGATGTTTTGGATATGTTGAAGTACCCATAAATTCATACTATGTTTATTTTATTACATTTTAAAACTTCCAATTAATATTTAGAATATAATGTTCCTAAAATTGGCAAGCATGAAGCAGACAAATATTATTCTTCCTCCAAGTGCTACCAAATTAGATCCTAACTTTTTACTTAAAATCCGCCATAATTAATCAGGAATGGCACAACCATTACAGCAATTATGAATCATTAGTTAAAATCCGTGATATAAAATCCCGAAAACAGTGAACGTTCAGTACATTTGTCTTAACGAGACCTTACTTGTATAGCGCCTCCTAGTGGCGAACTCAAGCGCGATAGCCCTTATTGCTCTAGGACGCTAGATGGCACTACGTGTCTTTCGACAGCAGTAACGAGGTATTTTGTATCATATCTGTCACATTCCATCCATCGTTTCTTTTGTCTTCCCCTACTCTTGTAGCCATTCACTTTCATACTCAAAACTTTCCTTATAATAAACTCCATTGATTTAGGTAATTAACTAAAGGTAAACAAATCGTAAAAAGGGTTTCTTAGAGATGCAACTTTCTTGTTTAAAAATACGTTACATAAATAACAAAATTAAATTTATTTCCGATTTTTACGAGTTTTCCCTTTTAGGTAAACAACCTAAAAATACACTTTCTCAAAACTTTTTGGTATTATGTTTAGTTTTTTTTTGTTTAGTTTAAAATCATTCGAAACATTGCCGGTTATCATGTAAAACTTTTAGACGTTTTCATTTTTTGCAAGGTATCGGCTGGGCCTGTCACATTGCAGCAGTGATGTCACAAATTGTTTCTGTGTTAATGGTTTACTAACATAGTTTGTAAGTATATTGTTACTAACACTCATGAGTCTTGTTACTATAATTAAATGATTATTATATTAATTGCCTAAATGAAATATGAATAGCTACTCGTAACCTAAAATAACTTCGATATATGTGCTTGTGAATAGGCTTTGGTTAAATTTCGGTATTTATGCTTGTAGCCGTATTCAATAAAGAAAATTATTTTAAAATCTATACTTATATATATATTTTAATATAAAGCTGAAGAGTTTGTTTGTTTGTTTGCTTGAACGCGTTAATCTCAGGAACTACTGTTTCGATTTGAAGAATTATTTCAGTGTTAGATAGCTCATTTATCGAAGAAGGCTATAAGCTATATATCATCACGCTAAGACCAATAGGAGCGGAGCACCAGTGAGAAATGTTTCAAAATCAGGTTTTTTTTTCCTTTTGAGATGTTCCGCGCGCGCTGCGTAATCGGTTAAAGTTTCGCAAAAATCATGTTAGACAGTATTGTTCAATTTAAAATTTCTAAAAAAACAACCGCGGCAGCATATGTCTATCTTTTAAGGTTGGCTCACTATAACCTTTTTATGCTAACTAAATTTGTTCTAAAATAATGCATTATTTCCGAAGGTATTTTTATAAACATAATACCTACGAGTATTAATCTTTATCCAAATAAATACGTTATTCATCATAAGTATTTAATTTAAAACAAAATTGCCCTTTACTGATGTAAAGGGCAATTTGATTAAATTTCATTTCAATGAATATCTTAGGAGACATAGCAGTTTTAAAATAACATCGCAGCAAAATAATGATCAAGTAACTACTGCGCGAATTGTCATATGTTCTTAGATGGCACAAATTTCCAAAGTTTGAAGATTGATATAAAATTGATGATTATTATTCAATAAATATATCGTTCCCACAGTCGAGAATCGAATTTTGATCAACATACGACGTAAAACAGAGCTGCAATTTGCAAAATACTAAAGAAAATTTGAATTTGGCGGGTTCCAGCTGAGGATTCACGTTACTATTTAGCGATCGTTAGGTTGCGACAGCGTCGCTTTCTATGTCGAGATTGCCGGGCCCAGCAGGCTTAGCACGAGCACCGTTTAGTCAACGGAAGAATTGACAAAAATGACGTTCCGTGAAGACAGTACGACGGCAGAAGTAGAAAGAGTCAACTGCACTTTTTACGAAATTCAGTAGTTTATTCACGTATTTCTTTTATTTTGCTTATATCTCGAAAATGGTGTCCTATCGCAAAAATAACGAAAATTTCAACCCCTTAAGTTCACGTAAGTGAACTTAAACCCTTAAAACTAAACATGTAGGTAATAATTTTTCACATTTTCCATATAAAAAGTGAAAAATTCCATTTTACATTCCATTTTTATACTTGTTGGCCGTCGAGTAAAAAGTTTTCTACTGTCTTTAGCATAGCGCTTACAAAATCAAATTGTCTTCACTACCTTAGTCAACTGTCAGTTGTCAGTGTGACTTTGACAGTTTGGGATAGAAAACTTTCTTCTGAAATAGTCTACATAAAAAAGAACCTAGACAACGATCGGTAGAAACGAAAGACAAAATTACAGATTGTAGAAGGATTATTACGGTGCGATGTCAAAAATGGAGAAACGAAATGTCATTTTGTAAGTATAGAAATAGCTATGTCTATTCTTCCAAGGAATAGAAATAAAATATGGGTTCATATTTAATCCTTCGGGCCATAAAATACACAGATGCTTAAGTAGAACCTAAAGGCTTATGGTCGAAATGCATGTGGAGTGAAATTTGTTTATCGTTAAAGTACAAAAAATAGGTTACCCAGTAAATTTTCTTGGATTTGCGCATTTATGGTCCAGCGTTACTGCAGAGCCCCAGTAAAAAATCATAAACTCTCCAGGAATATTTCAAGAAATCTTTTCTCGGTGTACTGATAAAGGCGTGATTTAGATACCTAAAACAGCTCCTTAACGTACGAATTATTTCAATATATTTTCACCTTCTACGTAAACGAAGTTGCGGGTTAAAGTTAGCGTTAGCCCAAAGTAACTATTCCACGCGGATGAAGTCGCGGGCAGAAGCTAGTTTAGTATAACGCGTTTGGGTCGAGTTAGAGACATACTAATTGAATGGACAGAAGATGAGGTCATTGACGATATCAAGGTTCCTGTTGGATGCGGTCCCGTTATAAAGGCAAGGAGAATGAACCGAAAGGTGATCTTTCTGGGTGTAACCCACTCAAACTGTAGTTCGAACTTGACGGGCAAGTCCTACCTAAGCGGGTTTATTGCTTTTATTCTGCCCTCTCGGTCGAGAATTATTTATGTACGTATCCGACTATTCAATGTTTTAATTGTTGTCGTTTCGGTCACACGTTTTAAATGTGGGCACAAGACCACCCAGGTGATGGATGCCAAGTTTCCACTGGCTGTGCCATTTGCATGTCATATTCTGGGAATTATTATGCCAATGATAGGCTTGTCCTGAACTGGGACGGCAGAATAAAAGCTCTTATGGCCGAGAATTCTGTTTCATATCAGCATATGAAACAGATTTCTCAGCCGAGCTTTTGTTGGTCCGGTAGAGGTTTTTGATCCTTATATGAAACATGATCTTTGGCATTAAAAAAGTTTTTGTGAAAATTGCTCATTTTCCTGCTGACCACATTTTTTTTTTAATCTATAAATTTTAATCGTTAAGGAAAGTCTCCTGAGGCCGTTTTCCTGTAGCTACAACGGTTAAAGTAGCCGCACCATCTCAAAAATCCACCCTGTATACTAAATATACTAGCCGATGTGCTAATAACTGTAGAATAGAATAGAATAGAATATTTATTTGCCAGAAACATGGTATGTTTACAAAGGTGTTCATAAAATTTTATAGTGCTACATGTCTCACCGTTTTAACGGTATGCAAAATCAATTTACAATTAGATAAAATCATTGAAGTGCATTAATTTTCAATTTACTAATGTAAATTGAAAATTAATGCAGGATTAATTAAATAATTAATTAATTAATTAATTTAATGTACTTACATAATTGTAAGTACATTAAATTAATTTCATCAGCTAATCCTGCACAATATTTACTCTATCTTTGTCCAGCCCCGGTTCTAGGGCAGGGCTAATCGAGGCCCATGCCCCGGCGCCAACTTCAGTGGCCGGCAAATTAAAGCGTGGCGGACAAGTGCACCACCCAGCGCACCGCAACTATAAGTGAGATGCGCAGCACTTATTATCTTTTTCTGCGTTTGGCACACTAAGGAAATCACTTCGTGATTAGCGTAGGCATCGGTCGTCAAAAGGTGTGAGCGGATTGCGGGCGGAGCAATTGAATTCTGCCAGGAACTCTGCGTTTTTAAAGCACATGCTCCACTTTTATTTGCCGATATAAAAAGGTTAGCTTTCCATCTCTTGCCACAGATCTATGCCGCGGCAAATCAGAGGCGGATGAGCGCCTCTGTCACCTCTGTGGCCACAAATTTAAGGGACAAATCCATTATTTTGGAAATATTGCTTCGCGTAGCGGGGGCAGCGGGCGTCCCGCCCTTATCTACGCCTGCAGGCGTAGCACAAGCACCATCTTGTCGACGGCAGAATAGACAAAAATGACGTTTCGTGAAGACAGTACGACGGCAGGAAAGTAGAAAGAGTCAACTGCACTTTTTACGAAATTCGGTAATTTATTAACGTTTATCTTTTACTCGTATTTTGCTTGTATCTCGAAAATGGTGTGTCCTATCGCAAAAATAATGAAAATGTCAACCCCCTTTATGAAACCCTTGAACCCCTACAACTCAACATGTAGGTAATAATTTTTCACATTTTTCATACAAAAAGTGAAAAATTCCTTTTTTACTTTCCATTTTTATACTTTGTGGCCGTCGAGTAAAAAGTTTTCTACCGTCTTTAAGTGCAAAGGCGACACGTTTTCCTTTAATTTCTTACCACAGCGCTGGCACAGCTGTTGGATTGGAGCATTATAGATCGATAAAATTTTACTAATATGTTTCTGGCAAAATATTCGAGCTTGCTTTGCTCGCTCTTACAGCCTACCGACTCTTAATTCTTAAAACTTTTCGGACTTAAAAAATATAACTTATCTGTGGCAAAGTGCTAAAATTTTCGCGCTCGCTCCGCTCGCTCGTGCATTCTAGATTGTCTTAGTTGATGTTAAGCTTTTCTGCATAAGTCGGAAGTGATCTTAGTAATCGAACAATCATGACAATAAGATTAATTATGACAAGGCCATCGATTTTTTTGCAGAACAAAAGGCTCAAAGAGTTATTTTTTTATTCTAATCTTCTACTAATAATAAAGCTGAATAGTTTTTTTGTTTGAACGCGCTAATCTCTGGAACTAGACTACTATCGGATTTGAAAAAATCTTATTGCATTTGATAACCCAATTTTTAAGATAATTATTTGACATCATACTACGACCCTTAGAAAACGAGCAGTAAGAAAAAAAAGAAAGAACGCTAAGCGAAAAGGAAGTAATATCGTGGGCGAGTGACGCGCAGCGACGCGGTGGGCCGGGGGCCGAAGTAATATCGTGGGCGAGTGACGCGCAGCGACGCGGTGGGCCGGGGGCCGAAGTAATATCGTGGGCGAGTGACGCGCAGCGACGCGGTGGGCTGGGGGCCGAAGTAATATCGTGGGCGAGTGACGCGCAGCGACGCGGTGGGCCGGGGGCCGAAGTAATATCGTGGGCGAGTGACGCGCAGCGACGCGGTGGGCCGGGGGCCGAAGTAATATCGTGGGCGAGTGACGCGCAGCGACGCGGTGGGCCGGGGGCCGTAGTAATATCGTGGGCGAGTGACGCGCAGCGACGCGGTGGGCCGGGGGCCGAAGTAATATCGTGGGCGAGTGACGCGCAGCGACGCGGTGGGCCGGGGGCCGAAGTAATATCGTGGGCGAGTGACGCGCAGCGACGCGGTGGGCCGGGGGCCGAAGTAATATCGTGGGCGAGTGACGCGCAGCGACGCGGTGGGCCGGGGGCCGAAGTTCCACGCGGCTGATGTCGCGTACAGAAGCTAGTATGCTATAATCTCACAATTTAGTCCAAATATCCTGTCTTATCCTAATTAAAATAATTGTTCGACATGTCGATTCACTAAGTCCATGTATATTTAAATAAATAAGGCTTCATGTAAAAGGTTAAACGATTGGTGGGGCGGGGGGCGGCAGACTGCAGTTTTTGCGCCGCCTCGACAAAATTCTAGATCCGGGGCTGTCTTTGTCTATCTATGTGCCAAATTTCATCCACATCTGTTCATTAGTTTTTACCTGAAAGAGTGACAAAAATCCATCCATCCTCACAAACTTTCACATTTTTAATATTTGTAGGAAGCTCCATTTTTTTTTTTTTGGCGCGATATCTTCTCTTGACCTCTCCTGCTCTGGGCGGAGCGGGAGGGCGTTATAGACCCTTACTGCCTAAAACCCAACCGTGTTCCTTCGCTTGCCTTTACGCCAGGGCCACGGTAGCTCTTTCGAACAATCCGCGACCCCGGCAGGCATCGGCCCTCGGACCCCGTCAATTTTGCTGACATCTTTTTGAGGCGCGCGTGGTACACAACGCGCCGTCGACCCGGGCCTGAACCTTACCGGACGGCGAGCTGCCGATACCTCGCCGTCCGCAAGCCCACACCCGACGCTCAGGGTGTCTCCTCCTGAGGCGACTAGAGGCGTGAGGGCGCAACGATTGCCTCACCCTCACGCGCTCCGCCTCCTTCTTCGCGAGCATTACTGCTTCGCAGAAGGAGGTGATGGCTTCCCATTCCCTCTCGCTCCGTACCATGGCCTGGACCAGGGCCGGACGCGAGAGATTGCCGTCGCCGATCGCCGCCACGAGGAGACGGCGGTGCTCCGCTCAAGCCGAGCAGACCTACACCGTATGCTCCACCGTATCCTCCGGTCGATCCACACAATAATGACCCCCGGGCGTATCCTCCCGCCTTATCCGAAACAGGATCCTCCCGAATCAACCATGACCGGGGAGGACCTTTTTTTTTTTTTTTTTTTTTTGATCCGGGGTGGAAAATCCTCATGGATGTCCCCCGCCCTGGGGGGGCGGAGGGGTCTGTCAGACTCTTACTGACTAAAAACCACCCCGGTGTTCCATCTCACACCTGCGCCGGGGGTCGCGGGAACATACGAATCTTCCGCAACCCCCGACTGGTGCCGGCCCGCCTCTGCGGGCCCCGTCCGGTCGAGTGGGGGGAGTGAGGTGTTTGACTCCCCCCGCGACGTCTAAGAGGGGCGCGCGTGGAACACTACGCGCCGCCGCCTCGGGTCCTGATGTATGGGGGGCGACGGACGTCCCCAAGTCCGTCGTCCCTGGACCCATTTAGGGGGGCTGGAAGAGGGCGTTGTCCGCCCTCCGCCGACGCCCGGTGCGCCTGCTGCGGGCCGGGTGAGAGGATGAGATCTCTCGCTCCCTTTCCGCAGCCTCCTTCTGCGAGATAACTGTTTCGCAGAAGGATACCACCGCGTCCCAGGACTCGTCGCCGCCGACCATAGCATTCACTACGGCCGGCAGCGACAGGTCACTGCCTACTCCTGAGATAAGGGCACGGCGCGGCTCCTCCCAAGCGGCACACTCTGCCAGCGTATGCCGCGCCGTGTCCTCCCGACAGTCGACGCAGTGGTGACACCGGGCGTCCGGCTCCCTGTTTATGCGACACAGGTACTTCCCGAAACAACCATGCCCCGAGAGCACCTGCGTCACCCGAAACGACAGGGAGCCGTGCCTCCTCCCGAGCCAGAGGTCGAGCACCGGCCGGACCGCCTCGATAGTGACGAGGCCGGCGGTAGGGCGTGAGAGCCTGTCCCGCCATTCCGCCACCAGGACCTCGCGGAGCTGCGACCGACGCTGCTCCATATGTCGCTGCATCGGTCGCTCGCCCCGCGCCCGCCATTCCTCGCGCCACCGGTACAGTGACGCGAGCACCTTCGCCTCCAGGTCCCAGGGCGGGGATCCGGCCAGTGCACAAGCCGCCTCGTAGGAGATCGTGCGGTACCCCCTTATGACTCTGACGGCCATCGCTCTCTGCGGCTTTCGCAGAACAGCAATGCTGCCGGCCGTCAGGTCAGCCGCCCAGATCGGGGCCCCGTAAAGGGCCATCGATCGCACGATCCCTACGTAGAGCCGCCTACAAGCGGCGCTCGGGCCCCCCAGATTGGGAAGCAGCGTTGACAGCGCCCCAGCCGCGCCCAACAACTTGGGCGCCAGCCGCCGGAAGTGGGGGCCGAAATCCCACCGACTGTCGAGCACCAAGCCCAGGTACTTCATGGTGGGCTCGACAGCGATTCGTACCCCCCCCACCACAATGTGGGATCCGGACGGTGGCGCCCGCCGGGGACCATGAAACACCATGGCCTCCGACTTGTTGAGGGCCACCTCCAGGCCGAGGCGCCGTATGCGGCTCACCGTCTGTGAAACCGCAGCCGTCGCCAGCAACGCTGCCTCCCTGTGCGAACTCCCCCGGGCCGTGACCAGCGTGTCGTCCGCGTAGCACGTCAGGTCGACGCCCGGTTGGAGTTCGCCTCTCAGCACCCAGTCGTACCCGATGTTCCACAGGAGCGGGCCCAGGACCGAGCCCTGTGGAACACCGCACGACATGTGGCGCTGGCTAACGCCATCGCGTCCCATGTAGGTGACACACCTCTCCGCCAAATAAGCCCCAACGATGCGGCGGAGGTAGAGAGGCACCCGATGATACCGCAGTGCCTCCCGAATACAACTCCAGGGCAGGGTGTTGAATGCGTTGGAGATGTCCAAGGACACCGCCACCACCACCCCACCCCGGGACACCGTTTCCTCCGCCAGGACTCTCACCCGCGATATCGCGTGGATGGTGGAGCGCCCATGCCGAAAGCCGAACTGGCTCTCGTCCAGGTCCGGCCCTTCTCTGCACAAGTGGCCGACGAGGCGGGCTGCGAGTATCCGCTCCAGCAGCTTCCCCACCTCGTCTAGCAGCACTATGGGCCGGTACGCGGACGGCGAGTCCGCAGGGCGCCCCACCTTCCTGAGCAGGACCAGACGACCAGTCTTCCACAAAGTGGGAAACTGGCCCCGCTCAAGGCACGCTGTGTAGAGTCCTCTCAGCTGGGGCTCCAGCTCCTTCAGAGCGAGGGCTAACGCTCGGCCGTGGATCCCGTCGGGCCCCGGAGCCACGTTCTTGGCCCGGAGCCGCATCACGGCCGCCCTCATCTCTGGCTGTGTCACCTCTGGGACGCTAATGGCGTTCTCCTCTGTAGACTCTGCGGCTGTGGGCAAAGCCATCGGCGGCGGAGTATGCTCCGCTCTTGCCGGGAAGAGGGCTGCGACTACCTCCTCCAGCAGCTCGGGCTGAAGACTCTCCGTAAGTGGAGGCGCTGCGGCTCGAAGTTTCCCTCGAACCGCTCGATAAGGGCGCCCCCACGGATTCCCGTCTAGAGTCTCCAGCATCTCCTCCCTGGCTCGCGTCTTTGCCTCGCCAATGGCCAGCCACAGAGTCTCCTTAGCCGCGCGGTACACCTCATACAGCGCGGCTTCTTCGTCAGGGACCCGACGACGTCTCCTCCGGTAACGGGTGTACTGGCGTCTCACCGTCACACACGCGATGCGTAATTGCGCAATCGCGGCGGACCACCAGTACACCTGGCGCCTTGCTGACTGTGTGTGGACGCGAGGCATGGACGCGTCGCTGATTTGCGTCATCGCCCCGCGGAACCACAGCGCCTCCTGTTCGACGTCGATGGGTCCGCTCATTGCCGACTCCCGGATCCAGGCCTGGACAATAGCGGCCTCCTCGAGAAGCTCCCTGTCGATGCGCTTGAGCGCCCAGCGCGGGTCATCCGTTCGCAGGCCCGATGAACTGCGGCCGCCGGCGGTCTGGGCGGAGACGTCGAAACGGATGTATCGGTGATCCGACAACGTCTCCACCTCCGCGGCAACACGCCAGTCGCGAACACGGCTTGCAACAGCAGGGCTAGCGAACGAGACGTCCACTATTGACCCGCCCCGCTGCCGCACGCACGTGTGGACCGAGCCCACGTTCAGGACGACCAGGCCAGTCGTGACCGCCCACTCCTCCAGCGCCTCACCCCTAGCATCGGTCACCGGAGATCCCCACGCCGCAGACTTGGCGTTGAGATCCCCTAGCAACAGCACGGGGCGAGGATGGAGTCGGCCCACGACGGCACCCAACTCGACAAGGAAGCTTTCGAAGTCGGCGAGACTCTTGTTGGGCGAAAAATACGCCCCAACCACGCCAATGCCGTCCGCAAGGGCGGCCACCCAGCCGTGTCCTCGGGACGGGTTGACGAGAGCCCCGCCGATGATGGCCACCAAGCCATCCAGGTCCCCCACCCAGTTATCCCGGGGGGGGACAAAGTACGGCTCGGCGACCACAGCCACGCGAATCAACCACTCCGCCATGCTCTGGAGCAAGAGATCCTGAGCTCTGGCACAGTGGTTGAGATTGCCCTGGAGGAAATGGTAGAGCGCCATTAGGCGCAATCCATTCCCTCCGCACCATTCCTAGGCCGGGAGTCGGCCGAAGGGCAGCCAGGCTGAGGGGGGGGTAAAGAGCCCCCCGCAGTCTTGGCACCCCTTTTTCTCTTGCTGGCGGGGGCGCCACAGGCTTTCCCGCCCGCTCTGTGCCCGGCGGGCCTCCCTGCAGCTGTACAGAGGCTGCAGTTTGGCGCCGCGGAGCACTGGGCCGCCTTGTGGCCGGGCTGGCCGCAGCGATAGCACTGCTCGCTGCGGTCAACTTCGGCGGTGCACCGTGCCCTAACATGCCCAATGTCAAGGCACCGGTAGCACCGCATGGCCCTGGGCTGCAGCAGCTTGACACTCGCTGCAACCCATCCCACCAACAAACGCCCACCGCCAGCGACCTTGTTCGCCGCCGCCACCGGGCACCGCACCCAAATCGTGCCGAGCCCGGAAGCATCGGCGCGAAACTCGCCCGCCCGCACGTCGTCGGGCGGACATCCACCGACTCGGGCGACGGCCGCCACAACTTCGGCCGGAGTCGTCGAGTCGTCCAAGCCTCCAACGCGCAGCTCAGCGGTCTTCATCGGCCTGGACACCTTGACGTCCTCCGGGTTGAGGACCTCTCTCAGTTTGGCGGCCAGGATATCCGCCTTTTCGCCGCTAGAGGCACCCGACACCTCGAGCAGTCGCGCCCCCGTAATCGCCGGCTTCAGTCTGAAGCCGGACGGTGTGCCAAGGTCGGGGAACGCGACTTTGGCTTTTGCCTCCATAAGGACCGCCTTGTAGGTGACGCCCCTTTCGATGGCTCCGGGCTGCAGCGTAATAACTACAGCCGCGGAGCGTGGGGCTCTGACCTTAACCGGGGAGGACCTGCGTCAAGCAAAAGGTGAGGATGCCGTGGAGCCTCTCAAGCCACTCCTCAAAGAGGGGACTTACCGCCGCAATTGTGGCGTGCCCAGCACTGGGTTGCGACAGTTGAACTCTCCATGCCGCCATGAGATCCCGCCGGATCTCTGTCCGCTGTGGCGCGATTTCTCACGGCAGCGGAGTTACGCCCCGGCGTTTCGCCTCCTCGCGCCACTCCCAAATGTGCGCGAGGACTTTTGCGGTCAGATCCCATGACGGCAATCTGGCAAGGAAGCTCACCGCCTCGCAGGAACCCGTGCGGTATCCCCGGACCAACCGGATGGCCATGACCCTCTGGGACGCGTTCAACCGGTGGGCTGGTCGGCGCCTGATTGAACGCGCCCACACTAGTGCCCGTAAAGGGCCATGGACCGCACGACCCCCGCGTAGAGCCTCCAGCAGGAGGTGTTTGGACACCCTAGATTGGGCAGGAGCCGCTTCAAGGCAGCCCCGGCCCGCTCCAGTCTGGGAGCCAAACGTCGGAAATGCTCAACGAAGTTCCACCGGCTGTCGAGGACGAGTCCCAGGTACTTCATCATAGACTTGACGCCGATGTGAACCCGTCCTACCGTTATTTGGGAACCCGACAGTGACGCATTCCGAGGACCATGAAAACACATGGCCTCAGACTTGTGCAGGGTCACCTCGAGTCCCAATTAATAAAATAATAGAAAGAAAAAATTGTTTATTTCAGACCATAGTGTCCATTTTGTTAGTAACAATGTTCTTATAGACTAGTGTTAGTAATACTTAAAACTATTCATAACAAAACATAAAAAAGAAAATAAACTCAACAATCACTTCTGCGCCACTCCATGACAAATGGCGCAGCAATGCCTGATGTAAACACAGTCCAGCCGACTAGCGAAATGGCCAATTGCCGGATCCTCAACGACTATTCCAACCCCGCGTGTGATTAATTCAGCCACCGCCTGGTGCGACCTCCCCTGCGCCAGGACCAGCGTGTCGACAGCGTAACAAACGACGCTGACGCAGCTAGGGAGGTCGGAGCGCAGCACTCAGTCGTACCCGATGTCCCACAGATGCGGCCCCAGGACTGATCTCTGTGAGAAACCGCATGACATCTCTCGCCGGTTCCATTCTCTCTGGTGACCGGGGTAGATGACGGCCCTGACCGTCAGATAGGCCTCGACTATACTACAGAGCTAGGTCGGCATCCGGTGATACCAGAGTGCCTCCCTGATGCAACTCCAGGGCAGGTAAAATCAAACTGGTTGCTAATTTAATTGTATAATTTTTATGACATTGATTTTTACATTATGTAACTACTTTAGCTCACACACTAAATTATTCCGTGTGAAATTTTGGAAAAATCATTTACTTTTCAATATTTGTAAATACTCTTATGTGAGCACTATGTGTCTATCTCATAATTAATTTACCTGTCATTGCGTTATATTTAATTATTTTTAGCTATTGTGGTATAGTAATTTTATTCTAGGTGCATCGTCTTCACATATAATTATATAATTAATGTATACATATTGTAAAACATTTTTAAAAGAGTAACGGTGGAGTTTCTTGCCCATTCTTCTCCATACGAAAGTACCTTTTGGAAGGGGCAACTAGAATCAATTCTATTTTTTTGTAAATTTTGACGTTCAAAAGTGCCTTTTATGTGCGTATTTGAAATAAATGATTTGACTTTGACCTTCAGGGTCAACAGATTCGACACACACACGAACAGGGTCGACAGATTTACTTGAAGGCATTGGCGATGTCTAGAGACACCGCCAAGACGACCCCACCCCGGGCCACAGCATCCCCCGTCGTGAGGGCTCGCACGCGCATGATGGCGTCCACCGTAGAGCGCCCCCTGCGGAAACTAAACTGGCTCTTCGCCAAATGCGGCGCCACCCGCACCAGCCCGATGTTCCATCCCCTGACGTTCCTGCAATGGATCATGAGGAGTATTTCTCCCAAGAAACCTGACCTACTCTTTTTAATTAACCATCGGTCTACAGCGTCGCTGAGACGTGGCGTCGTTCTGAAAGCAAATTCAGGATCCCGTGTTTCAGTGGTGTTCGTCATTATAGACCAGATGGATATAGAGGATGTGATTTGTTTCAGTGGTGTTCGTCATTATAGACCAGATGGATATAGAGGATGTGATTTGTTTCAGTGGTGTTCGTCATTATAGACCAGATGGATATAGAGGATGTGATTTGTTTCAGTGGTGTTCGTCATTATAGACCAGATGGATATAGAGGATGTGATTTGTTTCAGTGGTGTTCGTCATTATAGACCAGATGGATATAGAGGATGTGATTTGTTTCAGTGGTGTTCGTCATTATAGACCAGATGGATATAGAGGATGTGATTTATTCACCAATAACAAAGTATCATTCTCCCAGATTCCTTTACCCTTCGTTGGCGACAACATCAATTTTGTTGCTGTTAAGGTTGAGGGTTAGGGTTCCGTAGTTCTGACAAGGAACCCTTATAGTTTCGTCATGTCCGTCTGTCTATCCGAGGTTTTGCTAAGAGACCGTTAGTACTAGAAAGCTATAATTTGTAGGCGAGTATATCAATTACGCCGACAAAGTGGTAAACTAAAATTTTAGAAAATATATTTTTTTAGGGTAGCTCCCCTACTTGTGAAGTGGGAATGAATATTTTTTCGCCGTCTACCCCATCATGTGGGGTATCGTTGAATAGGTCTTCTAAAATGACTTATTTTTCGATTGAATGCTCCATTTACGAAATATTAAACTTTAAAGGGCAAATTTTTGTTCCAGTAGGGCGTGCTATAAGCTAAACTGCTGGCTTAAAAAATCTGGAAAAATTCACGATTATAGTGCATTTTTATAGCGGTTAAGATAACTTTATTAGTTTAGCCTCAGATCAAGTAAAAAAAGGTAGATAACGCGCGGCCTTTGTTGTTAGTGAAGCCACAAAACTCAGCTCCTCCAAGTAAACACACGCGCTCACGCACTCACGTGCATCAAACTAAGCTCTTTTTCGTTAGTATCTCACGAGGCGCCGTGCAGTAACTTTGCCTACAAAATGCCGTCCTGTGTAATTAAATGGTGCAAAAACAATACAAAAGTGAACAAAAAGTCTGAAGGAATATCGTTTCACACGTAAGAACACATAAAACTAATTTTTTTTTGTCATTCCAACACAATTTTGAGGTTATTCGGAACAGATAATGTCAATGTCCCGAAATGACGTACCGGGAGAGTGTTGCTAGTAGTTTTTATTTCTATTAGCCCAAAATGTGGGTAAGTAAATTGTAGGCAGTAATAGAAAAATAATTAAGTAGAGTGGACAGAACGTTATTTTTTTTTAAACACGTGATTTTATCTTACATTAATTGAAGTCAAAGTAAATATTTATTTTGTAATTTGTTTATGTTTTTGTTTAAATTCTTAACATACTTACTTACTTACATACCTTTTACTATGAAATATTATGGTTTTAAGTTTCCAAGGAACATTTTAATAAGAGATGAATGGGTAGCTGCATTAAGACTGGGCCGAAATGAACCACAATGGCAACCATCCTCATTTAGTGTGGTTTGTTTTTAACTCATTAATTCCGTTTTTTTTTGTATTAAGATATTTTTTCAAATATATAATTGTTTTACTTTTTGTTGTATTTTTTCTCCCTGCTCACATACCCCTTTTTTTGGGTGGGAAATCATCAAATGACCTCTCCCGCTCTGGGCGGAGCGGAAGGGCGTGTCAGACTCTTACTGACTAAAACCCACCCGTGTTCCTTCAGTTGCCTGTGCGCCAGGGCCACGGTAACTCTTTCGAACAATCCGCGACCCCGGCAGGCATCGGCCCTATCGGACCCCGTCAATTATGCTGACAACTCTTTGAGGCGCGCGTGGAACACAACGCGCCGTCGACCCGGGCCTGGTCCTTACCGGACGGCGAGCTGCCCATTGCTCGCCGTCCGCAGGCCCGCGCCTACGGTGGCCGGGAGTCGGCTATCGACTCCCGACGCCCAGGGTGTCTCCTCCTGCGGCGACTAGGGGCGTGAGGGCGCAATGATTGCCTCTCCCTCACGCGCTCCGCCTCCTCCTTCGCGAGCATTACTGCTTCGCAGAAGGAGGTGACTGCTTCCCATTTTCTCTCGCTCCGTACTATGGCCTGAACCAGGGCCGGACGCGAGAGATCGCCGCCGCCGATCGCCGACACGAGGACACGGTGGTGCTCCGCCCAAGCCGGGCAGACCTCCACCGTATGCTCCACCGTGTCCTCCGGTCGATCCACACAATGCCAACACCCGGGCGTTTCCTCCCGCCTTATCCGAAACAGGAACCTCCCGAAACAGCCATGTCCGGTGAGGACCTGCGTCAGGTGGAAGGTGAGGACGCCGTGGCGCCTCTCAAGCCACTCCTCAAAGAGGGGACTTACCGCCGCAATTGTGGCGTGCCCAGCGCTGGGTTGCGACAGTCGCACTCTACATGCCGCCATGAGATCCCGCCGGAGCTCTGTCCGCTGTGCCGCGATTTCTCGCGGCAGCGGAGTAACGCCCCGGCGTTTCGCCTCCTCGCGCCACTCCCAAAAGTGCGCGAGGACTTTTGCCTCCAGATCCCATGGCGGCAATCCGGCAAGGAGGCTCGCCGCCTCGCAGGAGACCGTGCGATATCCCCGGACCAGCCGGATGGCCATGGCCCTTTGGGACGCGTTTAAACGGCGTGCTGGTCGGAGCCTCAATGAACGCGCCCACACCGGTGCCCCGTAAAGGGCCATGGACCGCACGACCCCCGCGTAGAGCCTCCGGCAGGAGGCGTTTGGACCCCCTAGATTGGGCAGGAGCCGCTTCAAGGCAGCCCCAGCCCGGTCCAGTCTGGGAGCCAAACGTCGGAAATGCTCGACGAAGTTCCACCGACTGTCGAGGACGAGTCCCAGGTACTTCATCGTCGACTCGACGCCGATGTGAACCCCTCCCGCCATTATTTGGGAACCCGAGAGTGGCGCGTTCCGAGGACCATGAAAACACATGGCCTCGGACTTGTGCAGGGCCACCTCGAGTCCCAATTGCTGGATCCTCTCAATGACTGTCGCAACCCCGCGTGTCATTAATTCGGCCGCCGCTTGGTGCGACCTCCCCTGCGCCAGGACTAGCGTGTCGTCATCGTAACAAACGACGCTGACGCCGCTAGGGAGGTCGGCGCGCAGCACCCAGTCGTACCCGATGTCCCACAAATGCGGCCCCAAGACTGATCCCTGTGGGACACCGCACGATGCTCATATACCCCTGGACTATCTATTTATAAAGTGATAAAAACGTGTGAAAATTCAAAGAGATGTTGAACGTAGGAAATACGTTTAGCATATCTTTGATTTTTTTATGTTAAGGAATATTGTTTCCGGTAAATGTAAAAATATAAACAAACAAACAGACAGATTTACTTTTGCATTCGCTTAATACCTATTTTTATTATTACGTAATATTCAGGGACTTTAAAAAAAAAGTGGCAACTCTTCTTTGACTCACACATAGTTAAAAAAATGGTTACAGTTTTCTATTCCACGTGCGGTATCTACCTTTTTTTACTTGATCTGAGAGTTTAGCAGTAATAGTCGTTGAACTTGGGTGTTGGAAATTTTTGTACCAAATACAAAATCCTTAGCATTAATCCTTTAGTGACTAAGATGAAGTAATTGCTTGTTTATAAAGGGTAAAGACTTGCATTGAAAAACAAAACATGAAATAAAAAAAACTGAAACAACCATAATAAATTAACATAAGTTTTACAATACTGCCGCTATATGGCGCTATACCAACGGGTTACGTTTTTATTATATTCAGAATAAAGAACATCAGAATCGTACTACATTGTGATAACGGGCTACTACGGAACCCTACACTGTGCGTGGACACGCACTTGCCCGGTTTTTTTTAAATGCACTAAATCATCCAAAATAACTGTTTCATCCTTGTGTAGGCTGAGACTCGGTCACTGCTGCAATCCAGTATTCCTGAATAAGATTCGTGTTCGTGACAGTTCTCTGTGTGAATGCGGTCTTGATGATGGTACTCTGGACTATATATTTTTTCATGTCCTTCAAATTCCTAATCTTTTGATTTGTACCATATGCTTCCCAAAATTAATATCACCCTTCCTACTAACTTCCATTCCCTCTTGACTAACTTTTCTCCTAAACTAATCCAATTTATATCAAAATATTTAAATTTCAATGATATAAAAATGTAGTCTGGTGTGTAATAAATAATAATTATAACTTTGTGAATATCTGTGTCGTTATAATATTAGAGTAATCATTAAATATTTATAATAAAAAATAAAAATAAAAAATACATGTTAACTAACAAAACTTGTCCTTTCAGCTACTAAAATTAACAAATAACAACTAGGTACAGTCGCCAGCAGGTCACGCTACACGAAACTGTCAAACTTGCTCCAACCGATTTTAAACCTTAAAATGTTATAGGTTAAGTTCAAAATCGAATGAGAAAATCTGACAGTTTGTGGTAACTTGATGTGCTGGCGACTGTACCACAAAGTGCAAAGTTCGACGGCTCATCTTGCCTTGCTGCGCTGCCGTCACTACATGACGCTGGCAGAATAGTCGACATCGACTCAGTTGCCAAAAAGGAAAAAAAAAAGAAAAAAGTACTTCTAAAATGAAATGGAAGGCTTTCGTGGGTAGGGGTGAAGGCAGTTTTAGTATAGTTTATATTAGGTCCTTACATATGAAATTGATGTTTTATAGAACTGGCCACTTTAATCTCAAAAAGCCGGCGTTTGGTTAAGAATTCCAAATTCAAATTTATTTCAATTTAAAGCGTGTCTATTTGTGTCTCAGATCAAGTAAAAAAAGGTAGATAACGCGCCGCCTTTGTTGTTAGTGAAGCCACAAAACTCAGCTCCTCCAAGTAAACACACGCGCTCACGCACACACGCGCATCAAACTAAGCTCTTTTTCGTTAGTATCTCATGGGGCGCCGTGCAGTAAGTTTGCTTGCAAAATGCCGTCCTGTGTAATTAAATGGCGCGAAAACCATACAAAAGTGAACAAACAGTCTGAAGGAATATCGTTTCACACGTAAGTACACATAAAACTATATATTAGGTCTTTACCTATGAAATTGCCGTTCTGCAGTACTGGCCATTTCAAATCAAAATAATTTTTGTTTGGCTAAGAATTCTAATTTCAAATTAATTTTATTTTAAAAACATGGATTTTTTTTTCTAAAAGTAGTCATTTCTTTATTGATTAGTGTTACATTTTCATCGCATTTCAATCTTTTTCGTCATCATGGATACGTTAAAAATTCGAGTAATTATGGAATATGAGTACCGTCGTGGCAGCAACGCGGCACAAGCGGCACGCAACATCAACGACGTTTACGGAGCTAACACTACAAACCAACGCACCACCTGTTATTGGTTTGCTCGCTTCCGTTCTGGAAATTTCGACCTGAAAAATGAACCTCGCGGTCGTCCGAAGACTTTGGTCGACAATGACGAATTAAAGGCGATTGTGGAAGCTGATGATACACAATCTACGGCTGAATTAGCAGCAGCTTTCGACGTTAGCGTCAAAACAATATTGGTCCATTTGCGTCAAATTGGCAAGGTAAAAAAGCTTGACAAATGGGTGCCCCACGAACTCAATGATCGCCAGCGCGAAGTACGCGTCGAGACGTGCCTTGCACTGCTCAACAGACACACAAATGAAGGAATTTTGAACCGCATTGTTACCTGCGATGAAAAATGGATTCTGTTTGATAACCGTAAGCGCTCAGCAAGTTGGTTGGATCCTGGTTCAGCACCTAAACAATGCCCTAAACGAAAACTTACCCCTAGAAAAGTGATGGTCACTGTTTGGTGGTCTAGCGCCGGTGTGATTCATCACAGCTTCTTACCAAACGGGGTGAGCATTACTGCAGATGTGTACTGTGAAGAACTGAACACAATGATGGAGAAGCTGGCGCATCTCCAACCAGCATTGGTCAATCGCTCGTCTCCGCTGCTCCTGCACGACAACGCGCGACCTCATACTGCACAGCAGACGGTCTCCAAGTTGCAAGAACTGGGGTTGGAAGCTCTCCGTCATCCGCCCTACTCACCAGACCTTGCGCCTACAGACTACTACTTTTTCCAGAATTTGGATAACTTCTTGGCGGGAAAAAAATTTAATACCCGAGAGGCAGTACAAAATGCCTTTGAAGAATTTGTTGCCTCCCGTCCAGCTGATTTCTTTAAGAAGGGCATCAATAAACTGCCACTGCGATGGCAAAGATGCATTGATTGCATGGGTGATTACTTCGATTAATACAAATAAAAAATTCATGAAAAAAATTCGTTTAAATTTTTTCATACAAAACGGCAATTTCATAGGTAAAGACCTATTATTTTTTGTCATTCCAACACAATTTTGAGGTTATTCGGAACAGATAATGTCAATGTCCCGAAATGACGTACTGGGAGAGTGTTGCTAGTAGTTCTTATTTCTATTAGCCCAAAATGTGGGTAAGTAAATTGTAGGCAGTAATAGAAAAACAAAAAAATTGAGAGTGGACAGAACGTTGTTTTTTTTTAATCACGTGATTTTATTTTACATTAATTGAAGTCAAGGTAAATATTTATTTTGTAATTTGTTTATGTTTTTGTTTAAATTCTTGAGTACTTACTTAAATAAATGTACCTTCTGTTTTACTGTGAAATATTATGGTTTTAGGTTTCCAAGGAATATTTTAATAATAGATGAATGGGTAGCTGCTATAAGACTGGGCCGAAATGAACCACAATGGCAACCATCCTCATTTAGTGTGGTTTGTTTTTAACTCATTAATTCCGATTTTTTTGTAGTAAGATATTTTTTCTAATATAAAATTGTTTTACTTTTTGCTGTATTTTTTCTCCCTGCTCACACCCACTGGACTATCTATTTATAAAGTGATAAAAACGTGTGAAAATTCAAAGAGATGTTGAACGTAGGAAATACGTTTTACATATCTTTGATTTTTTGACGTTAAAGAATATTGTTTCCAGTAAATATAAAAATATAAACAAACAGACCGACAGATTTACTTTTGCATTCGCATAATACCTATTTGTATTATTACGTAATTTTCAGGGTTTTTAAAATAAAAGTGGCAACTCTTCTTTGACTCACACATAGTTAAAAAATGGTTACAGTTTCCTATTCTACGTGCGGTATCTACCTTTTTTTACTTGATCTGAGATTTGTGTTTCGTATGTAATAATTCATTTGTTTTCGCGCCATTTAATTTTGCTTTGACATCATTCTGTGCTCAATATGGAAAACATAAAATATCGCATTATTTTCGAATACGAATTCCATCGTGGCACTAGCGCTGGAGAAACAGCTCTACGGATTAATAACGTGTACGGAGAAGCCATTGTAAAAGAAAACACAGTACGTTTTTGGTTCCAACGCTTTCGTTCTGGAAATTTTGACCTTCAGAACAAACCTCGTGGACGGCTGGAGACCCTAGTTGTCAATGAGGAATTGAAAGTGATCGTGGAAGCGGATACATCTCAAACCACGTCAGAGTTAGCTGCAGGCTTCGGTGTGAGTGATAAAACCATTTTGAATCATTTGAAACAAATTGGAAAAGTGAAAAAGCTTGAAAAATGGGTAACGTATGAACTAAGTGAAGCAAACCAACAAACACGAGTCGACGGCTGCGTCACGTTACTCAACCGTCACAATAACGAGGGGATTTTGAATCGTATCATTATTTGTGATGAAAAATGGATCCCATACGATAATCGGAAACGCTCATCACAGTGGCTAAATCCAGGAGAACCAGCTAAATCCTGCTCCAAGCGAAAGTTGACTCAAAAAAGGTACTTGTTAGTGTCTGGTGGACCAGCGTTGGTGTCATCCACTACAGCTTCCTATGATCTGGTCAGACGATTACGGTAGATCTGTATTGCCGACAATTGGAAACCATGATGGAAAAGCTAGCCGTTAAACAGCCGAGATTGGTCAACCGCTCTAGCCCACTGCTGCTTCAGGACAACGCTAGACCACACACTGCACAACAGACGGTGGCGAAACTAGAGGAGCTAGGATTGGAATGTCTCCGTCACCCACCATACTCCCCAGACCTTGCTCCAACCGATTACCACTTTTTTCGGAATTCGGATAATTTCTTAATTGACAAAAAAAATCTATTCAGATGAGGCAGTCCAAAACACCTTCAAAGATTTTGTTGATTCTCGCTCCCGCAATTTTTTCAGCAAAGGAATCAATGAACTCCCTATAAAATGGCAAAAGTGCATAGATCACAACGGTACCTACTTTGACGGATTAAATAAAAAAAATAGTTTTGCTTTTTCCATATAAAACATCAATTTCATATGTAAGGACCTAATACTCGTAGTACTCTGTGGGTGAAGGCATAATATTAATACTTACTTTTACGTGTTACGAATTTTTTCAATTTTAGTAAAATTTTCAAGTGTGAACTTCAATCGAGACTATTCTTTGTGTTTGTGTTTTAACCTAAGGTTTGTCTCCAACTTTCTATTTTTTTAATGATTTTATCCAGTATCCACAATGGAAACCAAAAAACTCCCCGACCCTCTTTGAATACACTCCGGTGTTAGCGGTTTGTTTCCCCGACGACAATATGCTAGAAAATGCAATGGACTCCGAATCGGCTAGTAGAAAAAGATTAGCCACTTCTCCGACTACTCCAATGTATTGGAGAAACAAAAGATAATAACATAATGGAATAGAATAGAATAGAATACTCTTTATTATTTTCACCATAAAAAATACAGATATAAATGCACAAATTTTATATAGGGTGACACAATGGGCAGTTTTATCGCTGAAAGCGATCTTTTACAGACAACCTTTGGATGGATTCAAGGGAGAAGGAGAGACAATAATGCAGGTAGTCAGTGGTGTACCATTTATATATACAACAAATACATACATACATAAAATATATACTTATCTACATATAATATCATCATCATCATAACATCACGCCTGTATTCCCCGAAGGGTTAAGCAGAGGTGTACCTATATATAGTACACCCACATTTCGCCAGTTATGTTTAAGTCCCATGTAATAGGGGGCGAGCCTATTGCCATCAACCGGGCACAAATCCAGACTCCGGGCTGCTACTGAAAAATTCCAGATGGAAAAACCCAATAACACTTTGCCCGACCCGGGAATCGAAACCTCATGCTCGGCAGTAGCGCTTGCGACCACTAGACCAACGAGGCAGTCGAATAAAACTATGCTTTACAAATAAATAATTCTGATTCTAATTCTAGTTAAGTCGTTTTGGACTTCGCAATAGCCGTGGCATCGTCATCATAATGCATAGCAGATGACTTCTGCATTTTGTTATTTGCGAGATAAATATAATTAATAAAGATGATAAATAGTGTCGGGCCGAGGACACTACCTTGAAGCACTTCAAATTCTAGCCTATAAGTATGATATTCCACCAAGTATAATAGCCTCCAAATTCTACACTGCTGTTAATAATTTTTCACACATTGCCTTCGGTTAGAAAGGCAATATGTTGAAAATGGAGGATACCATCAGTTGCCAGAGCAGCGTAGAATTTGGACGCTATACTGTTAGGCTGTCACAGTGGCATGAAGAGCCCACTGATGTTATAATCTACACTTATGAAAACGTTGTCGATCGGCAATATAGAAAAGTCGAATAAATTAAAATCATTATCATCCTACTTATAACTCGGAAACCAAGGTTGCGGGTCCATGTGTATATTTTTCTTGAAAATAGGTTCAAAGGACCCTACCTACCTATAATAGTCTTAAATTAATTCTAGCCACTGCTCTCGTAGCAAAAATATTAATTCGTTTTTTGACGAATTTTCTTTAGTCTTCTTTTTATTAAAAAGAAGACTAAATTTAATTCGTCAAAAAACTTACCCGATATTTAACCGAAAATGCCGCAAATTATTAATTTGCGGCATTTTCGGTTAACATCGTAGGAATTTCTGACATTAGGTAAAAAAATTGGCTTTACCCCAATACAGTAATCACAGTAATCAGACACCGCATCGATAGAAAGCCGCATCCCTTCTAATTGATCATCTCAAACGACTCCGCACTCCCCTCAGTGCGCAACACATCTAGTTTGTGCAATCTTCAGAGTAGGATTCAATTACATTTTTTTTATTTGGCTGAATCAAAGGAGTATTGATGACACAATCGTGTCGGGTCGGTGCGGGCGGAGGTGCGTATTGATTGCTCGTCGTTAGGGGCACAGCTCGGTTACAGAGCTCGCGTCAATGATTAAAGGCGGTAACCCAATAAGGAGCGGATTGCGGCGGTTATCGGAAACAAAACAAAAGAGTGCGGGCTCGATTTACGTCATTAGGGGCGCGGCGGGACGCGACACCTCAACTCAATGCTTTTAAAGATGTTTAAGTTCCTTTATCGCGCTTATAATGGTTCGTTTTCGCGTTCGTATCCGCCGCTATTGTGCCGCTGTCCAAACAACCCTCCCCCCCCCCTCCTCGACTACCCGCGTGTCTTCCGCAGCACCGCTCTCTGCAGTGTGTGCTTGTTCGTTTGTTTAGCTGATGGCTCGCTGCCTGTCACTTCTTTTATTGGGACAATACAACGTTTTAGTGGAATTAGTGGATTATACCTCAATGTTTTGCGTATCTCATGTCGTATTGTATTACTTGGCTGTGGTATTTCTATTTCTCAATAGACAGAAAAAGAAAGTTGTAGAGTGTGTGGCTCGAATGTTGATTGTGATTATGACTCCATTCGCTTTTCGGTAAAGCTAGGGTTACCTACTCAGTTAGCTACCTAGGTACCTGTTTTACAGTAGTTAACTAGTTTTGTTGCCACTGATTCACTAAGTGACACTCCCAGATATTTAATGATTAGGTGGCTAGTTATTAAAGCTCTTTGCTGTAAGTATTTTTTAAAGTTGGTCCCAGGAACAAAGCTAGTGCACCCCGACTGAACGGGTTATGTTAGGTGGAACTGGGACAAACACGTGCGAGCCAAGCGAGCGGAGCCGCGTGAGCGGCCGGCGAGCGCTACGTCCAAGTTGGTCGCTGTTACTAGGCTAGGGCACACAAAAACACGATCAGTGAGTAAGCCTATATCAGAGTATCGATTTGTGTTTGATTTGGATCGAAATGTGATTGGAGATCGATTGATTGGTACCTGTTTAAATTAAGTCTTATTGGTCAACTTTACAAAACTCTGTTTGATAACAGGATATATTTAGGTATTGCACTGTGTACTTCATCAAATCACTAGGTGTACATTGTAGGTTAGTAATGATAAATGATTTTATTTCTATAAGTAGGTTTGTACAAACACTTTTACACGTTAATTATATTTTTTAAACTAGATGAGGTCGGCGTTTCCTATCTGACTGCTCTGAGAAGAAAGGCCGAAACAAACTCACAGGTCACAGTCTCAAAAGTCAGTCAGTCCCAAAAGAAGATTGAAGAAGGTCGATTGACATTGGAAAGTGTAAAAAGTGGAGGTCCTACTTATGTAGTTCACCACTTCCTTGTGGAACTCCGTAGATATCTTGATTATCATATAGGTAGGTACCTACTTGAGAAATGTAAGTAGGTGTAGTCTGTTTCAAAAGTATCTGATGAAAATGAAAACAAACCCTATTCAGGTCAAATTCTTACTCACTACAAGGAATCAGTATCACATTCATCTGTATTAAGAAGGTTTCAACTTTATATCTCACCACTTTTTAACCGACTTCAAAAAAGGAGGAGGTTCTCAATACGACTGTATGTTTTTTTTTTTTTATGTGTGTTAGCTCAGAACTTTTTTCTGGGTGAACCGATTTGGATGATTCCTTTTTTGTTGGAAAGGAGATATCTTAAGGGTGGTCCCATGATAAGGAAACCAGGATCTGATGAGGGCATCCTAGAGAAACCGAGGGGAACCTTCGAAAATCGTAGGAGTGACTAGTGCGTTTGTTAATTTTTTCATTAAGTATTTTGAAGCACTACAATTTAATGAAGATCTGGAGTCGATCTGGTGATGGAGCCGAAAGACAATCGAGGGAATTCCTCAACGATTTACAGCAGTTACCTTGTGTTTGGGCTTGATTAATTTGTATTGATGAGAACTTTACACCTAGAAGAGTTTTGACTGTCATTAGGGGTCTGATGATGAAGACAAAGTACAGTTAAGGGAACTCCTCAACGGTTTACAGTAGCCACCTTGTGTTTGGACTTAATTCATTTATATTATTAATGACAACTTTGCACCCATATGGGCTATAAGTGCCATTACAGGTCTGATGATGGAGACCATAGACAGTCGAGGTTAACTTTTGTTGGGCTTACTACATACGGTTCAATATGCCAAAATGTTCAGTTCGTATAAAAATAATACCTAATTAAGATTGAAGTTTTACATAGGACAACCACTACCTACTAGTCATGCTGATGCGTCAATTTGAGACTGAAATTAAGTTGCGTAATCGCATCATCTCTAGCAATGCTCTTTCGTCGTGTGGCCAACTCAATAATTTGTTTGAATCTAAGTCAGACAAAGCTATTCCTTCCAAGGTTTTAACAAGACTTAGAGCAACATATACCTGTCCTTTTGCGAAATTTGTCTTGCCTAGATCTATTATAGCTTTTTCCTGTGTAGTTCCCCATAACTTGTGATCCGTAACTGCCCAACTTAAAATCAAAGGTAACATTCAGCGTTCGACATCTCCGTATCATAATGGGACCACCATTGTCACCGAGTCAGAATCTGATGAGGGGATCCCATGGAAATCGAGGGAAACCCTCAAATGTTATAGGCACCTAAGTGATTTGGGTATTTTTTATAGTAACTCGTGTATTTGCTCTGGGAAAGCACCATTCGGTGAAGTGGAACTGATGATGAAGACCACAGGTGGCCTCCGGAACTACTCAATAATAAGCATTTCACGGGTTGCGATTCGATTACTTAAATATGTTGCTAAGCAATTTATGCTCGTCACAATGCATATGGTGAAATCTTTTAGTTTTTACCAGGAGAAGTCCTCAACAATTAATGTCCCTGCATCGGGAAAAGCAATATTTTGTGAAAGGTGATGAGCAGTTGCAGCTATTGTTATAATTTAAATAAATTAATAACTGACCCACTAAAAAGAGAACAATAAAAAACGTTCGTACAAAAAAATCAACCGACTTCCAAAAAAAAACTACAAAGTGAAAAATAACTTTAATTTCGGAAGTCGGTGGCAAAAAACTAAAATACAGACCCAAAGACACCGACTTCCGAAATTAAAGTTATTTTTCACTTTGTAGTTTTTTTTTGGAAGTCGGTTGATTTTTTTGTAAAAACGTTTTTTCATCAATTGTTGTTTGAATAACATTAAGTATTAAATTGTTATTGAAAAATCTTCGACATAAGTTGAGGTTATATAATGAACCTCAATAAATTATCAAATGAAAACCATCTATAAGGTGATTTAGAATTAGAATTTCGGGTTTACCTAAGTACCTACTCAAACTATCAAATCAAATCACTCGATTTGTAAGTGGCACTAAAAATTGGCGTCCAGGTGCGTTTAATAATTGTTATTTGGTAAAAAAAACATGCACAACATTACAGACCTAGATCCAAATTATTGCACAGCTAGAATTTCAATCAAAACAGATATATTTACAATAAGCAAGGAATAACAATTAGACATAATACACGTACATAAAAATAAATAACAAAAAAAGTAAAACTAACAAACAATAACCAAATAATATTGGGATAAAAAAAATATGTGAGCCGTCACGGGACGCCTGGCAGATGTGAAACATACCATCGTATAGCGTGGCGACGCGTCGCCAAAGAATGCGTCGCCACGGCATACGTCGCGACGCCAACAATTGGTTTCACCCGTGGCTATAGATGTTTCATATCAAAAACTCAACTTACGTCCATCACCTCACAGAATCTCAAACATGCACGACATACATCCATCCATCCATCCATCTCGCGGCAAACAAATCACACTCCTGTGTCGATGCCAGTAGAGCATTCAGCATTTCAAGCGCGCGAACTAAGGACGAGTTAGAATGTGAAACTGTTCGTGCTGACGGAACGGCCAACAATCCGTGTCGTCGCGGTCTAAGTTGGTCTTTGGGTACAGGAGGAACGAAAAATCTCAAATTACTAAAAGTGAACCAAAATTTCATACATTCATATTTATGAATGCATGTGCTGAATTCATGGTTACAGTTTGCACGTCGATGTCCCAGCCACCCTGTATAGTTATACTTACTCACTAGGATCTATTTCAATTTCTATTTGCACGTCGATGTCCCAGCCACCCTGTATAGTTATACTTACTCACTAGGATCTATTTCAATTTCTATTTGCACGTCGATGTCCCAGCCAGCCTGTATAGTTATACTTACTCACTAGGATCTATTTCAATTTCTATTTGCTTTCTATTTATTGCATTTTTCATTCTGGCACCTCTTTTTGAAATAGAAGACCGGCCTTTGCATTTGCATAATGTATGAGCTATGCATCAAGCAGCTGTTTATTTACCTGCCATTCCTGTCAAGTCTTGAACTGTTGAGTAATGATGAGACAATTAATTATCTGTTGTTAATTATGTTACACGACCCCGCTCCCCGGGCACATGGGAGTTACAGATTACAGACTCAACACTTAGCGAAAGTTGGAATGTGAGTTATTCCATCATGCATAATCATAATTAGCTGACAAACTATGGACTTCCCGATCGGTACCTTACTACGATAGGTATAGTTATTGATAGTATGGGTACATTGACTTGGTCACAACAACGGCACGGCACGGGCTGCGTGTCGCGGGTTCGGTTCCCGCACGGAACAAATATTTGTATGACCTACAAATAGTTGTTCCGGGTCTGGCTGTTGGTGTATGTGATATTAAATGTTTGTAAGCGCACCCACAATACAGGAGACATTCCTAGTGTGGGGCAAGGTTTAAAAAAAAAAAAGAGGTAGCTGATGACCACGTTTTGGCATTGTTACTGTCTAAACACAAATTGAAAAGTACAATAATAATTGTATTGTTTTTAACATAACAGAACATCACTCCTTGTTTCTCCGAAGGGTTGGGCAGAGTTGTACTTGTAGTACACCCACATTTCGCCAGTTATATTTAACTCCCATGTAATAGGGGGTGAGCCCATCCCCATCAACCGGGAACGAATCCAGACTCCGGGCTGCTACAGAGAAATTCTAGATGGAAAAACCCAATAACACTTTGCCCGACCCGGGAATCGAACCCACGACCTTATTCTCAGCAGTAGCGCTTGCGAGCACTAGACCAATGAGGCAGTCATAATGTTTTTACCGACGAGCGACGGAACGGAGGTAATGTATGCGTTTGAGGTTAGAGGTTGTTTGTGTGTATGGTCTGTTACCGTTTCCTCGAAAACTACTGGGCTGATTTCGATGCGGTTATTTTTGCAATAAATATCTATCATTTCAGAGCAGGTAAAAACTTTCATGTTTGTTTGACACTGGCTCAAAATCATTAATAATTAGTTGTTTGTACTCGTACGGCAGAACTCGAAACAGAACAACATTTTTTAAAGGTTTTTCTGTTCTTTCATATTTACCTCTAGTCGGGGGACCAACAAAAAAGTATTTAAACCTTTTTCGATTACATTTTAACACCCAGAGTGGGTATTTACAAAAAAAAAAAATGCTTTTTTTACTTAGATAAAAATTGAGGAAAACTCGTGGCGAGTGATGCAGTTATTGTTAGTAATCGCAGGTACTTGGCTGTACTGTAATATACAATATAATAATTATGATGTGCATTTTTTATATACGCATCGCTTTTAGTCTATGAGGAATATCCTGGTTCCGCGACTTATGATTCAATTCTTTTATAGCGAAAGCAAAAATGTGATGGGATTGTGATTTCAGAGCAAGATTCAGAGTACTTAGTTTCTACTTCCTTGTGGAAACCATTGATTGCTACTTACCTACTTATCAGTTTCTGTATTGTCTTGCCTACCCCTAATTTATACTAAGTAGCTTTACAAATAAATTAATTTGAAATTTTGTGGACTTCGGGAATGAATGTATGAAAAAATATTTTGAGGAACTTGGAACTTGGGGCGATCGGACATTACCCGTTTCTTACAAAGATCAATTATAGATCCATAACTAAAAGTGGGTGGAAAAGTAAAGTTTTGACATTGATTTTGAGTGAATAGGTACTCACTCAAAATCCCGTAAACTCGAAATTTACATTTTGTTAACCAAATAATATAAATTTTAGGAAGACACACTGCACCTTGTTAATTACGTGTATTCTTACCTTCATAGTGGTATCAGTGAGCCATCATTTGTAATGTTACCGTCACAGACAGAGCGAAGCAGGGTGACTGCCATACATGCACCGGCGTCCAATCTTGTAGCACTAAGTACTTAAGTTCAGTAAGCACGTAAGTACCTACTTAGCCACAATTGACATTTCGCTAATTAATCCTTTCCCCGTCTGGTGGGTGAGAGCATGTTACTGTGGCGCTCCCCACGTCACGATGATTTTTTTGCCGCCATATTGAAAGAGGTGGCGAATCAAATAATGGAGAAATAATTTAATCAACACGCCCTCGCTGCCGATTCGATTCTAAGTAGTGGTGTTAGGGTGTAATGTCGCGCGGAGAGTCGCGGAGGGTGGCGAAAAAAGTGCGGCGCATCGTGTGTGCTGCCGCCTTAATAGCCACCTCCCGTGTCACCCCGCGAGCCCCCCTTCGCCCCGCCCGCACCCCGTGTGGGCCGCCTCATCCCTGCGGGGGCTTCGCGAACTCTTTGCGGTCGTAAATTGAAATGAAATTGCATAATTTGTGCACGCAGTGCCGCCTCGGTGCCGCACTGCCGCAGCCGCACCGCCGCACCGCCGCTCCTCCGCACCGCCGCACCGCCGCTCCTCCGCACCGCCGCTCCTCCACACCGCCGCACCGCCGCGCCACCGACGGCAGCGACAAGATTTTTACGCCTAATGAAGTCCTTTGGAGTTCCATTTAGTCTCTGACGAGGCGATTTGCATGAATTTTTGGTTTGTTGTGAGGAAATTACATCATTATTCACGGTGAAACATATTTTATTATTCATTACTGCATTCATTTCTGAGGTAAACTAGAGCATGCAAAGCGACGAACGATAACGTAACGTAAGTTGCAAGTAAGAGTAGAAAGTAGGGCTTTCTAACAAGACATTATCTAATTTGATACTTCAAACTCTACAGTTAGAAGTATCAAATTAGGTACTTCATAGGTAGGTTTAAAGGTGTGGTAATTGAGCACACGTTACCTACACCCCTTATAGGTACGTAGAGATGACCTGTTAACACTCTGGGCCACACGAACGAGCGGCTGGTGAGAGGGTATAACAAGCACCGGCGACACCTTCTTGAACATTTTAAACGATAACAATCGACTCGAGGTATCGGTCGCCTGGCGGAGTTAGCAATAGAAAAACAATTAAATACTAATAATGTAATCAAGTTAGTTGTCTATTCATTCAACGGGGCTCCACGAGTGGTTAACTGACTAACACTGAAGGCGCGGTTGGACACGAGTACACGGTTGGCCGCACACCGGGGGCCGCAGGCTCGCTGTCATGTTACTGGCATGTTTACCTTTGCATCCACATGTGCAACCCTCGCCTTGCAGGATTATTTTTAAGGGAGTTGTAGCTTGCAGCGCTACACTAAGTATGCTTTCCTTCCTTATTTACTTACTAAGAGAAATAAGGATTTAAGAGCAAGCAACGCGAACATTTTGCACCCCGTCTCAGGTAGGTTAAGTTTACTTTTGTCAATTCATAGAGAAATAGAATTAACTTTGTCGTCATAAATGCAGAAGGCCTAGACAAAGTAACATTCGATTAGCGATGACGCTAGTAGAAAAGCCAAAAAATGTATGGGGTTGACATAAGCTATCGAAATGTCACGTCATTGAATAGAAATTAGCTAGACAATGTTAACATCATTCAATTCTATGAAACGAATCGACAGCGTCAAACGGTTACTTCCATAGAGTTGTGTAGCCAACTGGGACTTTTTGACAAGCGTTATAGCTAGTTTTCGATTCGTATGATGGAAACATTAGCGAAAGCGATTGTAGAAATAGAATTGCTCTGTAGCGAATGCCATTTGTCTAGGATAGTATAAGTAAAGCGAACATTTTGCACCTCGTCTCAGTCAGGTTAAGTTTACTTGTGTTCATTCTAAAGATAGGACAGTATATTAGATAAGAATTAAAAGAGTGTAGGATGCAAGAACGAGCGAACCGAACTTGAAAATTTTGGCATCCTTTCTCGAACGATAGATTAGATTTTCTTTTGTTGCCTTGGACATCCAGTTTTGGTGGACCTGAGACCAGCCTTGGAAGGCATAAGTATGATCAGCCTATAAATTTTGTTCCCATAGCTGGAACACAGTGACACAGGTTTCCCATCTGTGAAGTGAGTTGTAATGCACCACGAAGGCCCAATGCGGTTTGATCAATGATGTCAATGTCTTCCAATTTTTTTTTTCTTTCTCCCGTTGTTTTCCTATTCCCAACTATTTTGGGGTCGGCTTCCAGTCTGACCGGATGCAGCTGAATGCCAGCACGGAGCGACTGTCTATCTGACCTCCACATCCCAGTAACTCGGTGATACTATAGCCCTTGGAAAGACAGATTGGCAGACTTTCAGGCATCTGACTATACGTGTAGGTGCAAACGAGGAAGCGCCGATCGCGAACGAACAAAAACCACTGCGGCAAAGCTCCTACGGCGCCCGTAGTCAGCTTGCGCGCCGCAAAGCCGAACACACCGGTTTACATCTTCCGCCAAAACTACACCACTAAGGCGGAAGACATCATGGAGTTCGTGCGCCAGAAGACGAGGTACACGCTGAGAGTTACTGGAGGTGCACCACAACGTCAACTTCAAGGCGGTCGTGATGCGTGTATCGAATTGTTATCTGCCTGTCATCATGGAACAATACTTTTGGCCGAAGGACGTGGTCTTCCGTCATTTCCACGTACACGCACCACAGGACAGCACAAGGACAAGCTCGTGAAGTCCTACTAACATAATTTTAAGCTATATTTATTAACAAAGGTTTTGATTTATACTTTATATATGTTAGATTGTAAGGTATATGTCTATGGCGCCGACTCAAAATTTGTAATTTACATTAATTTAAGAGCTTAGTTAGACTGAAAGATTTATTTTTTGCTTTTCAGTTTCTTTTTTCGTCGGTTTAATTTTTTGTAAAAAAGTTTTTTTATTTTTCGCTTTTCAGTTTCCGTTTCAAATAAACGAACTTATTTATTTATTTAGGACTACCAACAATGGCTTACACTACAGATATCTTTAAAAAAAACATGAAATTAAAACTTAGTATAGTGGATTAATTAGGTACTTTAAGGTAAACACCACATTACCCAAATTAAATTATGTTAATTAATTGACAACTTGGGTACATGACAACTTTTCAAGCAATCTTAATACCGGGGAAAAATTTGCTAGATTCAAAAGTCATCATAAAGGTTTCATAACAAATCAGACAAACAGGCACAGAATTTTAGATTTCAGCTTAGGGAATCAAAGTGTAAATCGATTAGATCGCTATTACATAGTAAAACCTTGCAAAACCTAGCATAAAGACAGTTATATGCTATACCTATTTTCTCTTTGGAGGACAAAGAGTAGTAACAGGTCTACGCGGAATTCATGACGAACGGAGCACGCAAGATATTGAGTGCGAGCAGTGGAGGCTACTCGATAATTCCTTTAACAAATTTACATACAAACATTGCGTCGTTTAAACATCTTCGTTCTTCTAAAGTGTTGAAGAAATTCAAGCTGTTTTTATAAGAAGATGTCTTTTTAGCTATACCAACAGAAACTTGCTGTTTCTAGCTGTTTTTTGATGCCAATCAAAGCGTTTTTGAACGTGTTCTAGACGCAAACTATTCGTAGCATAGTGCGGCCGCCACATCATATTACAGTATTCTGCTACATATCAACTACAAAGTGTAAAGTACACTGTCTTATAACAAAAACCCAGCATCTTGGACGCTTTTTTGGTTCTTGTATTTAAACGTCTACCAGAAAAGTGCCTATTTTACTACCAACAAATTCGAAATACCTGCCAGAATGGATAAATGCTCACCAAATTGTGTTTCATAAAGAATTGTAGAAATGAACCTATTTTCCTTTTTATTCTATGCCATAAAGATTTATAAACGTCTTTTAATTTCTTACTACCTGCCAAGATAGCTCGACGGGGCCCCGCTACGCGGGGCTCCTATTTCTGTCTAAAGGGTTTAAAGGAACCTAACCAACCGAACCTCGGGGTGCCCCTAATGTCGACCGTCTATGGTTAGATTTGGTGAGCATTTATCCATTTTGGTAGGCAATAAGAATATAAATACAACACGTACAATTATTCTGATGAGTGTATAATTATTTTGGAACTTAAAGCGTTGTTCTTTAGGCACCTCGGTATAGAGAGGGTTTATTTTATTTGAAGTTAACATACTTTACTTTGGTACTTAGTCTTAGAGTGATATTTTCTAGAACTGTTTGTGGTACGTACTTGTAATAAGAAGTGTTCATATCTTGTATGAGTTTATATTTGAGTGCTAGTTTTTGATGGATGACTTTTGCTACCTGATTGTAGCTTTGTGTATAGTCTGTTTTAATATTATTATTATTATTATTATTACTTTGCCTTTAATTATAAGATTATTTGTTCCTGTATATTTAACGTAGTAATACTTCATTGAGTTCAAATACATTTCTTTATTTTTGCACCATTCATCATCATCATCATCAGCCTATATTCGTCCACTGCTGGACGTAAGCCTCTCCTAGTGAACGCCATTGAGCTCGATCCTCGGCTCTCGTCATCCAGTCTCTGCCAGACGCATTTCGCAAGTCGTCAGTCCACCTGGCCGGCGGGCGCCCCACACTACGTTTGCCTAAACGCGTTCTCCACTCTTGAACTTCTACGAGAGATGTGACCAGCCCATTGCAGCTTCAGCTTGCTTAGTCTTTGGGCTATGTCGATTACCTTGGTTCTCTGGTGGATACCGTCGTTTTGGATTTTATCCTTCAGAGAGACTCCAAGCATAGCTCTCTCCATAGCTCGCTGAGTGACTTTAAACTTATACTTACTTACCAGTCACTCACCGTGAGCGTCGACGTTTCTACTCCGTAAGTCGTAACCAGTAGGACACACGCGTTGAAGACTGTCGTCTTTGGGCACTGCGGTATAGACGACGAGAAGACCTGATGAAGTTTACCAAATGCTGCCCATCCCAGCTGAATCCTACTATCGGCTTCCCTCTCAAAATTGAGTTGGGCCTATAGTTTTTATGTTGAAATTGTTATCCCATTTATGTATAGTCACCATCTTTGCCACTTTCCATTATAAAGGGAATATGCCAGAAGTTAAGGATTTGCTGTTTATAGCTGTAATAAATATTACCTTTATTAATTTCTAAGCTTTTGAATGTTTTGAGTATGCTGCTCTCACTGCTAATATTTAGAACAACAACAACATCACACCCTCTATGACAGTCATACTCCAGCTAGGCTTAAAGTTCTCATCAAGATGAATGAAATAAGCTCAAACACGATCTAACTGCTGTAAGCTGTCGAGGAGCCCTCTCGACTGTCTTCCGTCTCCATCATCAGATGATCTTCAGGTCTCTTTTTTGTTGAAGCATCATTAGAACTACGTATATGTGCCAAGTTTCAACAGAATCGGTTCACAAGGGAACATTCTGTAGGTGAAAAATCATTTAACCCCTATTTTTCTACCCTCAGGGGTGGATTTCGTTTTTCAATTTTAAATGGGACCAACTTTGGGGTATACTCTTTCCATTAAAAAAAGAATCATCAAAATCGGACTACTCTGTAAAAAGTTATGCGTGGTCATACATAAAAAAAAAAAAAATATATATATATATACGGGTCGACTTGAGAACCTCCTCCTTTTTTTTTCGTCGGTTAAAAAAAGAACCTCCCTTATGGGCATGAGTATGAGCACCCACGAGGTTTTCCAAAAGTCGGAGCCCCTGGATCTATGAAGGACAACCGGGGCCAATGGCAAGGCATATCTCCTCCGAACCTCGGAAAGCATCTTTGTATGAAATAGGAATCGGAGATCTAGACGCACTGCAAGTTACCATCCCTACCTAGTTGCTATTCCACTATCTTTTCGTTTCCAAATATCTTTTATAATGCGTACAGCCAAAAGAGTGGAACTCTCTACCTGCGTCTGTGTTTCAGAACGCATACAACCCAAATCTCTTCAAAGTGAGAGTGAACAGGCTTCTTCTGGGTAAACTCACTCCATCGTCGAGTTTGTATCTGTCATGTCTAATTTAGGCAAGATTCAAGAGCAAACCCATCTCAAATAATAATAAAAAATGGTTGCTTACATTGATCGGTCGATCTTTGCGGCTGAGCCACGAGCCCCTCTTGCCTGCTATTACAACATAACAGAAATGAAACAATGTGGGTGTACTATATATGGGTACACCTCTGCGTACTCTTTTAGGGAATGCAGGCGTGATGGTATATTATGTTATGTCACAGCCCGTTTGCTTCACTCTGATCTTGAGGCTATTCACGTTCCATTCATCCTTAACATGTCAGTGCGGCCGCGGTCGGTTTAGTCTCGGAGCGGTCGCTAGCTCTCGCTGGTTTGATTTCCGCTCTGATAAAAATATTGGTATGACTTGTAGATAGTTCAACCCCAAGCCCGCGGGCCACCGCGTAGCCCGCTAACGCTTTCCAATCGCCCCGCCAAAAGTTATCTGCTGGCCATAGTCTTTTGAGAACAGATTTCAGGACTTCTTATGAACCCATTCTCAATAAAACTTAAAGCCTAGATTTTATTATCGACCTCAGATTTCTCGCCAAATATTGATAAGTTGTTAACACACAAAACTCTTCAAAGGTATCAGTGATGTTTTTTAATCCCCAACGGAAATAGAACGGTGTTATAAGTTTAACGAATGTATGTATGATCTGTGTGTCTGTCTACGGCATCGTAGCTCCCAAACGAATGTATGTATGATCTGTGTGTCTGTCTACGGCATCGTAGCTCCCAAACGAATGTATTTATGATCTGTGTGTCTGTCTACGGCATCGTAGCTCCCAAACGAATGTATGTATGATCTGTGTGTCTGTCTACGGCATCGTAGCTCCCAAACGAATGTATGTATGATCTGTGTGTCTGTTTACGGCATCGTAGCTCCCAAACGAATGTATTTATGATCTGTGTGTCTGTCTACGGCATCGTAGCTCCCAAACGAATGTATGTATGATCTGTGTGTCTGTCTACGGCATCGTAGCTCCCAAACGAATGTATGTATGATCTGTGTGTCTGTTTACGGCATCGTAGCTCCCAAACGAATGTATGTATGATCTGTGTGTCTGTCTACGGCATCGTAGCTCCCAAACGAATGTATGTATGATCTGTGTGTCTGTCTACGGCATCGTAGCTCCCAAACGAATGTATGTATGACCTGTGTGTCTGTTTACGGCATCGTAGCTCCCAAACGGCTGAAGTGACTTTGATTTATTATATTTTGTTTGAAAGGTGACTTGATCGAGAGTGTTCTTAGCTATGATTCGGTAAAACCTATTCAGCCGTTTGAAGATTCAATGATATTAAAAGAACATTGTAATATTGAACTGATGCTGCAGCATCATCTGGAATCATCAAGATTCCCAACTCCGTCACCAACTAACAGCACAGGTATCGTGCGAAGGCTCATTGAATGGTCTCAATGAATAGGTTATAGATAGATGATGATCTGGGTCTGACGATGGAGTAGCAAAGAGAAATGAGGATAAATTTGTAACTTTACTGTGAGAAAAAAACGTACCTACACTCGACTTTAGCGTGTCTATTAGGAATAAAAAAAACAATTAATTAAAAAAAAAAACCCCTTACACAAACAAAACATATAAAAACTAAAAAAAAAAATGTATTGGCCCTTTTTGTTTATTATAAGTTGTAGGTAATATTTTGATCCAAACGTCGTCGAGTCGAGAGACGGCTAATGAAAACGCCAAACAGAGGAGGCTTATAAAATACCCAGTAATCATGAATCTAAGCTATTGTGGAAAGGATAGCTGCTGTTAACTTTCTATTTGCAGCGCGTCCCGCGACGCGACGACGCTTACACCAAAATATTGCCTACAACTTATATTAAAAAAAACGGGCAAAAAAATTTTTTTTCTTACTTTCTAGAAGTTTTTGTTTGTGTCTAGAGTTTTTTTTAATTTTTTTATTTAACTTTTATTAGTAGTCCCTATTCATTATAAGGTAATTTAGGTAGGTTCCTACATACCTAACACACAACACTTTACACCGAAGAATACATAAAGATAGAAGAGAACAAAAGTACCCCAGGTACTGCTTATTGCAACAGTTTTTTTTCCTGCAGACATACCTACAACAGGAGCGATGGATGGGGCATGTAGACACAGTGTGTAAAAACACAATAAAGTAAAACTTCAAATGATTTGTAACGTCCTGAATGGGGGGTTGAAATAAAGTGGGGTAACTAGGTCAAGTGGGGCATGAAAGGGCTTTGTTTGCACAGTACAAATAACAAAAACAATGCGGCATAAACCAAGTTCATTTATATGCCGCATTGTTTTTGACTTATGATGATAAAATACCATAAAAAAATATTCCCCCTTATCTCCGAAGTTTGCTAAGAGAAAAATATGAAATAAATCAACTTGATGGAAGTATATGTTAATATTACAGGAAAATTAAACGATTTCTCTAACCAGCACAGATTATTACGTAATCAACAAAAACTCTTGAAAATAAACTTAAGTTTTCCTATCGCAAAATTAAAAAGGTTTCCGACTCGCTCTTTGCTGTATTTTTTAAAGTTGGTCCCAGGAACAGAGCTAGTGCACCCCGACTGAACGGGTTATGTTAGGTGGAACTGGGACAAACACGTGCGAGCCAAGCGAGCGGAGCCGCGTGAGCGGCCGGCGAGCGCTACGTCCAAGTTGGTCGCTGTTACTAGGCTAGGGCACACAAAAACACGATCAGTGAGTAAGCCTATATTAGAGTATCGATTTGTGGTTCATTTGGATCGAAATGGGATTGGGGATCGATTGATTGGTACCTGTTTAAATTAAGTCTTATTGTTTATGTCAACTTTACAAAACTCTTTTTGATTACAGGATATATTTATTGCACTGTATACTTCATCGTATCAGTAGGTGTACATTGTAGGTTAGTAATGATAAATGATAAATAATTTTATTTCTTTATGTAGGTTTAAAACACTTTTACACGTCAATCATATTTTAAAAACTAGATGAGGTCGGCGTTTCATATCTGACTACTCTGGGAAGAAAGGCCGAAACAAACTCAGAGGTTACAGTCTCAAAAGTAAGTAGATTGAAGATGGTCGAATGAAATTGGAAAGTGTAAAAAATTGAGGTCTTACTTATGTAGTTCGTCACTTCCTTGTGGAATTCAGTAAATATCTTGATTATCATATCAGGTAGGTCGGTACCTACCAGAGAAATGTAAGTAGGTATAGTCTGTTCCAAAAGTATCTGATGAAAATGTAAGCTAACCCTGTTCAGGTGAAATTCTTACTCTCTAAAGGGAATTAGTTACACATTCATCTGTATTTAGAAGGTTTCAACTAGTTATATCTCACCGCTCATGTCACCATATCTCATGTCTTTTATATCTCACCACTTTTTTTTACAATTATTGTTAGGAATTATAAAATTATCATATTCATAGATTACATTACACAAGCTGAAACTAATATATATATATATACCTACTATTTACAAGTGTATAATATAAGGCAAGAGCTCATAGGGCATCAAAAAATTCGTCCGCATCGCTGTCAATGGGACAAGTGCCCAAAAGGCTGGCGGCATTGCCACGTTGGATGGCAATGCTGATTCTTTGGGCTAAAAATAGGCCAGCCCTCTGGCTGAGTGAGGAGTCGACCAACCGCTTGGCGATGTCCCGAAATATTTGATGAGCACTTTGACCCCAAGGCCCTAGTGTTTCAACCCCAAACGGCTCAAACATATAGCTCCCAATAAGGTTGTTATACTTGCGCTGTTTGAGGTTTTCTGCTCCTGCAGCAGCCGCCCCAGCACAGCCCGCTGTGCTAGGAAGATGGGATGGCGCGAGGGTGTCGACACATGTTGTATCCCACACCAAAGGCCTACCTAAATTCCAAGGCATTATGGTCATTCCATCTGGCCTCTTCCCATCGTCACGTGCCAAGCCATTGGGTTCTGAACCAGCTGGCACCCCGGCGGCGGCGGTGACAAGCCATTGGGTTCTGAACCAGCTGGCACCCCGGCGGCGGCGGTGACAAGCCATTGGGTTCTGAACCAGCTGGCACCGCGGCGGCGGCGGTGACAAGCCATTGGGTTCTGAACCAGCTGGCACCCCGGCGGCGGCGGTGCCAAGCCATTGGGTTCTGAACCAGCTGGCACCCGGCGGCGGCGGTGACAAGCCATTGGGTTCTGAACCAGCTGGCACCCCGGCGGCGGCGGTGACAAGCCATTGGGTTCTGAACCAGCTGGCACCCCGGCGGCGGCGGTGACAAGCCATTGGGTTCTGAACCAGCTGGCACCGCGGCGGCGGCGGTGACAAGCCATTGGGTTCTGAACCAGCTGGCACCCCGGCGGCGGCGGTGCCAAGCCATTGGGTTCTGAACCAGCTGGCACCCGGCGGCGGCGGTGACAAGCCATTGGGTTCTGAACCAGCTGGCACCCCGGCGGCGGCGGTGACAAGCCATTGGGTTCTGAACCAGCTGGCACCCCGGCGGCGGCGGTGCCAAGCCATTGGGTTCTGAACCAGCTGGCACCCGGCGGCGGCGGTGACAAGCCATTGGGTTCTGAACCAGCTGGCACCCGGCGGCGGCGGTGACAAGCCATTGGGTTCTGAACCAGCTGGCACCCGGCGGCGGCGGTGACAAGCCATTGGGTTCTGAACCAGCTGGCACCCGGCGGCGGCGGTGACAAGCCATTGGGTTCTGAACCAGCTGGCACCCGGCGGCGGCGGTGACAAGCCATTGGGTTCTGAACCAGCTGGCACCCGGCGGCGGCGGTGACAAGCCATTGGGTTCTGAACCAGCTGGCACCCGGCGGCGGCGGTGACAAGCCATTGGGTTCTGAACCAGCTGGCACCCGGCGGCGGCGGTGACAAGCCATTGGGTTCTGAACCAGCTGGCACCCGGCGGCGGCGGTGACAAGCCATTGGGTTCTGAACCAGCTGGCACCCGGCGGCGGCGGTGACAAGCCATTGGGTTCTGAACCAGCTGGCACCCCGGCGGCGGCGGTGACAAGCCATTGGGTTCTGAACCAGCTGGCACCCCGGCGGCGGCGGTGACAAGCCATTGGGTTCTGAACCAGCTGGCACCCCGGCGGCGGCGGTGACAAGCCATTGGGTTCTGAACCAGCTGGCACCCCGGCGGCGGCGGTGACAAGCCATTGGGTTCTGAACCAGCTGGCACCCGGCGGCGGCGGTGACAAGCCATTGGGTTCTGAACCAGCTGGCACCCCGGCGGCGGCGGTGACAAGCCATTGGGTTCTGAACCAGCTGGCACCCCGGCGGCGGCGGTGACAAGCCATTGGGTTCTGAACCAGCTGGCACCCCGGCGGCGGCGGTGACAAGCCATTGGGTTCTGAACCAGCTGGCACCCCGGCGGCGGCGGTGACAAGCCATTGGGTTCTGAACCAGCTGGCACCCCGGCGGCGGCGGTGACAAGCCATTGGGTTCTGAACCAGCTGGCACCCCGGCGGCGGCGGTGACAAGCCATTGGGTTCTGAACCAGCTGGCACCCCGGCGGCGGCGGTGACAAGCCATTGGGTTCTGAACCAGCTGGCACCCCGGCGGCGGCGGTGACAAGCCATTGGGTTCTGAACCAGCTGGCACCCGGCGGCGGCGGTGACAAGCCATTGGGTTCTGAACCAGCTGGCACCCGGCGGCGGCGGTGACAAGCCATTGGGTTCTGAACCAGCTGGCACCCGGCGGCGGCGGTGACAAGCCATTGGGTTCTGAACCAGCTGGCACCCCGGCGGCGGCGGTGAAAAGCCATTGGGTTCTGAACCAGCTGGCACCCCGGCGGCGGCGGTGACAAGCCATTGGGTTCTGAACCAGCTGGCACCCCGGCGGCGGCGGTGACAAGCCATTGGGTTCTGAACCAGCTGGCACCCGGCGGCGGCGGTGACAAGCCATTGGGTTCTGAACCAGCTGGCACCCCGGCGGCGGCGGTGACAAGCCATTGGGTTCTGAACCAGCTGGCACCCCGGCGGCGGCGGTGACAAGCCATTGGGTTCTGAACCAGCTGGCACCCCGGCGGCGGCGGTGACAAGCCATTGGGTTCTGAACCAGCTGGCACCCCGGCGGCGGCGGTGACAAGCCATTGGGTTCTGAACCAGCTGGCACCGCGGCGGCGGCGGTGACAAGCCATTGGGTTCTGAACCAGCTGGCACCCGGCGGCGGCGGTGACAAGCCATTGGGTTCTGAACCAGCTGGCACCGCGGCGGCGGCGGTGACAAGCCATTGGGTTCTGAACCAGCTGGCACCGCGGCGGCGGCGGTGACAAGCCATTGGGTTCTGAACCAGCTGGCACCCGGCGGCGGCGGTGACAAGCCATTGGGTTCTGAACCAGCTGGCACCCGGCGGCGGCGGTGACAAGCCATTGGGTTCTGAACCAGCTGGCACCCGGCGGCGGCGGTGACAAGCCATTGGGTTCTGAACCAGCTGGCACCCGGCGGCGGCGGTGACAAGCCATTGGGTTCTGAACCAGCTGGCACCCGGCGGCGGCGGTGACAAGCCATTGGGTTCTGAACCAGCTGGCACCCGGCGGCGGCGGTGACAAGCCATTGGGTTCTGAACCAGCTGGCACCCGGCGGCGGCGGTGACAAGCCATTGGGTTCTGAACCAGCTGGCACCCGGCGGCGGCGGTGACAAGCCATTGGGTTCTGAACCAGCTGGCACCCGGCGGCGGCGGTGACAAGCCATTGGGTTCTGAACCAGCTGGCACCCGGCGGCGGCGGTGACAAGCCATTGGGTTCTGAACCAGCTGGCACCCGGCGGCGGCGGTGACAAGCCATTGGGTTCTGAACCAGCTGGCACCCGGCGGCGGCGGTGACAAGCCATTGGGTTCTGAACCAGCTGGCACCCGGCGGCGGCGGTGACAAGCCATTGGGTTCTGAACCAGCTGGCACCCGGCGGCGGCGGTGACAAGCCATTGGGTTCTGAACCAGCTGGCACCCGGCGGCGGCGGTGACAAGCCATTGGGTTCTGAACCAGCTGGCACCCGGCGGCGGCGGTGACAAGCCATTGGGTTCTGAACCAGCTGGCACCCGGCGGCGGCGGTGACAAGCCATTGGGTTCTGAACCAGCTGGCACCCGGCGGCGGCGGTGACAAGCCATTGGGTTCTGAACCAGCTGGCACCCGGCGGCGGCGGTGACAAGCCATTGGGTTCTGAACCAGCTGGCACCCGGCGGCGGCGGTGACAAGCCATTGGGTTCTGAACCAGCTGGCACCCGGCGGCGGCGGTGACAAGCCATTGGGTTCTGAACCAGCTGGCACCCGGCGGCGGCGGTGACAAGCCATTGGGTTCTGAACCAGCTGGCACCCGGCGGCGGCGGTGACAAGCCATTGGGTTCTGAACCAGCTGGCACCCGGCGGCGGCGGTGACAAGCCATTGGGTTCTGAACCAGCTGGCACCCGGCGGCGGCGGTGACAAGCCATTGGGTTCTGAACCAGCTGGCACCCGGCGGCGGCGGTGACAAGAGCTCGACGGATGATGTCATTAATTATTGTTGTTTGAATAACATTATTAAGTTGTTTAAAATTGAGGTTATAAAATGGCCCGTTGACTGATACTGAATCAAAATGATAGCCTACCTTCAAAATTGATATTTTTTTATTTTTTATTTTAGATGGGTTTGCTCTTGACTCTAGTCTAGGTCAGAGATGACAGAGACAAAGTCGACGATGGAGTGAGCTTACCCAGAAGAAGCCTGTTCACTCTCACTTTGAAGAGATTTGGGTTGTATGCGTTCTGAATGGGTAATATTAATTTATTTAAACACATTTTCTTTTTTCTTTTTACAAGTTTTTTATAAGCTTGCTTCGTTCATATGTGTCTTCGGTCACTCCGCTTGTAAGAATCATTGTTCAGTAAGCAGGCTGATCAAAACAAACAGAACCTAATATACATAATGTTTTAATGTGTTGACAGGCAATTTTCCGCATCGTACGCTCTTAACAGAATGGTGAGTCATATCATAGAGCGTAAATATTCACGAAGTAAATAAGCCATTACCTCTATATAAAGGACATCTTGCAGGCATCTGATGATCACAAACATAATGCATAATCTCAAACAAACTCACGCCTTTATGATGTGGGGGTAGGCAGAACCTACAGAACGCCACATACTACGACCCTTACTTTTTTTCTTTTTCCTTTGTTAGTAAGAACTAAAGTTCTTAATAATTTATTACAATCTAGCCTAATAGACTAATAAGCAACTTATCTTTAACTTATTGTTATTATACGTTTACGTTATAACTAAGAATAGTGTCAATTTGCACTTTCACACAATTCCGTAGCACTTTCTTAGTCTGATAAATAAATTAATAAAAACACTTTATTTATATATTATTCATTTACTATTTATACAGTACACTAACTCAAATGGTTTATTTCTCTTTAGCCTACGCACTATGTCCGTGTTGTCTAGCAGCTGAATTGCCTCGACGTTCACATGTTGATGAAGTCTGTGTTCGTGGGCTTCAGCAAATTTTTGGATGACGGTGGTGACGAGATCCACTTTAAGGTCGCGGTAGAGGTCGTCATTTCTAATGTACCATGGTGCATTTACAGCATCCCTGAGTACTTTATTTTGGAATTGTTGGATTATTTTAACGTTACTTCGTTTAGTACAGCCGCAAAGTTGAATGCCATACGTCCAAATTGGCATAAGAATATGCTTGTATAGTATAAATTTATTACGTATTGATAGGCAGGATTTCCTTCTGAGTAACCAATACATACTTTTATAACATATGTCGAGTTCTTCCCTTACATGTTCGATCCTTACATGTACTTAATCCTTTTGCTTCGTTTACGTTCATACATCTGGTCATGAACTGAATTAATGACCTTTCAGAATTACATTACTTATTGGCGTCATACAGAATCGTTACAGAATAGGATAGGATACATAAGGAAGTTTGTAAAATAAAAGGTAGTGTATAGTCCTACTGTTAGTGTGTCACGCCATTACCGCGCAGATCTAAGTACAATCTCAGTTTATTCAATTCGCCAGTAAAAGTACAGTCGGTAGAAATCTGCACATAAGGCTGCTAATTTCAATTACGTAACATAAAATCACGCCTGTGTCTTCAAAGGGTTCGGCAGAGGTGTACTTACAGTACACCCATATTTCACCAGTTGTGTTTAAGTACCATGTAATAGGAGGCAAGCCTATTGTCATTAACTGGGCCCAAATCCAGACTACAAGCTGCTACTGAAAAATGTTTACTGGAAAAACCCAAGCCCAGTTTTTTCGACTTGAGTATGGAACCCAGGACCTCATGCTCAGCAGGAGCGCTTGCACCCACCAGACCAACGAAGCCAAATAAAATAAAAATAAATGTGTAGGTGTTGAGGTGTACCTATTAGACTTCAGTTATATGGTGGTACCCGCGGTGTGGTGGCACAGAAGAATATGTTATTAATTTTGTGGTTTTATAATTACAACTTTAAGCTTGATTTATATTGCGTTAGGTATTCCTTACATTAGTAGATTGGGTTAGGTATTCCTTACATTATTAGATTGCGTTAGGTATTCCTTACATTATTACATTGCGTTAGGTATTCCTTACATTATTAGATTGCGTTAGGTATTCCTTACATTATTAGATTGCGTTAGGTATTCCTTACATTATTAGATTGCGTTAGGTATTCCTTACATTATTAGATTCGGTTAGGTATTCCTTACATTATTAGATTGCGTTAGGTATTCCTTACATTATACTCTTTTGTTTATATTAAAAAAAACAGCCTATTACCGTCCCACTGCAGGGCAAACGCCTCTTCTCATACAGAGAAGGCACGAGCATTGATCACCACGCTTGATCAAGACGGGTTGGCGTTTTCAGACTTATATTAACAATAAGCCCAGGTTTCCTCACGATGCTTTCATTCGCCGATGTCAGTAATGTCCAACATAAACTTAAAAACTACGTACATAGGAATTGAAAAAGTCACATTGATATTTGCCCGGATTTGAATCCACAACCTCGTGCATGAGAGACGAGGGCTGAACAACTGGGCTATTTTCGCTTTTGTTTGTATTTTTCTGTGAGTTAACCAAACTGACTAATCAACGAAACTCGCGAATTAAATAAACTGAAAAGTGAGGGAAACTGACCAGTGATACTTACGCGGATTCAAAATTTTTACCCGATCCAGAGATACTTTTAGTTGTATATGTATAACTATGAGGTCCAAATATCAACATTTATTATATACCGTTGCTTATAAAGCAGCATTATTAATAAAAAAGCTTAGCTGCATGGCACCTGTAGTACAGCTGGCTGCCAGGGACATCGACACGCAAACTGAAACTGTGAGTTCAGCTCATGATTCTGGACTGACATAGAAATGCATCGTCGGTTAATTTAAAAAAAATCTGCTGTTTGATAGAAAAGTGCAATACCTACGCGATCAAAATGAATGGAACTACATTTTTTTATAACCTACTAAAAATATCAGCGCAGGGGCGTTCAAAATCATGTACTGAATCCATAGCACCAAGCTGCACGTTGATGGCCGCCACCTGTTTAAAGAGATACCCACCCGACAGTAATAAGAGCACCCTTTAAGACTTTTTAAGAAATACCTTAGGTACGTCCTGTCTAATAAATAAGTGCTATTATTCTGTATCACTTTTTTTTGCACATAAACTATAGTCTCTTTATTGTAAATTAATATTTTAGAGATGTTCTTTTATTTTTAATTATAAATAGGAACCTTTAGAATGTTGGTAGAATTTAAATTTTATATCCAAACTTGTAAAAATTGATATTGTAGTTAGTTATATATGTCGGAGAAACAGCATTATCCTTGACATCGTTATTAGTGGTCACGAGTTTAGTGGGCGTCATAAGGGTAAAATGAGAGCACAAAACAAAGTATTCACTGTTTCATACCATTTAATGGCAGTTGTTTACAACGTTGATAATCACTGAAGGAATCAATATCTCACAATAACTAACTTGCTTAAATAAATTATATTCGAGCAGCAGGTTCGCGACACCAATCTAACTTTATCACTAGCGATCCACCTCGATCGACCACCGTTACTCTAATGAATCCTCACTCCAACCCACCAAAGTTAAGATGGCGCCTCGACCCCACTCTAGATTTATCCTCTGCTCTGATTGGACGTTATACAATGCAGTGACTTTTAATTAAATTAGTTAGATTTACACAATATTAAAATGTAATAAATCGAATCAAATTAAATTAGGATTTAACAAGTTATTTTTAATTAATAATCAACCTTATCAATTAATCGTATGCAACCAACAATCAACTCTCAGTTTACTTCCTCCGACACGGCCATCCTGACATTACACACGTCCTCGTGTGATAACCTGCAACCAAAAACTCAACCACAGTGCATGTTCGGCTCGGCCAATTCTGACCATTTACGGCTTTCTATTTTTTTATCACAAAACTTTATTCTCAATCAGCAACTCAACTCACCAACAACTCAACTATATTCTTTATTCTTTCTTTATTCAGTTTTAATGAAACAATTTCTCTAAATTAAATAAACAAACTTTGATTAATCATAGCAAACATCATCAACCAGAGCCATGTACCACCGTTATCCACATTAACAATCGCCTTTTTCACTAAGAGCCTTTAACACCTGGAAACCCACACACGAGTAGCCACTCTAACGCCACGGCTCTCCAGCCGACCAGCAATCGCATTGCTCTCACACATCCAGCACATGGATCAAAACACTTCGCTACGGCCGATAGAGAGCCCCTACTCGCATGCTTTCCATAACTTAGGCTGGCTGAGCACCACTGTGATCACTATCTACTTCGACTGGTACATGACCTACTGGCATCTTTCTGAACCTATCGTGAGTACGGTTAGAATTTAAAGCCTTTTATCGTATAGCGATCACCATCCAAAACTTCCGCTATCTTAAACGGACCTCTAAACTTCCGATCTAACTTAGTTTGATTTCGCTAATCGTTAGGCTACATAAAACTTATTCCGTGCTCGTGTTTAACCAATACTAGTCAACGTAGTAACGTTTTTAACTCGTTTTCCACCACTCAATTTAGCTTCATAACTCTCCTTTACTAACGAGAATTCAGCACCAGAATAGTAAACAAAACAATGCAGATCACCTTTATGTCCTAACGTGCCTGAGGATTCGACGCAAACATCCACTCGCCGTTCGCTGCTTGCAGCATTCCACAATCCACTTGGCTGCACTGTTCGTGCACCGGACCGCGATATGTCCTGGTGTCCCACACTTGAAGCACACGAAGGGCTTTGCTGATGGCTACGGGGCTACGGGGCTGCTTGGCTCGATTCATAAAGTTGCTCCACCTCGGTCCTTGGTATGCATGATCGCGCATCCGTACTTTTCAAACATGGCACGCCAACGGTCACTTGCAGCGTTTTTATTTTGCGCCTGAACCAACAAGTATCACATTTCTGATAACGTAGAAGGTGCGTCATCATGCGAGCATCATTATGGTCTGTAACAAATAGAATAAGAACAAAATTTCTGTAATATCGTTCGGCCACTCCTGACAAAGTGAAACAAAAACAAACGTGTTTGTTGCATCTTTTGCACAATGACTTCATCTTAAATAGATTCTACACTTCATAATAGGATAGGCACACAGCATAGGCTATGAATTCTCTATAAATTGAATGCTTTCGCGGACAGTCACAGTATCAAAACAACCACCTCGCCATTCAAACCACACCACCACCATACCACCGTCTAAATGGCCTTCTCGCCTTTTTGGGCAATTTGTATCTACACAGTCTAATTGGCCACCTCGCCATTTTAGACAATTCCTATCTACACAGTCTAATTGGCCACCTCGCCATTTTAGACAATGCGTATCTACACTGTCTAATTGGCCACCTCGCCATTTTAGACAATTCCTATCTACACAGTCTAATTGGCCACCTCGCCATTTTAGACAATTCCTATCTACACAGTCTAGTTGGCCACCTCGCCATTTTAGACAATTCTTATCTACACAAAAATCTACGGAAAAAGTATTATAAAACTCAAATGGGCAGGAGACCTGGCAAGGTGCAGTGAGGACAGGTGGAGCAAGACAATGACCAAATGGCGTCCAATGACTGGAATACGAGGTGTCAAGTGGCTGCAAGATGGGCAGATGACATTGTTGCCATCGCGGGCAAAACCTGGATGAGGCTGGCACAAGAACGTGGCGATTGTCACAAGAAAAGAGAGGCCTATGCCCAGCAGTGGGCAAAGTCGGGATGATGATGAAATAATGATTAATCCTGTAGCGAGGCTTTTAGGCTGCATTTATACCAAACTTATAGTCGGCCACCGACTCTGTGAATGTATGAAAAACAACGGACAGTCCAAGACAGGCGCGACTCGATTCTGGTAGAAACATTTCCATGAAGTTTTCATAGAAACAAGTCGGCCGCTAACTTTGTTTTTCATACATTTTGAACTTAACACCGTGGTCTAACCGAAGTGATTGGTCGCACGAAATTGGGCACTTCGTCGATCAGACAACTTAAGAACTTAACAGCCACCACGCTGATTGGCCACCTCACCCATCAAACAGCTTAAGAACTTAATAGCCACCACGCCGATTGGCCACCTCGCCGATCAGACAGCTTAAGAACTTAACAGCCACCACGCCGTTAAGACACCATACACAGAGCTTATTTAGCCACCACGCTTACATAAAACTGTAATCATCACATACTTCACGCACACGCTCAGACATTTCATATACACACACAGCTGAGCTTTCTAATTAGTTTAGAAACAAGTAGACTTCTTTGTTTAAACTGCCTCTTCGTGACATGAGTGAAGTGAATAAACGGCTTGCATATGCCGCGAGGCATTCGCCGTCCTGTGGTTTACCAGAAAACATTTTTAACACAGGCGCTGCACACGTGTCCAATGAATCAAAGCGAGAAAGGAAAATATCTTTTCACCCAGCGCACCACAGAACGCATCAAGGGATGAGTCAATTCAGCTGATTCTCTATTCAGAACACTCGAACGAGGGACTCTCAAACCCGGAACCACGCGCATCTCTCACGCCCACCCCACAAACAATTGCCGGTAAAAAAAACATTTCGCTAAATATCCAGAATTGCACAAATTGTGCATTTAACCCATAATAACTATTAAAACTATTTAATATTGTATTGGATTATTTTATTTGTGAAAAGTGGAGTGCAACACACGGCGCCAAAAACCCACTGCAACTCGGTTTCCATTTACCCCGTCCCTAGAGCTCGGGAGTAATTAAAATAATTGGGTAATTTTAGCCCCTTGATCTACTTTTAAGTTCTACCCACTTCATGCTAGGAAAAGCCACATGGGAAAGCCACGTGGCGGCCGAACCTTTCATAGCGTTACTAAGTAAAATCAGTTTACTTCCCTGTATATCAAAGTCCGACAAGCAGATACCCGTTGTTGATAGCCAGGCTCAGGCGTCGGTGTCTGCATTTTCAGGTTCGAAATTGGTTGTCTTCAGTAGCCAGCGGGTTGCGTAGTCTCCACCAGTAGTCGCAAGCTGTTTTGTTGCGCTTCAAATAAAGCACGCCACCCATCATTTCAATCACTTGATTTGTCCGTTTTGTGCCTGCATCGATCCCACTTCTGATGTCGGAGAAACAGCATTATCCTTGACATCGTTATTAGTGGTCACGAGTTTAGTGGGCGTCATAAGGGTAAAATGAGAGCACAAAACAAAGTATTCACTGTTTCATACCATTTAATGGCAGTTGTTTACAACGTTGATAATCACTGAAGGAATCAATATCTCACAATAACTAACTTGCTTAAATAAATTATATTCGAGCAGCAGGTTCGCGACACCAATCTAACTTTATCACTAGCGATCCACCTCGATCGACCACCGTTACTCTAATGAATCCTCACTCCAACCCACCAAAGTTAAGATGGCGCCTCGACCCCACTCTAGATTTATCCTCTGCTCTGATTGGACGTTATACAATGCAGTGACTTTTAATTAAATTAGTTAGATTTACACAATATTAAAATGTAATAAATCGAATCAAATTAAATTAGGATTTAACAAGTTATTTTTAATTAATAATCAACCTTATCAATTAATCGTATGCAACCAACAATCAACTCTCAGTTTACTTCCTCCGACATATATAAGTACACACATCAAAAGTGTCTACGGATCAAGGTATTTAAAAAATAATATTTTATTGCCTTATTGAAATTAAATAAAAACCTCTATTTAGATTAGTTAAAATGCTTTTGTATGTATAGATCGACGAAATATTCTCTGCTTTTGCATTAATAAAAACATTTTCCGATTTTTGCTTATGCTTGATTTTTCACTTTTTAGTAATCCTGACATTAAAATGCGATAAAAAGATAATATATTAAAGTTTTTAAAGGTTTTTATTGCATAACATTATCAATTAGTAGTCTGTATTTCCGCCGTTAATGCGTAAGTATAACACAATCGCAGCGGTTCCGGCATACTCAATATGAGTTCATCCAAATCACGTTGCAGAATGGCCGCCCACGTCCGTTGTAACAGGCGAAAAAGATTTTCTTTTTTGTTTACGGCATTCGTATTTGGCAGAGCTCTTCTTTGAAGCATATCCCATGCGTAGGTACTCAATGGGATTCAAGATTGGCGATTGATATTAGCTGCGGCAAGTGTTTGCAACGACTCTGCCAGTGTATGGACGTGCATTATTATGCATAAGCAGAAATGAAGCACCTAATTGGGTCCGCAAAGGAATGAAAACATCTGATACAATAGTTTCAGCGTAAATCTGTGCTTTGAGATTGCCTCTGATTCTAATCAGTTCAGTTTTTCCGCCGATCCATATGCCCATATCATGATTGTTCCTCCACTGTATGCGTGGACTTCCAGGCATAATTTTAAACGTTCTTGGTGCCCATGGGTCCTACAGGACCGTGTACGTCTAGTATCGGGCCTCATAACCAAGCGTGATTCGTCAGAAAAATACACAAAACGCCACTCTGCTTCTGCCCAATTTCTGTGTTCACGAGTCCATTGTAAACGGGCTCTGTGATTCCGGGGCTCAATAGGTGGTACACGTAGCAGCCTTCGGGGACGGAGATTGACTTCATGCAAGCGATTTCTTATGGTTTGATCGCTTCTTAACCATAAAGAGCTATGAAGACTCGTAACCAACATCATCGCGGTCATTGTACGATTTCGTCGAGCAGTAATTTGTATGTCTGATCTTTTCTGCGTGTGGTGATGCGAGCTCATCCTCCATGTCGTTCTGCTACGCTGCCAGTGATGCGGTAACGTGTCCAAAGTCGATTTATAACACTCTGCGTAGTACCCAGAGCGATTGCCACAGCACGTTGCCAAGAATCAGCTTCCAATATTCCCACGGCTCTGATAAATTCTTCTCGACTCAAATGACGTCTACTCTCCATAATAACGTAATTTTGTATTGATTCCACTCAGAAGTATGGCAGAAATTTTACTGGTTTGGCTTCAAACCCGTTGCAGGATTATATGAATAAGGGTTGAAACAAGATTTTCATCTTTTGACTGAAATTCAAAAATGATTACCTTTACACATGACGAAATTTACTAAAAAAGTATCCGCAGGAGTTACAAAAATTATAGTTAAAAACCAGATTTTTTATAAATAGCAAAAGCGTGCTTGATCCCCAGAAACTTTTGATGTGTGTTCTGGCATGCCAAATGGTAGAATGTACCTGGAACGAAACCTTATTTAATAATAACTCACCTGTAACAACTCAACTGTATACGTAAATTCTATGCAAATAAACATGTTCTATTCTATTAACAATTTGGCACTAATTTAAAAAAAAAACCGGCCAAGTGCGTGTCGGACCAGGCATAATGAAGGGTTCCGTAGTTGGGATGAATTTACCCCAAGAACAAACTTTGTAATTGAAAATATATTCTCTCATAATAAATACATCGATATACGTTATGGTGACGGACAGCGGGTGACTATCACAATGACGACTAATAGAAGTATGGAAGACAAAACATGTTGCGATGACCCCCAGTATATTGGGACAACGGTAAGAGAATAATCCTAACATCGATACACGTCACGGGCCCAACTGCAAATGTAAGTTTCTAATCGAAATAAAAAAACGATTAATTGAGCTACAAATTTACTATTTTTAGACCTTTTCCTTTCCTTTGTATTTTTTATTGCGTTGACCTAAGTCGAGCTTCTAAAAGCTCGATTTTAGAGCTCCGTGGAACCGCAGAGCTATGATGATATTAATTTCAACTTGATACCTCCACGCGTTCCTGAGAAAAAGGTTCTTGACAGATAGATGGACGGATAGCGAAGTGATCCTTTATGGGTTCCGCTTTTAGGGTTCTAGCGGTATCAACATCGTCACATGCAAGCTACACGTCTTACTGACGTCACGCAAATCCTGCATCGCGCAAGCAGAGTTTACCGCGCGAGTAGCATATATACAACGTCCCGACATCAACCGTCGGGCAGTTGCCCACCAGACATAACACCCGTCTGGTCGGAGGATCCTCCCTTTTCCATAGAGTATGAGTGAGCTTTACACCCTGTTTCTCATACCTCAATAGGGTCACTTTTGGGGGGCGAACTAGAAAATTAAAAACAAAAGTTTTGCAGTTGTACCGTGTGACATGACAATTTTTTTTTTTGTTGATCAGTAGTTTCGGAGATAAGGGGGCGTGGTCAATTTTCATATATTTTCTTAAATAACTTCAAAATTAACAAAAATATAATTTGAGACCCTCACAGCAAGCCCTTTCATATATGACATATCACACGGTACAATTGCAAAACATTTGTTCTTAATTTGTTAGTTCGCCCATCAGGTTTTTAAATCAATTTTTTATTGCTGAACACAGTGCATATAAGTACGAGTACATTGCATGATGTTGACTAATCACCAATCAAGGCATGCACAATATTATAAAGATCTTATTACAATTATTATAAATAAAATAAATCCAACGCAGAAAGCATTCGCCTCAATGTGAAACAGCAAGTAATAATAGAAGAACACCAAAAAAAGCTAGTAAAATAAAAAAATCATATTATATTTCTGTCTGACAGGTACTCGTTTATTGATGTCTTATTTATTACGAGATTCATCAATTGTTTTTTAAATATAATTACTTATACTGTTACTGTCTACTCGTAATAAAGATTTAGAATCTCAATTATCAAGAGAAATACTTTATAAAATCGGAACTTACTTACGTAAAATTATAAGAATATTACTCCTAGCTATTAGGTACATGAAATGCTGAAAACCGGTTTATCGTATCATTTTCTGACAATTTTGCTATTAAGTATTCAATAGTTTTAAAGGTTTTTTAAATATTGACTAATATTGTCGGCTGTTAGGTAATCACTAGTTGTTACAGTTCGACAAGATTTTTTTGTTTTGCATTGTTTTAATTTTTTTATGGAATTGAGTAAAGAAAATCAAATAAGTGAGTTTATCATTTATCATTTAATATCAATTTGCATTTTCTGCGGCGACAGTAGCAACCTTCCTCTTGCGATAGTATTAGAAATCGGCGACAGTGTCTCGTTAACACGCGGGGTGCAATGGGAGGGGGGGGGGGGGGTATCTCTAAAGGGTCGCTTGATCGACAGTTTCTTGATATGGTAATTCAGGGACCGAGGGTTAGCAGCGGTGGGGTACAGGGGGGAGGGGGGAGAATCACTCCTTGATCACACTCACTCAATAGGTGGGGTAATTAAGTACCTAAAGTTAAAAGTAAAACCCCATTTATCCAGTGCAAGTTTTTGGAACGTTCAAGAGCAATAATTGCATCCCATAAATCACGCTCAATTATTACCATTCAAGAATTGCATGCAAGTGTTTACACGTGTGCGATGTCCATAAAAATAATGACATATAATAATTGAAAGCATGTTTTGCCATTCAATAATTGCATGCGACTTCTGTTTACACCAGGGCAATTATTGCATGCAAGTTTTGCCTCGTCTAAACACAGAGTTGCACATCATACGTGCGATTTTATTTTACATGCTGTTCACACCTACACATAATATTATACCAGTTTTAAACGGCAACTAACTTGTCCGTATGGTGCAAAAATTGTACTTACATGTTGTTACGACGATGGCAGTCAATTGTTGCTTCAATTTTATGGTATGCCACAGGCAATAAACTTGCCCCGTGTCAATGGTGCTTAATTCTATCGCGCCGAACCGCTGCGTGAGTTGAATATTATTTACAATCTTTTAAACTTCCGAAATTCAGTCACCCCTCCTACGTCGCCATTTGCTACGATTGCTACGTCACTGACTAACTTGTTGGTGTAACTAGTGGATGAAAGCGCGACTGCCTATCTGTATTAAGAATGTTTCAACTGTATGTCTCACCACTTTTTCCAATAATTGAAAAATCATCGACGAAAATTATTATTAATATTATATAATTATGTTGGAAATACATTAGTCACTCGTTTGACTAATCGCGACGCAAGCGCCACCAAGTGGCGCTTGACAGAGTCTACAACATAACGCTCGAGACGCACGCAGAGTTACGTTCAGTTTATCGGTGGCGCTCAAGCAGTGAACACGTTTAGGAACTGTCGCGCGTTCCGTATAGTTGTGTCGTGCTACAGTATGTGAATTGCTAGTGTGATTAATTTGATCGTAAATTATAATTTGATATGAACTGAAAAAGGTTTTTCTATTGCGCAATAATAACCAACATTTCCCATAGTACGCCCACAGTAGTTGAAATATGGCTGATGATAACGAGAGAGACACACCTTCTCCGCCAAGCTATTGTCAAATGAAAAACGTCATTAAGGTGATTTTAAATTAGAATTTTGGGTTTAGGTATTCAAAAATCAAAGCACTCAATCTGTAAGTAGCGCCACAAATTAACATCCACGGGTAGGTACGAGTATGTATTCTGATCCACGCGTTTACATTTTAGTCAGATACTTTTGGAACAGACCATAGTAGCTTGTGGAACTAGCACCTGCTGAAATGAATGTATTGTTCTGTATTCATGATTTTAATAATTCCATACTACCTACCCTTTAGCTAGGCAATAACACAATTCTGAGTGAAGCTCTCGCCTGTGTACCTGCATAAGATGTTGTTACTTATTGACAATATTATGATAATCTGTGCTACTTTCAACAATATTAATAATTACCAACTCTATAAATATTTTTTGTGGCCTACCTGTGTGAATTTATAATGAATAATTGCATTTACCTACTTATGTAAAAAGTAAAAGGTAAAAAAGTAAACTATTTAATTGTTTCTATCTTAATATTTCGATTCTGACTGCACCTGCTGCTAGCCTTACCGCAGCGAGTCACCAAAAAGTTGGGTTTGGTTTCTGTTAATAATGATAGGTGAACTAACGTTACTTTTAACAGGTATATATATATACCTGTTTCCTTGGTTTGGTTCCTTGTACCTAATTAGATATTTAAAAATATTGTGAGAAAAAAGGTATAGTGGCAATACCTACCTCAGATATTAGTCAATTTTGTTTAAACATAACACTACCTTATTTTATAAAAATGAAGTTAAACACTATAAGAACGTATTGGTACTGGGTGGCTACAGAGGCAGGTCTTCCGTACTTACATGGCTTGGGCCTTGGGTCGGGTTTACGTACAGCGGATCAAGCACGTCGGGTGTTCAACAAATTTTCGGTAAACATATGAAGGAGAAGGCAGAATACTTTGAAATCTTTTGTATTCCGAAAGCTTACTGCAATTTTTATTTAATTCTTATCAATGATACCTATGTTATCAATGTCAAAAAATAATTAATTTTACCTTCACCTATACTATAATTTTGAATCAGCACTTTATAAATTTTAATGTACGTCTTTACGTTTTTGCCGATGTTACCAAGTTTTCAATATTAGCGCTTATTACTAAGAAGGAAGATTCAAGATTCAAGATTCAAGATTGTTTATTTGTGGAAACATGAGTACACATACAGAGCATGCGATTTATTAAAATACATTATAGTTTAAGATCAGTCATGTTTGGCCTTAGTGGCGTACAAATATTTAAATTTATTAATAAAAGTTAGTATAGATTACATATGAGCAAAATTGTAAAATATGTCAATTTTGAAAACAAATAAATTAAGTATATGAAAAAATAAAAATAAATGTCAATGTCAATTAAAATTATCATCATAGCATTAATATTGCTCTAAGTAGATTATGTCAAAGATGTATTGATAACATTGATTACTACACGGCATTAGATGTTGTCGTTAAGAAATTCTAGGATACTGTAATATGCTTTCCCTTCTAGCAGTATCTTTAATTTATTTTTTAATTGACGGACGTTAAGTTCCTTCCAACTATTCGGGAGTTTATTGAAAATTTTAGGGGCCATACAGAAAACACTCTTGTGCATTAATGCTGTTTTCGATCTATGTAGACAGAGAATACTGTCATCGCGTCTACTATGGTTGCGATCGACCACTTCTGATTGACGTGGAAATAAGTGTCGATTTGACTTTACAAACATGACAATGTCTACAATGTAAAGGCAAGGCAGAGTTAAAATTTTATATTTTTTAAAGTATAAATTACAGTCAATCGAAAGTTGAAAGCCCTTCAACTTTCGATTGACTCTAATTTAAACATAGTCCTGATGCACCTTTTTTGGGCTTTAAATGGTATGTCCTTGTCGGTTGAGTTACCCCAGAAAATTATCCCATACCTTAAATGTGAAGAAACCAAACCGTGATAAGCCGTGAGTAATGATTCAGTGTTAAGCACTGAGACCAGTTTGAACAGCGCGTAACAAGAATTACTATTTTTTTTACTGAGTTCTTCTATGTGTGCTTTCCAATTTAGCTTTTTGTCAATCACCACTCCAAGGAATTTAGTGTTGTCAACTTCTGTAATAGTTCTATTATTGTATTGGATGTTAAGATCAGTCATAGTTGGTAAACGTTGACTGAAGTGTATTCTATTAGTTTTATTAAGATTAATTTTTAGATTATTATTATTCAAAGTTACCATATTTCTCTGATTCAGTGTTTCATGCATGTGGTGTTTACCGTAAAGTAACTGAAGCACTGTTATTTTACTTAAAATAATGTTTAGGTGTTTGTATCAGTGTAAATAATTGTTGGTGAACCTAATAAAACAAATAAATGAAATAAAAATAGCGGATGTAAAGTGTTACTGATTTATTTATTTTTAATTAATATAGCGTGTTTGGTATCTCATGAAAGGTCTTGCGGAGTACTTACTAAAAATATATTGGTTATCTATAATTAATTCATATCTAAACCCCAATTATTTTTTACTGTGTTTTCAATAACGCTAAAGACCCTTCTAAAAACTTATGAAGGCTGCTTAGCAAACCGTAGCTATCAAATTCCATTATTCCCTACCTACCCTCAATGATCCCTTACCCCAAAATAAGTAAAATAAAGAAGAAAGTTAAAAACTAAAACCCAACTACGTCAAAAACGCCAGCAAAAAGTTATAAACAAGACATCGGTTTTCGTATAAGCGGAGTCTTATGTAATTACTATAAATAGCATACATCGTGTATATAACGTGTGACGGTTATATGAAAACTGATGTTATTTATATATTTCAAACATCATACTCGGCTGGAAAACTCGTGGTCGCTCACCACGAGTTTTCCAGCCGCGCGAGTGATTTAAATGGAACCTTTATGCCAGTGTTTGATTTTTGTTGGTTGCCATAAGGATGAACCTATACTTCATCATGGCTCCATCATCGGGTCGGACACACTCGATGGGTGTTCTGCACCGAGCTCTAGCCTCGCTAAGTATGGTATTTTGATTTTGCACTTGTTTACTGCGGCACAGAATGCGTTCTCAACACACGTCTTGCATCAATGATAACTACTTAGAAAGTAATGATGATAATTCATTGAAAGTATATTTAGTGTTATTGCTTTTACAGTGTATACAAATCGATGACCCACTGACCACTGATCGCTATTAATTTTGAAACAGACTGTATGGTTTGATCAACTCCATAGAATCGTTCGACGCCGAATGAACACAGGTCCTTTATAGGTCGGTGGTAAAAAGATGTATCTTTTTACCACCGAGCTATAAAGGACGATTAAAACCTCAATAATTCTATTAGAAACTATACCTAATTATGTATATAGACAGACACTTGTTGGCTATTTATTTGTGGTGTGCTTCTAGCGTAGGTAGGTTCCAATGTACGAAAGAATGGTAAGAACTTTGAAACCCTTTTTATTTATTTCTATAGAACGCACTGTTGCCAATAGTACGATTTTTCGTATAGCTTGTGCGATACGAGAGAGAGTGATCACTAATCATTGTTCTATGTGGATCAGTGTCATCCAACACACACATAAACCTATGCGTCGTCTTAATCTAAAGGTGCATCATGAATGACCCAAGTTTCTTAGTGATAACGCATAATTACCAGCTCTTTTTCGAGTGTGCTGCCAAATCCCAATAAACAGGATATAACCTTATAACTATAATATGTGTGCTGTCAGCGCACAGGAACACGCTGTTGCCTATCCTGATAATTACTGCTTTCTAGACAGCGAAATACTTTTTTTTTTACTTCGTCTATTGTTCAAATTCAAACTGAAACAAGTAAATATTGTAGAATTCATGAAACATTGTTTAATAAAATTAATTATAAATTCCTTTACAAGGCTTTCTTCTTTGAAAATGTACTTCATTTGCATAACTTTGTATGCTTCATGCGCTCAGCGGAGTAAGCTTTTGTTTTAAGAAGCGTACATTAATTTTAATTGTCATGTACTTATCGTATTTCGTTACGTAATGCTCAAGTATTTCCGCAGACGTAAGGGCTGAACACAACAGCGACAGAAAAATAATAATTCGCGTTTTAAGTCGCGGGCGCGGAATATTTCCCCAATGATTAAAGCCGCGGAGTCACTTCACTCCGCACTCCATTATGCGAAACTGTAATCATGAAACTATCCGCACAACCTTACCACGCAACCCTGTAACAAGTCGAACGCGCGCGTTAACGTTACACTTACCTACAGCTACCGGGCTGAAGGTGACGCAAACGCGACGCGAGGTGATACTGACTACGAGACCCCCGTGAGTTCGCCTACATAATTATTTAAGTTAATGATATACTACACCTTTCTTGCTATAAATGATTTCTTTTTATACAGCGTTCGAGCAGGACGGCTTTACCTGGTGCCTTGGGTGTGAGAGGGAGGGCGCGAGTAGGGTGGTACCTCCCGCGGTGGTAATGCGGGCTCTTTGGATTATAATATCGCGCAGTCCGCGGCCCTCGCTGAAAGCACTGGGCTGCTTTTAATCTTGCTTACTTATGTACTCCCCCACAAGTACCTATGTAGTCGAGCTGTTCTCATTTGAACGCAATTTTAGGCATCTCTCGTATTACTTTCATATATTATTTGGTCGATGGTTCTAGAGATGGTAATATTTTGATAAGCATTTTTAAAGAAATTGTTTATAATACGATTGTAGCTCGTGTAATTATTTAGCGTGTATCTAGCGTGTAGCTAATAACGTGATCATTTACTTCAGCTGCACATTACATATCTATTGATACTCGTAGACTTGTGAAGTCAATGCTGAAGACAACAGCGTGGTTATAGTGAACGAGTTATTGTAATGGATTTTATTTGACTGGCTGACAAAACAATCTGACGGTTGACCTCATATTGTATTGTAGATATTCTGCAATACAGGAAGCATCGCAGATGCGTTGTCGTAGCTGAGACCAGCAGAAGTATCTCTCCCTTGTACTTACACCAGCACCCTTCACAGCAGCGCACAACAACGCTACTTAGTGGCAGAAGTAGGAAATATTTACACTAGGCATTACACAGAGCTTTGATTGTACGTACGAGTATGTATTCATTTAAAATAATCAATTTAACAGGAACTGGTTATACTTAAGATGTCTCTCATTCTGAAGACTGTTTATTTATAAGTTTGTTTTATAACTACAATTACTTAGATTCATATGAGTACTGGTTACGTGGATTTATTTTGCAAAGACTCCATACCTACATAAGTTATATTTATTTGTTATATTTTGTAAGGACTGGGCTGGAAAATCGAGAAGATTGTAGACTGTAGACCTACTGAGAGTGTAGATAACAAAAGCCTGGGAGGACTATGTAGCAACCACCTACTTCTTTTGTTTGAGTCATTCGAACTTACAATATGCGTTAAAGTGGTGCTTCCAGTTCTTCACCTATGACGATATGGCATACGCTTTTGTCCACTGGAATTAGTTTACAAGTTGAGAGTGTTGTTATTTATTGCAAAGCATCAAAGCGGAGTAGGACAAATAACTATTTCCATCATTTAATATTCTTTGCCGAATCTATATTGAAACTAAGCCACGAGTATTTGGAGCCCAATGATGCTTATACGAGTATATCTAGTAGCGTAGCTTTGAGTGTTATCGCTGAGATTTACTCTTTTATAATGCATGTCCATTGTTTAACTGTTGTGTCTGCTGCACGACCAGATTGTGTCTAGTTCCACTGCGACGGAAGACGTCCACGATGATCGTGCACGCATCACTTATTGTGATAAGAATGCTGAACAGCACGAGTTGATGCGATGCCGAGCTGATATGTGTGAGTGTGGATTGATCTTTATAAAAACATTCTCAGCTAAATTTTATTTTATTTGGGAAAATAACCGGTTACACATTACAATGTTATGCTATAGAACTTAAAACTAAAAAACGAGTCTAAATTTATAACCAACAACATTTTCCACATATTGTAAAAAAATAAAACAAATACGAACGGCGCGAGTAAATTACATTGAATAGAGAGTATGATTAAATATAAAAATAAAACTAAACTGAAACTTATACAAGTAAAAAATTAAAAGAGAAAGAAGATATAATAGAATATTTATAATAGAAATTATGATTTTAGGATTATTGTGTACTTAATTCTGTTATAAGTTTAATCGCAATACTTCTAAATGTTTCAGCAGAAACAGCAAAGAACTCGATATCCGGGAAAATATGATTAAACTGAGTGGTAAGACGTCGCAGGGGTGTTCGCGAGCCTGCGTTTGATCGACAAGAGGTTACAGCAAACAGCGGTCTCGCGCGCACACCTCGACATATAGTTGTTCTGGGTAATACATAACTTATTCTATTGCTTATATCTGTACAATCATATGAATTGTTACTTAAATCATACAGAAACGTTGATTCGAACATTATACGTCTAGATTTAAGGTTTTGAAGTTTATAGTTATTCAGGAAGTTGCTGTAAGATGTATACGTAGATACGAAAACAACGGTAATGCATGGCCTTTAGGAATTTGCGTTGTACTTTTTCAATCATATTAGAATATTAAATTAAATCAACAATTTAATATGAGGATAATTGCTCTCTTTAAAGAGGGTTTAAACAAATGTTTATGTACCAATAAAATGTAATATGTAATATGTAGGTACATGTAGGTGCAATAAAATGTAATATGTAGGTACATGTAGGTGCAATAAAATGTAATATGTAGGTACATGTAGGTGCAATAAAATGTAATATGTATGTACATGTAGGTGCAATAAAATGTAATATGTTGGTACATGTAGGTGCAAAAGCTTGATTTTTACTTACGAAACTCTAACCTCGACTCTCGTAACACCTAAAGTGTCTGATCATAAGCTGTTATGTGAATCATTATTGCTCCGCGCTCAGCTTTCATTTCATCAGTTAAAAGAAGAATTTCGACACTAAGATCCTACAACATATTCTGTGAATAAGAGTAGTGAAATGACGACTAAATAAAACTAGATCTATATTTTTCTGCTAGTTAGACCAGACTGTTATTATATTATACCATACCATCATATTATTATAATTATATTATTATCAAACGAATCGTGCCAGCCAGACCTAACACCGCGAAAGAAAATGAAACCCTTAACGTACATTCTTTAACAAAATGACAACTATACCTTTAACGTATGTTCTTTAACAGAATGACAACTATGCCTTTAACGTACGTTCTTTAACAAAAGGACAACTATATCTTTAACGTACGTTCTTTAACAAAATGACAACTATGCCTGTAACCTACGTTCTCTAACATAAAATATTTTTTACAAAAAAACAACAGACTTAAAAAAAACACTGCAAAGTTAAAAATAACTTTAATTTGCAAGTTGGTGTCTTTATTTTAGTTTTTTGCCACCGACTTCCGAAATTAAAGGTATTTTTCTCTTTGTAGTGTTTTTTTTAGAAGTATGTTGTATTTTTTGTAAAAAAAGTTTTCATTTTTCTCTTTTCAGTGGGTCAGATAATAACTTATCTGAGTTACAATAGCCTAATGTCAACTGCTCATCACCTTTTACAAAATATTTCTTTTCCCGATGTAGGGAAAAGAGGAGTTTATTGTTGAGGAGTTCTCTTGGTAAAAACCAGAAGAACTGGAGCTGATGGTAAAGCCATCATCAGCTCCATTTCACCATATGCATTGTGACAAGCATAAATTGCTTAGCAACCAAGGAAAGAGCATTGCTAGAGATGAAGCGATTACGCAACTTAAATTCAGTCTCAAATTGACGCATCAGCACGCCTAGTTGGTAGTGGTTGTCCTACATAAACTTCAATCTTAATTAGGTATTATTTTTGTACGAAATGAATATTTTGGCGTATTGAACGGTATGAAGTAAGGTCAACAAAAGGTAACTACTGTAAATCGTTGAGGAGTTCCCTCGACTTTCTTCGGCTCCATCATCAGATCCACTCCAGACCTTCATCAAATTGTAGTGCTTTAAAATATCGCTTGAAAAAATTAACAAACGCACTAGTCGTCCCTACGATGGTCGAAGGTATACCCGATATCTCTGAGATGCCATCATCAGATCCTGGTTTCCTAATCACGGGACCACCCTTGAGATATCTCCTTTCCAACAAAAAAATAATCATCAAAATTGGTTCATAAACGACGAAGTCACCCGCAAACACACAATTTTTTTTTTTGAAATCTCCTCCTTTTTTGTAGTCTGTTAAAAATGACAAGTAGCCTTTAACGTCCGTTCTCTAACAAAATGACAACTATGCCTTTAACGTAAGTTCTCTAACTAAATGACAACTATAACACTAGAATAAGTATAACTTATGTAGTATTTGCACACTATACCTTGGTTAGCTATAGCCTTATTATATAAAAACCGATTGATATCTGCAAATATAGTCACTTCACATAAGAGTGAAAGTGTTAACCTAATTGAACATCTAATTTAGTTTTGATAATTTATTTAAATGCACTTAATTTGCACGTTGTATTAAGGTAGAATGTACATGGTTTCCTCACAAACTGAAACAACTTATTTTTGTACCTACATTAATTGCAAATAAATATACTCGTATGTGTCTATTCTATTCATAGCACCGTCTCATTTTTTAAACCAGCGTTATCGTGTCAGCTTCTTAAACACTAACTAACTTAAGGTAATAAGTACATTGGTCGCTAAAGATAAACAACAAAGAAGGATTTTTTTAAAGAAATAAATTATTTTAGTTACAAGCTGTCAATACGTCGCCGTCCGTCGCCACAAAAACACGGCTCATATAAAGTTTGCAACTTTAAGGTACATTATAAATAAGCCATCCACATTTAATATTTAATAGCTATAGGTACTCTGGCCGCTTCGTGCTCACTGCAACAGCCTGTTGTATTTCGAACCTCTTTGAGTCAATACCAGTCTACGTAGAGCTTGCCACCAATTGTGATTGTCTTTAAAACGATTTCTGCCACTTACCGACTGCTAGAACTATACTTATTTAAAACGATTTCTGCCACTTACCGACTGCTAGAACTATACTTATTTAAAACGATTTCTGCCACTTACCGACTGCTAGAACTATACTTATTTAAAACGATTTCTGCCACTTACCGACTGCTAGAACTATACTTATTTAAAACGATTTCTGCCACTTACCGACTGCTAGAACTATACTTATTTAAAACGATTTCTGCCACTTACCGACTGCTAGAACTATACTTATTTAAAACGATTTCTGCCACTTACCGACTGCTAGAACTATACTTATTTAAAACGATTTCTGCCACTTACCGACTGCTAGAACTATACTTATTCTTGTCTTATTCTTCCATTAGAATTAATTTACGTCACAATGAAGACCTATCAGTATGGTGTACATTTACTTCATAATTATTAAAATTGAAAATTATTTGTACATTATGTTTACTAGAATATTATAAGGTAATGTAAAATTGATTTGCGTGCCTTAAATAGAGCTTGTTCCCAACGAGTCACACCTCAACGGGTAACAGTGTGACTCGTTGGGAATGTTTTGGATAATAATTCCCAACGAGTCACAGTTACTGTTACACTGTTACTATATCATCTATCGCCACGAAATATTTTCGTTCTCAGATAAACAAAAATTGTTCCCAGGTATTTGGTACAACTTGGGGCACCCCGACTCGGACAGGTTAGGTTAGAAGGGGACGGCGGGGTCTGAAAGACCCCGCCGTCCCCTTCGTGGTTATTTTTTTTTAAACCGCCCAGAAGTAGGAGTCCCGCGAAGCGGGACTCCGTCGGCTACGCCTCATTATTGTTGAAATACTTATTAGGACACACCTATTATAATACATACAAAAACATTTATTTGGTACTAGACCTTATATCTCAGGATTTTAGGTGATTTATTGTGGAACTGATTTTGCATTGTTTGGTGACTACATTTTGGTGACAGATCTACTATTTTGAGGACAAACCCTATTATTTAAGAAACACAAAACTAATTAAATTGGTGATAGCTTAAATGATACCCTAAATCAAGGTGGGATCATCCCAACGAGTAACAGTGTAACAGTAACTGTGACTCGTTGGGAATTATTATCCAAAACATTCCCAACGAGTCACACTGTTACCCGTTGAGGTGTGACTCGTTGGGAACAAGCGTTAAATAGTCAAAACATGGATTGTACATAGACTCTCAACTGTTATATCTGGTTACACCTCTATTAAATTAATAAGCGAACTGTAGTGAGGAAAATTTTGAGTACCTATGAATATAATATGTATATATATATAAGATCTACGTGCGTACTAGCAGCACACATTGCCGACTAACTATTCTGTTCTCCACGACACAAGCTGTTCGCGTTGGTATAGTGTTACACGGAAGATAAAGAACATCCAAGTTTGTTACTTATTTTGTCTTGTGTCTTCGCAATTACCTCAAGTAAGTACAAAAGTGACTCCAGTGAGTTCACATACGTAAGCCTACAAATAATCAGGAAAGTGTCATGTTGATTGGACCTATGAGACTTCTCTCTCATACTTAGCATATGTTTTGTTTATAAATATTATCTTTTATATTATTTTTATCTTATTTATCTACGAGCCAAACGTGCTTGCTAAGACTTCCAAAACAAAAATATATATCTTTTGTTAGTAGATACTACGTAAGTAAATGATTAAAATTGAAAGGACACCCAGTTTGAGATAACATAAGGACTCCAAATTGCCGTTTAGGTTACTCTACGGTATGAAATTTAAAACTTGGCCCACTTGGAATAGGAGGTTCGGTAACTGTTACATAATCATTATAAAATGTCATTTCACAAACCTAGATTCTTAAAAAAAATATCGTGAAGTATCTTCTTAGGTAGTGCAAACTAAGTTATTGCTTTCAAGTAGACACGAATTATATGGACGTTACAGTAAAAAAAAAACAAATAAGAAAATGAAAATATTAACTTCAGCGCGCGCCCCACAGAGAAATTCATCGCAGAGTTCACAACTTAAAGCAAGTTGGCAACGCGTTAAGCTAGCGGTCATTTACCTTATTTTTACTGTTCCTACGAAAAAAGGGGCGCGCGACGGCGTTGCCAAATCACTTGCCTACGCGCACGTATGTGCATCCCTCTCCTTTCTCTCGGCCGAATGACATGCTCTAAATTTTCTTTATAACACTATGAATTATATATTTTAATTTGGAGCACCTATTCAATTTCATCCTGTCTATTATAAATAAAGAGATGCGAGAACGTAAAAGCGAGCAACTCAAGTATTTAGTTTATGTTCATGTGTACACAATCGTCGTCCACACGCACAAAGTCGTTGTCTTTCTGTGCTGCCTGTAAAAAACTAACACAACGTAAGAGCACATAGTCACAGCTACATAATGTAGTCGCGTACATAAGTGCACGCATATCATTACTCGCGAGTGACAACCAGTGAGTGAGTGAATGGGGCCGGTGAATGAGTGAACAGAACACAATGAGCGAACATAACGCGCGGTCGACACCCACGCACTCTCGCAGACGTACTCATTATATAAAGAAGGTGCTGCATTCACACCACATAATAATTATATGTATACAAGCCTTGTTTTAATTTCATGTGCCTCAAGACTTATATGTAATTTGACAAGCGAGTACTACATAGGACCCTAGCATTCTATGCGAATTTCATTGTAAAAAAGTATTTTGTTATTGTCGTCATATTTAATTAAGTATGTTGTGATAAGAAATGTGACTTTGACGTTGTCTTTTATACCATAGTAGTAACTAGTCCTCAAACAGCTAACAACAGTGGAATTAACTATTTCTTAAAATTACCTATCTTATCGAAAGTATTTCGTTTTATATCTTTAAGTTTTCATCAGTTTACAATAATTTACTTAACCATTCTGTCCAACTGATTAAATCAATACAAGAAAAGTACAGTGCCCAATAACACTTTCTTAATTTTTGAAATGACATTAAAAAGCGCGTTTAGTTTCTGTCGGTACTCGGCGGCTGGGAGGAGCCGCAGCCGTGGCGCCGCGGATCCACAGGTACTACAGGTGTTACACAGCGGCTTACATTATTGTACACATTGCTCGCCTGTATAGTGCGGAGGTACTACTCTTATGTGCCTGAGCCATGTGAGACGATGACTCGTATATACTTACTTTTAGTATATGGTGCTACGAGTAAGTTATTGCACAAGCTTGTGAGTACATAAGTATTAGGTGGGCGATATCTTTTCATCGTCATCAGAATTTATAAGGAACAAATTCAAATTTTGTTTTTATGAATATTTTACACGCATTAACTAAGATTTGGTGCATAACCTTCGCCAGTCCTCCACGGATCACGTCAACGTCAAGTATCTGTGGACATATTCCTACGTGAGTGAGCCTCCGTGTAACATAATTAGATGAGTCCCGCACCCTCTCGTCTCTTCATATAATCTGCTGTAATCTCGTCAAATGCAATCATCTTGGCTTTCATCTAACACCAACGCTACACCACCAACAAACGAAAATGAACCTTATAACAGCGACGTAGAGGTAGCGGAAAGTGATTCAATATTTTTGGCTTGTTTCGAACAGTTAGGGCTGTCAGTAGTGAAGATTGCTTCCGATCTTGTTAACTGTTGCAATAGGGATGATTCTTGTTAACTGTTGCGATAGGGATGACTCATGTTAACTCCTGCAATAGGGATGACTCTTGTTAACTATTGCGATAGGGATGATTCTTGTTAACTGTTGCAATAGGGATGATTCTTGTTAACTGTTGCGATAGGGATGACTCTTGTTAACTGTTGCAATAGGGATGATTCTTGTTAACTGTTGCAATAGGGATGACTCTTGTTAACTATTGCGATAGGGATGAATCTTGTTAACTGTTGCAATAGGGATGATTCTTGTTAACTGTTGCGATAGGGATGACTCATGTTAACTCCTGCAATAGGGATGACTCTTGTTAACTATTGCGATAGGGATGATTCTTGTTAACTGTTGCAATAGGGATGATTCTTGTTAACTGTTGCGATAGGGATGACTCTTGTTAACTGTTGCAATAGGGATGATTCTTGTTAACTGTTGCGATAGGGATGACTCATGTTAACTCCTGCAATAGGGATGACTCTTGTTAACTATTGCGATAGGGATGACTCTTGTTAACTGTTGCAATAGGGATGATTCTTGTTAACTGTTGCAATAGGGATGATTCTTGTTAACTGTTGCGATAGGGATGACACTAATGGAGTTAGTTGAACTTTGCTTTATTTTTTATCGAAAATGGAATACGAAAGTATTCTGCACAGAACAAAGCTCACGGATATCATTTTCACTTGTTAAGAGTGACTCCAGCGACTACTCTGGCATTTGTTAGATCTGAAACTAAAACACATTTAAGTAAAAAAATAATTTATTCTTATTTCTAATCAATATTTTGATAGGAAGCAAGATAAACAATTGCTGCAAGAATCATTAGGCCTATCGTTCAAAACGAATCCAAATTCATCTATTTACGAAGAAACAATTCCATTCCCAATTGAATAAAATATGGCCCCATGTTTGTATATTTATGGTCCCCGGCTAGGGTGTGCGATGTAACAGGATAAGAGGATGACGTCAGTGGCGTGGCAGCCCTAGTCCCACTTACAGTATTAGGGCTCCTTGTTCGTGTAATTCGATAATTCGCGCCCGCCGCCATTTTGTGAGCTCGCCGATTATTATGTCGCAGGCCTGATCGGTATATTAGGTTATTTATAAATAACATTATGACTAACACATTTACATTAATATAATCCGTTTTCCATTTTGATAGATTATAAGATCTTTTGGTAAGTTAGCAGGTAGGTTAGGTACGTTACTAACACATTCATTACAATAGTCAATGATACTGCTGCGTTTAAGGTAAAATAAATGTATTTAACGGACCAAGGGTTATAAAATAAAGGAGCGGAGAAGTACACGCGATGACCGCTAATTGTGTACTAATTGCTAAGGTAATATTAATTAATGAAGTTACGTAAAAATGCTTAGTCGTCGAAAGTGTATGGTTTCACCGTACAACAATGAAATGCTGTTCGTTGTTAAGCGCATCACTTGAGAACGCCTGGATCGATATGACTATTTTTGGTTTCAATATATTCGTAAAAGTCCGAATCAGTCTTTTATGGAATGAAAACTTTGAAAATTTGAATAAACTCAAGAGCATATTGAAAGTTTGACAGGACATGATAATAATTCAAGTATAGATTCGAAAAACTTAGTAAGTTAGACCTCCTATAGAAGTTGACGTGCGTTAATGTGCTCTATTCAAGAGCTTACAACAGCGACCTCATCTGTTGTGATGATGATTCAACTAGACGGAGGGTGAAACTAAGCAGGCCACAATTAAATGGATAATTATTCATAGTACCTCTAAGCTCAAGTTAACGACAAAGAAAAGTATGCTTATAATAAACAAAAATAAACCAATATTATTATTGTCCTTGTTTATGCTGTTCTTATTTTTGTAACTTAAGATAGACCTCCTGCCGAAGTTCAATACTTTATTACAAATATGCATAAATAATATATTTTTAAGTAAATACACCTCAATCTGTGCAGTACCCAGACACGTAGTAATGTTAATATTACAAAGTAAGTACACTCAGCGTCGATATGTAAAGTAAACAAATTGTCGCGAAGGAGCGCCATGCTATGAATAATTCACAATGTTTGGCTCGTTACAGACGCACGTCACTGTGCGCCACCCTATACAATAATATACTATTGTATACTTTTACAATCATTTGAACATTTAAAATTTCGTGATTTCGCATGTAATCAACTTGTCATTTTTAGTGTTATTATTACATTTAAAATAAGATTTCTTCATGAAAGTAACGTATTGAAACTCAATTAATAAACATAATAAAACATCGTTAAATTAAACGAGAAGTTTATTGTGTAATTAACGAGCTACGAGTGCTACGAGAATTCGTAGCAAATGCCTACGCGATCCGTTTCACATTTTTTCAATTGTCTTCAAAACGTATTCTTTTGTTAATTACTTCTTCAAGTAATATACTACCAATTTAAAAACGTAAATATTATTAATTTCATAAATGAGTTAAGCAACTTTTAATGAGCTTTTATAATGTTTCAAATCAAGTTTTGTACAATATCGATTGATATCATTATTGTGCGCTGTCAATTCTTCAATTCTTTCCATGTATTGAATAAAAAAGTGATTATGAAATGTTACAATCGTAACGTGTATTCGGTGAGTACTACGAGGTGCTACGTCGTAGCGGAGAGTGCTACGTCACGTACAATAATGCCAATAAAATGTTCTTCGCACAAATAAACCCGAACACCTAATGAGGAATTACAAGAGTTAATAATACTTACAATCTTGTTCGGAAGATTTGATTTTGAGATTCTTGTAATTTGTACAAAGTGTAACAATGGCTCATACACTTTCATTACTTATTGACAAAATTAAGATGTTGTGCCGACCTCCAATACATTGCACCACGTATAAGACGGTCATAATGCAGAGGAAGAGGATGAACTTTGGAACTATCTTTTAATTCCTGAAAGGCATTTCCAGTATTCTTAAAAACGTTCAAATTCTAATCTCAGTCTCAATATGTAAAAAATACCTAATATGTGTTTGATATTGTTTGTCGCAGTGGTGGCCCAGTGGTAACGGCTCCGACTTACGAGTTGTAGTAGTGGGTTCGAATCCAGGGAGATGCTTTTTTTTTGTACATAATTTCATCATCATTGCACTCAAAACGGTGAAGCAATACATCGTGAGGAAATCGGCATGTCCTAGAGACAAAAAATCGAAGTCCATCCAGCACTGGGCCCGCGTGGTAGCTTATAGCCCACTCCCTCTCGAAAAGAGGAGGCCTGTGTGACGGTGTGACTGTCCGAGCAGTGGGCACGTTGTAGGCTGGGTGTGCTTGATTGTTCCTGAGAGGAGATGGCGACTAGATTGTGAATGTTTTAATTACGAGAACTGGCCTTCAGATAAATAATTTGGTTTAAACGTTCCAAAGCATCGCTTGGTAATCAATAGAAAGTAAATTTTGTCGAGATTTCACGAACAGTAATCAATTGAAGTAGATATGTACAAATAAATAGAAAATAGTTCGCTAAAGCTTTCCAACTAAATGTGGTGTAGTTTGATCTCAGTAATGTGGCCGTATATCGCGCATTGTGCCGGAGACTCATTGATCTGCTTTAGGTAACCATTAGGAAAGGCTTTTACGGTAATTGGTAGTCGAGCTGTGGCCGCCGATACATACAATATGACATAGACTAGGCAAGGGGAGAGTTGTAGACAGGATAAACGAAAATGGCTTCAGTGTCATTTAATTATGGCCATCGTCCAATGTTTGCAAAGCGCAGCAACAATGTAGTAAATTTTAAATTGCAGAAAGGTATGTCAGAGGGTCAAATCGCGTATTTTTAAGAGGGTTCGCATTTTAATCTCAGTCTCACGCTCTCAAAAACATCTAACTCTAATGTTTCCTACATTTTTGACAAGTTATTGACATTCATTGTCGCTGAGATGGGAATGCGACTAGATTTTGAATATTTTTAATTATTAATTTCCGATACCAGCCAGGTGATGAGCAGCCGGCTTTATTACGGCCAGAGCTACGAGTGTATGAGCCATCTGACATACAACTTATTTATTTAGACGTGATTTAATAAGTTGTTCGGTTGCTACACTACGATTGAACTAATATTGAAAACAAAGAAACTGACATTTGCCAATGCTTCTATCATAGACATCTGTTAGCAAACATCGCTTAACATACATCAAGGTTTATATTTTTCTGTTATTTACCCATCGGCATCGGTCTCAGCCATACAACTGAACGAGCGCGCTTGTCGCGTCTACAGTCAGTTGTGGACTCTAACAGCGCAATAGGCTAAGTGCGTGCTCAGTTAGTGTAGGTGGCACTCACAGTAATGACTCGTATCAGCGAACCGGCTGCCACCAGCACATTACACACACACACACACGCACACGTAGATGTTCGTTATTTGTCGATGTTCGCCGATCTATATCTTTCAGAGAATATTTATGTGGTACTGATCGTACGAATGGGATAACGTCACTCTATTTATTTGTATAAAATACACAAGACTACAGATAAAAAGACCGTCTATTGGATCTGTTTGAATAACTGTAACTGCTTTTAATTGTAGTCTATTGGACGCTTCCTGATGGGCAAGTTATTTATTTGATGAGTAAACTAGTGTAAAGCTTATGTGTTGCTCATTGAAAACTTGTCAAACTTAGGCCAAGATAACCAAAACTCATTTTTACATTGGAAGCCGTGGTTACAGATCGAAGTAGCGTCCAATTTTCCGATGCCCAGATTATACATCTGTAGTATTAAACCATATTCAGAGCAGATACTATAATTGTTCCCTTTACATGAACTTTTACTTTCGTTTATACTATTTTCGTGTTCTACAACAACGACTATCTATCAACTCACTTAGTATTAAAAAAAAACATATTCATGCCGTTGACGTGCGGAATACTAAATTTCAAAAACTATTTCCACTACATAAGTTTCATACACTTCCAGTACATTTGTGGCTCTCAACGTTTTCTACAGTCGCGTCGTCGCGCATCGTCGGTAACACATAATTATTACGACGTAGTTCCGCGCTTCTCACCAGTAATCAGCACATAGGGTTATGTTCACATAACTAGTGCTGCACACATGTGTGTGTGTGAGGCGGTGATTGCTGTGCTCATTATCGTGGTGACGTTTGGTGACGCCAAGCGGGGGAGCTTTGGATAGCGAATACTTGTCGAAAAAAACCCGATAATTGACATTAAAACTTTCAGAAAATATATTGATAAATTGCAATGAAAACTGCTGCAGTTATTATGTTTTTTTTTTTTGTTTTTGTTATGTAGTGTGGTCCCAAAATTCGTAATAACTCAAAATGAGAAAAAAAATTAAGACTTAAGTTGTCTGTGAGCCATCCAGATATTTCTTCTGAGTATTTACTATTCCAGTACAATATATCACGTCCTTTCCCATTATATTTGCTCGTCGGCAAGTGACATAAAGTTTCGCCAGTTGCGATAGCGAACACGTCCTGCTAGCCCCAGGGGAGGAGGCTCCACATTACTTGATAGTGCATTTGATATATTTTTACATTCGGTATATTTTACATTTGGTACAAAACGCTCATTACGGACGCATTCGCTAACGAACGAGCTGCCGAGCGGCGCTGCCCACCCGCGCCCGCGCACCCGCGCCTGCGCACTGCATAGGAAACTAGAGCGGGAGACTAGACACTACTATTTGGAAATAGGTTTTTTTTGTGATGTGGTTGGGTGGTGTTGGTTTAGGAAAGTTAAAAAAAGGTTCAAGCTTTAAATAAGTAAACGTGACATAAACTTGTTGTCAAGATTTGTTAGCTGAATGATTTATAATGATTAGTATGATTTATGTGATTAGGATGAACGAGTGTGAATTTATGAAGGAGTTTTCGAAGTTGTTTGTAACGTTTTGATAGTTTCTGCCTATGCAATTTACTTTTTTAAGTGACAATGCAGGATCCTAGAACATAGGAGAGATCTGTCATAAGCGGTTGGGTGTCAACTTGCGAACAGAATACAACTCATCAACTCTGAGCGATAAAAGATAAGATGCCCAAATATAAGAAATAAAAGGGAGATAAGAAAGTAAAAGATAAGTCCTAACAAGTGGACGAAATGAAAGATGTGGATTTGGAGAACGTCGCGACGTCGACAACGTGACCTTTGAGATCTTATATAAAGTATTGTAGGATTATGTCAGAAGTACTGTTAAACCGTTTTAATGAAAGTTAATGAATAAATAAAATATATATTATTTAATTGTATCACCATAAGAAGTTGAGCCCAGCTCCCGAGCTGTTCGTCACAAAAATGGCCGGGTACATAGCACAGGCTTTGTCTATAGCTAACGACGCAGTTCCGGCCCGGAACGATGTCCTCCCGGTAATGACACCCCCCGCACCCCCCTGCCTCCCCCCATCATCACCCCCGCGACAATGACATTAGCGAGAATAGTTTTTATACACCCACTCTGATGACAGCATGGCGGCGCGCGGCGCGAGGGGAACTCGTAATGTTCCGTAATTACGTAGTAGGTACGTAATGCTAAGAGATTGTGCAGGTATTGTTGAGATTGCAGCATGTTTTATTTTTACTATAACCCCCCAGGGGTTAGTGTTCATGCGTACATGATGTGCAATGAAAATCTGTGGGTGAATAACAACGGCTGTGGAGGTATTGTATGCATATAGAGGAAATGGACTCCTGAAAAATCATGTTTGTTAATACTTTTTTTAGTTTTGTAAAACTTGATGGCAACTAGCGAATAACATCTAGATCAAAACATATTACATTAAGGAAATTATATCAACTTAGGCTATGGCCGCACTACGGTTTTTTACAGCGAGCGATTGACAGCTATACCGCGAAACTGCTCGAGAAGCGCACACTACGAATACGATTAAAAACCGCGAAACTGCCAGCTATTTTCACAGTTGAAGGCGGATTTCAAGAGAACTACTGTTCTCTTGAAATCCGCCTTCAACTATATATTGTTGCTCTAATACTAAGAAGTAGAAGAAAACGACGTCAGCGTAAATTTCGCAAATATTGGGTCCATCCACTCACTAGCCGTAGATTTAAGAAAGGTTTCTTTCATGAGAAATATCAAGATTTAACAGAACATCCTGAGAATTTTTTCAATAAAATTACTATCGGATGTCAGTAGCTAGCTGCGATAAAATTTTGCAAATTGTGCGACCACACATTATCTTCATGCATACAACATTTCGAAAATGTATTTCACCAGAGGCGCGCCTGTCTGTTACTTTAAGGTAAGTAAGAAATATAGATATATCCTACTATATTGTTAAAAAATATACATATAACACAATTATTGCTCTTGAAATTGCGACAGATAGTTGGCAGCTGTAGGTTGTTGTTCATTATTTTGTACATATTGCAATAGTTCTGGCTGATCGAGTAATTGAATGGAATCCATGCGTGCTTGTGATGTTGACAGAGCAGAAGTATTAAGCGGCAAATAGATAGTTTGTTTTGCAGGCCCTGTAACAAACTGTGCACCAGTTTGTTGCCCAGTCGATATTCTCTTGGTGGAAGATCTGTGGCTTCTTAGTGACTGAAGGTGCGGCAGGCACTGGTGTTGAAACTGGTGACTGTATCGGCATGGTTGGAGATGGAGAAGAGGAATATGTAAATGATAAATGATAAATGATAAATGATTTTATTTCTGTAAGTAGGTTTGTACAAACACTTTTACACGTCAATCATATTTTTAAACTAGATGAGGTCGGCGTTTCCTATCTGACTACTCTGAGAAGAAAGGCCGAAACAAACTCAGAGGTCACAGTCTCTTTTAAAGTCCAGACATAATCTTGGTCAGATCATGTGAAGACCATGTAGATTGGTATCTGAAATGGTCTTTTGAGGAAAGAACCACACAGATTGAGTGGACCTGTCCAGTCAGTGCACGCATTTGTCAGTAATCGTGCAGCTCAACTCAGGAAGTCAGAACTTAAGGAGCTCAACGATTCGACGAACAATACCAAAGAAAGGACATTTGGGTAGGCCACATAAATTACTCAATCTGCCAGATCATGATCAAAATTAACTGCGAAAAAAAAAGCAATGACCCACATAATCCTCACATTCACAATAATTAAAATAACATACTACTACTGTATAAAATGATTGCAGAGACGGCGTTTGTGTGAATGACAAATATGATCTTGATCCTTGACCATGAATTGATAGTTCGAATGGATAGAAAGATTTGGCTTTTTGCAAAACATTCATAATGTAAACATTATGAGTATTCTTAGCAAAATGTTTGTGATCATCATTAAGTTTGCGTAACATTGGTACAATCCTGACCAGTTTTTTTTTTTCCAGGTATTTTGCCGCTTGTATTAGTTTCTTTGACTCACAAAATCACACGGTTAAAAACCGCGGTGGTTTAGCCGTAGTGCGGCCTTAGCGTTACACTGGATGCGGAACAATCAAGCGCCAGGTTGTTCACCTATTATTTTTTTAAATCTCATGTTTAATAATATCTAAGCTTTACCAACTACATAATAACTCAACAAATCAATACATAAAAAACATGAACATATTGAACATGGCTCCATAATGTATGATAACATAATTTATATTCATAAGTATTGGTCGATTCGATGCGCGCTATATAAGTTAGTACAGAGTTATCGTATTCGTAAACTTGTTGAAGTGATTTGTGCTGAAGGCACAACAAACCTGCCTCCCCTCCCTCTCCCCCCCACGCCTGGACCGACACCGCCGAGACTTATTTACATTTATATAAAGTGGGTGATACATTGGTGGATGACACAAAAAAGATTTCCTACGTCAAATACATAACAGTCGATGTTTTGTATTTGACGAAGGAAAACTTTTTATGGGTAGGTACTTAGTCAAATTAATTTTGAGATGAAATAAAACATGCTGATGAAATAAGAAACGAACGTTTGATAAAAGAGGAGAGAATTTTTGGGATAACTTGAAAAATAAATAAAAATCAGTGTACTGCAAGTACATAATTATTATATTTCTGATTACTGTGAGGCACAAGTCACAAATTTACATTTCAATTGATTATTTATTTATTAATTAGGTTCATTGTCATATTGGCTTTGTTTCAAGCGGAGAACAAAAGACATCAACGCACGCGGTAATGAAACAATCACGAAAATAGTGTGTCATGTCGATAATCAAGAAACTGAGTAATTAAATAATATCTACTTTATCCTAAATGGTATTCGAAAAAAATAAAGGTTAATGTGGGGTTATAAGGATTTTTTTTTACATAATAAGTCACAAAAATTAAATAAACCTGTACTCACCTTTAGCTCTGGAAGTACATAAAAAGCACATAAATTATACAAGGACATAATAGCGGCGTCCAATTTTCAAAGAAACCTCTCATTTCAATAAAAACGGCGGGAGTTGTCGTTTGAGGCGCCTTCGTTAGCCGCGGAGGGCGGCTCGCAGCCTCCAACAAAGTAATATGGAAATAAATGAGAAAACATCAGTCGACGCCGAAACTGATCCACTCCAATCAGATAACAATACTGCTTTGTGGACAACGAGACACTGATGTTCTGTGTGAGGACACAGCGAGGGCAACTCGAGTTTGTTTCTCGGTATTATGTTGGTTGTGGTACCTATGTGATGGTGAGGAAAACTTACTTACGGTTAGTGTTTTATTTTCACTGATATTTTCTTTATCATCGAACAGGAAATTAAGAATCGAATATTAATGACTTAAATGTGAATCAATGAGAAACAATTCAATGCAACGTTGTGAACGAATTTAATGTTAATAATTACTGTAGTTAAAAGTATAATATGCTTTAAATTTTACTTTTTGTCATGTTGGTACTACCACGTACACATAGATAAGTAGTTAGTTAGAGGAAGAAACAAGATATACAGGCTGGCATCCATCGACGCGCAAACTGTAACCACGAATTCAGCACATGATTCTAGTCCCCCAGCGCGGACATTTTTCGTCGGTTATCAATTACTGTACATGTACTGAATCCATGGAAACGAGTTGCCCGTCGATGTCCCTGCCACGCTGTATAGCGAGTATGTTTGGATTTATAATTTGTTTTTATTTTTCCTCTTTTGGTACGGAGAACACGGATTATGAATTTTAACATTTTCTCATTGTACCCGCATTATCGTGTCCCGCAGTGTATTCAGTAGCGAGTAGGTACTCGAGTACCTATTGCGTCACAAAGGCATTGTCTGGGCACTGGTGGGTACTAGTGGGCGACCGGCGGCGCCACTCAACCGCAAAGGAAGACGCCATCATTATGAGGAGCTTGCTCATTAATCACCACCTTCTTACAAATACTTAGAAATATTGTGAGTTTCTGTAGCCGCAGGCGTAATCAGAGTGGGTATAGGCTATGTATTTATTTTTCAATTTTATAGCGTAATAAATAAACCTTTTATTTCAGACAGAGTCCAATTGTTTCTTTTTTTGGTTCACGGTGTTCATGATTGGGACGTGGACTTGTTTACAAAAGATTAATCTCTATGTGAACAATTTTGTTACCTCATACACGATTGAATAAAATACCATTCTTTAGTCATCAATGTAAGGTAAGTACAACCATTTCCATTACTAAGGGATATTGTAGACATTTGACCCCGATGCGTCCTTAGTGTGAGGATTTGCTACATTGACACATATGTCCATAGAGTAAAAAACCAAAAATAAATCGTCAGCTTTAACCGTCGATTCCAAAATAAATGTCTACACAATAAATTATGCCACTCGCAGAGCCGCCACGCCCCACTGTCCACAGTTTCTACAAACAAAGGTGTCCTCTTACAAAGCAGCATGGACTGCTCCATCCTATTCTGTCACCCACAACATTACAATGTAGCACGCCGCGCCATCTGTACAACTGCCACGTATTGTTGACAGTGCGACATGTGTTTTGATATTGTGACAGCAACGTGAGCAGTGGTCGCGGATATGTTTTGTTGTAAGCAAAGTATGTACGAGTACATCTCTATTGATGAAGCTGTTTCAAGATAGAATAAAGTTATGCGTCGACATCACAGTAGAATGTTAGAAGAGTATGAAATATGTCAGATTCACTTCTAGAGTCCTTTTATAATATTATCCGAATGATGGATAATTTCTCTAAGATGATTTCAAATTTAGTAAAGGCTTAATATTAATTGAAAACCCTTTCAAAGATACAGAAATCTTCCTAAGTTAGATTAGGTGAAAGCAGAAATACTGCTTTATAGATATCTACAGAACCATTTGAATGTTAAATGCAAACAGCGAGCCATTTAATTATGGAATTTATTTCAAACAAGCTGACCCGACAGACGTTGTCCTGTCTTAACTATGAATGTCATGTGTCGTTTAGTTTTAGTTTTGACTATTGACTAAATCTAAAACTATCGACTCATTTATCAACCGATCCATCTGTGTTAAACGATATTTGCAGCGCGCATTCTGTCAATCACTGACAGTTATTTCAAACGACTGACAATTATGTAAAATTAATATTGGCGTTAAGTTTTCTTATTTTTCTATTTCATAAGATCCTTCTCCTGACAATAACGAACACAACAAATAAAAATTTAGTGAAATTGGTCCAGCCGTTCACGCGTGATGGCGTGACTAAGGGAAATAAGGATTCATTTTTATATATATAGATAGATTACCTGAAAGTCAAGCCAAGCACAAGTTAGGTATAAGTTCCAAATATAAGTTTACTTCTTTACTAAATAAACCTGTTAATACCCTCTTACTAGTAGTTACTGTAACCGCATCGTTTTTCTAGTGGAGAAATAAAAGCCAATAATTCTCGGTACGGCTGAAGATGCCCCCCCCCCCCCCCCTACACCACCTCACGCCGCATACAAGTAGCGACACTTGAAGAGCTGACAGTCGCCACCTAATGGCCGCGTCCCAACGCCATCCGCAGACGAAAATAAAAACTTTTCAATTAGAACTCTTTGTGCGGTGGCGAGAAATCTTCACTTATGAAAGTGGTAGCTATGAGATAAACATGTTTTTCTTAACAACTGTACATTTTAGTTATGCATAACTGTTTTTTGAAACTACATTGAAGAGGCTTGTACCTGAAAATGCTTGTAAAGAATAAATTAGACCTTCATAATAACCTGAAAATACTTCTACATACGAGTAATAAGCTGCAAAGAAAATTTAAAATTCATATTAAAAGTGTACTTTGTAAACAAGCATAATTACTATAAGTTAGAGGGTTATATACAAGATAAGAATGCTTGAAAACATCTTGGTCCCGCTCCATAGGACAATCTCGACTCTAGACAAAATCAAACTGGTTGCTACATATTTTTTTATTTTTTATGCCATTAATTCTACATTCTGTGAGTACCTCAACTCACACACTGAAGAATTATTAGTCTACTATACGGATACCTCACCTTAGATTCAACTTGAATCGAGTTTTCGAATAAATAAATCCATTTATCTTCAGGAGACACAGGCCGATAGATAAATACCTTAACCTAAACATATTTTTATCTTTAACAAGAACTTGTGTTAATAATAAATATGTAAGCCATATTTATTATTAACAGAAGACTATGTTAGTAGTACTTCAGTTTGCAGCAGCTTGACTTTGTGCTGTCCTGTGGTACAGTCAGTGACCTCAGTGATTCTACTATGCGAAAACGGTGTACATCCCTGGGGCGCAGGGTTCGGGCTAGCTCCAACGGCATTCTGAGGACATTCGCGCAGAGGTTCGATTGCCAGTACCGGAACCATTGCTGTATGGTTCACATACTGAGCAATCAAGGTCGGTAATGTGTTTATGTGGTGTTTTTAACTGCCTCGTTGGTCTAGTGGTCGCAAGCGCTACTGCTGAACATGAGGTCCTGGGTTCGATTCCCGGGTCGGGCAAAGTGTTATTGGGTTTTTCCATCTGGAATTTCTCGGTAGCAGTCCGGAGTCTGGATTCGTGCCCGGTTGATGGCAATAGGCTCGCCCCCTATTACATGGGACTTAAACATAACTGGCGAAATGTGGGTGTGCTATAGGTACACCTCTGCCTAACCCTTCGGGGAATACAGGCGTGATGTTATGTTATGTTTTAATTGTGTTTTTATTTATATTTTAATGTGTGTGTTTATTTTATTCATAATTTAGAAAAACATTTCGTGCATAATGATCCTTGATGGTCGAAATAAACGTGTTTTGTTTTTTATAACCCAATCCTTCCTCCACTCTTCTTCTTTCTAAGAGGGGTCAGGTAATGTAGAGCACTGACCGTACGTGTCCGCGGAAGCGACGGAACACAACGTCCTGCAGCCAAGAGTCTTCTTCCATGACGAGGGGCAGATAACAATTTGGTAAGCACACCACGAACGCCTTAAAGTTGACGTCCCCAGTAACTGCACCCTCGGCGTGTACCTCGCCTTCTGGAGCACGTACTCCTCGATGTCGTCCGCCTTAGTGGTGCAGTGCAGGCAGGAGATGTACACCGAAGTGTTCGGCTTTGCAGCACGTAGTCTTACTTCGAGCCCCGTAGGAGCTTTGCCGCAAAACTCAAACTCAAACTCAAAGCATTTATTTCAAATAAACCAATTACAGGCACTTTTGAATTGTCAAGGGGTCGGTCAGTCAGAAAGATGAAGCTAGTTACCCATTCCAAAGCGTAGTAGGTACCTATGGAGAAGAACGGGCAAGAAACTCCATGGACACTCTTTTAAATCAAAAAATGGTTACAAAATATTGATTACATCGTTCATGTTGAAATTATGCATGTGAGAACGATGCAGAACGTTAAAAGCGTCCGTAATAAAAAGACAAAAGCAATTCAAATATTAAATTAAATTAAAATAAGCCGTGGCAGCCAAGAAATGACCAGTCCCCACTGACGGCGCCCGTTCACGAACATGACGCATAGATCAGCACCATTCAGCTCAACCATTTTGAAGGGAACTTAATGATCCAACACACACGCCACCACCAGCGAGACATTAGAGTGAGCATGACAAACTCTCAGCCGCCAGGGCACATTCAAGTCAATGAAAGAAAAACCTATTAAATGGTAGCTTTATAGTAGGTGCATAGTACTCACACCTGTGCTCTGCAATTATACAATACTAAAACATTGAATTTATACAAAGCAAAGATAAGTTTTTAAAATCTTCAGCAGCTCCAACAGTAGTTTCAAATGCTAATCAATTATTTTATGCGCCCTTGTGGAGCAGGACCAGCGTTGAGCCAAGCATTTTTATCAGCGATGTAATCCCCCAACTTATAATATGCCTGGCTGCATAGTGTGCGTTTTATACAAGATTTGAATTTAGTTTCATTCAGTTGAAGAATATGGGGAGGTATTTTATTGAAACATTTTAAACAGTACCCCATGAAAGATGAGTCTACTTTAGCCAGCCTGAAAAGCCTGCAGCGGTTATTGTTAGCATGCGATCAGCGTTTCCTCCTTTACACCCGTAACGAAACTGAATGACATATTCGTGGCAATCAAGAGCCTAACCGTTAGTGTCTGAGTAACATCACTAAAGTCAAACTGACAAGCAACTATGAAAACTACATTTCGCGAGAAACCTCTTTACGCGAGAATAAGCGACCTTCAAACATAGGATTAATAAAAACAATTATTTGCATTTCCTGCCTTCGATGGTACGAGTATGTAGTTTAGATTACCACCACGAACTGCACTCATATAATTTTTCTTTCTTTGTATATAAAAGTCAAAAACGCTTCAATACATGCTTGAAATATGACATATATGACATATAACGTTGACGACCATAACTGGTATTGAATCAATTGAGTGCATTATCAATATTTGACAATTTTTATATGTAACTCCTATCTATTTCTTTATGAATGAATTATGTAATCAATCAATTTTATTTTATTTATTTATTTATGTCAGCATTGTCAATGTTAATTAATAGTAATTTTTTTCCACTTCTAATCTTCTATTAATATTTGCAGTACCTGACAATATGGAAAACTTGTTGGCACAACTCCATGTACTTATAATACCTATTATTATAACACCTTGCATGCATTTTTACTTTATAATTGTATGTACACACATGTTTGAAACAAAGTTATGTATATTAGTTAAGTTATATAAGTTATAGTTATAAATAAGTTAGGTATGTTACAAATAAAGTTATCTGAATCTGATGCAATAATAGTCCTGATCAGAAGCGTAGTCAAAGCTTAGAGAAAATCATTCAATCCATCTTCAAATTATGTTAAAGAAGTTATTTCTTACACGTAGTTACATAGACAGGAATTATGAAGATTTTCTTTTAGTTTTCACGGGAATTCTGTTCTGTTCGTTCGCATAGATAGATTTCACTACAGTATTAGTTACCTGGCTTACAAAATATATGAGCTGGCTTACGCTCCGTGTAAAAATATCTGAAACGTGAGATTTGTAGTAAATCCTAACATATGTAGTACGAAAACCTTTTGTACTGCTTAAGAATAGCCCCTTTTTCAGTCTCCGAAGTATCAGCCCATCATTGCTCGGCAAAGTAAGTGCCGTCATCCTTAAAACACGAACCAGTTGTCATATTCAAAACCAATAACATGGCATATGGAGCGCCGGGAGCCGGCGGTGTTCGGGCGATTTGCGATTTTCTAAAGAGTGCTCACACGAAGCACCCTCCACGTAACCGTGCACCTCCCCCCCACCCACGTACCCCCTAACCACCCCCCCTCGAAGACCCGCTGGAGAGGATAGAGGGCACTTCTTTAATCGCGCCTTGTGACGTGCCTTCTTCGAATAACGGCTTTATTGAGCCAGTTACAAACTGTTACAACGTGGCAAAAGATTTAGATTTAAAGTCTAGCTTTTGTTTGAGGACTTCAAAGTTATCGGAGAAAAAGGTCGCGCTTAAAAAAACTATTGGCTTTCTCTTAAGTTTCAAGGAGAGAATGAGTTAATATAAATCAAAGCACAGCAATAATCACCCAAAACATTGTCTATGAAGTGCCTCAATTTGTTTGTTCTTTTGCTTTTAACGGTAGACTCAGCGATGCCTGTAAACTTTCAACTCGCTACTAAAACCTACAGTACTATTGTTCAACATTAGCAGTTTTTATGCCTGAAACAACACACAAATTTAACAATAGACGCGCGAGCACAATATAAAAACCTAATTGGTTCACGAATACTAAATCAAAAAGTATTCTTCAACAGCCATTTCATCTAACCCTTACATACCAATCAAATAATCCAATAGCTCAGTGAAGCGAGAAGTGCGCACACTGCTACTACGCCAGTGGAGCCTCCAAGTGATCCCGCATTCTTCACGCGTGGTTGCTAATCACACATCCCGCAGTTTAGCTGACTGCGGCGCGAGGCGTGATTTGCTGATACATAGCTTTGTGGTGAAGACATCAGGAGTATGTACCTTATGTAATGTAAGGGGAAGTAATACGATTGCAGTTTCATTTTTAGGGAAATGGTAGTGGGGTGCTGATACATACAGTTTATGTGATGGAGGGAAAGTGGAGACAGTAATAGGATGGAGTCTGCATTTCTTCCGCGTTAAGTTATGGCTTTGTTAGGGTAGAGGGTACAAAGGCTTAACAAAAATTTACTCGTCGTAAACTTGGTCATAATAGATGGCACATGGTACAATTATGCATAGTCCTAGCCTGAAGTAAACAAAACCATCAAAACTAGCTTCTTAGGTAATAAATAATTTTTGGGTAAATAATCTTATTCAGTAAGTAAACTGGAGCCAGGAAATAATCTGCTGAAACAACAGGTAGCCCATGTAATGTACCGAATACTTCTGCCATTCATTAGATATCTATCAAATAACATGTATTTCAATCTTTGAAATCATCATTACATTACAATTTGATGATATCAAATAATCCATCAGACGAGGGACGCTTCTAACTCTAATGTAATAGCATTGATTGGATGCGTTTACGTCATTTTGATCAAATAAATAACTAAGTTTAACAAATTGCGTGTAAGGGAGGAATGTTGTGATCGGCACTCCTTCGTCAGGGATCCGAGAGGGGTCGTACGAGGTTCGAGAGGGGTCGTACGAGGCTCGTGAGGGGCCGGTGCGACCTCGTAACGTAATCAAAGAGATTATTGGCAATCTGCGGCGACATTTTCACCCTTCACTGTTACTTTCATTGCGTGCCCCAACGTAACAAAGATTTAAGAATTAACTCTTCTTAGCCCACACTACAATGTAACATGCTGAACTAACAACAACAACAATTCTACAAATAATTAATTACATAGATAAAAATAGAAAGAAAAGAAAATACGTTTATTTGCGGTAAACATGACGCAGAGAAAAAACAAATAAGAAAAGTAACGAGTTGGGGTATATACATCTCCTTATGACATATTTAAGTAAATCAAATAATAATCTATAAACGGTTTGTATCTGAGCCTAGCTCAACGGTCACAAATCACGAAATATTAAAGAGGTATTGATTGTTACAGTGAATTTTGTTTAAATATAATACTAAAGTACCAAAGACTTCTACAAATCGGTTTGAAATTGTAATGGATTGAAATAGCACACAGATAGAGACAGACGTTTGACTCATCATTCATTAAAAAGTTATGCAATTTCAATAAATAGAAAACCTTTATACACTCTCGGACCCCTAAACCAAGCCACCTTGCATTTTTATGTTTATAAGCCTAAAACATCAAAATAATGATAAGTCAGAGAAAAAGTTATTATACAGTTTTGAAGCGGACATACAAAATTATGGCCACATTTTGGTATCACCATTGTTTCAAATTTGACTTCCCGAATTTGAAAAGAGAAGAAAATTGGAGTTTGGTCGCTCTTAGAGAAGCGACAAGCTTTGATTAGATTTATGTCAATGGGTTTTTCGTTATTTGTTTTGTTTTGCATAAAAATAGTATCGAAATTTATTTTTCCTTATTTTTTAATCCATTCTGACGTTCAAATTATGGATACTACACCTAAAGTAGCCATCCAAGCTGTGGCACATTTTCAGCTTGGGTATAGTCAGCGAAACGTAAGTGCACAAGTTCAAGTAAGCCGTTTTACCGTTCAAAGAATTTATCATCGATAGCTGGAGATTGGCGGCTTCGTGCGCCGTCCAGGAAGACCATGAAACCAGGTCACTACAGCAAGATTAGATCGGTTCGGTCCTCAATCCCGACTCAAAATGCACTCAACTAGCCCTTTAGTTATGTCCATTAAAATATATAACCAATTACCAAATGACATTAGAGAAGTAAGAAAAACAAATGTATTTATTAATAAATTGAAACAATTTCTGGAATCTAAGTCATACTACTCAGTAAAGGAGTTTTTAGATGACAAATCTATTGCAAAATAAAAAATAAAAATCTCTCTCTTATTCACCAAACATTATAAAATATATAGGTATAATATAATAAGAATATAGAAAATCAAACATAAATATGAAAATATAAATACATAAATAATAGCATAATTTAATAATAATAAAATAAGTACTACTAAGAATTTCACAATACTTACCTATTATTGTGCAATACATAAAATAAAATAAAAATAACTAATATACTATACACAAACCTATTAATATATAAATATACATAATTATAAACCCAATTAAACTCATCTAACAATTTTTAATAATATTGAATTGCTTGAATTGCTGCTTAGCTCTCTTCCTCTCTCCTAATGTTGCTGTGCCCGACAGGGTCCATATTGATCTTTTACTTTTTTAGACCATCTATGTAATACATATGGAATGCAATAAAGAATTGAGTATTGAGTATTGGGTTTATATTTACCACCGTAATCCTTCGTAATCGTCACCTGACCTCAGTAAAGGTCTAAGAACAGCTTCGAGACTTTCATGGACTGAGTATTTGCGCTCGTACTATTAAGGAGACTCGAAGAAGGTGGCCTGAAACCTCATAAGCCAGCCAATGGTCCTAATTCTGTGTGGTCGTGTCAGGAGCTCACAGATTGTGAACATTTGGATTGGACTCAACGTCAATAAAGCTAGTGTTTTTTTACGGATGAAACCAAGATTATGCTGTATACATTGCCATACAGCATAATAGTAGGACAGTCTACCGAAGACAAGGAGAACGTTTTCAGCAATGTTGCATTGAAAACAAGGTGAGTTATAGCGGTGGGTCATGGACAGTTTGGGGCGGAATTTCCTCCGAAGGAAAAACTGGCCTTGAGGTTATGACGGGACCACGGTTGCCACCACTAAATAGCGACCGATACATTCGTCAAAGCCAAGAGGCTCATATGATGCCATAATATGGCATGAAAAAAATTAAATTCAATAAATAAAAAATAAAAATAGAATGAATTGAAAATTTTATATTTATGCATGATATGATAATGCAAGGGCGCAAACTACAATAATAGTTCGAGTATACCTGCATGTCGTTAGTATCACAGTAATGGAATGGACAGCAAGAAGACCTGATATCCTTCTTTTATCCTGAATTATCTTGAATCCAATACAGCACTTATGGGATTCTTCAGCTTAAGAAGCGCGAGGATACGAGCTAACCCACCAGGTCAAGAAACTTTGCAGGAGCTGAAAATTGCCATCTTCGAAGCGTGGTAGAACATTCCAGAGGACGTCATAGTGGCATTAATTAATTCCATGTCGACCTGTATGACGGCCGTCGTAAATGATCTTGGAGGTAACGCAAGTTACTCAATAAACGTTTTCTCTATTTAAACCATTGAACTTTTCTTCAAAAATTCCACGCTTACTTTGCCTCTGATAAACGCTAAATGACGACTTATTGCAATTGAAACTGTTTTTTTTTAAATTCCGATTTTAAATTTGAAACAAACGGAATTTATAGTAAGTGACTGGCTTCAAAACTAACTACCATTATTTAAAAAAATAGAGACCTTTAAACAAATATATGCAGGTTGGCTCGATCAGCTGTCCGCGAGTGTATTTCTTTGAGATTTCTTACAGTGTTACTAAATAATTTAAAGTTTAAATTGATTTTATTCAAAAACCCCTGAGGTAAAGGCCTCGTCCAGAAAATGTCATCTTTCTGTGTCTTTCGCTCCGTCCATCGAGCGTGACCCAGCTGTACGCACGATCTCGTCCTCCCAGCGAGTGTGTGGTGTCCCTCGTTTACGTTTGCCAACCGGTCCCATCCAAGAAGTCATCTTTTTGGCCCAACGATTGGCACGCAGTTTTGCAACATGGCCTGCCCATTTCCACTAAAGTTTGAGTGCGTTTGTAAGGACATCGATTGAGTTTGATGTAAATCTATTTTTTGAGTGCCGAACTCTATGCTGTTTTTATGTTAAGCATACTGCGCTCCATTCCCTTTTGGCATATAGTAATTTTGTTCTTGATAGAGTTGTTACATTTCCAAGTTTTGATATACGTAGATATGTTAAGCAAGGGACGAGGTTTGAGTCCCTAACCTTTTTCTACAATTATACGGAGGTCGCGTTTGAATACTTGGTTTAAATTCCAATATTTATTCCATGTCTGTTTAACTCGTCGTTCAACTTCCAATAAATTGCTATTTTTAGCAAATGACATTAATTTGTTTCTGTAAGTAAACATACTTCTTCACGTATTTAAGTGGTACATTGTTAGCGTTTATGGGTTTCTGTATGCTGTTGGTCAGAATTTTTGTTTTTGTCGATTGCATTTCGAGGCCCACCTGCATATTGCAGATTGAAGTGTAGTAATGATGTGTTGTAGTTGGCTAGAGCTCTCAGACACTATGACTATGCCGTCTGCGAACCTTAGGTGGTTGAAACAGTGCATTTGGTTCTCATTATTCCTTATCATTTACTAGCTGTTGTCAGCGACTTCGTCAGCGATACAGGATGTAAAATATCCTATTTCTTTATCTATCTGTGTGCCAAATTTCATCCAAATCCGTCCAGCCATTTTTGCATGATTGAGTAACAAATAAACAAACCCACGTTCATATTTATAATATTAGTTAGGATTGGGATATTAAAGTTGAATGGTTTGCCAATCTCCACTCGAGATTGCATTCCCTAGAACTACCCGCCGATGAAACATTTCAGAAAGTGTAAACCTAACTTATGAGGAAATGACTTCCCAGTATCGAGGTTAGCCAGTATTGCCTTTATTTTTGAAATACTTAGTAAAGTAATTCTTTGACTTTTCACAACCGTTACCTAGATCGGCGATGCGGGACTTGCACACAAGAAGCATTGCGTAGGTACTTGTACATACTCGAATGAAAGAGATTTCAATCACGCCACCTGATTGGCAATCTGTCGCCGCGAAAAATTCAATTACTTCACCCACTGCCGGCGGCTAGTGCGTGCACGAAAAAAACATTCCGAAAACGATTTTTATTTATGGGTTTTTGATTTTAGAGGTGTGCCAAAATACACCAATGTATTTCGTCGTCTTAATACAACTAAAAATAACATTTCTACGTCACGTAATATGATACAGTGTCGAGTGTATGTAGGAAGAATATGATGTATTCAGCTACCATATGATAAGCTTGTATAAAAAAAAGATCGATAAGATTAAAGTCTGTTCTATGATAAGCTTGTATTACGTCGATAAGATTAAAGTCTGTTCTAAGATAAGCTTGTATTACGTCGATAAGATTAAAGTCTGTTCTAGTCTGATTAAATAACCACAAATCAAACGCATATTTTCATCATAGCGTGTTGATGGCAATCTAAATTGAATTTCCCCAGAATTTAGCTACGAAACGCCTCTCTAGCGCGCCTCTTAGCAACGATAAGCGTAGAGATCATTTAATTTCAATGTACCAAATACAGAGTACATACTTTTGACTCTGCAATCTAATCTACGTTTTAAATCGGGAAAATGTTTTCGCTGCCTAGGTTTGTTATTTTAGAATAGTAAGTAAATACTACACACATAATGTATTCGCTTAATGCAAACCACGAATCAGTAATGTTTTTATCTCGGCCTTGTGTACAGTGTCAACTTGTGTACAGTGTCAACTTGTGTACAGTGTCAACTTGTGTACAGTGTCAACTTGTGTACAGTGTCAACTTGTGTACAGTGTCAACTTGTGTACAGTGTCAACTTGTGTACAGTGTCAACTTGTGTACAGTGTCAACTTGTGTACAGTGTCAACTTGTGTACAGTGTCAACTTGTGTACAGTGTCAACTTGTGTACAGTGTCAACTTGTGTACAGTGTCAACTTGAGCACAATCAGTAATGTTTTTATCTCGGCCTTGTGTACAGTGTCAACTTGAGCACAATCAGTAATGTTTTTATCTCGGCCTTGTGTACAGTGTCAACTTGAGCACAATCAGTAATGTTTTTATCTCGGCCTTGTGTACAGTGTCAACTTGAGCACAATCAGTAATGTTTTTATCTCGGCCTTGTGTACAGTGTCAACTTGAGCACAATCAGTAATGTTTTTATCTCGGCCTTGTGTACAGTGTCAACTTGAGCACAATCAGTAATGTTTTTATCTCGGCCTTGTGTACAGTGTCAACTTGAGCACAATCAGTAATGTTTTTATCTCGGCCTTGTGTACAGTGTCAACTTGAGCACAATCAGTAATGTTTTTATCTCGGCCTTGTGTACAGTGTCAACTTGAGCACAATCAGTAATGTTTTTATCTCGGCCTTGTGTACAGTGTCAACTTGAGCACAATCAGTAATGTTTTTATCTCGGCCTTGTGTACAGTGTCAACTTGAGCACAATCAGTAATGTTTTTATCTCGGCCTTGTGTACAGTGTCAACTTGAGCACAATCAGTAATGTTTTTATCTCGGCCTTGTGTACAGTGTCAACTTGAGCACAATCAGTAATGTTTTTATCTCGGCCTTGTGTACAGTGTCAACTTGAGCACAATCAGTAATGTTTTTATCTCGGCCTTGTGTACAGTGTCAACTTGAGCACAATCAGTAATGTTTTTATCTCGGCCTTGTGTACAGTGTCAACTTGAGCACAATCAATCAATCAATCACAATCACAATCTCTTCAAAACAGATGTTTACACCACGTTGTCAAGAAGCTGTCAAGCCCACAATTAAACACCTTTAGTGTACAAAAAGTAATTGATTTCACAAAATTTATTTAAATACCTGCCTACAAGTGATGACAGATAAGCCACAACGAACATTAAATAACCGAAAACATAGTTATAATAGTGCACAAAATTGCTTTTTATTTATTTATAATGGACATTATCGCAGCATCTGACGCGTTGTTAGCGAGGAGTCGGGTTGCGGGGGAGGCACACATACATACATACACACGGTTTGTTGTTATGTCTCGTATGACACGTTTTGTGCTCCCAACAATAGAGAAACAAATGATTATATTTAGTTATTTACATAATGGCCGCGACAATAGTCGGGGAGCGTGAAGCATTTTAATAATAATCGTAGTCACCCTGGCACGTACCGCCTTGTTGTAGCTTGAACATAATAAATCATGTGAGTAATAATATTATAATTTCGAGCATAATAAACGGGTGAAGCTTAGACATAAGTACGGAACTCATTGTGTAATGTTTAAAACACTCTTGCCTAGTGTTTTGATGGGATTGTATAACATATTATTTGAATGGCAGTATTGAATTCTTAAAGTACATAAGCTTTGTTATTTTCACAGTTTGCTAATAGTTAACCGCTAGCGAAACCCATCCATCATCCATCGAAAGGTCTGTGGGTAGACATATTTTATATTCCGCATTGTGTTGTAAATTGTTGTAATAATTTAGGAAATTCCCGGAAACAATCTGTAGTATAGATTTGGGTACACCTTTGTCAACCCTTTCAGTGAAAACAGGCGCGATATTATGCAATTTAAATAAAAAATACAAAAAAAGGTAAGCTGTTAAACTTTGTTAGTATTTCAGTTCTAACTTGTAGATTTTACAATACCTGAAAGGGTTACGCGTTTCGTAGCACGTGGTCTACAAAAGTGCTACGCTGCTACGAGTCTACGCGCTTAAGAAAATAATACTTCTGCTAACAACCTGATCGCTTTTTAAGCAATGCTCATTCATGTATTTTTCCTTGTTTTGGGAACGAAGAGAAAGTTGATTGTTGGTTTTTGATTTGTCTATTTACACAACAATCAATAAGGGCATTCTCAGACATCACGAAAACAAACAAAGATACGCCGGATATATATCCGGCAAAAAGTGATCAAAGACATTGAATAAGAAATTAATCGCTCAATGAATCGATCGTCGATAAGTCAAAACAAAACACTGATCGGGTGTCGGGTTACGTACGGTGCGTATCTTCGATGCCGTTTGAGGGTTTTTATTGAATTTTATTTTATTTCGAAATGATGTTTTTACCATATGTTTTTTGAACACTCCGTCAACGACTTAGTTTAACAGAAAATGTTGCGATTGATTTAATAAGTATGCAAGAATGAAACAATCAACAATAGACCTATTTAACCCAACAAATGCGATTTAGTGTTATATTTCAGCTTCAATTAAATATTTAGTAGATTTATCGTCATATCATCTCTCGACACCTGTCAATTAGTGAGCTGTCACAACTATCACACAACGGACAATGACGGACACAATGCGTCGAGTGTTCCATACTAATATAATTAAATGTCGGTCAGTATCAGCCGCAGCTGCAGGTACCTTTTGTGCGTATTATTGTATGAACAGCGACGTATTGTAGGATATTCTCGGATAGTGCCGACTCACGCCGACCGGCGGCGGTCCTGTGAACATCATTAGATTTGTTGTGAAATTGGATACAATGAGCCTTTTTGTGCGCGACACATTCTAAAGTGCGGACCTTTATGTGACAATATTATCAGAACTTGAGATGTCCATTGTAGTCATTTGTAGTCCGGTGTGGAAATAAAAAAAAATATGGAGAAACCGTATCATATATTTTAATTTCTTAATGTTGTTCGACACATCAATTGACAAAATCTTGTGAATGAGAGGATTCTGATGGCATCAAATTATGTTATTTCGTCAGTGTATCAAAATATCAGATAACACGAATGCGGAGAGCATTTCATGATAGATGATTGTATTTTGTTTTTTTTAATTAAGAAGAGCAGTGGCCATCAATCGTTGAGGGAGTCAACTACCTACGTGCAAAAAAATCGACCCACCCTGTAAGTTTCAATTCGGAACACAATATATAAAAATTAAGATCAGACAAACAAAAATTAATAGTATTGTTATTTTGAAGGTATGTATCATAAACTTTATTTGTACACTTCAATAAACGGGATGTTGTTGATGATATTGACTCGCTTATTCGGTCACCCTCATTTCTCATTTTTAATAACGCAATCTCTGTGACATTGCATTGTGTTTAAAGTTAATCAATTTATTGTTTATTCAATCATTGGTTATTTTACTAATTTAGTGAACATTTATCTTGAGTTTAATTGCTTTTACTCTCTGTGAAAATGGATACTACTCCGTCTGAGTGCGCTCAAGTTGTAGCACTGATCCAGGCTGGATTGAATTAGCGCGTCGTGGCCAGACGTCTTCACTTAAGTCGATCAGCAGTAAGACGAGTGTACCGAAGGTTCTTAGAGACTGGAAGCTTCAATAGACGATCAGGCTCGGGAAGAAATCGGGCTACTTCAGAACGAGATGATCGATTTGTGGTGTCTACAATATTAAGAAATCGACATTTGACTGGTGTTCAGGTCCAGCAGCAACATTGTAATGTACGCGGTGTAGCTGTAAGTGAATGGACTGTACGACGGAGACTTACAGAAACAGATTGCAGCCTCACAAACCCGCTAATGGTACATAATTAAACCCCGCGCATCGGCCAGCGCGGCTTCGATTTGCTCACGTCGATTGGACACTCGAACAATGGAAGGTCGTGCTGTTCTCGGACGAGTGTAAAATCAGTCTTCATGGAAATGATGGGCGCAGGAAAGTTTACCGAAGAGAACGATTTCACTGGCTTGTATTGAAGAACGAGTGGCTTTTGGAGGAGGTTCATGGACTGTTTGGGGCGGAATTTCTTTGGAAGGAAAAACGGATCTTTAGTTCGTATCCGGACCTCGTCTAAGCAATCTGACTGCACAACGATACATCCAGGAGGTACTAGAACAACATGTGATGCCATTCGCGGGATGCTGAGGGTTTCACGCTAATGCAGGGCAACGGCCGACCACATACAGCCACGATAGTATTCCAGTACCTACGTGAGGTGGAACATCCTGTTATGGAGTGGCCAGCAAGGAGCCCTGACCTTAATCCCATTAAACATCTATGGGAAAAGCTGAAGAGAAGGGTCAGGGCCAGAAATCAGCCCCCAGAAACCCTCCAGGAACTAAAGGTGACTATTCAAGAGGAGTGGGAAGGTATACCCCAATAATTCATAAAAAACATTAATAAGGTCAATGAAAAACAGGATGGAAACTGCAATTAGAGCACGAGGGGGATACAAGCTACTGAACAAAGTATTCTTTAGAAATGTAATGCATTTTTTTTTACTTTCATAATAATTCATGAAAATGTTTAGCAATTCTAACCGTCTTTGTTTTTCTGTCTGTAAAATCAATAAACCAAAATCTGTTACACTAAAACCTGGTGTATTACAATCTTAGACTGACATTTAACAAACAGTGTGAAAATTATTAATTAATTAATTTTAGATTTTTATTTATCGTGTTCTGAACGAAAGCGTACGGGGTGGGTCGATTTTATTGCACGCAAGTGTATTAGCAAAACGATAAGTTTTCCATTCATATAGAATCATAGAGGTGATTAGTGTGGGGTGATGTAACAATCTTGTTTTAGGTAACATTTTCTGTTTATTTTGAGGAATGAACGGAAGTGTCTTTTATTTCGTATTAATTATTTTTGCCTACCAAGATAAAAATTGTAGACGGTAGAGGAAAATTGGGCCGTTTAGGTGTTGTATAAGAATGTTCGAAGAATATTGTCTTAAACATTGTGCTACGTACCTAGTCTTAGTGAATGAAACACCTACACGCCTTTGGATCTAATAAAAATCACTTCCGAGCAATTTTGTGATTTGATTAACCGTACGTGTTCCCTCGCCACCGCCGCCATTTGCAATCGCAATCACAATTACTACCACCCTTCCTCTGTGCTGCGTGCTTGCGACCTTTGCGCGACCACTGTGGCAATATAACAGTCTGTATTGCAGGGGAATAAGGTGTATATTACAACGTATGGTTAGCATTTTCTCTTGTAAAAAGAAACCGCGACCCAAAGCCGAAGGCTGAAGTGATAACACGAGTGGTGAATTGAGCCGAGCATAATGTTGAGTTTCTTTGGCGCGTCGCCACCGCTGATTGGTGGAGGGCGGTTGCGTCGCGCGCCGTGATTGGTGGGCGTTGCGCGGGAAAAAACGGCTTTGTGCCGCGCGGCGATTTATTCACGACTATTAGTTATGGTTGGGTGAGCGGCTGCTCCAGGGAATAGTGATGCACCGCGCTTGTCGATGTAGTTGATGAGTCGATACGAACCTAGTTGCATACTATGTTAGATATCAGACAAAGAATTAAGGTTCAAGTCTTCTTGTTTTTTTGAAAGTTTTTGCAAGTGACCATGTGAAATAATAGTTATTGTAATTCTTAATTTTATTATAACAATACAACATCAGTGACCCGTCTATGTGTAATGTAATCATTCAAATCAAAAATTCAAACCGCTCTGAAAAGGGCGTTATAGTATTTTTTTTATAAATAACTATAAAGTATAATTGAAACCTGAAATATTGATACAAGAAGCATTTAGAAAAACGACAAAATAAACATTCTTCGGTCATTTAAATCTCAGAAGATCCATACTTACTACGATCTTTTACATTAATTTTTTCATAACATTATTGCAAACGTATTTCTGAAAACTACTGAAAAGTAAACGTTACCAAAATGTTATTTCAATGTGTGGTGTCCTGCACGCTCGACGTTCTCGAGCTGTCATCGACACCACACCCGCACTCTATCGACACGCGGTCATCACAGCGTGTTTACTATTCTCGAGGTATAATGGGACCAGTGCCAGTTGCCAGTTACCGTCACAATCATCCCACCTTTTACTTAGGGTGAGAAAGAGACCACTACTCTCTCTCTACTGGATAGAACGAGACAGGGAATACGCATTCAAATACTTTGTGCATTCAATTTTATGAGTACTACAGACGAGGGAAAAAGATTTTTAACTTTATGAGGGCGATGGTAAGGTTGAATTTAGAATGTGCAGTGTTAAGTATATTTTTCGCTCGCAATATTTAGCATGTATGTTTTCTTTAGATATGAATGCAAATAGTAATGGCGCATTTTTATTTTGATGTTTACATAGAGGGTCTGGAGTCGAGGTGTGAGGGGAGGTAAATACGGCGCCATCTTGTTGTACCGTCAGCAAAAGAAGCGGGATTACGTGGCAAGGGTACGAGAGGACGGTGGGTAAGTAAAAGCCACTGGGCCCAAGGGCGCTCCTTGAGGCACTCCATGTCAATCGCGAATTGATTTGTATTGCTTTTGACATGCGCACCTTTGCCATGTGACGCGGCCATGCGGGTGCACCTGTACACACAGTTAGAGATCTGGTTTAATTTTACTGGTATTAAGTAATAGGAAAAGGTACACGTAATAACAAGTATGTAATCTTTCAAATGAAATATTTTGTTTAATTATGTAGGTATTATTCCGACAAGTGAAGTGTGGGACGTCAGGGACATCATGGAGGACGGCCCCTGCCCAGCAGTATGATGAGGCAGGCTGACAGGATCCAGTACCTATTACTTGCACATCATGGAGGACGGCCACTGCCCAGCAGTATGACGAGGCAGGCTGACAGGATCCAGTACCTATTACTTGCACAAGAAAACACCTAAAACTCTAGCTACTTAAACAATTTTTGTAAAACTACTTAAAATACTATTTATTTTCGTGTTATTTACAAGATAAATTAGGTACCCTACTCTATTATTATAATAAAATAGTAATGTAATGTAAATGTAAGCCTGTAATAACTGCCGCTCTATATGGCAAATGCAAATTTCTCAAACACAGTAGGAACGAGCATAACTAAGCAGGCCCTCCTCGCCGTTCCTCACCACTGCAACTCCTGAAAGGCAAAATCGACTGTGGTGACCACCAAAAAAACACCGAAGCAATAAATCTAAACGAGCCGCAGGGAAACGAAGCAATGAAGCTCAACGAGCCGCGGAGAAATGAAGGCATAAAGCTCAACGAGCCGCGGGGAAAGGTTCTACTGTCTTGGAATCCGCAACGAAAATTATCAGAAAACGGCTGTGGAGGAGTATTAGTTTTGAATTATCATAATTTGAACGTGTCTAATGCACGTTGACCGGTGAGTTCTGATGATACTCCAATGCAAGACGTTTTCTATCACTGTCAGTCAAAGATGTGCTTTTTCTTCTTATGCCTTCACTCGGATCCATGATAGGTAGGTACTTGAATTCGACGCTGTATGTTTTTATCTTACATAGTGCAGTATAATTCCTGCAATTACATACTTTTTGGTCACAAATTGATTAAATTCTTTTTACACGTCAATCGGTTTGCTTTATATTTTTCTTTTTTTTTTAATTTTCAAACGTTGACAATTGTTCTAAACAATTTTGTCAAGAAAAAAATGAAGGTTTTTTGATTCCCGTCGTTGGGATTTTTCAATGAAAATTATCTTATTTCTGCTTTTTAATATTAAAACATTCTTCGAATGTGTGATTTTAACCACGTTTCACCAGTTTAATCACGTTATGTGAATATTCAGCGTAAGTATATATTGATCGACTGTACGTTCCCTGGAATTTATCGTTTCTTTTTCTTTTGGTGAGTAATCCCTTCATTGGTTCGATATTCTTTTAACCTGTGCCTTGTTCTTTAATCTAAGAAGATTTCCTTTTCCTTAGATTGAAAGGCCACCTTTTTTTCGTTTTTGGCTTACCTTGGTTTTTGGTTTATGGATTTAAATTCGTCAGAATACATTTAAAATACTGTACGGTATCTTTTAAGTTTTTTCTCTCAAATTCGAGTTGTGATTTTTTCTTTCTTAGTATTTTCGACTATTTAAATTCCAACGACAAAATCTTATTTTATTATTTCCTAATTTACTTTTATTCTACCTTTCGGATTGTTTTTATTATATTAATATATTTTACGTGTTTTTGCTTCGTGAGTGTTTGATTTTTTAGCTACCTCACGCCGGGGTTCGACTCCCCGGCGTTTCCTCCTCAAGTTTTACGATGCAATAGGTACTGCAAACTCAAATCATTTATTTCAAATAAACCAATTACAGGCGCTTTTGAATTGTCAAGAGGTCGGTCAGTCAAAAAAATGAAGCTAGTTGCCCATTCCAAAGCATAGTAGGTATCTATGGAGAAGAACTGGCAAGAAACTCCATGGACACTCTTTTAAATCAACATATGGTTACAAAAAAAGTTGGTTACATCATTCAAGTTGAGATTATACATGTAAGAACGATGTAGAAAGACGTGGACGTTAAAAGCGTCCGTAATAAAAAAGACAAAAACAAAAAACAAAAAAAAAAAATAAGCCGTGGCAGCCAAGAGATGACCAGTCCCTACTGATGGTGCCCGTTCACGAACATGACGTATGCACCATTCAGTTCAACCATTTTGAAGGGAACTACCCTGTCAGTCGTCACGTTATCAGTTACTCCCTTTTCCTTCATATCATCCCCCACACAATTCATCCGTACATCTATTTTTAATGTTAATTGCAAACTTGTTTTTTATGACTGGCCGATTCCTTGATAATTCATTTTACCAGTTAATGATTTAATTTAAGTAATAGTTTTGAGTTTAAGTTTTCGTGTGTAAATGCTGCCTACAGGGTTGTATGAAGCATTTTTTTATTATACCTAATGGACAGGTAAGACTCACACTAAACATGAATAAGAGAGGAAGGAAAGGAAGATTTCAGTACAAAATTGAAGATTAAGATTACCACCAAAACCAAAAACCACCAGCCAAAGTATTGCAACATTTCCTAAAGGTATTATGTAACTATTTTAATATGCATACATAAAGTAGCAAACGTGTAATTTGCCAAACTGACCTAAAATAAGATGATTGAGGTATTAAGTGAGCGAAAAATGCATAAGTTTCTGCTTTATACAATGATCACGGCGGTAATGTCTTTAAAAAATTATAAAACAAACCAGTTAACTCCTAAGTACCTACCAAGCTTGTCGAGTAATGTCTGCAGAGTAAACGAAAGAAAAGCTGTTTATCTTCCTAGTAGGTACCTACCCAAGATGCAAGTACAAGATTAATAAGTACAAGATTATATGTATGTTGTAGTGTAAGCGATGAGCAGACATGTCCCGCTAGTGCGGAGAACAGAATGTAGAACCTTTAACTACTAGAGTTATCAGTAACATTATATGAACAGTTGTACTAATCCTGTGTGTACGAGTATTCCGAAACAGAGCTTGGTTTAATAACAAGTTAACTAAGTATTTGTGTTCTATTTCTATGGGGCAAGGCACGCACAAGTCAGTGTACCTATATACGAAAATTTGTAAGGTTCCGAAAATAAATGGAACCTTTATAACATCACTTTTATGCAGTTTTGTATTTGGTAATACATTTATTCGATACACACATTTTTGAGTAAAACCCGGAAATCAGTTTTATTTTACTTTAATGTCCATAATGGACATAATTATGAAGGTACCGCACTTAGAACACAAAAACATTTCTGGAAAGTAAACTAAATAAAGTAGTTATCTAAGTTACAAAAAAATGTACCTACATACCTAGGTAGGTAAATTATTATGTTTTTCAGTATCGCTGTTCTCGTTTCAATGATGTGTTACTTTAATAAGTACTTACCTGAAAGAAAGGTATCGAATCAGTTATTAGATAAATACCTATTTTGAAATATTCGCATTCGTGCATATTCGCTTAAATTATGTGATTGTTGATTGGTACATAGATAACCCAAAACATTCATGTCCCTAAATTAGTTTTGAACTTGTTCTTATTAGCGTGTCGATAGTCGTTTTCAACTGATACGCACACATCAGCACCCTGTGTGGACTGCAGAGAGACTAACTGATACGCACACATCAGCACCCTGTGTGGACTGCAGAGAGACTAACTGATACGCACACATCAGCACCCTGTGTGGACTGCAGAGAGACTAACTGATACGCACACATCAGCACCCTGTGTGGACTGCAGAGAGACTAACTGATACGCACACATCAGCACCCTGTGTGGACTGCAGAGAGACTAACTGATACGCACACATCAGCACCCTGTGTGGACTGCAGAGAGACTAACTGATACGCACACATCAGCACCCTGTGTGGACTGCAGAGAGACTAATATCCACTGAGTGGTTCCCATAGTTGTGCAGTCAGTTCACGTCACCGGCTGCTAGTTCCAAACTAACTCTCGACTTCCTAGATTAGGTTACGCTAGATTTGCGTCGGTGGCAGCGTGACTCTCAGATCGGTGAACCTGTTTATATATTTATTGAGTAGAAGTTGCGTTTGTTGTACAGACATACTTAGAACCTACCTAAATTAACAAAAGATCGTTTTACCTATACGATGTTCTCGTTACCAAAACGTACTTCAACCCGTACACTAGCGGCACATAATATAATAGCATTCAGCGGCAAATAATAGAGATACCTTTTTTTTCCAACTGAAAATACAGCATGTATCTGAAAGGTGCGGTCAATTTTAATGATGTGGTACAGACCATCAAACTGAACAACTTTCTCCATGGGACCAACATCATAATCGCGAAAAAAATATCAATTGTCCCATACAAAACTTCAATAGGAACCAACTCGACCCAAATGTATGGAACGGCTGATTATTTTTTCTCGATTACGATGTTGGTCCCATTGAGAAAATTGTTCAATTTAATGGTCTGTACCCCTTTATTTCACAACACCTTTCTGATACTTGCTGCATATCGACGATATCTTAGATATCAGATCTAAGTGTGAATGTTTTCTTAGAAAGATACTCAACATGAACGCACATGCCGCCAGACCTAAGTGCAAATAATTTGTGGTCTCGCTTAAAAACGATATTTCCCAAAAATAACGCATTTTACAAGCCAGCATATAATTTGTAATGGATATGCAAGTAGAAAAAGATTTAAAACAATATAAATAACGTAACAACTTTTATTAAGAATAAACTACCGTATTGTTTACCTACGACTTACAAGTACTTACTTATCTTCTTAATAGTAAGTATGTAGATTAGGTTCGATAGTGAAAGAATTATCAAAACAGATTGAATGAATGAATTTTTGAGTTAATCGTCACCTTTCCTACGAATATACAGGTCGAATAACGAACCTCCTTATTTTTGAATTCAGTAAAAAATAAAGATTTTATCAACTTCTCTTACAAAAAAGGTCACGCAGGTTTTCAGCTAAAAGTGAGTGAGCGCATCTGAACAATCGAGGCGATCTTAGCAAGAAATAAACTTTATCTTACCTACTTTCGGAAGATATAAAACAACTACAGTCCGGCCGTCGAGTGAATGCGTTCTTGACACCTGTCAGTTTCATACAAACGAGTACGTGTTTTGCGAATTTGATCTTAATTATTAACTAGAATTGTCGCACTGACAGGTGTCAGGAACGCATTCTCTCGACGGCCGGACTGTCAAATATTCATTAACATTTCTGAGATATCGTCAAATAAAGCACTAGGTTTTTTTTGATAAATATAGACATTTTTTTTGATAAATATCAGAATTTATGCAGTCTATGCTATGTATGTCACCATATTTACTTCAAGAGTCGTCATAAATCGAAGATCCAAAATAAAGACGTTTCTTTCCTCATATTCCTTAACACACAAGTTACATACTTGAACCAACTTACTTTCTTCAAACAACTTATTTATAGTGTTTTTGTAAAAACCTAACATTATTGATTGTTCGCATAGCTGGTGCCGACAGTTATTGAACGGTGATCTTTCTAAGAGAACTTTGGATGTAAGACTGAGGGAAGCAAGTTCGAAAATTTTAGCACCTCGGGTAGGGCAGGTTTATTTTGATTATCTCATACAGTAATAGGAGTTACTTTGATGACTTATGCAAGAAAGTTTAAGAATAAAGAGTAATTAAGATGCATTAGCAAGCGATGCGAGCTCGAAGATTTTTAGCACCACGCCTCGACGTGATATGTTTTTTTTTGTCGATTTTATATAGAAATAGGAGTTGCTTTGTAGATTTATGCAGAAAAGCTGAAGAAATAAGAGAAACTATGATGCAGGTGAAAGCGAAGCGAACTCGATAATTTTTAGCATCATCCCTCGGATAGGTGAGATTTCCCTTTCTTCCTTACGGGTGCTATAGGTGCCATGATATGAGCACGCCCCCCCCACCGCTAAAGTGCGGGGCCTGTAGCATTCGCTATCCAGCCCTGTCCACCTGCCGTCAGGCAGCCAAGCTATCTTGCTCCAAGCTATCTGGTCGGTATAGCTTTGGGGCCCATAGGCTGGCTGGGCCCCTAAACCGGTGTCTTGTGTTCGTAGGCGTAAATCTGGGGTTTAAGTTTTCTTTGTGAAAACTTTAAAAAAAGAATGTTTTTGTTGGGGTGAAAACTTGGTCTAGGATTACCAAGACGTTGGTCACATAAGGAGTCATTTATTAAATTTCGGTGTATGTATGACAACAGCAAGCATTTTATCTGCATTTGCAGGACATCTACCTTCTATTTAAAGATTTCAAACAAAAAGTGTTCACCTTGGATTGACTGTTGATCATCTGTTGATTGACTGATTGATTGTTGACGTTGGATTTTATCATTTTATTTCATTTTACTCTTCTTTATCTAAAATTCGTGAACTCGTAGCTGTCCTCCTGTTCATCGCACGCAATTTATAACAATAGACAGATAGAATTCCCGCTCACTGCAGAACAAAATTAAATGATCATAACTTTTCATTTTACCGTTAACGTTCCATTTTCTTGCTTAAAATCGGTTGTAGTAACAATTAGTGGGGGCTTGACAAAGTGCGGGCAGGCCGGGGGGGGTGCGGAGAGGTGCGGGGGCTAGAGGGCTCTCATTAGCAACTTGTCTAAACTCGTTATAAGTTGACACGGGCACCGCCGCGCGCCGCGATTGACTCGCTCGCCGCTAACTGCTGTAAAAACTAATTCCTCGGCCTCGATACAGGGCTGCCTTGGACAATGGCGAAGCTATTTATTTATTGATTCAATGTATAGGTCAACTGATGGTCTTCAAATTTTGAAAACTTGGATGTAAGAGGCATTAAGAATGATCAGGCATACCATCAAATACAAGATTATTTGGTAATTTATCAAGTGGACATTCAACTGAAAACCTAATTTTCCAGCCATGTTCTAAAAAGTAATATATTCATTTTTTTTTATTAGAAAACCATGGGCCATTTAGAGTGGGCACAGTAGTGCTGAAAATACTCCAGAAGAAATCTATTCGATTTCCGGCTACTGATGAATTATATTCACTTTGTGAGGTTCTCGCAGTAAGCCAGCTGATAGTCCTCCTATCAGTGCTTAAGGAACACCACCTTTTGCTTTACCACCCTCAGTACTTTACAAAAAAGCTACACTCTGACAGAATCTGCACGATTGAACTCTGCACGTTTGCGTTGGTAAGTCACCACTTCAATCACATTAGCTCTAAGGTTTATAGTAATATAAATAGGAGAATCAAAATCTACCTTTCAACAAGGAATTTGCTGAGAAAGAAATTGACAGACTGGCTTAAGTCGTGGTCCTATGATGCAACTGAGCAAATTGTGGTATCATAAATAAATTCACATGCTAGCGTTCTCTCATAATAGACTTTGCTCATTTTACACACATACATACTCTCACACACACACACTAACACTCTCACCCTCACTTCCACTGTACATTACTACATACAAACTTTTAGTGATTAATTATTTATTTATTATAAGACAACCTTAAAGACGTGAATGTCTGGAACACATGTCTTCCATGTCTGTTTTTTGTTGAGTTATAGTTCTCAACAAACTTTTATTAAACTTTATTATTATTACTTGCTGCATGCTTACAAAAACAACTGGACGTGGTCACTAGGCTACTTTTACTCACTGCCCAATTTGTACTGCTCTCGTTAATTTCGTGGAGTTTTGTGTTTGTTCATATCTGGACAGCATTATTTTGTTTAGCAATAATAACCTTCTGTGATCACTAGCATTCATTGTAGGCACCGGATATTAACTGTAGAGTCTCTAAAGTAGCAACTAAACTAATAATTAGCGCGTTGTCTCACAGTGTGTCACTCCAACGCGGATATTTGGGCGCTCCGTGTCACATCGGAGCGCAAATATAAAGTGGGGTGATTACTACGTCATTAGAGGCAGCCCTGCGGGCGGCGTCGCGGGCGTCGGGAGTAGCGGGTGTACCGGGCGTAGCGCCGGGCGCGGGCGGTGCGTGACATCGTGACGTTCGACCGCGACGCCCGACGACAAATTATTTTATATCATAATGTATTGCCGATAATTTTCATACCGAATGGAGATACAGGGTGTGAAAATATTTTCTTGTTTATATCTGATTTTTGGTTCGCCGTTGTCGGATAGTTATGCGTTTTTCTCGGCTACTATGGTGATGAAATGTAAGACCCAAGTCAATTTAAGTACTGGACTAGGGATGTTGTTGGTAACAGCCGTGTTCGATGGCCATAGAGCCTTCGTTCGTTACCTACAATGTTTTGTTCTTAATTAACATGATGGTCTGCATTTCTATACCTACTCATTGACACGCTGAAATGGCCATCGCAATGCCTTTGTACAACCAGCCTTGTCAAAATTAGTACTACTTAATTTTGTTTGAAAGTTCACACTATATAAGCGAAAAGTCTGGTATTGGAAGCACCCTTGAAGTTCAAAGCGATACCTATGTGGATGAGAATGCCACATGGCCTTCAAATCGCCATGTGTACTTTTAAAATTATATAATAAATATGAATGGTTTCAGCATCACCCTGTGGTTGTGATTGAGGGTATCGGCGTGGCGCGGTTGCTCGTTAGTGACGCGGTAATGAGCATTACGTCGCCGCGTCGCACCGCATCGCATCGCACCGCACCACGCCGCAACGCACCGGCTCGTGCCGCATCGACTCGCGCGTGATCGTGCTTATTGAACTTATTGCGCGACACCTACATACCTAGCCATGATCTTGTTTCAGATAATTGCGATGTTGCCTCTTCATGACATTTTTTTGGGTTATTTCTGTCGAAGTGATTAAAAATTCGAAGAGATTAATTTTTGGTGACAATAAATTCGATGCTCAACAGACAATGAAAAATGAATGCTGATTTTGATTTCAGAATTTATTTTATTCTGAGTTGGAATTTTTATATAATTTCGTAGCAGGTAGGTACATAATATTAGGTTGTCTAGGCTCTATTTCTAGGTTTATGTGTTTAACTCGTAGGTTGTAGTTACATATAGTCTGTTCCAAAAGTAGGTAGGTACCTATCTGAAGAGAATGTTAACATATGGATTAGAAAACGTACCTGTGGATGCCGATTTGTAGCGCCATATACTTACAAATTAAGAGCTTTGTTTTGATTAGTAGAATATTTAAACCCGAAATTCTAATTTAAAATCACCTTAAACATGATTTTAATTTGACAATTGAGATTCATTTTATAACCCCAATTTTCGTCGATGCTTTCGCAATAATTTTTGGAAAAAGTGATGAGATATAAAGTTGAAACCTTTTAAATACAAATAAATGTGTTACTAATACAGTTTAGTGAGTGAGTGCGTAAGCATTTAACCTGAACAGGGTTTGTGTACACTTTCATCGGATGCTTTTGGAACAGAGCATGCATCAATCAACTCAGCTTGTCGCACCTGCTATACGTAGAGCTGTCCAGTTATTCTTGTGCATACAGGGAGTAAGGGACTTCGACGCGCAAACTGTTACCTTGAATTCACTGAAAACACCTAAAGGGTTGAAATTTTTGGTTATATTATAGAGGCATGAGGAACAGGGTGTAAAGTTCACTTATATCTATGGAAAAGGGAGGATCATCCGACCAGACGGGTGTTGTGTCTGGTGGGCAACTGCCCGACGGTTGATGTCGGGACGTTGTATATATGCTAGTCGCGCGGTAAACTCTGCTTGCGCGATGCAGGATTTACGTGACGTCAGTATGACGTATAGCTCGCATGTGGCGATGTTGATACCGCTACAATATAAATATCTGCTGTTTCATATAAAAGTGCAATACCTTCACGATCAAATGTCTGGGAAAGCTGTTTTTTTTTTCAAATATCCTTCGGCCCTACTCTGAGGGTATAGAATCATGTGTTGAGTTCATGGTAACAGTTTGCATGCCAATGTCCCTTACACCGTGTATAATGATAATACAAATTATATAAAAATTTACATCGATTTAACACAACATTTTAAACTTTAAACTTCACAAAGTTATTTTTAGCAAGTCTTTAATTTATTTTTTAAATACGTCTGCGTCTGGTATTGCTGTTTGTCGTCTTTGAAGTTTGACCTTATGAGTTGGGAATTATTTTCTGAAACAGGGGCCAAAGTCACTTATTCATACCTATGTATTGTGTAAAATGAAAGTAACTGATAATCTTATCTTATTTTATTACTTGCCTACTTAGCTATAAGAAGGAGTGGTAAGTGCCCTGAGGCTACTATCTAGGTCACACATCTCTATGCAACAGTTAACCTCATTATTATATGATCTTGTGCAGCCGGGAAAATATCACACGATTTCGCTTTTCGTGGCTGTTATGACAAAAAGATGAACAGTAAGATTCTCTGAAGAACTTACATAGTTTTATTTAATTATTAGATCTCCAGCAGAGGCTATACAGTTGCACGCATGTTTATTAAAACAGGGACAAATACAAGTGTGCGCTTCCAATACATCATTCACGTATTTACTACTAGCTGCGCCCCGCGGTTGCATCCGCATAAGTCTCAATCCCGTGGGAATATCGGCATGAAAAGTATCTTATAGCCTAATCCAGGTCATGGTCTACCCGGGTACCAAATGTCATCCAAATCCGTTTAGCTCTTTTAGCGAGAAAGCGTAACATACAAATATACAAAAAATCTAATCTTATCTCTTTATAATATTAGGTCTTTACCTATGAAATTGCCGTTCTGCAGTACTGGCCATTTCAAATCAAAATAATTTTTGTTTGGCTAAGAATTCTAATTTCAAATTAATTTTATTTTAAAAACATGGATTTTTTCTTCTAAAAGTAGTCATTTCTTTATTGATTAGTGTTACATTTTCATCGCATTTCAATCTTTTTCGTCATCATGGATACGTTAAAAATTCGAGTAATTATGGAATATGAGTACCGTCGTGGCAGCAACGCGGCACAAGCGGCACGCAACATCAACGACGTTTACGGAGCTAACACTACAAACCAACGCACCACCTGTTATTGGTTTGCTCGCTTCCGTTCTGGAAATTTCGACCTGAAAAATGAACCTCGCGGTCGTCCGAAGACTTTGGTCGACAATGACGAATTAAAGGCGATTGTGGAAGCTGATGATACACAATCTACGGCTGAATTAGCAGCAGCTTTCGACGTTAGCGTCAAAACAATATTGGTCCATTTGCGTCAAATTGGCAAGGTAAAAAAGCTTGACAAATGGGTGCCCCACGAACTCAATGATCGCCAGCGCGAAGTACGCGTCGAGACGTGCCTTGCACTGCTCAACAGACACACAAATGAAGGAATTTTGAACCGCATTGTTACCTGCGATGAAAAATGGATTCTGTTTGATAACCGTAAGCGCTCAGCAAGTTGGTTGGATCCTGGTTCAGCACCTAAACAATGCCCTAAACGAAAACTTACCCCTAGAAAAGTGATGGTCACTGTTTGGTGGTCTAGCGCCGGTGTGATTCATCACAGCTTCTTACCAAACGGGGTGAGCATTACTGCAGATGTGTACTGTGAAGAACTGAACACAATGATGGAGAAGCTGGCGCATCTCCAACCAGCATTGGTCAATCGCTCGTCTCCGCTGCTCCTGCACGACAACGCGCGACCTCATACTGCACAGCAGACGGTCTCCAAGTTGCAAGAACTGGGGTTGGAAGCTCTCCGTCATCCGCCCTACTCACCAGACCTTGCGCCTACAGACTACTACTTTTTCCAGAATTTGGATAACTTCTTGGCGGGAAAAAAAATTAATACCCGAGAGGCAGTACAAAATGCCTTTGAAGAATTTGTTGCCTCCCGTCCAGCTGATTTCTTTAAGAAGGGCATCAATAAACTGCCACTGCGATGGCAAAGATGCATTGATTGCATGGGTGATTACTTCGATTAATACAAATAAAAAATTCATGAAAAAAATTCGTTTAAATTTTTTCATACAAAACGGCAATTTCATAGGTAAAGACCTATTATTAGTTTAGATTTATTGGATCTCCAACAGAGGATACAGAACTCCATGCAAGTAGGTATACACAGAGCAGGGACTAATACAAGAGTGTGCATTCAATATAGGAGACCACATCATTTACTTATACTCTAGGTAGGTACAGTACCTAAGTTAGACCAGGTAAAAATATAAAAATAAATCAAAATACATCACGGAAATCATACAAAGGAAACAAAGTGAAATACAAAACTAATGTTATGATTCTCGTGTAATGTACACAAAATGTTTTTCATTTGACAATTAAGGTTAATTTTTAACCGACTTCACAAAAACGAGGAGGTTCTCAATTCGTCTGTATGTTTTTTTTTTATTTTTTTTATGTTGTTAGCTCATAACTTTTTTCTGGGTGAACCGATTTGGATGATTCTTTTTTATTTGATAGCTGGTGCTTCACATGTGGTCCCATTTAAATTTGATCAAGGTCTGACCAGTAGTTTTTGAGTTATCCTTAATACTGCAGATTTTTTCCACTTAGTTTATATGGATGATGTGTTAATAATTTCCTGTCACTGTTATTTACACACCAAGTAGTGGTATACGAATTTGTGTGGGGTAGGTACCGCAACTAAAAAGTGAAAAATAAAAACTTTTTTACAAAAAAACAACCGACTACCAAAAAAAACACTAAAAGACGTGAAAAATAATTTTAATTTCGGAAGTCGGTGGCCAAACACGAAAATACAAAAAAAACAACCGACTTCCAAAAAAAACACTAAAAGACGTGAAAAATAACTTTAATTTCGGAAGTCGGTGCCTTTTTTCACTTTTTAGTTGCGGTACCTACCCCACACAAATTCGTATACCACTACTTGGTGTGTAAATAACAGTGACAGGAAATTATTAACACATCATCCATATAAACTAAGTCGAAAAAATCTGCAGTATTAAGGATAACTCAAAAACTACTGGTCAGACCTTGATCAAATTTAAATGGGACCACATGTGAAGCACCACCTATCAAATAAAAAAAGAATCATCCAAATCGGTTCACCCAGAAAAAAGTTATGAGCTAGCAACATAAAAAAAAAAAAAAAAAAAAACATACAGACGAATTGAGAACCTCCTCCTTTTTGTGAAGTCGGTTAAAAACCAAAGGCACCGACTTCCGAAATTAAAATTATTTTTCACGTCTTTTAGTGTTTTTTTTGGAAGTCGGTTGTTTTTTTGTAAAAAAGTTTTATTTTCTCAATTTTCGTCGATGATTTTTCAATTACAATTTAAAAATGTAATTTAAATAATAATTGTTGGAAAAAGTGGTGAGATACAAAATTGAAACCTTCTAAATACAGATGAATGTGATACTAATTAGTGAGTGATTGCGTAAAAAAATAATCTGAACAAAGTTCATCAGATAATTTTAGAACCAACTACACGCACGATATGTTCATTTGAATGAGTCTCCCTGGCAGATAATAACCAGGCACCTTCAGCATGCGTGAAATGAACCTGCATCGGCATGGAGTACCACCCATGAGACATCAACGGGGTTGCATCTGCCATTTTTAGTTTTATGGCTTGTATAGATAGATCACTGGAAGCTGTAGTATAGTTAGTCTGTCGGTATGTCGACATTATATGATAAATTGTATGTGAGGGCGTCTGAAAATAAACTAGTGTTTAACCAACCTGCGTGTGTTTCATTACAGAAACAAGTACACCTACTCGTATCATGAACTTAGCGCAGGACGCCACGGGACGATCCCAAGGAAGCAGCTGGGACGACCCCCTCCCTCGCCAGCAGTGTGTGTTGTGGACAGATGATTGGTATACAAATTATAGGTAAGTAGGTATGCCTCTTTACAATCATGTCATTTAGTTTAAATAGGTTAATTTTTATTTTATTTACCTGTTATAAAGCTTATTTTCTATTTTATGAATGTGAGTACGTTGTAGACCTTGTAGACTCATAGAAGCTCTTCTCCATAGGAAACGACCAATTGGAACCGTGCGCCTAGCTTGGGACGATTCATAAGTGCCCATGTGGGTTTAGGTATGTGAAAGAAAATATTTTGAATTTCATTTCATTTTAATAAATAATGATGTAAAGTTTTAATAATATACTGGGTGACTTGTAATTTGACGCATTTCTTCCAGGACGTGATAGTGTGACCCATTTACAACAATTAAGTACCCCGTAAAGCCTAGGCGAAAATTAATGGAGTTCGAGAAAATCCAATTTTCATGTATTTTTGAAAATTTCCCAAAATTCGTTACTACTCGCAAATATCACTTTTCTATAAACTCACAAATTGAATGGTTTTCATTGCTATTTCTTTGTGTGCCTAATACTCGTAACACCTATTAATGTAACCAAATTCTCTAAAACATCTAACAGTCAAAAGTTAAAGGAAGAAGTTTATTAACCATTTTCAAAATCCTCTACATACATGAACTTTGTAACGAGCTATCTCAAAATGTTGCTATGGCATTAAGCGTACAAATTACTGGAAAGACATCTTCATTTAATCAGCTATCTAACGAGGCACGAACATTTACAAGATGTTTGGGGTTGCTCATAAAACAGTCAATAATGCTGGCAAAGGTCGAATTTACTTATTGTTAAAATATTAAAAAATTGCGGATAATCGAATTAATTAACTAGTTCATGTTATGCCTTTACCTTCTCACCACCCAACAATCTATTCTACGTTATGTTATGCCTTTACCTTCTCACCACCCAACAATCTATTCTACGTTATGTTATGCCTTTACCTTCTCACCACCCAACAATCTATTCTACGTTATGTTATGCCTTTACCTTCTCACCACCCAACAATCTATTCTACGTTATGTTATGCCTTTACCTTCTCACCACCCAACAATCTATTCTACGTTATGTTATGCCTTTACCTTCTCACCACCCAACAATCTATTCTACGTTATGTTATGCCTTTACCTTCTCACCACCCAACAATCTATTCTACGTTATGTTATGCCTTTACCTTCTCACCACCCAACAATCTATTCTACGTTATGTTACCAGGTCGCCGCGACCAGGTCGCAACTTGAGACGCCACTTTTGAGTGGTTAGTATTACTCGCAGTCGATGAACTAATCACTGATCACTCGTCGTTTAGTTCGCGTTTCTTTAGACTACTGTGCATTTATAAACTCTTAATTCTTTAATAAACTTCAAATTTTTAAGCTTTTGTAAAAAAAAAAAACTTTTATTAAAATGTGCACTGGCACTACCAGATGAGTTACCATGTTAAGAAGATAATTTATATCCCTGTATAATATATCATTATTTTTCTCTCTTTTATTGATTCTGTTTTATTATATTCTATTGATAAAAACTAAAAAAGGCAGGCAAAATACCCATATACAAAAAAATATAATAAAAAGTAAAAAGAAGAAACAAAACATGGAGGTATGTAAAGGTACTTATAGTCGTCAGAACATTCGTTTTTTGTCATTTTTTGTTTTCGCTTAAAGTTCAGCTTCTGTAGTCAGTATTTATCTACTGGACTTAATCTTCTTATTTATATATTTTATCTTTATATATATATATTACTAATATCACGCTATGCCACCTAGTATACAATCAACCTATATTGTATCAATACGATACCATTTTGTTATTCGTAAATTAATGAGGTTTGATTTGCTAGTCTCGTTTGAGTTATTTGAAAACTCTTTGATTGCAGTTTTTTTAACTCTAACATCGACGATGTGGTTCCTTACAAGTTTCAATACCAGAGGGCTGCGATGGTCACTTCTCTAGGCCCTTAGGTTTGTATTCTGAGTCTTGGTACAGTTATTTTGGAAAAACTTTAAATGCAGTTTTTCTGAATTCTAAAGTCGATACTGTGATTCCTTATACCAAACTGTTCTTGTTATACTCGTAGTTCCAGATTTGTCGATACTGACCCATCTCAATTAATCATGCAGTATTTTAAACACAGAAATTACAATAAATGCCTCTCTCCATGCCAGGTGCGTGTAGCCAGAAAGGATCGACTCCATCTAGCTTATTTGTTATATTATATTTAATGTATAAACAATTTCATTTCATTTCATTAGGTATATGTGAAAAGAACAAATAATGCCATCTTTTTTTCAAACGGCGATTAGTAGTTTAGTCCTCGTTATTCGAACTCTTGTTTTAAGTTACAGCAAAAAATGGATTCAAATACAAATTCTGTCTCAATAAACCATACTCGTACGTAGGTATTACGAAAATAACAGACTGATTATTTACTACACACTGCCATTTTTTTTGAAAAATCTTTCGTTCAGCAGCCCATCTGCCAAGAGAGGTCGTGTTGACATACTTATTCCTCTTTAATCCCATTAGCATTGGAGCCCGTTGCACTATTTAATTGTGCTCCAGTGGACTTTCATGTTTTATTTTTGCAGTCATCGTGCTCATCATGAATATGTAATTTTAATGATTAAATGATCAAAGTATGATTTCGAGATGGAAGCGTTTTGTTCTGAATTATTTTTGTATACGTAGTTATGTGATAACGGTCAGCAACAAAATACAATTTACACTTTAGTTTTTAATGCTACATTATTAAGCAAAATATTCATAAGCATTCTGAATTGATATCATATTTAAAGATTGTTACCTAACCCTTAGCTACTACATGAAATGCTGAAAAACTATGTATTTACTAATTTTGTATCTACTTATTCTTATTATCTTTTAGACGATATTTCAAAGTAACAGTGTTATCGACTTTTGCTGCTAACTGCACCTTTATATATTTCATATTTTAGAAACTTTTGACTATTGCATAAGAGAGGTACTTATATTGTTTTAAATATAATAGTTGGTGTTGTTAAGTCAAAGATAAATCTTTATTTCCAATAGGCACATAAAAGGCACTTTTGAATTGAAATTTTTTCTAGGTTTAGATTTGAATTGGTTCTAGGTACCCCTTACAAAAGGTAGTTTCGTATGGAGAAGAATGGGCAAGAAACTCCACCGTTAATCTTTTAAAATGCTTTACATTATTATGTATACATTAATTATATAATTATATGTGAAGACGATGCACCTGGAATAAAATTACTATACCACAATAGGTAAAAGTATTAAATTTAAAGCAATGACGGGTAAATTAATTATGTGATAGATACATGGTGCTCACATATTTACAAATATTAAAAAGTAGATAATTTTTCCAAAATTTTGACAAGTAATAATTTAGTGTGTGAGTTAAAGTAGTTGTTACATAATGTAAAAATCAATGTCATAAAAATTAGAAATTATACAATTAAATTAGCAACCAGTTTCATTTTGTTTAGAACTCTAGACTCTAGATTGTCCTATGGAGCAGGACCAGCATGTTTTCAAGTATTCTTATCTAGGATATAATCCTCTAATTTGTAATATGCTAAGATAATACAACAGCGTCAAACTACAAGTACATAGAGCTGTATTAGCAGTGGACAGTGTTTTTTGCTTCTAAGATACAATAAAAATGCACATTATGATCAAAGCATTATAATAAATAATTAAGTAAACGCGAGTGTCGATACTTTTTAACCGAATTCTAAAAAGCAGTTCTAGATTCGACTGTATTTTGTTGTGTATGTTACGCAGTATATTCGCCAATATTGTAAACCGACCTGGTTAATGTTTTATTTGCTCGAAAGAATGCTTTCCCGAGATGGTTCAATTTATGAGAGACTAGCCTTTGCCCGCGGCTTCGATCGCGTTAATTTAGACTTTGACAATAAATTCGGGTTATAATTCAATCATGAGTCAAAAGACACGTGGCACCATTTATTATCATAAGAACTTTATTGTTGTTTTCCTCGGGAACAGTACTTTTTTTCGGGATGAAAGGTACCCTATGTCCGTTTTTGTACACCTGACAGCGTATATGCAAAATTTCAGGATGATCGGTTAAATGGTTTAGGCATGAAAAGGTAACAAAAACAGAAACAAGCTTACTTTCGCATTTATAATATTAGTTAGGACTAGTTAGAATTGTCGGAATCCAGACCCCTTTTCTACATCTTACGTCTCAAACTTACGGATAGCATCGCATCCCATCCGTAGTCTACTTAAGACTTCTACCTAAAAGAGTACCTACCTAAGTACCTACATGTCCATAAATAGTTGATAACTTGCTTTGACTTCAATAAGGTCTATGGACTATTTTAATCAAATACAAATTTATTTAAGAGTTTATTTACATTGATTTTAATCACATAATATTAAATTGTTCAAAAAAACGCAGGAAACCATTCTTCCCCTTTATTTATAAACTTTGCTTAAAGTTAAGAGATGTTTGAACGTCAAAACAGTATGGCTAATCAGTCGCTTATCATTACTCAACTTTAGGCAACGTTTATAAGTTAACCCCGTTATGTTTATATTGTAAATGTGTAAGATGATGTAATAGTAGGTATTTTCTTATACCTATAATGGGTTTTAAAGCCTTTTTCAGTTAGTTTAACAGATGGTCTAGCACTTAGAGTAATTTATGCGGTCTACACAAATGTCCTTTCTTTGGTATTGTTCGCCGAGGCAATGAACTCAATTGAGCTACAAAACTACTAACAAATACGTGCACTAACTGGACAGGTACTCTCAAATCTGTGTGTTTCTTTCCTCAGAAGACCATTTAAGAAACTAATCTACGTAGTCTTCACATGATCTGACCAAGATATGATGCCTAGACTTTAAAAGAGACCTCTGAGTTTGTGTCGGATAGGATACATCGACCTCTTTAATCTAGTTTTTGAAATATTATTGTCGTCTAAAAATGATTTTGTAAAACTATTTACAGAAACAAACTTATTTTATCAACAAACAGAAAAATTAAACTATAAAAAAAAAAACTAAAAAACGATCTTAGAAAGAGTAAAATATTGTTGTGTGTCACTTAATGAAGTCGGTGCTATTATTCTCTCAATTAGGTACTTAAACCTACCAACATTATTATCGTACTAATTACTGATAATACCAACCTATTACTACGAGTATATCCCACTGCACGGCAAAGTCCTCTTCTTATACAGAGAAGGCATGAGCATTGATTAGCGATTTACGACTTACCTATATTAATTATAAGTCCAGCTTCCCTAACGATGCTTTCCGTCACTGATATCAGTGAACTCCAGATGAACTCCAGATGAACTTAGAAAGTAGGACTGTTAAGGACACATTGGTACTTGGTTGGATTTGAAAATAAAGGTTGGCGCAATGTCTTCGTGGATTTTGGTACTTAATTTAATTACCGCCCGATGTTTCCGTCGGTACGTCGGTTGCCTGAAGTGACAGCTAGTCCTGTCTTGTGAAACAGTCCAGGCTGTACGCAGACGTAGACAAAATAGTCTTAAATCAGACAATTGTTTTTTAACAGCTACGGGGCACACAACAAAATAACAGTTACTAAACATAACGGTTACTAAACATCACGCATATTTTCGCCGAAGGAAAGAACAGAGGTGTTCATATAATACACCCACATTTCGCCAGTTATTTTTAATCCTATGTAACATAAGTCTAATTATTGTATAATATTCTGGAGAATCTGTTCGGTGACTGTTTTGTTTAGGTGTACGTACCTACGCACGGTTTTTATGTAAGTAGAGAGACCCTACCAGGCAGTTATATCGCATGGAGCTGTTATTGTTACAAAACAGCGTTCTATTCGTGGCTAAAAATGATGACGTGTTTTGCGGATCAATGGAGTTACCCATATTTTAATGTTTTGTAAAGTGTCCTTAAGAGATTTCCGGTCCGGATCCCAGTATCATGCGGCTTCTTTTTAGTTTTCAATTAATTCCTAGAAGACGACTAACAAACGAATTGATACCCACGTGACGATCGAGATCTAGTTTATTGGTGTGTAGGTAAGGGTAATTGAAACGGTATTAGCTTGTATGAAATAGAAATAACTTGTAGAATTAAACAAATATATTATATGACGATGGAAAAAATGTTTAAAGACTTTCAACTTTTCTGCTGTTAGCCAGCAGACCTTTTATTTAAGTACTTGGCAGACTCTTTCCTTTTGTGCCATCCTTTCCTGGTCTTAGCTTATATATAAGTGTACAATACCTACTTTATATGACGTATAGGTTGGGTAGGTATCGGCTAACTACCTACTAATGTTTTCATTGAATTACATGGTGCGTACTTATTGCGATGAATTCATTGTCCTTAACACCTTTCAAAAATATTATGACGACCGATGAATGGCTTTGTGTTCATTGACACAAACGATTCCAAATGATTTTGAATGCGTAATTTCAACATTATGTAACAATCTAATAACCTCCCTCGACGCTTAGCTAAAAAATGTGGACCCCCTTCCGCGTGAAAGGCTTCTAATTACAAATTAGAGCGCATTGTATCGTAACGAAGTAACGGTTGCCGGCGGCCGTCGGCGTCGCTCGGCGCGCGTCGGTTTCGCTCGGGCGATGTTCGGCTACGCTTGCCGCTCGATGCCCAATCAATGTAATTAGCGTGCACTCTCAACGGTTTAATGTTCAATTTGGCGCGTTGTCCGAGCCAATGGAGAGCGCGCGGTCGGCTCGCGCAGCGCTGATTGGCCGCGCGCTCCGCAGCTCCTAATTATTGGCTGTGGCGAAACAATAGCGCGGTTTGATGTTCGACCGCGCTAATATGGCCGCCGGTACGTGAGCATTGTTTTACAATTTATTAGCGCACAGTTGTAATGGCAGCGCGTGATTTATCGGTTGTATAAGAGTGTAATATGTATTGTCATGTGGTGCAAAAACTCTTCTTCCTTCTTTTAATTCTCTAAACACTTTTTGCCATCAATAGGTAAGTGTAGTAGAGAATACTTAGTTATTTAACTTTATTAGGTGTATAGACAAGATGTAATCTTTCAAACTAATTGTGAACCTAAATGTAATGTCATGTAAGTGTACGTCATTGTTGTAGGTGTACACTGACAATTTTGTAGCGCATATAGAGCGTCTAGGTACGCTCTATATGCGATACAAATTGTCAGTGTAAATTGGAAGTGTAGATGGGTCATTCTCAGACGGCTCAAATACGCGTGTCCGGGTCAAAATACAGTACGAAATGGATAACTAACAACTTGATATTTTTTTCTATAACAGGTACGATCAAAATATTAGGAGGGGCTTGTGTTATTTTTTTAATAAATTAAATATAAGTTAGTTTAAAAAAATAAAAACCTCCAAAATATTGACCTCGGTGCCGCGTCCAGCCCCGTGCGGCGACGGAAATAATTTTTTATCTTTTTTTCTCCAATACATGGAGGTATTTTGCATGTGTTCACAAACAACTAAATAGTTATTAACTCAATTTATAATATTTCTACGCCATAATAAGCCGTAGTAGACAAGTTACAACTGGTTGTCTTCACGTCCGACGTTTAGAATTGATATCAGTGGCGCGCACCGATGCGTTCATAAATCCTGTATTCTAGTGACTGCGAGAATAGTTGTTAGAGAACTAGAAACTGTCAATCGCGCCACATTGGTGGTAAGGATAACATGTCTGTGCGTCTCCGTGCCGCTCTTTTATTTAGGTTCGGAATCGTTTTCGGTGGCTTGGTATACCCTTAAAATTGATTTCGGTGAATCCATTTTATCCACAGCTATTTGACTTAATATTTTTAAATTATAATAAAAGTATGTCATACATGTATTCGATTTCAATACAAGTGATTAATATTAAAAATTCGGGTTACTTTTGAAAATATTTAGGATTTCGTTAATTATTTTGATTTCAGTGCCATTGATTTCGGTGTTTTCGGTGAAAATAGGTGCACCTAAATCAATAACTAGTCATTTATTTACATTTTAAGATCGTTTGGTTAACACTCAAAAGAACAGCTGATCGAATAGTTGCTCAAGGCATCAAGGCCTTTAAGTTTTTATTAGCTGTTCTTTGCGATATCATTATCGCAAGCTTATCATTATTGATGACTCATTGGAAATCTATTCAAGGCAATAACGATTCTGGTATTTATGAAAAAGAATTGTTGATTCTATCTGATCTCAAGAAATTTGCAGGGACTATGAAAGTTCATCAGGCAGTATGGAACGCCAATGAGCCCAACCAACTATCGATGAGAAAAATGAGTTGCGCCGAAGGTGACTGAAAAAAATAATTCAGTGTCATGTGAACATGGCTATCATGTAGAATTATGCATCATATGCGAGCAAACTGACAGATTGCTGACTGATAAAACCAACAAGAACAAGAGTGACAAGATCGATCTGATTAAAAAGTCAAGTCAAGCCAAAAAAGGGAGTGGAGTCGGTGCAGCTAAATCTAATAAACCTCAAATTTTATCGAATATTCTGATCAACCTGGTAGTAGCTATTCTGTTGATCTTGCTGATGAATTATATGAAACCAAGCAGCACCTGTCCCATAATGTACATTCCAAAGAAATCAGTGCCGAGGAATATATTCTTTTTTTAATTAAGGATTAAAAACTGTAATATAAAGTTTTTGTAAGTTTTTATTAGGTACTTACATTGTTAATTTAATGCCAGGTGCTTAATATAGTTACCTACCTAAAACCTTATTTAGTTGTGTTAAAATCAATAGGCAAAGTAATATTTTTAATAAAAATACAGATATTATTAGTTAAGTAAGTGCCTTCTACAATTGTTGAAGTTGTTGAAACTACTGGTCTTTAAGTGATTTTTGTAGTGTTTTTTTTTCAATAAGTAAATTGTCTGTGATTAAGCTAGATGTCAACTAAGACTTCAGATTTATTTAAGTTCCTATATTGTTAGTTCAAGACTGCCTACTATTATTAATAACATTTAATGTGCTTCCTCCCAAGTAGATTTTTGAAAATTTTCCTTTGTCTTAATAAATAGACATATAAGTCTTGATTAAATAAAATATTTTATTGTAAAATTAACCTGCAATTTCTTACAGACCATATGTCCATAATAGTACTTAGGCAGTTAATATATATATATATATATATAAAAACAGTCTTTGAAACATAAATTATTTGATATATTTGATTTCGGTGACAAGAATATTGATTTCGGTGGACACCATTTAAAAAACATTAATTTCTTCACATCCATTCGGCCTATACGATTCCCTCTACTACTAATATGTTTTAAATTAAATCTAGATTTGATATTTCATGTCGCAAAAGCCGAAATTTAAAAAAAAAAATTGGCACCGAAGTCAACCAAATAATGAGTCTGCTGATAATGACCCAGATATGTTAATGAGAGCAATGCCAAAACTCAAATTGCTCTACTGCGCTTCCTACATATTATATATTCCTATATTATGGTAGAGTAGCAGCAGCAGTGAGTGCAGCAGAGTTAGTGGTGGAGTGGTGGCAGACGAGGTTGGTACCAAAATATCAAAATCGTGTAAACTTCTGTAAAGTTATAAGTTACTGAAGACTACTTCAATTCGTGTTGTTATTTTCCATAAACTACCTCCGGGTTAGATATTTTCTTCTACAAAAATATGGTTCAGCAATTTTCACTTTTTATTATTTATTTAATACTTCAAGCACACAAATGTACACAAGCGGCCTTCAAAATATTTCTTTAACAAAGAGTAGGTATAAAATATAAATGTCACCAACATTGACAATATCGGTGCAACAGAAAAATATTGTAGTTAAAAACAAACGACGAATATAATATTTCATCAAAGGTTTGTATCTGTCTATGTAGAGCAGAGAGCTGTCCACACGATACTTGAAATGAATGTATTTTTTAGAAACTAAGCACCAGCTGCCGTTATTCGTTTTTAATTTACGTACGTAAGTAGAATGTAAGCAAGAAACTTTATTATTAAGTAGTATTTAAAGTTCTCTAACGCAACAAACTAATGAGAGAGCTTCTAGTAAATGTCAAGATATACCTAAGTACTGTGATTGTAGGAAAACCGTAACGGTGATATAGAAACCAGGGCTGAAACGTTCAGTTTTACCCACTTCTGTTGCCATATCTATATTTTAACATCCCATTCTAATCTGAAGTGCTGGACACTTATCGGTGTAGCTTCTTTATCCATTGCACATTTTAAAGCTGTTTATAGGCACCTTTGGCTCCACTTTTAATTGATTTATGACATTTGATTAAGGTAAACTATTTATAAAACCAAATTACTGAATTAATTCAAATAAATACTAAATTACCTATGACAGAGTAATGTAATGTTGCAATATATGAAGTTCCATAAATATTGTTCAGCCCAGATCACGAGGGCGCTAGTAGGTAGGGCTTACCTACCTATCTACCTGGTTGATAAGGCTTAGGTAACTTTTAGTAGTTCACTATTGTGATTTTCTCAGTAACAGGAGACATTAGAAGTATGTAGATTTCCACAAAGTAGGTATTTCGAGAATTCGAGATGAATAATAACATCACCAACCGCTTGTATGAAAATATTGCCTTTCAGCATTCATAGAAGCGGAAAGGCATCTCAAGTTAGAAGTAGGTAGGCAAGGCTGCATATTTTTTACAGCAATACTGAAGCTATATTATAGCTTCCAATGCAGTTTTCATCCGTATGATGAGACCGATGTCACTTGTTCCTTGTTAGGAGGTATTTTTAGCTCAAAATGTTCAAGGGCTGGCGTTGCTTTGGTACTTAATATTCAGTGCGTCACATCAACTAAATCATGTTTTTGTATAAGTACAATACAACCTACACATCACCGCCCCCTGCCCTTGTCTCAATTTATTTGGGTTCGGTGGATTGGTGAAGCTTGTTTTCTTATTCCATACATTTCTACTACCCGCCCCCTTTCTAACCATCATTCATCACAAAATCCATCCATCGTTTCTTTGCTCTACCCCAATGTTATCCACATTCATACTGAACATTCTCCTCACGGTGTGTTCCTCGTTCGTTTGCATCACATTCTTGCAACATGATAACCAAAAGCCACAGAATTTATCGGTTTTACTGACCGCCACTTTCAAACTTCTACATATTCTGTTCATTTGTAAGTCTATCCATTCACGTAACACCACAAACACAGTTATATCGAGGAGGTATTCAGAGTCATTTAGTAAGTAGGTAGTAGTAGGTACAGCAAGTGGATGCATTCGTTTGCGAACATGACTTTTATTTGAAACTTTGGTTATAAAAATACACTAAGTTCAACTTGTCTAGCTTTTACACTTTGAATTTTATTAAACGTGGATTTCGTCACTGGCTGACTGACTGACTCACTTACTCATCCACAACCTCTAGGGCACTTCTCGAAGTCTTAGAAAGCTGAAATTTGTTTGCAAGCTAGGATTTGCACAACAAACAACAAAAACTTATGAAATGTGTAACTTTTACCCTACAACCTACGAAAAAAATACGCGTAAAACTTTGTTAACATTCACATTAAGTTTGACAGGGGTTCATCATAATCAGCCTTTAGTGTTCCCACTGCTGGGACATAGGCCTCCTCTCTGTGAGAGGGAATGGGCTGTAATCTACCACGCGGGCCCAGCGCGGGTTGGTAGACAGGGGTTCACCTCATAAAAATGGACTATGGAAGTATCAAAGCACTACAGTCAGCTGTAGTAGAATATAATCGGTTAGGATCTAAGTACAGCCCTGATTTATCGCTTATTGCAAATAATAATCCATCATATAAAAGAGGCAAGGATAAAGAGTCGGCTATGAAAACAGGAATCTTTGACGCATAAGAAATACCACCTGAAAAAATAGAAAGAAATTGAGCACCCTACAAAAGGAAATGAAATGCCACCTAACACATTTCATGTAAAGTAGGTTACCAAGATTGACGTAAGTCACACAACGCTTTTACAAGCCAAACATTTTGACCAAGATGTAAGGTTTGAAGAGTTTAGGCCTTGTAGAGTTAGGGGCTTGGATCTACACTATATTTGATTACTTATTAAGAGTAAAAGCGTTATGTGAGTGTTGGCAACCTACTTTACATGAAATGTTTTTGTTGGGATAGATTGAACGAGATGAAACTCAAACTGATGTTATGTATGATGAATTAAAACATTACTTGTAACTATTTGAAACAAATCCAAAAAGTAGGTAATGAAACCATAAGTAGGTACAGTGCAACTATTTTCTTATTATCCCTCGGGAATCATCGCATTGCCGAATACAAACGAATGCTAATTTTCATCTCCATCAATTATTAGATTTATCGTGTATAATAATTTGAATTCAGAACTATTTACTTTATTCATTCATTCGTTTGTATTCGGAAATGCCATGATTCCTGAGGGACAATTCGAAAATAGTTGTACTGTAATTAATTGCGGCTGGAACTCCGGAAACAAACAAATGTTTTAAAAGGTTGCTTTGAAATAAATATTTCACTTTCGAACAAAAAATGATGATTTTGAAAACTATCTCCATTCTGAAAACTAGAAACAAAAATATATCCCTAATTATATTAACATCCGTGTTGTGATAGCCCTGGCGGTTGGGCGGCGGGTGGCGGTAGGGCTGCCACGCCCCGCAACTTAGGTTTTTTAATCAACCGCCCTCTGTCATTAGTATGCCGTATAATGGAGAGCACATAGCGGGGCACAGCCGCCGCACTCTAACGCGTTTACACAACACCTATATACTAATATATCATTATATTATATACTTGCTGTCACTGCTCAAGGGTGAAGGCTCGGAATAGTTGAGAATTAATAAATTAAAACCTATGTCTGTCGCGCTGAAACTTTAATATATCAGACATAATTTTCGCCATAATTGTCAATGACTTATTAAATTCTAAGTATATCCAAAGTAAAAAAAAAAATGTTACATGCATAGCTATTATGTTTAGAGTTAGAGCGGTTTGGATAAAACTAGCTTACGCTATTGGACTAAAATGTGTATGGTGTAAAACTAATTAACCCCTACTCCTATTTGGAGAGCATGATTGCGCCCTGCATCTCAAACGGGTCTCCTGTTTGAGATGCAGCTGCATGATTTAACTTCCCCTTCAATAACCAATAGATCACACTATATCATTAACTAAGCACATATTTACATATTATTTCAAAAATCAAACCAAAGAAAATAACGCATGTTCAAATAAAGTCTCCTAATAACTCCGAGGAGGCGTGAGGCGTGCAGCAAAAAGCTAACTCATTCACACAGTTTCAAATATCTGACAAAAATAAAACGTCGCTGTCGACACAAAACGATACGCGGCGCAAAATGCCTATAACTGAGTTTGGTGGGGCTCATAGGTTGCACAGAGGTGCAATGGGTGCGCAATTATGCACCCTCCGGGCGGGGTGGCACCCCCCTTCTCCTGCCACTCCCCCCCCCAGCCGGCGCCCGCGATACTTAATAAAAAGTAGTGTTGCGCGAATTTGTGGTGGCCCTACGACTTGCACGTCATTCCAATAGGGCTGCTACCTGAGTAACAGGATTTCTTTAAAATTAATTTCAACCTGAGACTTCAGAAGGTTTCAGGGAAACGGATTGGTTTTTTCGTTGATTCCTGATCAATGGACAGATTTGTGTCTTGTGCTAAACATCATTGAACATCAGTATTTTACAGGAAATGTTTGGCCATCTGACTTGTCCGGCCGAACTAGGAAATCAAAAAATGCTCGATTTACAATGTCTCAAAGTTTGGCAGCACGTTTCTTACAGGAAATAATTCAATTAAAATGAGCCATCACCACGAAGTTTTTGTAGTTCATAATACATTAATATCATTCCACTGTCTCATATTTGTTAAAAGAGAATGCTTGGAAATAATCAGTTTTAAAAACATCTTAATGAAAGACAATGTATTAAAAAAAGTTTTGGATAAAATAGAACTCATTCAATAAGTTTTTCAAGTATTTAAATTGTTGACCTTTCAGTAAGGTATTTTTCAAATGCCTGATGAAACTTAGGCATTTACGAGCACCCTACAGTAAAACCTGGATGGCTGACTAGCATAGGTTTGTGGGGATTGGCATCAGCACAAGAGGGCCTATGTCTTACAGTGACTGAAGTAACAATAAAATGTCAATCTGTTTTGTAGTTTACCTACCAAGTATATATACATAGTACCTATACATAGTAGCCATCTTGTCAAATAGGTACAATGTAATCGTAACTAGATGACCAAGTTTGATTAAAATTACACAAAAATAAGCAAACCGTTTTACTAGTGCAATTATTATTTATTTAACATGCATTGCCTGAGTTGCCTGAAAATAATTGGATTTATTTTTATTTATTTAACGCGTCGTTTAATGTTAATTATTAATTACAGTTCAGCCGCCGCGCCGCGCCTAGAGAATGCATACCTGACACCTGTCAGCGCGAATATTACGTAGAGTAACTAATAAAGATCAAATTCGTCAAACACGTAGGTATTGGTTTGTATGAAACTGACAGATGTCAAGAATTTAGAGTCATTCTCTCGACGGCCGACCGGACTGTAATGATTAGGTACAGTCACCAGCACGTAACTTGGCAAGGTTTTGGCGTAGTGAGAGTAAGTTCACGCATGTACACTTAGTACAATAACAAAATGGTCACATTTATTGCTTGTCATTATTTTAAGGTTATTGCCAAAATTTATACATGTCTGTTTAGAAGAAAGTTAAACAAAGGCAAAACGCATCTAACGACTCTTGCCAAGGTACCGTGCAGTCTAATCAGATGACATTTTTGAGTAGAATAGGAATGCTCTAATGACTGATCAGATACATTTTTTGTTTCTACCCGTTTTTAACAGTTATTATCTATGTTCTTCTTTATTTATTATTTATTTAACAATGGTTACACATGGTTTGGTGGTGTTAAATGTATATACACGCATATAAACAGACAGGAAGAAAGGAACAGGAAAATACGTACTAAAATGATGCTTATTTCTAAAGAAATCTCTTCCAGCATACCTGCGATAGGACAGTGTAAGTACAAATAAAAATGAAATGCGAAATGAAATGTTCACTGAAAGTCTACTGATTTAAAAAAAAAATTAGGATGTTTTTCCCAACATCGCACGCTAACCAACTCAATCTTATACTACTCCAATCTATCTGTTCCCATTGCAGCCACTCATAAATTAACATAATTTAGTTTTATATCTAGTTAATATCTAGGATTGAAATTGAACTTATTTTTTGTTTTATTTTGAAAGTTGGGCTGGGAGATTTTATATCAACGCCATAAGCTACTAGTAAGTTTTAAGCACATCATTTAAATCATACTCTTTGCACAGAGTTTTGGCAAACATAATTACAAAAAAATTCTTCTGTAGCCTTCTGTAGTCTTCCCAGCATCGAATTTTCTTCTTTTTTTTTTGATGAGTAGCAACTGCTAACCGTTTTGGTCTACATTTCACTGGTGGGTAGGTAATAGCTATCATAAGATTGCTATGAAGTCAGTGGCGGAAAGTTGTTCTAGGTGATTTATTACCTACTATGAAAGTGAAGTGACCCCATGGAAAAAAACATAGGTTTTCATACATCAAAACGTAAAAACTCCACGTAGGTGGTAGCATTCAGGCCACATTGCTTAATGTGTAGGTAGGTACGTACCTACCTACTTATCAAAATTCGTGAAACAATAATGTAACAATGATAATCTCTTTTCAGAGAAGCCTCGAAAATAATAATATTTCACAATACTGTCCTGAATTTGTCCACTACAGGACAAATTCAGGACAATGAAGATCAATTGCGCTACAAGGTAAGGCAAGGTTAAAACCTTTTATCGAGTCATTATACCTGTTTATGTTTATTACGTTATCTATGAACAATAAATGCAAATAATAACTTATGTGTACTAATTATAAGTTGCTTGGATATCTGGACAATAAACAGTTTCCTTGTGACGTCCGTATCATTGCCCGGATCACTCAGGTTCACTTAATAAACAGTCTGAAAATAATCTAAAATGTGGCCTTAGACCTTCTTGGTTAGAGTATTTTACAAAAAATAACTGCAAAATACAAATACTGATATTTTCAGTCTTCTTTTGCGAAGATGATTACATCATGCAACTACCGATGTTCATCTCTGCATCACTCAAAGGTGGACTGGAAACAAATACCTAAGGCATTAAATCTGTATCTGTACTAATGTGTGCTAAATAATATAAAAATAAATCGTAAGGACAGTGTTTCCATCAGTAGACAGCACAGCTCAACAATAAAGCTCAACTTAGCCTACGTGATGAGCCTAAGTTCGCGTGCATTCTATGCTCAAACTCAAAGCATTTAAGTAGTTTGATTGCACATTTACAGGCACGGCAGTCAGAAAGTTGAAACTACATAGTTGCCCTTCCCAAAGCATAGATTCCCATGGATAGAAAGGGTTTAGCACTCCATTCATTTTATCACTGTTCATAATGAAAATATAACGGTAGCCGTGAAGTTTAAATCGTCGGTTCTTTGCCACATAGGAATCGTGGTCGTTTCCCATGGACAAGAAACGGCAAGAAACTTGGTAATACCGTGCACCTAGCTTCTACCGTTTCATAAGTGCCCGTGTGCCCGTGTGTTATGTGACTTAAAATATTTTGAAAATTAAATATTATGCAAATTCAAATGCTACATGCTACATGTTAGGTATATTAATAGCACCTTCTGTGTGTACATTCGTATGTACATACATATATATGCGCGCCGGAGGGTGGCGCTGCACAAGCACTGTATCCGAGATTTGATATCATGTATGTCATGGATTCCCGCAAAGTCACGCCTGATTCTAATATCTATCACTATTAACATCATTTGCTGCGAATCAAATCACAATGACGAAATACGTGCACTTGAGCAGTTTATAAAATTATGCATGACGTAAGTATGGATGAGCGAGCGCCATAGTGAACCACACTCTAGTTGTGTCGTTCAGTTCTATCATATTATTTGTATGTATTATGACTGTTAAGGATAAGTTTCGGTTAGCGGGCATATAGATTCGTACAAATTCTATTCCATTTTTTAATTAATCTGTCTATCCTGACGTTATGTAACAGGTCTTATTATGTTTGTATATTCTAGTCTTTTTCCAAATGAGTGCGGACAGGGGGACCAGCTTTCAGTACCTACGTATTAGAAGTGGGTATCTAATTTTAAAATAACTATACGGACAATCCATTTAAATTTGATCAAGTTCTGAGCAGTAGTTTTTGAGTTATCCTTAATACTGCATATTTTTTCCACTTAGTTTATATTGATGATGTTTTAATAATTTCCTGTCACTGTTATTTACATATCAAGTAGTGCTATACGAATTTGTGTGGGGTAGGTACCGCAACTAAAAAATTAAAAATAAAAACATTTTTACAAAAATTCAACCGACTTCCAAAAAAAAACACAAATAAACGTGAAAAATAACTTTAATTTCGGAAGTCGGTGGCCAAAAACGAAAATTCTAAACCAAAGACACCGACATCCGAAATTTGGAAGTCGGTTGATTTTTTTGCATGATATCCATGGCATGAATGTAAATGCACTTTGTCCATAAAGCATGGCATGATCAGCTAATGCATTAGGTTAGGTCGTAAGTGATTAATACTTCATACGAATCAGTGAAAACAATATTTTCTACGCGGTCTTCTGGTGATTTGGCCTACAGCTGGATTCTGCGGCCATGTCTAGATAAATGGTTAAGCAGATCAGTATCTGTTTGCTTTTCTGCGTATTACATCTTCTTAACTATGTTTGTTTTTATTAAATTCTTTGTTTATTTTTCATTTATTTTATTTATTTATTCTCCACTTTCATGTCAATGTTCACTAGGGCTCGAATTTATTAAAAAAAACGGTCTACCTACAACCAATAATGTACAAATGTTAGTCGTTTTCCAGGCTCTGTAAGAAATAACACAGAAAATACACACTTTGATAACAAAATATATATTCTGAAAAAAAAAAACGATTGATGCTCACGTGTCCTACTGGACCGGTTGTCAAAAAGTCTGTTAGTGTGCGCCTTGATCCAAAGTAAGATCTGATTACCTGTATAAACACACAAATAGTATTTTTTTTCCTTTGCAAAACTCTAAAACTATATTTTTACTGTATTTCAATTTTAAAAAATTGTAATTACCATAATCGTCATAGAGTTCGGTCTGAGAGACGAAGCAACAGCTTCATCACAGTAAGCAACATGTCCTCTCCAAGGAGGCTTCCTGCTCACAAAGAGTGCTAATACTACAGTTTACTATTGCTTATTGTAGGCAGTCTTTCCTTGGAAGAAGACTGCGGTCCACTGGCTAGTAAATTGGACTATACTCAGGTTATCTGCACGACTGCTGGTAAGTAATTGAGTTTACTTGCTTCGAGTTTCCCCCTACCTGGGAATAGGACACATTTCATTTGAATACATGCTACTGTGATAAAGCTCCTGCTTCAACTTTCTGACTGCCCCACTGATAATTCAAAAGTGCATCGAAATAAATGTCAAATTCAAAGTCATTTATTTGCTTTAAATGCCTAACACATACCTACCTACCTCATACCTACCTACCTCATACAAAAAGTGGTAACAACTATTCTTGTGCGCACTTCCCGCTTTTGGCTCTATCACGCTTTACGACAAAAGTGTTAACTAGTCTAACCGGACTTTCAGTATTTCCTAGCACTTGTGAAAGGCAAATGACTGTCCCTTCATGTAATAGATATTTTTAATTATTTATTCATTTTAATCAACAATCGTAAATGGATTACCTCACTTAAGGTTATTTCATTGATTCAATCGAAGTTGACGTTATACCGCCTACGGTAGTGTCCTTCTTATGTATGTGTTGGTAATGACTTGCAATTCATAAATTAGAAGTCATTGACATGGTGTAAGTATTTTCTATAACCATGGCTTGTCGTCGATATGGTGTGTTACCGAATAGTTGTGGGCCCTGAGGACCGGGGGCCGCTGTCAGCCTCTTGCAGTCTGATGGTGGACAAAATGCAGCTTATTATCATCTAAAACAATATCTATCGGAGCTACGAGCAATGAGGTAGGGAAAGGTATTCCGGATTAGCCTATCTACATGTTCAGCAGTTGGATTCGCTCCGTTTCTTAGAATTGATTGTTATAGATACAGCCGATTCAATATTGTTGAAAATAGGCTAGGATCTACGTGACACCGTGATAGTTTTCTGACTGGTCAGACCCCTTCGTAGACTGTTTGTTTGTATCTACCTGCCTTTTTCACCTATGCATTTTCAACAAAACATGCTACAGTCAATTCGTGGATGAAACACTTTCCAACTATAATCATCACTTTTCAAAAAGTTTAGTTAAAATGATTGGCGATGTTACACAATCCTATCAACATACTGGTAGGTTCCTTGCGACACAACTTTGACGGCGATTGAATTTTTTCTTAGGCACCTTAGTGATAGAAAAACTTACCCACATTTATTAGGACCTTCAGAGTTACTTAGGTAGCTGCTAGTGTGACAGTACCTACTTTACTCAAGATCTATACACGAGGGGTTCGTACTGTTTATGCCAACGTCTGTGGTCTACAGCCATATGGTCTACATCCATCGTATCGGCAAAGTAATAGACACCGTCACCGTCACAAATATTTGCCAACAAAGCCATAGAGCACACAAAACGTCTTCAACTTAGAAATACTGCAAAAGGAATAAGACTTCGTGTGAACCGTCACGGCCGTGATCCGCTTGTCACAACACAAAGGCGGGGCCTGACGGCTTTGTGCGCGTAAGCCGAGCCGCTCCACAGCGTCCGCGCCGCCCGCGCCCGCGCAGCCGGACACCGCGCGTGAGAACACACCTTACTGCTCTGTCTGACTATTGTAAACGACAGAGAAAAAAATTGCTGAAATATATTGTGGTTCACACACATTCACAGCCAAAACTCAAGAGTTTTGGCTGTGAATTGGTGACTGCTGACTGCTTTCAATAAATATTAGGTCTTTACCTATGAAATTGCCGTTCTGCAGTACTGGCCATTTCAAATCAAAATAATTTTTGTTTGGCTAAGAATTCTAATTTCAAATTAATTTTATTTTAAAAACATGGATTTTTTTTTCTAAAAGTAGTCATTTCTTTATTGATTAGTGTTACATTTTCATCGCATTTCAATCTTTTTCGTCATCATGGATACGTTAAAAATTCGAGTAATTATGGAATATGAGTACCGTCGTGGCAGCAACGCGGCACAAGCGGCACGCAACATCAACGACGTTTACGGAGCTAACACTACAAACCAACGCACCACCTGTTATTGGTTTGCTCGCTTCCGTTCTGGAAATTTCGACCTGAAAAATGAACCTCGCGGTCGTCCGAAGACTTTGGTCGACAATGACGAATTAAAGGCGATTGTGGAAGCTGATGATACACAATCTACGGCTGAATTAGCAGCAGCTTTCGACGTTAGCGTCAAAACAATATTGGTCCATTTGCGTCAAATTGGCAAGGTAAAAAAGCTTGACAAATGGGTGCCCCACGAACTCAATGATCGCCAGCGCGAAGTACGCGTCGAGACGTGCCTTGCACTGCTCAACAGACACACAAATGAAGGAATTTTGAACCGCATTGTTACCTGCGATGAAAAATGGATTCTGTTTGATAACCGTAAGCGCTCAGCAAGTTGGTTGGATCCTGGTTCAGCACCTAAACAATGCCCTAAACGAAAACTTACCCCTAGAAAAGTGATGGTCACTGTTTGGTGGTCTAGCGCCGGTGTGATTCATCACAGCTTCTTACCAAACGGGGTGAGCATTACTGCAGATGTGTACTGTGAAGAACTGAACACAATGATGGAGAAGCTGGCGCATCTCCAACCAGCATTGGTCAATCGCTCGTCTCCGCTGCTCCTGCACGACAATGCGCGACCTCATACTGCACAGCAGACGGTCTCCAAGTTGCAAGAACTGGGGTTGGAAGCTCTCCGTCATCCGCCCTACTCACCAGACCTTGCGCCTACAGACTACTACTTTTTCCAAAATTTGGATAACTTCTTGGCGGGAAAAAAATTTAATACCCGAGAGGCAGTACAAAATGCCTTTGAAGAATTTGTTGCCTCCCGTCCAGCTGATTTCTTTAAGAAGGGCATCAATAAACTGCCACTGCGATGGCAAAGATGCATTGATTGCATGGGTGATTACTTCGATTAATACAAATAAAAAAATCATGAAAAAAATTCGTTTAAATTTTTTCATACAAAACGGCAATTTCATAGGTAAAGACCTATTATAAAACGATTATTGACATGGGTTTAGATTGTTTAGCTATTTTATCGTAGATAGCCCCATTCAGTATTCTGTCTTCTATATATACACTTAAGTATGGTTTTTAATTTACCATCCAGTTACCCTTGCTAATCGTTCTAATAAACTGAACGTAGGTTTGTAAGTCACCTGAATGTACTTATAATCTATTAGATGTTATGTGTTCAATGCCTGTAAGTAAACGCATAGGAAGGTACTATACTCGTATATCTAAATTGTTAAAACATGTCATGCCATGCTCTACGCAGATATCTACGTTTTAAACGTATCAAGTACCTACCTAATTCAAAATGTTCCTTCTCGTCATATCAGCCTGTAAACACAGGCTGCTGAATTATTTTCATTTCGAATATCACAATGGGTAATCCCGCTCGGACAACGGCCTGGGCATGCTACCTCATAGACAACGGCCTGGGCAACCTTATAGACAAAACACTTGTGAAGTAACCCCGGAATCCACAACAAAACACGTGTAATATTCAGCTCCACGAATAGAGCTCGATCATTTTTGCCGTTCACCTCAGATATGTTAGTTTATCGTTTGTCCATTCACACAAGGAGTAATTTTGTTGACTTTCGCAGAAAAGCTTAACAATTAAGGGAATGTAGGATGCAAGAGCGGGCAAAGCGAGCTCGATAATTTTTGCATCTCACGAATGGGATAGGTTTTATTTTGTCCATGCATAGGTGCAGAAAGAGATTTAACTGTGTCGATATATTATAAAGAAACTTAAGAATTTAGATAGAGTAGGGATGCAAGAGCGAGCGTAGCAAGCTCGATAATGTTAGCAGCCCGCCTAGGATCGATTAAATTTTCGGAAATAGGAGCTCGGTACTTTGTTGAATAATGCACAAAAGCTTTAAATTTTAGGATCCGCCTGGAATAGGTTAAGTTATCTATTATTTTATTAGGCGTTTTCAGATATTGTTTCTCTATACTCTTGCACCCCGTTCCCGGTGCCCATGCTTTGACTGATAACTTTATTTGTCCGCTTTGAAGTGTTTGTGCCCGATTAATACCAAATCATTTTCAAATAACTATTTTATGACGTCATGAATGTTGTTTCTTTTTTGTATTTATTAAAGCCCGTCGATTATTTGAAATAGGTGCAGGTATCTAACTTTTGTTTAGTAGCTCTCTAGTAATTACTAAACAGAATATTATGTACCTACTTCATCCTAGGAATCATCTTAAGATATTAAGAACTGTTCAGAAATGTGTGATTTATTTACCTACCATTAGTTATGTATAAAAAAGTAGGTCCATTGTTTTCCTAAAAATACATAGGTGTGGGCATGCGTGGGCATACAAACTTAGAAATGCGACTTAGAAATGTTTTCAAATCCTAGTTAAAGTTAGGTAAAGTCCTACCTAGGTTACCAAAAAGAAAACAATTCTTAGAGAAAATATGTTATTTTTACAGAGCAAAACCAATCCTTGAAAAAGTGTAGGATTTTACGCCGTACAATCTGAGATTATACTAATATTTTATATCTTAAAAAGTTGATACATACCTACATAAAATAAAAAAATACGATTTGCGTATTTCAAATAATTTTATTTAAAGCTGATAATAATGTCTGTACCTTTTTCATTATTAGATTATTAAGTGTCTATGTTTTTATCTGACGTTCGTAGCTGGCCAAATAACAGTTCTCCTATGACCTCTGTGTTGGTAATAAATTAAACTGAAGACAAAAACAGGAAAAATAATTTTGTCTTATTGTGTGTGCTGTGGCTTTCCACAATGTACGTAACGCGCATAGTTACATAGGTTCTTCTCTTCTCTTCAAGAAGTCTTCTCTTCCTCTTCAAGCTATCAATTAATCCACTCCAGTACATTGCTAGAATTAGTCCCCGTCTATCTAAATATTTATTAAATCTTCATCATATAATAATTATAAGTTTTTGTTTTTCGTGAAAAATATTTTTGTTTAGTTTATAAACGGTTACATTTATAAATTAACATTAATTTGTTGAAATTAATGTTAATTTATAAATGTAACCGTTAAAAACCAAATTAGTCGTACTGGTCTGATTCGGTGGTCATCAACATGACCACTACACGACTACTACGACTAATTTGGTTTTTCTTCACTATTTAAGAAAATTCAGCGTTGAAACCCAGACTTTTTGTTTATTTTTTAAGGTTACTGTTAACCATGATGTAGGACCATGTAGGAAACGTCTTTAAAATATATTTTTATTGCATTTCTTAATCCCAATGAAAGTAGCTTCAACTTACTAAAATAAAAATAAAACATTTATGATGATCTTAAACTGTAGAAGGGAAGGAACAAGCACCTCACATTATTGTTTATTCAGCGACAAATGACCTCATGGGACTGCATAATTATTGATGATTGTAAACCTGATAATATTAACAAAACAGAAAAGCTAAGTTAGAAAACTTTAACAAGACTTTAGTCACATGATCTTACGCTTGCAGCGCCATCTGCCGTCGTGAGTTATCTTATTGAAAGAGATGTCAGTTTAATTAAGACTTTCTGGATGACCACAATACTAAACTAATATCAATTAAAATGAATGAAAAAAACCTATAGTAGAAAAAATATAACGATATCTGAAATACCTGAAAAACTGTGAGTGTACCACCTACTAATTGTTGTTTCAAAGTAGTTATTTACATGTTTAATTAATTTCTTTGTCAGAAACATTAATGACATTGATTTTGTAATGACTGCCTTTGATTAAAAATTTCTGTATAAACAAGTGTAATGTCGAGGCAGGCAGGTAAGTGAGTATAATGCGTCATTATGTAGAGTTGTATGCGGGCAGGTAGAGTTACAGCGAGAAAACGACCAATGATTGATAATGCAGTACTATGAGCAGACGCAGCCTTTCACGCGCCACCATCGAGCGGACGCCCCCCCCCCACTCCCCCCGAGCCTATTAATTTCTTACAATTAATCAAAATTAAATCAACCGCCACAATACAACACACTTTAGTATTTAAGAGTTAGTGGTAAAGTTCCATTTCAGGTGGCAAGCCGTTGAGTAGGCGTGTCCCCGCGAAGAAATCTGGCCAATACAGTGCGGTAACAAAATATCCGTATTGGCTATTAGTAGGCTCCGCCCGCGCGGGCTGGGGGTTGCAGCGCTAGGACAGACAGGGCGTAAGTCGGTTCAGAGCGGCGGCGCTTGCGACGTTGTGGTGCCAAGCGCAGCGGGCTCCCCACCGGAGCGTAAGGTCGTACGAGGTGCGCTTCGGCTGGTGCATAGGACCTCTCGGCAGTAAGCCGCTGTCGGGGTTCCTCGGGGGTTTTCTCGTTTTGTCCAGCGGCCGGGCGGCGCTGCGCACAGAAGCGCTGCAGACGCCGCGACGAGCGCTCGTGTCGCGACTTACTTCAACAAAGACGATATTTTTCGCGAATTTTCCACCGCCTTGGAAAATTCATAATATATTTTTCTCTAATTTTCAAGTATTCAGCCTAATACTTAGGCCTAAATTGGATGTAGTCAAATAGTTATTAGAGTTAGGAAGTGTGTATAAATAAACTTTAAGAAAGTGTGTTTCCGAATAAAAACATTATCATTAAGAATTATATAGCATAAGAAAAAAAACACGACCTAAGTAAATTGTGATAAATCAAACATAATTGATAAGAAAACAAGTTCAGTAAAATAAATACAGTAATGTAAAAGTTAAGCTGAGGGTATACAAGCGAGAGAGCGCTTAACGCAAGATGCAAGCGATGAGCGCGAACCAGAGCGCGCCGCGTGCGCCGCAGAGGTCACCCTTCGCTATCCAGGAGTTGCTGGGCCTGTCGGACAACAGAGAGAGTCGAGAGCGGTACTTTGAGAACAGAGATGCAGACAGAGTGTTAAACTTGTCTGAGAGCAGAGAGCCACGGTCGGCATACACGCCTCAATTCCCCCTGCCGGCGTCGATGGCGAGTCGAGTGGCGTACGCCGCGGCATTCAACGCGCAAGCGGCTGTGGCTGCTGCCTTCCTACCTGGACCACCACTATTACACCCTCCACCAGGTCAGTCTACAACTCATAGCTACAGTACACCTCTGCTCTAGTTGTGCTGTTGATCTCGACATAATATTATTACGATCCTAGTCATGATCAACTTAGCTACAACTTTGAAGAAGTAAAAAACTTCAACTCATTCGCTTGCTGCCAGAAAAAAAATACTAAGGATAGTATAATGGTTAGGATCTAGTAGGCAGTTGGTTTAAAATTATTTAAATCGACTTGAGATACATTTAAGGATGGCTAGTTAATACTTACAGATAATAGTAAGTCTCAATTTCATTCACAGTGTGACTTTTAAATAACAAATAGTTTTAACTGCAGTCACTAGCCATTGCTAAAAATTTCGCTGAGGTAATAAGATCCGGGAAGTTTTGATATTGTCTTGGTCAGCAATATACAGTTTAAATGGAGCCATTATTCGTTCACCTGATAAAGTTTAAAGGTGTTAGGTAAGAAATCTTGAAACAAGCCGTCGGAGCACACAACTCGCTCGCTCAGCCGCGGTGTATCCTCAGCACTACGGCTGCATCGCTCACGCGCATTTAATGTGGCTGTATTGTGCCTCAGCGTTTAATTAGGGTTTTTGTCTTATTTGTTAATTAGCGTACAATGCCGCCAGCTTTGACGTGCCGCCGGCTCCGGTTACCGCCCGTGAATGTACGCGAACCAGCCAATTGTTTGTAATATTAAACTGCTCGTTCGAATGCTATCTGCGAATTATTCGCGGTGATGGATAGCCTATGAGTATTGTAGGCTAGACTATTCTTACGTTTTATTGAAATAGCAATTAACTGTTAGGTATTTTATTGTAATCAAATATTTCTTTAATACACAATGATACACAATTGATTACAAATGAATTTGTTGGAAAATCAAAAAGATGATGAAAATTGTTTGAGTATAATTATTTCAGAGGAGCTTTTGTGTAAGATTATTTTAGTAATGTGAAACATCAAGTTAAAAGTAGTTTTCGATAAGTAGAAAATGTAGATGTTATAAAAAAGAAATGAAAACAAATTGCGTTGGCAATTTCCGAAGATTTTTGAAACAATTTGGATTGGCGTAGCAGTTGTGAGCATTAATTTTATCTTTGTACATTTAAAAAGTAGTTTGCATTGAATTTAAACAGTTTATTAAAACAGAGTGTGTTAAAGTCAAAACGGTAAAGGCACGAAGGCACAAGGGTAACTCACGTTTGCCGTCGGCACGTTGCGTCGGGATTACACCTCCGATGTGTGGTATCATGGTGTCACGAGACATTGGGTAGCTTATTATTATACGAGTATGTTCCTGAATTAAATTTTAATTACATATAATGATTTTACTGAAAATATAATTATGTATTTAAATAAGAGAACCTATGAGAGCGTCAATCCAATTAAGAGGAGAAAAATGTGTAAATAGAGGCACATATCCTATACGAAATTAACTGAAATAATATACCTGGGTTCATGTCTAAACGTGAACCCAGGCATGAATTAGGTTCATGTCTAAACGTGAACCCAGGCATGAATTAGGTTCATGTCTAAACGTGAACCCAGGCATGAATTAGGACAGGTCCATTGCCAGCAGTCGATAGCTATTCTTTTAGCTACTTCGATAGTTTTGCGTTTCACTGGAAATGGTTCCTACGTTTTACGTTACAATCTAATGTATCAGGTGTACCTTCTGTTTATACTCTACTTATAATTAGATGAATGATTATAAATTATGTTTAAGTACCTATTTGCAAGTTAATACAAAATTACATTACAATTTATCATGACTGGGTCGGTACAGGAAATTGGCTGTCAAGTACAACATTTTTTAACATTAACTACCAGTTAACGTTATAGCTAAAAGAATTGGTTTTTGTATCTTTGTGAATAACACCTATCATTTACTTTTTGTAATAAGCTTGTTCATAATCCAGTCAAATTAAAGTGAATTGGGCAACTTATAAAGAAAAACCTTGTTATTAGAGGAAGGAAGTTAAATTTTAACAAAAACTAAGACGTAACTACGTCATTTTATCATCTTTTCTATGCAAATGTTTAGTATCCATATTGACGGAATGCAATAACGATAACTAAACTGACTTTATGGATAGGAACACTAACAATTGCAACACTTAAATTATTATAAAATGCTCTAAAAGTATACAATAATTTGAATATGATGCTGGCTGCAATTAAGATCACAAAACAGAAATAACCCTGCGTTTATTAGGCATAGGCCATTACAGTCGGCCGTCGCAAGAGACCATAACATACCCGCTTGGCAGCTAGCTGATCGAATGGGACCTCTATTCCTATCAGCACATAGCCAGGCTCGATATTCTGATCCTCTTGCCATAATCCGTTGTGGCCATTACTGTTGTCACGTCATTCGGCCGGATGTTAGCACTGCGTTCATTTTATATTGATATTTTCATATTACCATGTCATTACAGGCTGCGTAATCTGCTGAAGTATTATATTGTGTGTAGTGGACGTAATTACTAGTAGTAGTAGTAGTAAAATACACTGGATCGCAAAAATTCCGGGTCGCTAATAAAAACCGTGATATCTCCATAAATTATATACCTAGGTCGCTAGAATAAATAATATGTACCTAGTAAGCAGGTTACTAATGCTCGTTCTAAATCTCTAAAGAGGTTTCATTTGTACAAGTTACGGATTAAAAAAAAAACCTGCTCTTTAAAAATTTAAAATTAGGAAGAGAATATTTTTTCTGCTTTTGTTTCAAACCGAGCTGTCATTATAAATGGTTCCTTGGATTGATCAGAGTATTGAGTGCAATATCATGTCGTTAACACCTGAAGAATGTACACGGATTATTACCATGGTACAAGAAGGAAGAAGTCAGCGTAGCACTGCTAGAACAGTAGGAGTATCTTTATCAACGGTCCAAAGAGTACTCCAGCGATTTTAAGAGACTGGCATGAACATCAGGAGACCAGGAAATGGCAGGCCAAGCTGCACAACTACACGAGAAGACCAATTCATCGTGAGCACTATGTTAAGAAATCGACATCTCACGGCTGTTGAGGTCCGAAACAGTCTTCAAGAAATTCACCACAACAATGTGAGCTCTGATACGATTCTGCGACGTCTTTGTGAAGCTGATATAAAGTCTATTAGACCAGCTAACGGCCCCAAACTGCTCAGAGAACATCGAGTTGCCAGGTTACGGTTTGCTCGAGAACACATCCGATGGACAGATGAAGATTGGTCCAAGATTATGTTTTCCGATGAGTCCAGATTTTGTTTATTTACGCACGACGGGAGACAAAGAGTATTTAGACGACCAGGAGAACGGTATCATTAAGCGTGTTTTGAAGAAAAGGTGCCATTCGGTGGAGGATCAATAATGGTTTGGGCTGGGATATCTTCAGAGGATCGCACGGAGTTAGTGATAGAGTACGTAGAAGAGGTTTCAAATGAGCATGCTGGTCCTTTCTTAGTGAATATGGGTGCAAATTCCATTTTTATGCACGATAATGCGCGACTACATACTGCTCGTATTACCTGCATGGAGTGGCCAGCTCGCAGCCCAGACTTAAATACCGTAGAACATGCATGGGACGAGCTCGGAAGATGCGTGAGACAACGCTCTCCTGCTCCCGTTACCTTACACGAGTTGAGGAATGCGCTAGTGGAAGAAAGGGCCAACAAAGGCCAAAATCGTATAAAAAAATTGTTTTACAGCAAGCCACACCGTCTTAATGAAGTGATACGGGCTCGCGGAGGAAATATAAAATAATATATTAAATTGACAAAAAATCTTTTATTTTTAAGATTTACTGCGAAGTGTATTTTTGTTGTCTTATGTTAGAAGCGAGATTTTCTTATTGTTTAGTATTTAATTAAAGTTAAATAGTGTACAAAACGTGTAACACATTTTTTTATATATATTAATCAATCATCTACAATATACTATAGTTTCGCAAATTAGTCTTATGTATTTAAGAAACTATCACGCCATTTATTAGCGATCCGGAATTTTTGCAATCCAGTGTAGTAAGACAACGATTATTTGACTGGTATATAACTGAAAATTTCAGCTTATTCTTACGTTACCTACTTATATTTTGTAAAGAACGATCTATTAAATTAGTTAAAATCAAAATCATTGATGAGTGATTGTAGCACGGCACACGTGTACTCAGTACAAGAGCTGGCTAAGACAAAGCGCCGGCGCACAATGGCCGCTCGACGATGCGCGCGCGTCGAGCTCTTTATTATTGGCTTACCGTTATATCAGACACGTTAAAAACTAAAGTGGTACTAAGCACAAGACTTTATAAGTTAAGTAGTTAATCAACTTGGCTAAGATGTGATGTACTGTCGCTTGTGAAGGGAGATTCAAGCAGACGGAAGCGACTGACTGTTGTGAGTTGCCAGAAGAGTCAGGAGACTAGGCATTCATGCAAGCTTCGTTGATCAACGACCAAGAACCTATTCCTTATTCAAATCCTTGTTTCCAACTATTATTATGTTCACTAAACAAGTATTAACTTTAAACTAGTTTAAATTAAGTTGATTTCAGACTGACTAGCAGGTACCTTTTTTGAAGATGCAGCGCAACTATATGTTTGGTTATTAAAATTATTTTTGCGACGAGATTTCATGTTTGGGACCTAAATTGCAAGCGCAGGATAATTATTCTTACGAAGCGAAAATGTAAAGGTTGAAGGCCTATTTTCAGTGATTTAGCAGAAAATTTCAACAGGCGGAACTAAATGGATACTTAGATATTCAAATAAAATGGATATAATGAATCGGTAATTAACTGCTTTTAATTAATGTTAGTTAAACAACTGTGCTCTGCAAGGTCTACGAACAATAAAGCCAATCACTTTGTTATTCACTTCGCTCGTCACTGGAAGCTGCCAGTAACCTTCACATTTACTTACATTATGCTTCTGTATTAAATAAGTAAGGAATATAATAATACTTGAATTACACACATTGTGGTAGTTAACCCAATCGATTTTTCATCCAGCGTTATAAAACCTTGGGTTTGGCCTACATGAGCTATATTATACATAAGGCCACACCTACCCCCCCGCCTATTTTATACATGAGGCCTATTACCCATGAGGCCTATTATGCATGAGGCCTATTATAGATGGGGCCTATTATAGTTCTCAACTTTACGGCAGTGATGCGACCGTGATGATTGTAGGGACAGATTTTTTAGATTATTTTGTATGTGTTGTATTGTTTCAACTTGTTTTGTTGTGCACATTATATTCTAATCTACATGCTACTTGTCTACATAACAGATAAAGCATCATCTTTTGCAATGTATTGTAATTATAGTGTAAACTATACAAAACACGTTCAGTTTGCTTGTTTGGAAGTTTTTGCGAGCGGATAATCAATTAAATACCTCAGCATCTAATTTGTACCTGCGATAAAAGTATTATGTAAGTAGTAAAAACGTCTTGAACACAACAGACTAGTTACATTCTTAGGCTCCCCGTAGTTTGCGTTTTCAATCGTCGCGTTTATCAGCAGTAATGGCGGTTAAGGTTCATGTGACGATGTAAACAAAATATTATAATAATACCAGCCTGTTACTGTCCCACTGCACGACAAAAGCCTCTTCTCATGTAAACAACGGGGTAATTTTAATTGATAGATTGTCAGCGCATTGCATCTTTACAGGTTTGATAAGTATAGTATCGAGCACAACCACAAAAATAATCAAAACACTTAAACCTAACCTAAATCTTAGCTCAACAGACAAAACTTCTCACTACATCCACTTACAGCACAAAAGAAATTCACACACCTACTTACAAGTGACAAAGAGCGTGTTAGCCTCCCGAGTGCTGGAGGAACAGCCACAATCCTACACCTCGGCAAAAAAACAACGCGCCTTACAAATAATGGTTGAAAGAGGCTCACACCTCCCAGAATAGACCTTTGTGGGCCACAAAGAGGGCCAGATAAAGCCTCTTTGTGGGCGAGATGTGTGATAAAGGGCCAGTGGATCAGAATGAGGGTATTCACTAAATTAGTGGTCATTCGCCACCTTTTCTGGTGATTGATTTAAGGTCTCGTGTGACGCCTGTTGTTTTGGTTGAAGTGAATGGTAACACACTAGTGTACACATGTAGTTCCAGTGCCTACCTCTAACTAAAGAGGTAGGTACTGGAAGGCATTGTGTGCTAAAAGTGCTTTTGCATTTAAGTTATCTAACAGTAGTCGATCTGTTTAATAAAAAATAAAAATAAATATACGGGTCGACTTGAGAATCTCCCCTTTTTTTTTTCGTCGGTTAAACAAGCTAAAAAAAGTGATTGACATTCTTGACATCGTTACAAAAAATTGGCAACTAAAATGAGTTGAACCGTAGGTACAGTCTCCAAAAGAGATAAGTAACCAGTGTCGTCGGATATAGTTGAAGTTTAGTAAGAAATCGTAGGATTTTTTCGAATGAAATTTAATTCGATAAATGAACTGTTTGTTTTATATTAATTTAATTTAATTTTATTCAAAAAAGTCCATTGATTTCTTACTAAACTTCAAGTATATCCGACGACCCTGGATACTTATCACTTTTGGTGAGCGTACCTCTATTGCTAACTTAGTTGTCCCTTCCTGAAAGCTTTAAATTGTTGTAGATTCAACCGCAAAATACGTTCGATGAGTACTACTGCGATGACGCTACTCAGTAGAGTAGGATGTAAAAGCACACCAAGCACTGAAACAACGATGCTTCGGTTCAGCTAGTTTTAAGATACTTTGATTTTAAGTGAAACCTATTTGCTTAAGACGGGTCTAACTTTGTTAAGAGAGATGTTGGTTCAGAGAGACTAACTTATAAACATACACACACATACATACATAAACTCACGCCTTCGTCCCATGGGGGTAAGCAGAAACTACAGAACGCCACCTGCTACGATCCTTACATACTCCTTTTGCCTCGTTTACATTCATACATCTGGTCTGGTGGTCTGGTCTTATGCAGTTTTCTATTATTTTCATTTATTAATAATATAACGTTAATCCCCACTTACTTTTCAATACAACAGTTTCATAGCTTTATACAAGTTCGGTGAAGCGCGATGTGGGTCATACGTTGCCGGGTTCCGTATCGATCGCCGGCTACAAATGAGACAGGCACATTAGCGGGGTTATTAGCGAGCCCGCGGACCCCCACTCCGGCGGGTGCACACTGACAGATGTGCTATCGTTAGAGGGCGCTTTATCGTAGCTTAAAATAGCTACGCGTACATTTTAAGTACTAAGTGCTGTGTCGTAACGATAATAGTCGATGCCTATCAAACGAATACTGAGCAGCTTTTGATAAAAACAACTTGAAATGACTAACAAACATAACAACAACACAAACTAACAGAACTAGCAAAAGCTGGGAGTACAGCTGTGCAACGCTTTGGGTAATGCAGAAGACATGTTATGTTTAAGTAAACTTCATCATACATTTTTGTTCATAAACAAAGAAGATTAATCTAACTCATATTTAACGTAGGTGCATTCCTTTAATTACTTTAACTATACAGCGCGGCAGGGACATTGACTCGCAACCTGTTACCATATGGATTCAGTACATGATTGTGAACACCCCTGCGTTGACATATTTCGTAGGTTACAAAAAAAAAATTGCTGTTCCATACATTTTGACCGCGAAGGTTTTGCACTTTTCTATGAAACAGTTGGTTTTATTATTGATAACCGACAAAAAAAATACGCTAGGGAGTCTAGAAGTATGTGCTGAATCATTCATTTACAGCGTATAGTTGGTCTACTGCTACGCCGTAGCTCGTAGCTATACGGCGATTAGAAACTATTGACCTATATTTACCAAATCTCTCATTACATTATTATAAACAGACTGTTATTAATAGTAACACTAGTATGGTACATACCTATATCCGTCGGTGGTGACGACTCCTAACCCGAAAGGGTTGTCAGTTATTGGTTCGCATAACCGTTGGTACTAATACACACACACTCGCGGCTCACATAATGAGTTCCGTTACGGCACGCGTGTGTGTGTGCGCTAACCCTTCCCTACAAGCAGTTTGTTGGGATGTGGTGTCGGTGACGGCAGGTAGCGGGTAGCGGCTGAACGGGTATAGACAGCGATTTTTTATTAAATTTGCGTTTTGTTTGATATTACAAGCAATATTTTGTTTCTTGAGTTATTATACAATTAAAATTGTTCGTTTAGTGTGATAGTTTTTAAGAACTTGTAACTAAAAATCGTAGCACTATACATTAATGTAGTGTTGACATGGCAGTTAGTGGAACTAGCTGTTATGGAGGCTTTAAGGAGGTGAAATAAAACAGTCATCGTCCTTTAAATCGCATGTGAAGAGTTTCTTTAATTAATAAATGATAAATTATTTTATTTCTGTAAGTAGGTTCCTATCTGACTACTCTGAGAAGAAAGGCCGAAACAAACTCAGAGGTCACAGTCTCTTTTAAGTCCAGACATAATCTTGGTCTGATCATGTGAAGACCATGTAGATTGGTATCTGAAATGGTCTTTCGAGGAAAGAACCACACAGATTGAGTGGACCTGTCCAGTCAGTGCACGCATTTGTCAATAATCGTGGAGCTCAACTCAGAACTTAAGGAGCTCAACTCACTAAGATACATTGCCCAAATTATTGCATGAAAGGACAGCCTATCGGAAAATAAAAAGTCATACCTAGTTATAGTTAGGCCTCACATTAATTTGGCAGCATGTTGTAAGCATTGACATGGTCATCGTAGTATCTACTAACATGTGCCGCATCATAATTTGTCTCGCTGTGCCGGTACTCCTACTGGCCGCGCCACACCGCGCCGTGCGCTGTCGTGTCGCGCCGCGCCGCACCGTGCCGTGCGCTGTCGTGTCGCGCCGCGCCGCACCGCGCCGTGCGCTATCGTGTCGCGCCGCGCCGCACCGCGCCGTGCGCTGTCGTGTCGCGCCGCGCCGCACCGCGCCGTGCGCTGTCGTGTCGCGCCGCGCCGCACCGCGCCTTGCGCTGTCGTGTCGCGCCGCGCCGCACCGCGCCGTGCGCTGTCGTGTCGCGCCGCACCGCACCGCGCCTTGCGCTGTCGTGTCGCGCCGCGCCTTGCGCTGTCGTGTCGCGCCGCGCCGCACCGCGCCGGAGACGTGCCGTGCCGGACAGTTTGCGGTACTGGTCTATGTCGACAACGATAACAATGCTTCGTTGGCTATAGCGATCCATTTCGTGGTTGATTAATATATTCATAGTTGTCAGTTTAGGTAGACTCAGCTGTTGATTTTCGGTTGATATACCTAACTCCGATCAATGTTAAGATAATTGATATTTAGGTAAGTACATAGTAGGTACATTAGGAGCTATATATCAGTTTACATCATTTGCTCAGTCAGAAATTTAACTCAATCGAAATCCTTTCTTTATTCAATACAATTTTTCATAAAGCCTCTCATACATTAATTCTAAAAACATTGGCAAGATAAATAATTGGCCCTGGCATGTCTTCAGATACAGGGCTCAATCAAAACGTCTGATGATGAAAACATTGAAACAGTTAGAAACAATATTTGTCAAAATCAATAATATCGCCATTCCCATCTATCTAAGTATACCTCCAACCAAGTTACAACATTATTAATATGTCCTTGATCTTTTGTTCAAATTATATGATTTTTCTAAAGTTGCAAAAGGTTCACAGCAGCATTTAACAATGAACACAAAAACTAAACGCTAATAATAAACACACCATAGTATCTGTATTACCGAGCAGCTACATAGTACAAAAGTATTCTCTAAAATCCGTTATAGTATGTATATCTAACACATAAGGACCTACCTATACCTACCTATACCGAACAGTTTAACCTATTCTCTGTTCCTGTTTTATATACAGCTGACTCATCATTTACACTAACACGGAGATTATCTAGTTGTAACCTATGCAAACCATCAACAAATCAAAGATAAAACAACAATTAGTATTTGCTGAACGAAGCTGCGTCACACACACACACACACACCGCACACTAACACGCGGGGTGTGTGTTTGTGTATGAGGCGAGGGTGTGGAGAGTGTTCGGCCCGACACCTCGGCACAAAGAACGGCGCCGCGCGACTCTAATAGCTAGTTTCACACAACTAGGAAAAACGCCCAGCTGTGCCTGCTAATACATTATTTATTTAAGCTAGGAATACTAGAAATAACTATTGAAAAGAAAATCCAATGAGGCACTATTTTTTTCTACGAAATTGCAGAGAATAATAAATATTCGTAGCTCTTTACGTAGCGTTGGCGTAGCCGTAGCAGTGGCGTAACGTCCGCGTCGTAGTCCTAGTGGCAGGTTGATTGTGATTTGATTTTTTGTCGAAAATATACATTTTTGTAAATAAAAAGCCTAGAATGCATTGAAATTATTTATATTGATTTATTATTTGCAATATTTAGTTATAAACGACTGATAGTGGATGGAGGCAGACTTCTGTAGCTTTTCTTAAGAGAGGTCCAGGTTGGACTATCACTGCGATAGGCTGAGTTGATTGATTCATGACGAAAATATAACGAATAGATAATACACACCTACGTATTTATTAGTTAAATACACACATGTTTTATCATGACGCCGATTTTATACATAAACACTATACTAAAGTATGAAAAATATTTCTAGGTCTACAAAAATTATTCCCACCACAAAATAACCAACAGTCGTATTTAACTTTCGCTAGCAGTTAGCAAACAAACAATAAGTCAGGCGTGAACACCAATTTATATTCTAGTGGCGGGCGTTAGGGTTCAAATTTATTTAGTCGCTGCGCCTGGCTCCCTTGCCTCTAATTAGCCTGAAAACGAAACTATCAACGCGTCAACTTAATTTAAACCTTAGGGCATAAGTGGTATGGTTGTTTTCAGTGTGTTGCGTGTGTAACAATAATAGAGGACACTCGACCTCTCAGAGGTGCGAGATTTCCCGCGCGTATTACTTTTTAGAGCAAAGTGTCGCTGAACACTTTGTGCACAGAATTAAGAATATACTTTAATACGAACTGCGTGTGCGCCGGCGCGACATGGGTGGTGCTGTATGCGACTAGCGACACTTGGGAGGTTTTCTAGGGCTACTAATTCTTTTTTTCGGAAATTAACAATGACTAATTACGCTGATCGTAGCAGTATGGTTTCACTCGTAAAATAATTCAAGTTTAAGAAATATTTAAATGTCGTACTCTTTCTACATATTGTTAATGTCAAGTAGGTAGGTAGGTACATTTCCTTTTAGTAAAGTAATAAAGAGCTACTCCTATCTATGCGTTGTCATTCACCTGTATAACGCCCCCACTATGGGCTTCCACGAATTAATCGCTATAAAAATGTATCAGAAACATAAAAATTCAAATAAACTATCTACAAAATAAAGCCTCTTAGTTGAATGTACATTTAGTTTGTGAATTAAACTAAAACAGCTTAACTGAAACATAAGTTAATGTCAGTTAGCACTAAAATTAACATAAACCGTTTTATTCGCTGAGCACAAGGGTTTAACTGCGCTCAATTTAAAATTGTAATGTTGCAACTTGAAAAGACAACAGTATTTAATAAAAATATTTCTAAATACAGTTTTAAACTTTGTCAAGCGAATTTAAATAATTATTATGTGATGTTTACCAATAGTTATATGTGCTCATCGTATTACGTAATTCTTCTTTCAATTACATTTTGTAAGACCTAAGGTATAGGCTAATCCACTATTTAGAATACCTATCTATGGACGATAAACAAACAAATCTGTACACCCCATACATTCGCATGTATACTTGTAGGATGTATGTCTATATGCCGTACCAATTATTCCACGCATCGCGTCCCGGACAATAACTCATGAACTGTCCGTACAACAGACATCGATAAGTGCCGAATATGCCCTTTGTACAAACCTCCATTACACACTGAAAACTCCAATAAAAAACCTAACATCTCGCTCATATTTCAGCTGAAACCAAATAGCCGTACTCCGTCTCTTTTGAGCCGACGGATCTGTGTATCTTGCATCTCGTTTTGACTTGTGAGGTTGGCAAAGCAAGGGCCGATTATGATAATATCCCCCCGGCTGAATATAAATTGGGCTCTTATTTACAATGAGTTATTTAGCGCTAGAAGAGCTGATGTTATTATGTAAATGTTATGAACGTATAGCGCGTAATGAATTTGTTATAGTCGTTATTTATTTATTAATGGCGGATATTAATTCGGTCGTTTTTGCGAATGTATAAGGATGAGAAAAGATTCATGTTAATTTGGTACTTTTTTTCACTAGAGCTAATTCTAATGTCGACAACTTAAAGTTGTTATTTAATTTTAGGTTTGTTTTTTGTTATACTTTTCCTTTACTGATAATTTTGTCTATTTCTATAAGTGTTGGCTAATTAACTTAAATTGTTCCCAACATTGGTTGCTTTTTAATCTTATAGGTATTTTGTGGGACAAGATGGCCTCTCGACACTGAATATAAATTGGCTGGTTATGGTTGCCCTAAATGCTACTTATGTGCCGTTCTACATAATCATACAAATAGATTTAAAATTCGAAAAGTGCTGATTCTGAAAGTAGTTTGAATAAGTAAATGACTTTTGATTTTGATCTATGAAATCATGAAAAAGGTTCAAAATCATTACATGAAACGACAATGACTGGTTAACCTAATCTGGTTGTCAGAAGAAACAGATTTCTGTCGAACAAATCTCCTATCTCCAAAACAAGTAGTAGTACATTTTCCTGCGACCAAAATAATATTTCAGGTTCCATGTGATATGTTTCATACTTACCCGTGTCGGATCCCATTACTCAGTAATTGTAGCAACAGTATCGTCTAAACGCTTGTTTTCACACGACGACAAAACGCACCCCGAAAAATCTATAGCTCACCCCCTGTCGCCCCCCCCGGCCGCGCGGCCCCGACTCACCTCCGCCGGCGCCCTCCCGACACACTCCACTTTTGGACTTTTTAACCCAAGATGGCTTAATTTTCTTCTCGCAACGATTATTCTGCGTTTCTTAAAAAACTCCATTAGAATTGAGCCCAGCGGGGCGTTACGGCGATAGCGGGGTGGCGGCTGAAGTGGGGAGTCGAGTCCGGGTCGAATGTTCCCGAATTAGCATTTAGCAGGTTTTTGCGGATAATGCGTGGAGCGGTGTTGAGCGAAGCGGAGCTGAGCGGAGCCTGAGGAATGCGCTTTTGTTTACGAGAGCGGGCGAGGGTTAAATTGCTTCATTGAAATGTTCCGAATATCTCGCACCTCCGACGTGTTTTATTAACTGTACAGTTATTTGGTTTATTAAGTCGTACTCCTGTTTGCTCCAGTGGCCCATCTCTACTCAGTAGCTACCATCCAGTTTATGTTCTTTTTTGGGGAGTTCTTAGCAAGAGTCTTCATCGAAACATTCATTTAAAATATCTGTGCTGTAAGTACATTATTTTATTAGTGTTAGTCCACACAAGCAACGAGTGGCTCGACCGTGCAGGCTCGACCGTGCAGGCTCGACCGCAGCGCGGACAGGATGTCAACAAAATAAGTTTGTAACTACATACTTTACTTATCACTTCGTATTGATTGCTCATGTGCGTCTCAGACTAAACGGATTCCTTAAACTGAAAAGGACTGTGTACTAAGGGAACATAATTATTTTTCTAAAACATATCTTCTTTTTGCTTTCTCTGACAATCTTTGGGATTATTTAAAGTCTTCGTAAACCTATAGACATCCAACCTTTGACAAAGATCCGTTGATAGAATAGCTTTAGTTTCAGGGTGAAAATGGGATGCCTGTTGCCAAAGCAGAGAGTTGCCTGCATTATATACATGCCGAAAATATTCGGGTCACCTTGAGTTGCTCCACTTTTTGGCGCAGCCTGATTTTGCTTCTTGCTGGATATAACAGCATATTTTGCAGTTTATGTTGTCTCAGTTACAGGCTACTGAAAGTTTTCCATTTGGGCCACATCCAGGTAGGTATAAGAAGGTGAGGTTCGAAACAAGCGGCGCGCGAGAGAAACTTCAGGCAAAGTACTCACTTTTAGTGAAGTGCCTACATAACAACATAAACGGAATTACGGATGTGTGTGGACCTAATGGACCAGCAATATCAGGAAGGATAATTCTTATGATCGTGAAGTGCTGCACCTCGATTCTACTCCAATCAACATGAAATAGGTGTATTTGGTGAAATTAGAGAACTGCGGCAAAGGGAAACGACTTGTGTTCAGCGGGGGGCTGTCATAGGGTATGATAATGAGAGAGAGATGAACTGCTTGTATTGTTACTCACTATAGTAACAAGGTTCAATATATATCGTGATGCAGTTACTGTTTCTTTCGCTCCAGTAGTGAGACCGGTGCGGGTCATCCACGTGCTTCACAACATCGCGGACTCCATTACTACCTTCAAGACTTTTGTTAACCAGAGATGCTGCTGTTGCTACGTTTTATGAAATGTAGTCCAAATAAAATAATGATTCGCGAGCTAAAGTGAAGCCTGCCTCTATTAGCGTTAGCACCGGCCGCGGTGCGGGAGCAGCGCGGCGTTGCGTCCGGTTCGGAAGCGCCCGCGGCGGGCGCTTATTGTTAATTAATTACAAACGATTCTGCCGAGCCCAGCCACCTACAGATATAGACAGCGCACAGGCACACTGGGGACGACACACTTACCTACAACCATCAGTTTTGTCGAAGATATACACACAGAGAATACATCACAATGTATCACCTAATATGCAAAGAAATTATGTAAAATGTCGTGTGTTATACTTACTCACTCTGTATCACAAATTTTGGGGTAATACTGTAATGTGTAACTGCTTATTTTCCCAAATAAATAAAATGAAAAAAATAAAATACCCATTTACAACGTCTATACTTCGCAACTTTGTTATAAGATTACACCTTAAGTTGTTGGTAGGTCCAACAAGTTATGGTGGATTAGTTTTCTTGATTGTTTTAAAACACCTAGAAAGTTTGCTGCGTTTAAATACACTCGAGAGCAATGAATCCGGGTCACTTAAAGAATGTTAAAAATCTCGGAAACTAAAAATGATAGGTTAATGCAATAAATTGTATTTAATAGACAATGTAATACTCCTTAAATGAAAGTAAAAAAAATATGAGTCACCATACATTTTATTAACACAAAATTACATAAAGAAAAACACTGCTGATCTCTCCTTAAAACAAAAATAGGAAACATGAAATTTTTGAACTTTATTACGATTTTCTTGAATTTTAATACTTCGTATTGCCTCCTCGTGCTTCCATTACTGCGTTTACGCGGTTTGGCATGCTGTACACCAAGTTCCTTATACGATTTTGGGGAATATTCTCCCATTCCTCTGTGAGAGCAATTTTGAGCCCACGAAGCGTGATTGGGGGAGGGTTTCGTTGTTTTACGTATCTGCCTAGCTCGTCCCAAGCATGCTCGATCGGGTTGATATCCGGGCTGCGCGCTGGCCACTCCATACGAGTAATGTTCATCTCTTGAAGGTAGTCATTCACAATCCTACCTGTATGAGGTCGGGCATTGTCATGCATAAATATAGCATCCTCACCTAAATTGACCATAAATGGACCAACGTGATCATTGAGGATTTCTTCCACATATCTTACGCTAGTTAAAGAGCCGTTTTCTATGATCACCAGCTCTGTGCGACTTTCAGAAGAAATTCCGGCCCACACAAGTACAGACCCACCACCGTAGGCTACTTTTTCTTCGATGCATGCTTGCTTGAATCTTTCCCCTGGTCTTCGATACACTCTGTGTCTTCCATCGTGCTTGTAGAGCATAAATTTTGATTCGTCGGAGAACATAACTTTTGACCAATCTTCAATACTCCAATTTACGTGGCTCTGGGCATATCTTAGTCTTGAAATACGATGCCCACGCTCCAGTTTAGGGCCGTTTGCAGGTCTAAGGGGTTTTAAGTTAGATTCAGCAAGCCAACGTCTTACTGTCCATGCACTTGGGTTACTTCCTCCGAGGCGTCGAAACTGATTTGTGAGTTCAGTTCCTGTGAGAAAGCGATTTCGAAGCATGGTGTTCAACAAGTATCGGTCTTCTCGTGCTGTGGTACACCTGGTTCTGCCCGTTCCTGGTCTGCGTAGGTTAGAACCAGTTTCTTCGTAACGTTGGAGAACTCTTTGTACTGTTGACAGCGACACACCGACAGTCCTGGCTGTATCGCGCTGACTCCGGCCGGTTTCCAGCATTGTAAGTATTCTGGTGCATTCTTCAGGCGTAAGCGACATAATTTCAGCTTGAATAATGAATATAGAGCACTATCAACATGGTTTATGTACCCACATAAATGACAGATTACAAACAAAAGCAAAACCAAATGCTGTAATTTCGTAGTTCCATCTTCGAAAGTGGCCCTTTTTTAAATTTGTTTTTTTTATGATATAACTTTACAATAACTAAGAAGTTTTAATACCTTCATTTAAGGAGTATTACATTGTCTATTAAATACAATTTATTGCATTAACCTAGCATTTTTAGTTTCCGAGATTTTTAGGATTCTTTAAGTGACCCGGATTCATTGCTCTCGAGTGTATATCTTTAATGACTTTATTTTTTTACTTTTGGATAAACTTATGTTAATTAGGTTATATACTTAGTTTACAGTAGGATTTAACTCGAATTATAACAAGTCAAATATTACAAAAGTTTCGACTTTGCATGATTCAACATCCAATCACCTACACAATCGTCCAAAAATGTCCGACACGAACCACTTATCGCCCCGTCCCCGTCCCCGGTGTGCCTCTGTCCTTGCCGAGTGGGATCGCTTCTCTCCGTCTTTGTATGGGCTGGCATTTCTTCAGCAGAAGAGGCAATGAGGCGGCTTTAATGAGGCCTTCAGAGACAGCCGCTAATTGATTAACTGCCACACAATCACGCGCCGCACAAAGAACTAGGAAACGATGTTATTACGCCTGCGCCGGACCAAATTATAAGTGGGGGTATTTTAGTTGATGTTATAGAAATAAGGGGCTAATTTAAATAGGGACTGGAAGTCTTTTTTCGCCATGCTTCAGTGTTGGCATCGGTTATACTTAGAACATATATCGTGTCGTGTGTAAACTCATAGTTTAAGATGAAAGCAGCCATAGGGAGAGCTTTTATTTTATTGTTCCGTGATTGGGAATCCGAAAAAATCTTGTTTTATTTTTAAGTGAATTCGTTTTTAGGAGAGTCGTTTACAGGCGTAAGCTTTGGTTACACCCTTGGTCTTTCACCACATTGGTTTTCATACAGAGACACATAACTTCTTATAATGCCATTGCGGAATTACATTCTTCAGCAGGTAATTAATACAGCCTGCTCAATAAAATGGGTCACTAATAAGTGGGTCGACATTGGCTGTCAATTGGTAGTTAATAGTGGTGCTCCGGTCAGGAATGCGGTCAGGGAGACCGATGCGGTATCTGCAGGCATCTGGCTAATATCACCACGTTTTACTACTGAGCTACGTTCGCAGATAACCCTCATTACTGGGAAATAGATTTTTGGGCCTAATTTTGTCATTACTCTGTTACTTTGATATGAGTACGTAGTGGAACCTTTTGGATGGAACTTATACAACCTGGATAATATGACTGTTCATTTTGATGGGAACTGTGCTTTTAAATTACAACTTGAAATGAAATAAGTAGCATTGTAATGGAACAGTATTGTGGCACAGGTACAGGTAGGTACAAATAATTTGAAAGGTCTCAGTGTGAGGATTCCGGTCAATTCTGCCATATTTCTGACAAAATGAATGAAACTATTTGTATTTGGAGATAAAGAAGTTTTTCGAATTTATCTCCCTAGTCAAGCTCCTAGAGGTTCTGTGTGTGCGTCGTCCTCGTACAACGAATATATTTTGTATGTCTGTGTGTGTGTTTACGAGGACATCAAAGCCCGCCGGCGGCGTGAATGCCAATTGGTTTTTTATCGTTTTCTCTAGGCTCGTGATAACACCGCCCCCCCACCACCCCCAGCCCCCTGGCCCCCCGGACCCCTGCGACGTCTTGCTGCCAAGTCTGCATACTTGGCAAGTTTGCTCGTATGTCTAGTTTGTCTAATGCTGAGTTAGAGGGTAGCTCGTAGCGACTGAGGACGTCTAGACGTAGAATAGTGTCACGTAAATTATTGGACTTGGTTCAGACATTTTGTTTACCGCAGTATGGAGGTGTTAGGAATTTGGACTTCTGTGTTGTGACCTTGGGCTAGAAGACATGCTATTTATTTGGAATTAACCATAAGTGGTGATGAATGAGATTATTATTTTGCAGATCGTGATTTGTCATAAATCACAAATGTGGAATATGGCCATAAAATAACATAATTAGAGTATATTTCATTTTTGCCCTATATCAGATTACATTATACCTACACAGTTTTAGCAAATGGTTTTTCCAAAGATATTTCGGAGTAATTAAAACCTCTCTCTCTCCAATCAAACCAAAAAACCAAACAATACAAAATCTCGAAACCAAACAAAATTAGTTGATCATGTAAAAAAAAAACAATCGAACAAGGTTTTGCGATATTCGCCTGGGGCTTGCTTCGGGAACTATACGATCCGCGACCATTACACGAAGACCCCCGAAGCCTTGCTTAACAACTTATTCCTTCTTACATTTACAACAGGAGCAGAGGTCACGGTAAGCTGGACTTATCATAGAATTGACTTGTGGCCAGGGAAGCTTGAGCTGCTTGGTTCCATGGATTTGTTCCCTCATGGTTGTGATTCGGGTGTGTTCGGGGGGGCTCGGGAGGTCTCGGGTCCATGGTGCTGGCTCCGTGGCGTGTACTAGTGCTCACTTCACACGTCGTACAAAGGTCGCTAACTGCCTGCTATTAACTGCTCGACCCCCTACAGTCTAGTGATGTACTTAGTGCTGTAGAGGTTATCGAATTATGGATGGTAGTAATTTGAAGGTTTTTGTATCAAACGTTATGATTTGGTTTTAAATCAAACTCAAGATTTGTTTTCAAATTGGCCATCCCAGGAGTTAGCTAGAAACGCTCGCTTTCTCAATTTATTGGTATAGCTTGATTTCAGTTCATTTAGCTGATAAGGTGTAAAATTTCAGCTAGCACATCTACCTACATAAACAACAACTATTTTCTTAATGTCCTACGGGAATCATCGGATTTCCGAATACAAAAGAATGCTAATTTCCATGTCCATCAATTACAAGCAAAAACTTTGTACCCCCTTTTACGAAAATTGCGCGGACGGAGGAGTAGGAAATTTCGCACACTTATAGTTTATATAGAGAAGGAGTGCAGAATGCATTTTTTTTTAATTATGCATAAAAAATACATTAAATCAATAAAAACAAAACATTACACAGACTACCATACATTTGACACAAAAATGTAATGACGTGTAAACAAACGGTTGCTATGGATTCAGATGACCAAAGTAATGGTTTATAAAAAATAAAGAGTAGAATGGAACCTATTTTATTTATCCTACAATTTGTCTAATAGATATTTGTGCTTTATTTATAATGAATTAAGGTCGAATTTTGACCAATGGGCGACCTCTAGTTTATATAATACCGTGTATAATTTGAATTCAGTACTAAGTAGTGTTGTTTTGTTTTCACGGAAATCAAAACAAAACAACAAGAAAGTAACATCACGAAAACAGTTGTACCTACTGTACGTATTTCTCTGAGACAACTTTTCATAGGTTTTGCTTGGATATTTTCGAATATTAAAACTTATGACCCTACAATATGTGAATGTTCTGTCTGTAAGATAAATTTACCTTTTGTTTTGAAAAGTGTTACCTCCGACACTAGCTTTTGTTTTTGGAACGAAGTTCCATAACGCGGCTTGCGGTAGGAGTTGACTGGTAGAAATAGTCACGTCACGAAAAAGCGTTATCCCCCTCCATGCGAATTTCTCTCTCTCTTTGCCACTTGCTATTATTTACGAGTGTGTGTGAGCGTTCGAGTATTGCGTAAGGAACTTCGTGCCTGACGGGGATCCTCCGACCGCACACGTACTTTTTTTTTCTAAAATCAACTTTCCACTTCTATAATCCATTATCCAATCGTTTCGGAGATTAATCAATCGAAACAAATAATTGACAATGACAAATGAAAATCTGCGATAAGTACGATGTGTGCCATCACTACCGCTCGCACCGCCCGCGGCTCCTTTCCCGGCGTCTAATCAAGCGAAACAAAACCATACCACCTACATATTAAGATCTTAATTCTATTGTGTACTTATCTTATTATTTCTTCTGCAAGTCGCAAAACTATTTTGAGCTCTATATGTAGGATAATTGAGTTGATATTAGTCTGTGGGTTGTGTATTGTATTGACTCAATGATTTCGGTAGGAACAAGGGCTGTACTCTCGAATGGTCCCGATAAATTATCCGCTTTTGCTGGTTTTACAATAACTGAACAGATACAATCAGCGGCACTAATTACAAATCAATAAATTGATTAATTTCGTTCACTTTCACAAAATTATGTGAATGGCACATTGTTTTGACGAAATTATCTAATTGAAGAGATCACATGAAAATGGTAACGTTTAATTTCAATGTGATCAAATATATCAAGATCAGCCAACTTTCTATGACTTAAGTTTTACTTCAAAATATAAATAGTTTCAGTGAATAGAAATTCTAAGTTACATTTGCTATGACACCGACACCAGCTTTTGTAGAGCAAGTTTATGCAAATGATATCTACCTATACATATTACTGAATCTGATATCTACCTATACATATTACTGAATCTGAATTGACGTGAAGAAGGCATTTTGTTGCTTTTATTAACATTTACTTTCATTCTAACGTTTTGCAAAAATGCATTTGTGCAAAATGAAGACGAAAGAGAAAGAATGCATGGCCTTACATAATGACGACACAGCATGACGTCACATACCGTAATTAAACGCCTTCCATATTCAAAATATCCGCACATATTCATAAACACATACATGGAACATAATAACATAATCATGACGAAGATAATTACAAAATTACACATTCGTGCACTAGAGGCGGGTACTGGGTACCTACTTACAACGGGTTAAGTTAACCCTTACACTAAGCCCTATTGTAGTGTTATGTCACTACACCCAGTTCTGTCGACCCACAATATTGTGACAAGCGACACTTCTGCCACAAAGGCTAGATTGTCACGGTGACAAAACCGGGCACATTATTGAGCCGAAGCTATTGTGCCACTCTAAATGTCTTTTTGTTATTTAAATAGGATTTGTGGGTTTCATTCAGTTTTTTTTTTTGTAATGTTAGGTCTGTATTGATAGCGCCATCTAGAGGTGGGAAGAGAAAGGAAATTGTCTGTTCCTTTTTCATACCCTTTGATGAGATTTATTTTATAATCAGCATGTTGGAAAATGTCAATTGTTTACTTAATGGAGCTATGTCAGTTTAAGATGGTGAAAATCCCTACCTTGGTATTCAATATGTCACTGAGAACACCATGTTATTCTCACCGTAGCGTTAAGTTTGTTATTGGTGGATATAAGTACTACCTCGTATCACGATCCTTGATCGTTATCTATAATACTTACATTGATATAGGTAGCCAGTAAGTACTAAGTAATTCATTTATAAATTCTAATTCTGATTTTATTATAGTTAATCAATAATCATACCCCTTATTATAAGTCAACTCAACGTCACAATTCCAAAAATCACCCTAAAAAAATTGTGATTATTTTTGTACAATCCCCAAAATAACACAATTATTAATTTGAAGTACATAATGACAGCTCCACTTGACAAGATTCGCGTACGTTTCGTGGAAGTGTGTGTTTGTGTAGGCCTGCGTCCGCGCAGCTACCGTGCAACTGTTGTTGTTACTACAGGATGTTGTTATAACGTTGCCGTCACTCTACTTTTGTTGTAGTTTATTTTTTTGGCACCTGTTGAGGAAATAATTGGTTGGGAAGGAAATGTGCAGAGCTGGTTGGTTTGACCGTTTTCTTTGAAGTACGAAAGAAAAACGTTTCGTCGACGCAGCTCTTACTGATTCCCAGAAAAGAAAGAAATCAATTTAGTTTTTACCTCGTAGGTTTTGATGACTTTTAGAGCCTTTTGCAACTAACGGCATACCTCGGTATACAGAGGTCAATTTCACGGTGGTTTGTGACGCTCTAGATGAAGATAACATTAATCCATAAAGTCTAACTGGTGTCAGGAAAGTGACTGCACAGTTCCACACAAGTCTTGGACATTCAGTAGATACATACTTTATTGACAACATTTGGTCATCATTAATAGTCGCTTCATCAGAACACTTGCAATAAAATTTCAATTACCTTAAACCACGGACTTAGCTTGCATCTCAAATTATAAGAGCTCTTTTGTTCGAGGATTAGCCGGCAAATGCGGAGGGCACGCGGCGGCGGCCGGCGCGGTAATTGAAATAACTCCGCGCATTAGATGGTATTATAACCACCAGTATATTGAGGCGCGGCGCGCCTCCCCCGCGCGGGTCAACCCGGACGAGCGCGGGGTCGTTGCATAGCTCGCTGAAGTTCTTGCGCTACTGGATGTTTCTTGCACAGTGGTGTGCAGAACATTCTTGCAGGATTACAAGTTTAGTGTGACAGCCGAGCTCAATTAAGTAACCCTCGAGTCGATTGGATATTAATTTATTGGCGTCATATAGTTCAGTAATGCGGCCGGAATGCGAATCGTTTACAACTTCTATTCCGCTGTGAAGTTTATTGCTCGTTTCAAACCCATTGTTACAACTTTCACGGGTTTATGGAGGAGTTAATTTTCCAATTAGAATTTTAGTTGTGTTTTCACGATATATTCGGGACACGAGACAAATCACTAACGTTACATATTTATCGATCATGAGAGATGATGAGAGATAAGACGATGTAGAGTAAGCTAAGGAACATTTAAACAGGACAAAAAACGCCAAAAAAACACGTTTCTTGTATGGAGACCCCCTTTTTATTTTTAACTTTATATTTTATTTTTATTATTTGTTGTTTATAGCACAAATAGAAATACACACTCTGTGAAAATTTCAACTGTCTACCTAATACGGTTCATGAGATACAGCCCGCGGATAGACAGATGGACGGTCGGACGGACGGATGGACAGACGTACGAACGGACGGACAGCGGAGGCGTAGTAATAGGGTCCGGTTGGTACCTTTTGGGTGCGGAACCCTAAAAACAAACGTTTCCCTGTTTCAAATGGTTTTAAACATCCGAAAATTGCCAGACTATGATTAGTTCAAAACTGTGCAAATGGCAGTACAACACAAAATGAGCCCTGGCATCTCTATTCCATCGCAAGCCTATCAACCTGACAACTACTCACAGCAAAATGAGCCCTGGTATCTCTATTCCATCGCAAGCCTATCAACCTGACAACTACTCACAGCAAAAGCACACGAGCATCTAATAAATCAGCATGTTAGCACGTTGTAGTAAAGGCTAGCATACGAGAACACGGTACAACAACTGCACGCAGCAGTGAACGTGTCCGGAATCGTAATGTGACGTTTAATCCAACATGGCGGTGCCCCAGCGCGCTAATGAATTGTGACACGGGTTAACGGAAAATTAATATACATTATAAGCAGTTTACACGAACAATCTGTAGGATGCTGCGGCTAATTTTATTATATGTTGGGTTCTCCAAAGGAACTTTAATTTACGATCATTTCAAGTGGCGTATCTGGGGTCTTTTTCACTTGACTTTTATTTTATTTCATAGAACTGACGCCAATACATCATGTATTGGGCATGATTTGAAACACAAAAAAAGTCCCCATTATAGAAGCTAGAATACGACCATCTAATTGCAGCACATTTATAGCATAAATAGTCTAGGTAGGCAACTAAAACATCTGCCAACCTGAATTTCCTTTTGAAAAGCCACGCCAATAAAATACAACAATTAACTCAACCAATAAAACAGCTGACAGGCGAGTGTCGATAGAAATAAAATAATGATGATCAGTCATTACTAGCAAGTTCTTGTTGAGTCTTATTTTAGTTGACGCGCTGTCACGCCGCTGATTGAGTCGAGTGGGGCGCAGACTCAATTAAATCCCTAACATTTGTATTAATTAAAGGAAAGGAATTTGATACGAATCGACAATGGCGCTCGATTGACGGTGAGGCGTACTTATTGAGCTATTAGTTGAGCGCTGAGCCTATTGTGAGTAAACATTTTTATGTTCAATTATAATTATGTTTCATGTGTAATTGGTGGTAGATGTGGAGATGTTCTTATTAGTATTTAACGTTATTGATTTTTGGTTTATAATTTGTTCACTTCATTATTATAATTTCATTAAATGTTATGTCAGATTTACAAAACAATGGTACAATCAATTCAATTCTAATAAGTATTCATTTAAAATCAACATACATCAAATGCAAACCACATGAGCGTAATTTAGTGTAGGATAAGTAATTCGATCTCTCTTTTTATGTCGTCTTCACTTGTGACAAAAAGACTTACACAAGAGCATAGTGTTCTAATGACAACAGCGTGTCGAGAAGTGGGCCAATGAAGTGTTCACGTTAAACACGCTGTTGACTTGGAGTCAAGAGCGTGTCATCCTCTGTACACAGTTTTTTGTCACTTGTTGACTAGAGTTTAAGACAAAAGGGCTATCTGCGCCAGAGCATCCGATGTCAACTATGTATGTGGAGTGAGCTTATGAACCACTTTTGACAATCAACAAGGTTTAAATTTTTGTAGTTTATTAAATTATGAGCAACGTCCATATAACAGAAAATTTGATATGCGTTTGGTATGCTCAGGAGTCTGAAAATGGTGCTGACTGAAAGAGAAATGAGCTTATAACAAAGATTTTGCTTACAAATAATAATTTTAATAGTACAATAATAATATTATAATTTTATTATTATATATTTTAAAATACTTAGACGTAGGTATCTATAGACGAGGTTGAATAAACTTCGAATTTGATTGCACAACTTAGCCAATATAAATTGTTTCTATTCAGTGATTACATTCTAAACCAAGGACACATCTTAGATTTATTTTTGACTGACACACCGTTATACATTTTCCTCTTCTCCATTGCCTAATACAGTCATTATGGAAAAACATACGTCTTCACGGCGCAAGATTTTCAGGTCAACTAACTTTCACAACCAGCCCGCTGACCTAACCCTACAGCACAAAGCTGGGAGCGTCAGCGCACGGAACTATCAGCATTGTTCGCGCATAATGCGGTCAGTCTGCACCCGCCTTTATTTATCTTACACCTAACATAATTGAGGAAGTATTTAACTCGCCTTTTGTTGCGTTTTTTTCTCTTAATATTGTTAAAATTGTACGACAACCAGGTAACTGACAGCCGTTTGTAGTGGCTAGGGTTGCCAAGCGGATATATGCCTTTTGGGCGTATTCGTTTTACAAATTGTGTGTAACCGACTGTATCGTTAAATTAACCGAGTATTTATACGATTTGGATGATAATGATTTAATAATTCATTAGAAGTAGATATTAAATGTACCAAACAGTATCACAACCAACCGGAGTATTAAAGCAATACAGATCTGAAAAATTGTTGTAAGAAAACTAGTGTTTGTTGAATTTCACAATAGATTTTCACAGGACCCTGGAAAATTATGCCTTATAAAAATTAAGTTATTAGTTATTTAATCTAAAATGAATCTCTACTATATTTTAATTTATTAATCTCGCCTTGCCATCCTTGCGTGCGCGTGCGCCACTTCTTGTTCAATAGAGCTGTCTTCAAGTTACGCGCACATTGTCTATGTCTGCGGATTTCAAACGATTGTCCCTTCAACGAGGAAACTTTTTGCGGGTAGTCGGTAACCCAATAGTCTTCAAACTAGTTCGCATTGTTCAAGTGTAAATATTGAAACGTAAGACGATTTCACAACGATCACTTCAACATCAATACGACTTGAGCATTTTGAGCTGAATGATGATATTTTTATTCATCATTCATAATCAGCCTATAATGTTCCCACTGCTGGGACACAGGCCTTATCTCTTCGAGAGGGAATGGGCTGTAATCCACCACGCGGGCCCAGTGCGGGTTGGTAGATGTCACATGTCTTCAAATTTTTGGTTCTATTTATTTATATAATTACATAAAACATGGTATACGAAGGTGTTACATGAGTTAAGAATGACATCATACATATTTTGCTTAAGACTAAAGCATGCAAAATGACTTATGCTGAAAGTATTTCATAATGCTATAAAAATTATTATCATTTAGCCATTTAAAAAAGTGAATTTTAAACAGTCTGCTATTTAGTGATTTAAGTTCACATGGTAATTTGTTATAATTATATACGTACAGCCATAGCTAAACAGCTTTTACTATATTTTGTGAATCGAGTGATTTCCTATAAAACAAGTCTAAATTTGTCACGCCGATACCTAGAACTTGCCTCTGCTGCTATTCTGAATAGATCTTTGTGTTTTCGTACAAACATACATGTTTCATGTAGATAAAGTGAGGGTGGTGGTAGAAGGCCTAGTTTTTTAAATATTGCTCGACAAGATACTTCTAGGACATGCTGGTTTCCTCAGGATGTTTTACTTCACCGTCTTGAGAGTAGTGGTGATGAAATTATTTACACAAAGTAAAGCGCCTGCCTGGGTTCCACGACCTACAATTGTAAGTCGGGGCCGTTACCACTGGGCCACCACTGCTCTTTGGCCACCCTGCCCGCTATTTTTTTATTAAATTCTCCTACTAATGAAAACGGTTCAGTCTTAGTTATTTTTCTTGTAATTTACATGGATTATGGTGTGAAATGTACATATAATCAAGTAAATAAGTGACTAAAGTTACCACATGCACATGTACTATCAACGGTCAAGAATTAGGATGGTATCAAAGTACTATGTCAGAGTAGCTGACCAAATCAAATCAAATTATTTTATTTCACATAAACCAACATGGGCACTTATGAAACGTCAGAAGCTAGGTGCACGGTTCCAATTGGTTGTTTCCTATGGAGAAGAGCCGGCAAGAAACTCCACGGCCATTTCAATATTCCGGATCTATTAATTCCTGTTCCTCTATTCTTCGTAAACTACTTACGTCTACGTATAGTGTAAGAAGGCCCGAAATAAACATAGCCTAGATTATAAGGTGCCACTATAATAAAAAACAGTAAGCCAATCCCTGTCCCACAATGTAATAACTAGTAAAGTGAGTAGCCCGTACAGTAGCAGCGAATCCTCTGCGCAAGCACTTTTAAATTGGAATTCCTGGCGGGCGTTGTTTGTACTTGTGCTTAATTAATGATGTAATTGTTGCAGGGTTCCCGCAAATCAAGTCACCGTACAGCCCTGGATCGCAGCCCCATCTCACCGGTGAGTCGCACTTTTGTCTCCAACGAGTTCTAATAGAATTATTAAGATTTGCTGGCGAAGGAGGGACGAGATTAGGTTTGTTTCACGGTTGTTGATGGGAGAAAAAGGTTCATCGGCATGGTTGTGTTCACCATTCTTTAAAGTTCTCACATTCCTTAAAGCTTTTTGTAAAAATATTTTTCATTTCCCCCGAGAAAACATTACTTGTATTAAAATAAACTAAAGTAATAGTCACAGGGGTTGACATCTCGAACATGCGGCCACTTGCTAAAGCTGATATCAGATGCTTTAGGTACTTTTATTTTCGCTGAGGTATGTTGTCCACTAATCTTAAATATAAGAGCTAAAGCGAAGAGTGAGACCTAGCTTTATTTACAAGTCAATCAGTCTGTCTTGACTGACAGTTACCATAGGAGATGATAAAATTGGAATAGATTTGCATTGCAATACCTATGTATTATCCTTAAAACAAAAAAAAACGAATCAATTCTGCTAATAGACATCTTATCAGATTAAAAAAAGTAGGTAATTGCATAGTGGTACTGTTACCGTCACATGACGGTAACCGTACCATGTTACCGTCATGTGACAGTATTAGAGGAGCTTATAAAAAACTTCAACTTGTAAGCTTTGTTTAGATCATCAAAGTGTCAACGTAAACACTAATCTCAGGCAGGCTTATTGAAATGCCGGGACAACAGGCGCCGTAATGAACAGCCCGTGAAAAATTATCGCCAAAGAATTTTGATTAACAGAGTGGCTCGACGATTAGTACCTATAAATTAGAAGCGTCGCTGGAACTATGGAGAACAATACATTTGCCGGTGATTTAGGAAAGTGGCTGTGTGGCGGGGGTGAGGCACGTGCGGGGGTACGGGGAGGGCATCCCTCGTGTGAGCCCCTCCGCCCCTCTGACACACCCGTGCACCTCACCCCTCGTCTTTGTCTCAGTAATGAATCCGGCAAACGCCAAACGTCACCGCGCAGCCGCTCGACCCAGCCAATACCACAAATCATACTCCCATCTATTAGCAATCGGAAACTCAACTCTATTCATACCTTGCTAGAGACCAACCATCATTAGCCCTTATTGGACATATTACCCTCTTGAAACAGAAGGGCACATTCGCTTAGAACGTGAGGTTTTAGAAAATATTCTGTTAAATGCAAATTAGTTTTCGTGATAAAGATATAAGTCGGGGGTTCAAATTACTTAATATAACGAAGGTCACGGAGACTGGAGGAGATTAATTGACGTTAAGGGTTGTGACTAATGAAAATGGAGATCATCTCATAGCTTCGCTTAATCCCAACATGTGTTTTTGAAGTAGATTAGACTACTGTGCTGTTTACAAGTATACTACGTAACAGATAACGACGTGTGACGAGACTCGTTCCTTTTTTCAATCCGTAACCGCAGTGTTGTTGTGGTGGCTACGTGTGTGGTGTGTACGTGCGCGGCGTGCGGTGTGTGCCGTGTGTTCAACCCCAGCGCATGAAAAGCGTCACAGAAAACAAACCTGGCTCCCGCCGGCAGCCATTTGTAAAAATTGCCTCCGCCGCCATTTCTGTGCGGGAATTTCATATTTGGAACGCCACGGGGCGGAATCCGCGAGTGGATTTTGACATTTCCATCATGGCGGCAAGTTTTATTGTTTTCTAAAACAATTGCAGTGGCGGGCGCTCCGCTGCGATGCCCGCTTTGGCGCTATTGTTTAGCGGTAGACATTTTTAATTTGAAAATTAGGGGTCTATTGTTTTGTGTGTGCCGAATAAAAGTCACGAGTGTAATGAGGCTGTGACTTCATTGGTCGTGTGGACGAAAGACGACATCTTTTCATGCTTTGATTGAAGTCCTTTGAGTTTTTCACTTTTACCTATTTCAGTGAACCATAAGCATCCATAATTTAATGAAATCAGTCGATAACGTATTTGATTAGTTAAAGAGTCATTGTTTCAAATTACCTCAGTATTTCCCCCAGTTTCTGAAATGCTTTGCTTATGAAGCAATCGACACTCACAAACTTCATTAAAGTCACGTCAAATTAATTTCCATGTAAATCTGTGTCGACAGTTGTCACATCACTTGAGTGTTAACACCTCACCAGTGAAGGCGTCTACATTACACTAAACATTTGTTCCAAATGTTGGCGCCCAACACCAATACTGAGGAAATATTTTTTTTGTTTCTGTCAAACTGAGACGAGTAGCGCCTGTGGATACAACACTTCATCACAAACATAAAATCTGCACGTTGCTTAACCTCTATGTTATTGTAATAAAGGTCAATGTTGAATGGCGGAGTGTCGCAGTATAGTGGTGGTAAGTAGTGATGTATCAAGTGTCAGAGGAGCCGCAGTGTTTAGTCACATTAAGTGGCGACAAGTTGTAATAACAAGCAGTATATTAAAGTGCGGTGTCGGCCACTTGCCACTTTCTTCCTCGTAACGAAGCGTGTCGGGTTTCTGCGGTGTGTCGCCGAGAACGTTTGGATACAACGTGGTTTGATGTAGCAACTTGTTTGAAAATAACTCAGTTGTAGTTTTTTGCCTCTATTTTTGTGCAACGGATGAGTAAGAGGAATTCTAAAAAATTTTTTTCCTAAAAAGCAACCGGCTTGGGACGACTGGAAGTAGATTGTTTTTTTGTAAAAAAAGTTTCTATTTTCACTTTTTAGTTGCGGTATACCCCACACAAATTCGTATACCACTACTTGAAATGTAAATAACAGTGACCGGAAATTATTAAAAACATCATCAATATACCTATACTAAGTGGAAAAAATATGCAGTAAGGAAAACTCAAAAACTACTGGTCAGAACTTTATAAAATTAAAAAAATGGGACGACATGTGAAGCACCAGCTATCAAATAAAAAAAAGAATCATCCAAATCGGTTAACCAGACAAAAAGTTCTGAGCAAACATTTAAAAAAAAACAGTTTAATTGAGCACCTCCTCCTTTTTTTTAAGTCGGTTAAAATAACTTGGTAGAGTTAGATAGTGCCAACATTATTTTCATATCTGGCTGGTTACCTACAAATAGACGAATCGAAGTAAAACTTGGTTGTTCGTAACTCGATAGAAGGATATGAGTCAAAATTCTTAAAAAAATCGAAGTATGTCATCCACAGTGAAGCTTGAACTTCACATCTGTTTTATTAATACCTACATAGACTTTACCCACCATCTGTATACAACTTCATTTCTATAAATACGCTCAAGCTCAGTCATATTTTAAAATTGTAATAAGTAGGTAGGTACTTAAGTAACTGAATATCTATATTTCTGTTTCCCCACCACCGTGAAAGCTGTCCTCAGCAAGGATTACACTAATGAGTCAGTTCCCTGCAACAAATGTCAGCGGTGTCCACAGTGTTCGTAGAGCGGCGCAAGCGACGCAAGTGTAGCACAAACACACGAGAGTGGCGCTAATTGTGTCGGGTCCGGTTGCATCGTGTTCGACTGTGGGACACCACATGTCGGATGCTACAAGAGTATTTGTGTACTTTCTTGTATAACTTGTGCATACTATAACTTTACTATTATCGGTACAGTGAATCTCGACGTACTTTATGCTGACCACAGCCCACCCAGATGCCATTAACATTGCCAGCACTCATTTAAACACCGACTAACTAGGCTAGTTTTAGTGACATAACTATCGGTTTAACACCTCAAATCTCTAATCCACAGCATATTAAATTCAAAAGATTTTCAAAAAGTCTTGTAAATAATATAATATAATAAGTACCTACCCTACGTAGGTAAATGTTTACACGGACAAAGTAAGTTACAGAAACTAGAGATTTTAAGCTGTTACCATTGAGCCAAGTATAAGGCTTATGACATTGATGGTATTAATAGGTAACTATAGCTAACTATATTGGACCTTCCTACAAGCAAAAGCAACAGTTTCAGAACTCTTCTTTCTGTAACGTATACTGTCAATGTAAACTGAATCTTATGTACTTCACTGAAAGTAAAAGCATATCGTCAGCAATCCGCTAATCCAACAAGATTTCTCGGTACAATAAGCTCAGTAAACTGCGCGATCAGACGACACACCCGGACGAAACATACTTATTTACTTGAAGCTATTACCTCGGTAACATCTTAATTACAAGCATTGTCTTCAACAAGCACTTTATTACGCACATTATATGAATATATTAATAATTAAACAATATACAACCAATTGCCGCCACAATGCTCAATTACTGCAAGTCTGAACAAATATGGCGTCTTAACGAGTTGACGCAACCAAAATGACCGAAATTCAATTAAATTGTATTGTGTATCAATTAGTGTGTGTGTTAATTTGTTTGGGAGAGATTTAACTACGTGCTACGAGCACCTGCACGTGTTAGTGACGTCAGAAGATTGTGAAATACTGCTATACGAGCTGAGCAACTTAACGTTAACACAAACGTCATTTATAATCCCTCAAAGCTTTAGTCTGGGCGTACCTATAGTAATGGTTATGATAATTATACAATTAAAGTGTCTTAATGCCAATGTCACTGGTCAATTTTGGAGGTCCTACAAAATTAAAACGCCTGCTGTGTACCATAATTAGTCCTAGAGTTTATTGGTTATACACGTATTAGACTCGGCTATACACTTGATATTTTAAAAAAAAAACTTGGTTTGTTTCATTCGTTTTGAATTTTAATATTCTGCATAGGTACGAGTATTCTTAAACAAGGGTAACAAAATCCTTTCCAAAAGAAAACCAAGACAAAAAAATTCATTTACAATTAAATTTTCTCTGAACCCGCTAAAAATAATGACTCAATCTAAAAAGTAAAAATAAACAGCCAAGTTCTCGCCTCCTAACCTAAAAATGATAACATAAATACATTAGGTGTTAATACAAATAATTTATCGCTTAACAAGTGAAATGTAACGCGCTAAGAGGGGCTGGCGGCTCGCGGCTGGCGGCTGGCGGCTGGCGGATGGCGGATGGCGAAGGCATGATTTGGGCAGCATCCCCCGAGGCTCGTTATGCGGCACTTTCCGCAATTTTTTTGAAAACGATATTGTTTAGCCACCCCTGGTAATGATGTAAGGATATCTTTGTGCAGCGGGTACACGGACCAATTTGTTAAATAAATAGTTTTGTGTCGAGGATAGGGAACGTTGTTTATTGCTTTTATTTTATAGGACAGTGGAAAGTTGACAAAAAATTCAATAACTCTCTCCAAGAAAGTACTTTCACAAACTTTGTAACAATCCAGAATCTTAAATATTTAAGGACAGCAAAGGTAAAATGAAATACCTACTTAGGTAGGTACATACTTAGACATAAGTTACATTTCATCAAACATACCTGTTCTGGCGAATGTATCAAATCGGTAACCACAGCCGGGCTAGTCAATTACCAGTGTTACCACAGATTGACGGATTGGATTTGGGAATTCATAATGTCACAAAAGTCACAAAGATACAAAGATGCAAATGCCTTGAACCATCTCAATTGAAAATACTGAGACAGAATCTTAGTATTTTTTTATGTGCCTATGTAAATACATAAAGGTGTAGGTACAGGGGTGTCAACAGGCCGATACAATTACATAGCGGGCCCGGCGCACCCGAGAGGAATAATTTAAAAAGCCGCGGCCGCCCGATTCATCGCACACATCCGCTCAATTACACCATTTTAATGCCCACTCCGGCTTTCTCATTCTCGTTCTCGTAAGAAGGTTTCTCGTTAAGTGTTACATGTTTATTGTTTGGATTGTGAACACGGCTAAGGTTGTTCTTGTGGCAATTTTTGCAAAAACTCAACTACCTACCCATTATTGACAAAAGGTGTATGTTTATTAGAACTTGACTGTCCCTCTACCGTATCCAGATACACAGAAACATAAAAAGTCAAATCATTTATTTCTAAACAGGCACATACGAGTACAAGGCACTTTTGAACGTAAAAAAATGCAAAAAAAATAGAATTGATTCTAGTTGCCCCTTCTAAAAGGTAGTTTCATATGGAGAAGAATTGGCAAGAAACTCCACCGTTACTTTTTAAAATATTTTATAATATGTTGTGTATATAAATCATATATATGTGAAGATGCACCTAGAATAAAATAACTGTACCACAATAGGTTAAAAGAATTAAATAGTAACGTAATTACCTAAATTAATTGTGTGATAAATACATGGTGCTCACATATTTAAGAATATTGTAAAAGTAGACGATTTTCCTAAAATGTTAACACGTAATAATTTAGTGTGCAGTTAAAGTAATAACAGAATGTAAAATTAATGTCGTAAAAAATATAAATTATACAATTAAATTAGCAACCAGTTTTATTTTGCCTAGACTTAATTAATATTGTCCTATGGAGCAGGACCAGCATCTTTCCAAGCATTCTTATCTAGGATATTATCCTCTAATTTGTAATATGCTTGTTTACAAAGTGTACTTTTAATACGATTTTTAATTTTCTTTCATTTATTTGCAATATATAATATCACGAGGTATTTTGTTGTAACATTTAACACAGTACCCCGTATAAGATGTACTTTAGACAATCTGAAAAATAATTGATCTATTTTATCTTTATTTCTAATTTTAAAATTATGTCTATCACGGATTTTATAAATAAAAAAGAAGATTTTTTCCTACATACATAATATTTTCATAAATGAATTGGCAAGGTACCGTCATAAAATCCTTTTGAATTAGTTATTTTTTCTATATTTTTCTTAAATTATCACTTTCAACTATTATTTCAGATTCCAGTACCCTAAGAGATTCGCGGCGACGTAGATTGTAAATGCAACAACACAGCAATCTTTTGCAAAATAAAAATGTATTCAATGTAGCAGCCCGACCCCACAGTAAAATGATATATGACATAATGCTGTGGAAGTAGCTAAAATAGACCAAACGCTCGGTTTCTACACGGTCTTATTTTTCTAACAGCATAGCGGCCGAGCTTAGAGAGATGATGATGCAAGAGATGTTATATGAGGTCCCCATTTCGTCAAACCATCTAATTAATAATTTCTTGTTTTTCTCCATTCAGTATGATGTCACATTCGCAACTTCTAACATTAGGTACCGAATAAATCTAATGCATATGCTTTTTTTTTCATTTTTTATCTTATTATTGACTGTAAACAAATCTTGGACCTGAAGAATACACTTATTTACGTCAAGATTTTGTGATCATTAATATATACTAAAAACAGGAATGGACCCAATATAGATCCTTGAGGAACGCCCATTGTCATTTCAGACCCTAATGAGTTTATGCCGTTTACTTGAACTTTAGCCTTTCTATCTTTCAGATATGATCTTAGGCAATCAAGAGCTGTATTCCTGATCCCATAGTGTTCTAGTTTCAGCAAAATTGACTCATAGTTTACGCAATCGAACGCTTTAGCTAGGCCGCAAAAGATTCCAATGGCATCTTGTGCTTCTTCCCAGGCGTTAAAAATTTTCTTTATTAGATTGACACCAGCGTCAGTAGTACAACGCCCTTTGGTGAAACCGTACAGTTGTTCATGAAAGATGGATTTTTTAATTACAGTTACGTAATATTTGATTGAGCATCAACTTTTTAAACACCTTACTGAGAACTGGCAAAATTGTCACAGGCCAATGATTGTTGGGTTCTTTACTACCAACGGATTTAAACAATGGAACTACTTTATTGTCTTACATAAGATCCGGAAAAGCTCATTGGTCTACACTGGTGTTAAATATGAAAGCTAAATAGGACGCAGTGGTTTTGATGAGAGATCTACAAAACTTTACACACATTCTACATAGATCTTATGTTGATTAATTTTAAGGTCTTTAAAAAGCTTTTATAACAGCTTGGGGGTTTGTATGCTGAAACATGAACTCAAAAAGGCATGTCTTTGCATTATTTTTAAGTAAGGCAGCAGAGAGTTCGTCTAAGGAATTTAAAGCTTCAGTAGTGTTAAGGGGAATATTAGGAATAAAGTTTTCAAACTCTGCTGAGCTAATTCTTATTTTATCTTAGGTAATTTTTATTTTATCATCAGCAGATTTTTTTTAATTGCTAATATAAAGAGCTTTAGCTATTTTGCTCACACTTTTAATAGTTTTTGAACATTTTGATAAAAGCTGGTATGGTCTTCACATGATCTGACCAAAATTATGTCTGCAATTTAAAAGAGACTGTGACCTCTGAGCTTGTTCCGGACTTTCTTCTCAGAGTAGTCAGATAGGAAACGTTGACCTCATCTAGTTTAAAAAATATGATTGACGTTTAAAAGTGGTTGTATAAACCTACATACTGAAATAAAATAATTGATCATTTAATAAATTAATACTGAAATCTCCACATAAATGATTGTTGACTTACTACTAGTGCTAAGTTTCCAGTACTATTACCTAATAGCAAAACCGTAGTACAATAATTAGGTACCTAGGTTTGTGTTTGCAATTCTTTTAATTATTTGTTGTAAAACTATGACTATGGTAATTAAGAAAAAATAACTTTTTTTGTTATTATTCATTACAAAAAAATATTGATTTGTTTTTCTGTGTATTAAGACAGGTCTCTGCTGAAAGAGCCAACACCGGAGGGAACAAGTAAAGGGCTGAGGCAGAAGAGGTGGTGGTTGGTTGGCACGGCTGCTGAGAGATTATTAGTCAGAGACTCATACCTCTCAGCATTGCACTTCAACAAATCCAGTAGTTCCCCAGCCTCAGACAAACTCACGCGTCCTGTCCATGGGGGTAGGCAGAAACTACAGAACGCCACCTGCTACGATCCTAACATAGCATTGTTTCTAGATTGTGTTATAATATAATACTTAGTTGTGGTATGTTTACTTAGAGAAATGTTTAATCCAAATGGTTATTGTAATATAATGGCAGCCAATCAAGATTTAGATAAATTACGGAATTACCGTTCCAACGCCTTCTCTGCCTGTCTGCTAGATTTAAAGGCATGTGTTGTCCTACTCAAAACAAGTGCCCCAGATCAAACTAACCTACCGTCTCCACAATATCTGCCCCCCAAATAACAGCCACTCTGCCCACATCGGCACTTAACAACCTAAACTTAAAAACTAAAAGCTAATATGACCGGTTCTTACAACTCCCCCCTCTCCCCCCTTCCACGTGTGGAGGGGGGTAGGCGTGGCCTGGCCGGACACTGTAACTGCCATTTGGTTATTGGCCTCTTTTCACAGCCGGCTGTGGCCAGTAGGCTATGCATACTCTGCGGTCGCCGATGCGGTTCATATTATTCATTTAATATGAGTTGTGGATGAACTACGAAGTTGAGCCACTGTTTATTGCCATTCGAGTTCGAGGTTTAACTTAGTCAGTCGACATTTCTTATGAACTTTCAAAGTCAATGCAAAAGAGCTTTCCAACAAAGCAATCCCCCTATAATGAGGATAATTTGAAAATTACCCATTACCTAACCGAAAAGAGAAAACAAAATAATAACCCATCTCGCAAAATATCGTAAGTATAAAAGAAAACATTCAGATTGACTGACACTAACCAATTTATTCTAAAACTATGCCAAAATGCCTCCAGCGATAAAAAAAAAGTAAATACATAAAACCTAACGCAAAAACGTGTACAAAACAACATGCTCGCTCCGAATCCATTTCCTATAAAGGCAACAATAATATTTTACGATAAGATCCTCCCCCCACCTCCCTTAAAGGCCACTGATCGCATAATGACTTACTTTGCCAAAAACACCCGTGCCACGGGACTATCAACCTTACTGCCTTGTGATATGGATGGTTAAGGTTGGCAATAATTTTTGTGGACGTCCTCCGAAATATCAAAGTGAAGAGAGGCCCATTAGCAATTATAATGGCTACTGTCCTGGGCTGAGTGCCTGCTCATTACCGCCCGCTTGCCGCCCGCTTGCCGCCCGGTTACCGCCCGGTTGCCGCCGCTGGTTTCGGCGGCAGGTCCAGCCTTACCAACTTTGTTAGTTAATTACTCGGCACTTCTACGAGCATGCTTCAATATTATCTCAAAATTGTATCGTTCAAGCTTGAAAGTCTCTGCGTTGTATGAACGAACATGACTAAAGTTTAGGTCAGTTATTTCTGACAAACAAACAGTTCTGATCATTGGCTAATAAGAGCTAGTACCTGCCATCTGTAACAATTTGATCAACGAACTGTTTGTTTTCATTTCCCAATTTCGATTTGTTTCTCAGAAAATCTAAGTCTAAATAAATACTTAACTATCGGTTTCAGTTTCGTTTTTGTTATCTCTTGTCTTTTATTTTGAATGTGTTTACTTTATGAGCTGAGAATCTTTTACTAATATTCCAATCATATGTAGACTCCAAAGTTACATACTTTTCCTGAAGCGTCCAAAACCAAACTTAAATTCTATTCAAATCCTTGCATTAGTACCTACTTTGACACCAAATAAGTGTGCAGTGCTGTTCGTCCCGGGCAGATATAAGGCAATTTATAACGTTGCTGCTTGCCGACAGCTCTGGAAATCTAAGAATATAATCAATTTAAGCTACCAACCAACGGAACCAGCGTCCTTAAAAACAAGCCTTAAAACATGCAATCAGAACTGGTTGACCAAAACGGTAGAAATAAGAAAAAAAAATCGTCAAGATTATAATATCTGTGGTTCGCTTGGCTCGTTGCGTATTGTGCGGACCAGCGCTTTGTGAACTTGCTCTATTTTTGTTAACACCTGTTTGCGGTGGGAACAAGGACGCTGTAATGCGATAGCTGTGCACGCACTTTTATTTAACATTCGCGAGATTTGGTGGCCGCGCATTGTGTGTTAGATAAAGTTTATTGCCGTAGGTAACGGAATATCATCGTCACACGAGGATTTTGATGAGATCTGATTTTGATCCGAAGCTTTTATTTACACATTAAAACCAGTTATTCATTCGACTAGGTATATAGTTAAGTTAGGTTATGTCTCTGCCGTGTGTGATTTGAGTTGTGACGTGTATGCTTATCTATGGAATGCTTTCTATGTTAACTTATCTTTCTATGTTTATTATTTCCCCTATTCTTCTGTTTTTAATTATTATTTTTTATTTGTTTCATGTAATTCGTAGCGGTCCGACAGTTTTATTCAGGTAATTTATGAATTATTTGCTAAAACTAGCAAACTATAGTTGTATTAAAAGTTCAAGTGTATGAGTAAGTACTCGCGGTATTTTCCCTAATAGATGCAGCTGAAGAATTCTACAATTTCTGCTAAATATTCCGTGTAAATTTGTGTACAATTTCAGCCAAAGTTATTCAAATACACTTCTAGACATACCAAACGGTAATCAGCTGGAAACATACTAGCAACACACGTTGCGGTATCTTGCCCGCGCGACACTCGTCGAATCAAATAAGCAGCGGAACGCGCGTCAATTGGCTTGTCGTGACAAATTGGCAATTCGTACGCGCCCTAATTGCATCACGTCTTATCGCGTTACGCTAAGCGTTTTACCTGCAAGCATTCTTGTTAAGCTTTTTATTTGAATGAGATAGCGACTCGAGGATCCGTATCTGGCTTAAATTAGATCCTCAGGGATTTTATTTTTTGTTTGGTTCTTCCTGTTTTTTGTTGAGAATGGCGAGTAAATACTTTATTTATTCGTATAAATAAAGACACCGTTTTGTAAATAGTTACAGCTACAGGCGTCTCGGTTTATACGAGTAAGTATCTGCTTTAGGTCAATTTTTTTAAAGACACCGGCTTGATACACTGTTTGATGTCGGCATCTTATGTGACGTTCGATTTAGAATATTGTAACAAGCTGAGAGAATATTTATAGGTATTTAGAGTTATTAGTTTATTTAGAGTTAAAGAGTCCAGAGTTTCGTTGTCTAGAGGCATGTAGAAACTTGAGGAAATTGTAGAATGCAATTCATATAGTAATTATGTTCTACACAATGCCGACTGCAGTACTTCTAACACAGGTCCAATCCAAAAATCTGTTTAGCCAAAAAGACACGAAATAGCTATTCTTGCAAAAGAAAATTTAGATATGAGTCCCCAAACAACAAAACGAAGGGCATGACTAACGTTGCTCTCCTTTACAAAACAACGTAGGCAAATACAGGCAATAAACGAGCCGTTTTCGTTTGCAAATCTCCACGTATGCTGACGTCACAGTCGCGTCATCGCGTCACGTCGTGCGTACATGCGGCACGTTTATGCACGCATAGGACAAAATAACAATAAAAGTACAGAAGGCTCGCTACGAGTATTGTAACTGTGTTTTCTGCAAAAATAAATAATTTGATTTGATTTGACTGACCCAAACACATTACCACTGTGCCTCTAATATGCTAAACGGTCGATTGTAACAGGAATATATGGAGGTACGAGGAACAGGGTATAGAGCTCACTCATACTCTATGGAAAAGGGAGGAACCTCCGACCAGACGGGTGTTGTGTCTGGTGGGCAACTGCCCGACGGTTGATGTCGGGACGTTATATAAATGCTAGTTGCGCGGTATACTCTGCTTGCGCGACTCAGGATTTTTGCGTGACGTCAGTGTGACGCGTAGCTCGCATGTGGCGTTGTAGACACAACACACAAAAAAATACATAAAAGTCATGTGCTATGGTAAATAAAAAAGTATGACAATGTAGAAATCAGGGTTTTAGCACGGGTTTGAAAGACTTGCGAAGTAACGTTGCGTTGTCGTGGACATTAACTTAGAGACTAGTTGTCTAATGGTTGTTTTTTCAAAACCCTGGATCTGTTAGTAGACCTCGACAGGCTAGTAATGATAATGTTGGCTTCGATATTTACTACTGAATCGTAGGTTTCGTTCAACTGAATTAAATCGACATTGATTTTCCTAGCCTTCGTCCGATGACGTATACCGTACTTCGTTTTTAAAGTGAAACTTTTATTACATCGTCTCAAACTTTTTCGTCTGTGTGTTGCATGTCGCGTGATGGTCGGCCGCGGAGTAGGGATAAAGTGAAAGGAAGGAGGTTTTTAGTTAAATGTCTATAATGTGAAAAAAAGTTTCACTTTTACCGTGGTTTCATAAAACCACACAATCCTTTTCTTATTTTGAGGATTTTTTGTAGTTTACCTTGTTTTTATATCTCTTTAGTGATAACCTGTGAGTCTGAACGAAGAATAAATCGAATCGTCAGCTGATCTCGACAAATTGGCCGCGCGACGATTGCCAATTTGTGCGCGAGTCGCGAGTCTCGCGATTGGCCCAATATGAGGAATACTCGTAAGTGTTCGCACTGCTGACGCGATGCCGATATATTACATTTGAAATATATACAGCAATGCTTTGTGTCATGGTTTTACAGTTTTAACATTCTAAGCCGCCTGTACTTGTTAACAATCTTGACTCTACAATTTATCAGTTAAAACTCCAAGAGTCTGATCTATAACAAAAGGCCCCAGTAATTTTACCACAACTGTACCAATCAGGCTACCAATACTTAGTTAAAAGGCTTTGTCTATGTAGTAACTAGTTTCTGCCCATGACGGATGTTTCTTGTTTTAACATAAAATATATCCTACAACACTCGACAACACTCGACAAAACTGTTGCTTTGCTTTAGTGAAATAATTTAAGGAATTTTATCAGCAGTTCCGAAGATTACCCCCTACTACATTCAGTCATCTTTATACTAATTATTACTAGCTGCGCCCCGCGGTTTCACCCACATAAGTTTCGATCTCGTGAGAATATCGGGATATAAGTATTCTATGTCCTAATCCAGGTCATGTCCTGCCCATGTGCCACATCCAAATCCGTCCTGCCGTTTTAGCGTGAAAGCGTAACAAACAAACACAAAAAAACTTTTTTTCTCTTTCATCTTGCTAACTTCTGCCCGCGACTCAGCGTGAAATTTTGGCAACCGACCCACCACCGCGTCCCTGCGCATCGCCAGCCCGGTCTATTACTTCATTTTCGCTTAGAGTTATTTCTTTCTTTCTTTTGCTCGGCTCCTTAGGGTCGTAGTGTGATATTAAATAGCCTATAACCGTTCTCAAGAATTAGACTATCAAATGCATAAATATTTTTTCAAATCCGACAGGTAGTTCCAGAGATTAGTGCGTTCAGACGAACAGACAGACGCGGCGGGGGGACTTTGTTTTATAATATGATAGTGATTTACAAAGCAGGGTCGTGTCGTTTAAAGGCCCCCATTGTTAGCATTTGAGAATTTACTTAAATGTTTCGTTTATTTTGATACCTACGAGGTTTTCATAAACTGTATATAGTTACATACGAGTAACTATTATATTATTACCGTTTTTAAAAGTGTCTATTATTATGAATTTGGCGATATATGTATTTCACCTAAACTACATAACAGTACACAGAGGTTTCAATACATTTTAATAACACCGCAATAAGTATTTGTCTGTCAACGTACCTAACCGCGTTTAATAAATTCACATCCCAAACTCTTTAAATAATTATAGAACAAGAGTGTAAATTGGAAAAAATAAACCTGTAGGTAGGTTAGTATTAAAGTTCGCATAAGCATCTTTAGTACTTTTGTAATTAAAATATAATGCACCTTAGTACGTTAGTTATCATTTAGGAACATAGTTACACACAAAATATAAACAAATTGCGAGATCATTTAGGTTCATATTATAAAATAAAATAATAAAAATTGTATGCAAGGTTTCAATCAGTTCGCCTAGTAAATTCTATTAATAAAATAAAAATGATAAAATTTATTCATATTCATATTCATTTATTCACATTTAAATAGAGTAAGTACAATGGGTGGTTTCACATGTTACATTATTTGGTCTTATATTCTATTTAGCCTTAGTATGGCATGTGAAGCTTAATCATGCAAGATAATAATATTAATGTAGCTTATAGATAATGTAGATAATATACAAAAAAAAGAATGGGTATTTAGTCATAATCAATACATGTCTCTGAGATTCATAGTGCCTAATGTCAATTATACCTGGCCATCTACAGTGTCCAGTACCAGTAAAAAGTCAGTTTTTTTTTTACGCTTCTATGTGTCATGTTATTCCTGTAACCACTCATTTATTGAGTATTTTTTTTTTTAAGAAGTAGCCCTTTAAGCTTTTTCTTAAATTCAAGTATAAATTATAAATTGGTGATTATAAATTGGTGCATAGATTTGCAAGGTGTACAGTAGACATAAAAGTGACACTGTTCAGGGCCTACTGCCTCAGCTTTTACACTAGCGCTCTATGGACCAGCTACACGCAACGGGCCGGCAACGCTCTTCGCCAATAATATATCAACGCCTTCAGGATTCTGGTGGGGCTCCCACCTTTCTGCAGCGCTTCAGGCATGTTCGCTGACGCAAGCGTCGATGATGTTTATGCACTCATGCGTAAAAAATCAGCATCTCTGATGTGTAGGATTCGGGGAGCGCCAACGGAATTCTGAAGATGATATCAGAAAGGCCGGAGTCTGCAGCGGTGGGGAGGCTTATTCGGTTTCACGTGACGAGATGACGCAATGTTTTTTTTTATATCTGTATTATTTTTGACATTAATTGGTTTTTATTTTATTTTTATGTGAAGCTTTTCGAGAATGCTACAATACTAACATTGTTTTTAAGGGTTTTGTGACTAACGTTATATGGACAATTTTTAATTATGTCCGAAATAAATGTTTTTTAATTTATAAAGTAAAATTATGGTTTCCAAAATTTTATTATCACTGTAATATAGACCTGCCTGATCCAGTTTTAATGAAAACCTGTGTTTCAGGCCATACATTTTTAACAAACATTTAAATAGAAGACAATAATAAATTTATTAGAAGCTAAATTAAAAAGAAGATATAATATTTTCAATGACTTAAAGAGTAACTATTTGGGTATATTATTATAAAACTAGAAACTTATGTTTCAATAAACTAACGAATAATATTAAAGTAAATAAAGTGGAGACTATTATTAATTAGGTAAAGGAAGAGACTTTTTCATAGCATGAAGGTACAACCTATTTAATAAACGTCCCGGCCCGGAGTCTGGATTTGTGCCCGGTTGATGGCAATAGGCTCGCCCCCTATTACATGGGACTTAAACATAACTGGTGAAACGTGGGTGTACTATAGGTACACCTCTGCCTAACCCTTCGGGGAATACAGACGTGATGTTATGTGTATGTATGATATTCAATTCCATCCCAACAATTATGTAGTGCCTACAATACAAACAAACAACCAGGCAAATTGACAGTTTCATTGTTTATGCTACGCCGTAGGCGTAGGCGTAGAGGGTCTACGAAAACCGTAGCCGTCCGTTATCGACTATAGAAATAAATTCTGACTTTCCTTAGTATCCTACAACTTAGAACTAAAGGCAAACCCTAGCAAAAATAAATACCCAGCCTCTAGTTAGTCACACCACTGCCATAAAAACATAAACATAGCTAAGTATTTACATACAACATAATTTTTTCCATAACACATTTTCATTTGGAGCACAATGCCACCGGCAAAAGTGGCAGTGTTCTTCACAACAAGTAGCTTTCCTTCAGCAACACTCGTGCTTCCCCTCGCCCCTCGCTGAAGCGAGGGTTCCGCGCTATAAATTATACTCCTTCACAACTCAAAATGAACTTTATGCTTTAAACCTGTAGGTTTATAATGAGTTGTGCGTACAATTCGTGTTAACGCATACATTATTGGTTCGTTGGCGTCGTGTCGTAATGATCGTATTTTTATAATGATACAGTTTTGTTCTGGTTTGTGGTTGTAGGTGTACACGTGCTTCGGTCGTTGGTCGTAATTAATGGTGGATGGTATCGGTGGTCGGATCATAGTATCGTTTTACTTCCAGCCACGTGACTGAGAAATTAGAGATCGGTTATTTTATTAATATGTTGAGTACTTTATCTAGCTTATTTAAAAAAAAAAAACAATAGTCTGTTTAACCACCTCTGCGTAAATTCCGGCTAATTTATGTGGCAGGCATTTATTTATTACACAATTTTGTTTAATTTATTGTTTGATACGTTTACAGTTAGGTAAATCTTTCTTTAAATAATTAATTTTGTAAATCAGTTATTGCGTGTCGGAAACACGCAATAACTGATTAGCGTATCCAAATGTAAGCAATGCTACATAATGTAAAACAAACCAAAATCAAATCAAACGTTTGAACCTACATGATGTAGTCAACATCGAATACCATGACATTTTCAAAGACTTTTTAGTCATTACCCAATTAAGCTACCTACATACCTACAGGTAGTTCGATTGACTATGGAGCTTATTCTCCCGAACTCCCGCTAACTAATATGGCTCCTTCACTCAAGGTAAGATAAGTGCAGTATCATAAAACGCACATTTCAGAGGTCTGTCCTTGTGCCGGTGATTGCCGAAGACCCCCGATCCCTCCCGAGTCCTCCCGAGGGATAGCCAAGTGTATTGCGCCACAGTTTAAGTGATTACCTCCTCACGATACTGCGTTCACTTACTTCGACACCACTGAGGAGCTAACCGATGTTTTTCTATCATTGTGTCACCGTCTGAGAGCTATGTTTTATATCAAATGCCCGTTTTCACTAACACTAAGCGACATATAAATGTAATGCTTGAATATTAAGCAGTTACTTAGCGCAAAAAAATATTTAGCAGCTAACTGCGATCATAAAGTTAGAACATCGGTTCAACCAAGATTCAAAGATCATGCGTAATGCTTAGACAACTCTTGTGGGTTGCGTAGCAGCAGATTTCTAACAAAATTGACGGACACCTAACTTGACATAAACAACCACGAACAAGTGTCAGAAATGTAGATTTTGAAGCTTACGAGTTGCCACCAACTGAGAAACGAATAATTCGTTTCTCCACCACTCCTGTTTTACAATAATTGTGAAACAGTAGTGGTGGTTCTGCTTACGCTGAACCTTAGCTAGTCGTTGCGAAAGTTGACGTTAGTGGGCATTAGGATCGAATTAAAATATCTCGGAGCAATTGCCGTAGTGCGTAGGCGGTTAATAAAACGTAGCGAATAGCAAGGAATCCAGCCAAATCTACATTTCAGAAGAAGCCGATTTTGAAATTTTTGCAAAAAATTTGAAGGACGTAACAATCGAAATGTATTAATGCGAATAGGAAGAAAGAAAGAAATGGGTTCATGGACGGCTCAGACCTCCGGTGTGTACGCGGCGTCTCTCCACAGACAATGGTTCACCTACCATCTTGCACTGCATTGCATACGTGAGGACCTTAGGGCTACGGACAGTATTTCCGTTGCTGAATTTTGTGCCAAACAAATTTAAAAAACTATTTAATTTTTTTGGCGTTATTTTTGCCATCGACATGCTAAGAAGAATATTGAAAGAAATAAACATTATTGTTCGAATTACATTTAATAAAAAAATGTTTTAAAATACTAATGTATTATACACATAAACCATCGGGAATACATGCATTAAAAGAAAATATTTCAAATACCATACTCTGTGAGGGCAAGAAACTATTTTTAGTATTTAACTAAATTAATTTTAAAATACAAACGGTATCAGATGTTGTAACAGCACCAAGATGTCACATGAAATTTTAGACAATACCATTTGACAAAGCTTGATACTACAACATCAATGTTTATTACTAGCGTGATTTCTCTAACATGAGTTTTATTTGGATTTTTGATTCTTTAATTGGCATTTTTCAATAAAATCTCTGTAGCAGCTGGTTGAACCTATATTAGAAGATAGCTTTTTTGATTTGGTATGTAACTTCGAAAGTAACAATCGATTAACAGATAAAAGACTTCTTTGATCTGTTAATCTACTGCTAGGTCTCATTTCATTGATTGATTGATTGAGCACAGTTGTGCGTCCATTGCTCACTTAAGAATGATGAATCACCAAACATTAAAATAATTCTCACTATTGAATGCCCTCCATACAATATTAGATTTGACTACTCTATAATTTCCGGATGACCCAAGCAACGCTCTACCATCATAATCATTTTTCGAATAGATTTTCTTCTACCAAACATGCACAAATCACTAATTATAAAACAAAGCCTCCCGTCGCCGCGTGTGTCTGTCTGAACGCAAAACTCAAAAACTGCAGAACGGATTTCCATTCGGTTTTCACCATTGGATGGAATGATTCAGAGTAAGATTCAGATGTATAATTAATTAAGGTTTTGTGGAAATTGGTTGAAATATGCCGATGATTGTTGAAGATGTCGGAAAAAATCATGCCGACTGGGAGCATTACTGGCGTGCGCCGCGTTAACCAATTTCCGTTTGCTGAAATTTAGCACACATATTTGTAGTTGATAACCTGGATTAACACATAGGGTACTTTTAATCCCAGTATATATTTTCCGACATCCACGCGGGCGCAGCAGCGGGCAAAAGCGAATGACTAATAAACACATCTACGTCCACAACACACCATTATGTCAACAGCTACATTCGCCTTGGAAAACAGATTTCATTTGACCAACAAAACAATGAGATGGTAGTCGAAAGAAGAGTAAAAAATACGTGGAAAAAGTTTTGGAGACTTAAAAAAATAATCAAAAGTGGTATAAATACTAAGAAAAGAGTCATGGCCCTCATCACATATGATTGCCAGACATGCAAAATGACCCGTCGAATAAAATCAAAAATAACATAATTTCTGTGTCATCACTCATCATGTCCATTTCTGTGCTAGAAGTATTAAATAAATAAATAAATAACATCAATAATTATTGCAAGACCATCAGGCCAAAGAAAGAGAGAAAGCCCCATGGCTCACTGGGCCGATGACATCGTGAAAGTCGCTGGCACTCGCCGGATGCGCGCAGCAGAAGGTAGAGACCGCTGGGTATGTCTGGAGGAGGCCTTCACCTTCCAATAAGAGTGGTTCATGCTGTAAAAAATATAAAATCGTTAAAATAATTATAAAAATAAAAAGTAACAATATAATTAAATAATCTTAATCATTCATTATAGAAAAGTAGGTAATATATTTCTAATTTTGATAATATTTATGTATAGTAAAGTTAATAGAGTTTGCTTAAAAAAATTATGTTATGTTATGAATTGGAATGTTAAATTCAAACCGTATATATATATATTGTAATTTAAACAGCAATAAATCAAAGGCTATTTTAATTTTATTTTATATAACTTGAGTTCACTTGTAGTGAGTCACTTAACTGACCCTTGAGTGTCAAGAGTTAATAACGTCGTAGAATGTGTACTATTTACTACTCAGTTCACTAGAATGCTAGCCACAATGCAATAAGAAATGAAAGTGTAAACAACCCCTATTCAGGTTAAATTCTTACACAATCACTAACTAAAGGAAATTAGTAAAACTGTTATCTGTAATTAGAAGGCGTCAGCTTTATATTTCCACTTTATCCAACAAATATTGTTGGAATACCATCATTAAATTGTAATTGAAGAATCATCAACGAAAAGGGAGGTTATAAAATTAACCTGAATTGTCAAATCAAAATCATCTTTAAGATGATTTTAAATTAGAATTTCGAGTTTAAGTATTCAAATAGGTAATCAAATCAAGGCACTCAATCTGTAAGTGGCGCTGCAGCTTGGCATCCCGAGGCACATTTTCAGATCCATTTGTTTACTTTTTTGTCAGATACTTTTGGAACAGTTGTTATTAATTTATCATCATCAGAAGGCCATAAAAGACCAGAGCGTTGCCCAGCATTGGGCCCTGGGTTTGACACCTAGGTCAGGCATAGTGTTACCTATTTTGTATTCACAGTAGAGTCTGCAAGGATTTATGCCCGGTTGATAGCACAACCTTGCTAGGTCTTCATAGGTCTTAAATATAACTGGCGAAATGTTGTGTGTACTTTACATCTCTGCCTGGCCCTGCGGAGAAACACGCGTCATGTTATGTTTATATTAATGTTCCTACAGTGCAGCGGGTCTTTAGCAAATTTTTATATCGTGCAAGCGGTAGTAGTGCCGGGTGGCGCGGAGCTGGTCGCTAGTATGACCAATCGATTGCGCGGACACATCAGACACGCGTGGACACCGGACGAGGGTAATTGGACACATGCTACCGTTGTCCGCTTTATAAGAATACTGTTTGTGGAAACTGCTGGTAAAAGGAAAGTTTTTTTATGTCTAATTTGTTGTATCTTTGCTTCATTGCATTGGGACTTAGGTATATGTAGATACTATGTTTCGGTGACCACTGCTTAACATATAGCTACGTATCGAAGAAAAACGTAATTCTTGGGTATTTTATTTCTCGGAAAAATAGCACCCATTTGCAGACTTAAAATCTACGAGTTCAGAGTAGAGAATATTATTGAGGTAGGTAATCTACTTATTTAGAACAGCTTCTTTACATATCGACTATCTCGCTCTCCAGCTGCAAACATAAATGATTACTTACAAAGCATTAATAAAATTAACACATCTATTGACCTCATAACGTGTCTGACAAACTCGCACCCTTTACAAAACATACCATTCGCGATCCGTCACGCACCATCGCAAACGAATAACATACGGAGACAGCAAGCTACCGTTACTGTACATTGCTGGTTCTTCATAAAATATGCACAAAGCTGTAGGTGTCAGGAAGTAATGTATACTGTGCAACAGCGTTGCAACGTTAAGCAGTTTCTCGGCAGGTCCGTGAGGGAACCGCTCTAAATTTAATAATTCATTGTCGTATTCATTGGCGCCAAATTCAATTACCCGTGGTCCCGAGGGCCGCCCCCGCCCCGCCCCCCCCCCCCGCCGGTCCGCCCCCGCGCGCCCCGTCCGAAGCCGTCCGTCCCGAGGGATGCGCTCGATCTATTCTATTAACCCGCCACCGCGCGCCTGTTTACTAATTCATTTGGCAATCACATTCGGTAATTATGTGACAAATCCCCGAGCGATTGTTGTGTCGTGTTGTCACACTACTTGTTCAATGGATTTGGGTGCGGGCGACGATTTTCGCGGACAGCGCGGATACTGCGCCGATTATCCGCAAGTTTGCGAGTGAGTGGGCGAGTGAAATAGACTGGTGATAACGACAGATTTTCTTTCGGCAGGAGTGTCGTCGTTGGAGGCGGCGAAAGATTTCACAGTCGACGGGCTCACCGGCTACAACGGCAAGAAAAAGAAGAAAAAACGTAGACATAGGTATAACACTTTAGGTACTTTGTATATTTTGCATTGCAGCGGTAATTTTATTTCTTTTTTAATTTTACTAGCTTTTGCCCGCGGCTACGCCCGCATAAAGGTCGGAAGTTATTCCAAAGGAACGTAGGTGGCAACTGAGTTTCATAGTATACTATATATCAATCCAGGTCTTGCACTATCCATGTGCCTTTACTTTGATCTAAATCTGTTCAGCTCTTATGTGGCATGAAAGGTAGACAGACAGGCAGATAATAAATTCAAATATTCTTTTTTAGGGTTCCATATCTCAAATGAAAAATTGGAACCCATATAGGATGACCTCGTTGTCTGTCTAGACCCTTTTTCTCCAGAACGCGTGGAGGTATCAAGTTGAAATGGATGTCAAAAACTTAGATCTACGGTCCCTTGGAGCTATAAATAAAATCAAACTTCCAAGTAAGGAAATAAAAAAGCGGCCAAGTGCGAGTCGGACTCGCCCATGACGGGTTCCGTAGCAGCAAGTAACACAATATGTGGTTTACGATTTATGACGTACGTATTAAAAAAAAACTACTTACTAGATCTCGTTCAAACCAATTTTCGGTGGAAGTTTACATGTTTACATTATTCTCTTATTTAAGAAGTTACAGGACTAACCCCCGTAACTTCTAAAATAAGAGAATAAGGTTTGGTACAATGGCACATTTTACCACTTTGGAAGTGTCTCTCGCGCAAACTATTCAGTTTAGAAAAAAATGATATTAGAAACCACAATATCATTTTTGAAGGCCTATCCATAGATACCCCACCCGTATGGGTTTGATGAAAAAAATAATTGAGTTTCAGTTCTAAGTATGGGGAACCCCAAAATTTATTGTTTTTTTTCTATTTTTGTGTGAAAATCTTAATGCGGTTCACAGAATACATCTACTAACCAATTTTCAACAGTATAGTTCTTATAGTTTCGGAAAAAAGTGGCTGTGACGTACGGACGGACAGACAGACAGACAGACATGACGAATCCATAAGGGTTCGGTTTGTTGCTATTTGGCTACGGAACTTTTTTACCATTTGGCTATGGAACCCTAAAAATACGGTCATGCCGCCTATGTTGACACACGCAAATAAACCAAAGCCTATTGATACTTCCCGTTGAGCCAGCAACATGAAGTTTGGCGAGGAGCAAGGTCGTCCAGTTCAAGTAAAGGGGAAAATCCGAAAATTATTCTTTCATACTTATTTATTCTTCAATCTTTCTTAAAGTAACATTTAGTCTGTATTTTTTTCAACTGTAAAGTTAATTTTGCTCTTCAATCCGGAATTGGGAATTCGGGCAGCCGAGCGAGCACAGGTTTGAGACGGAACCCTCAGGGCGCGAGTCCTACTCACACTTTTCCGGTTTTTTAAAGTAAATAAGTAGTAGTAATAAGTTTAGTGATTATAAATGTGTTAAAATAATCAATTATTTGTAATATCTAGTCTAGTGTCGCCATTGACTATGTAATACCTACCTACATGATAGAAAGGTTATTTTATCTGTAAATTGTGATAACTGTAGACCGCGTGCGCCGATTGTAAATAAAGATTAAATGTTACTTCAAGATACAGACTATGACTATATTGCCAATCCCTTAAATCTCTTGAAAAAACGTAGACAATGTCTTCAGAATTACGTGTTTAATTTAAAATCATCCCCTATTTTACTCCATTGGCGGATTGTTTTACAAAAATGCTGAAACACGTTATTCTTTATTGCTTACCAAAAGCATACATTATAATTTTTACATCCCTAACTTATGGAATGCTGGGTTTCCCATACAAACTTTCATTCCCTATATCACCCCCTTTAGGATTATTTTTGAGGCAAACAGCAGCCTACGTCCTTCCTCTTGGTGCCAGCTAATCTCCTTGCCAAATTTTATCGAATTCTATTCAGTGGTTTAGGTGTGAAAAGGTAACGTACAGACAGATAGACATAGTTACTTTCGAATTTATAATATTAGTATGGTTATGATATGTGACGTAGCTAATATCTGTTCCAAAAGTGTCCGATGAAATTGTAAACAATCCCTGTTCAGCTTAAATTCTTACACAAACACTCTCTAAAAGGAATTAGTAACACATTCATATATATTTACAAGGTTTAAATTTTATCTCTTTTTCCAACATTTATTAAATATGAAAAATAATAATAAATTTGATTAAATAATATTAGTAAATTGTGGTTGGAAAATCATGCGCGGAACTTGAGGTTATAAAATTATCCTCAGTTGTCAAATGAAATACATCTTTAAGGTGATTCAAAAGTAGACACGCGGGTTTTAAGTATTCCAATAATCAAATCAAAGCACTCAATTGTAATCGGCACTTCTAATTGGCAGTATACGTTCCATTTGTTTACATTTTCATCTGATTCTTTTGAAATAGACACAAATTGGATATGTTTTGTTACTGTTTTTTTATTGTTTCTAAATATTCTGCGTTAATTTCTGGATTGCGAGAATGAAAAACGGTGAAAGCTATTTAAAATAGGTCCTTACTTAACCTAAAGTAAATTTGTAATTATAACCAAGGAATTAGCAGGTTTCCATCTATAATCAGGTAGGTAGGTACTAACGCTTAACCTACGCACCTCACAGACACATCGTGCGGAATTGTCTGTCGTTTAGGATATTTTCTTTGAACAATCTAGCACCTATATGTGGTCGGGTTCTAAACAGACCCGCTTTTTGGTTATGAAAGCTATTGTAATTAAATAAGATGTCACTGAGAAATTGTGTTGGTTAGGATTTCAGAAACCGAAGAATGTTGCAAACTAACCTTTCACAATGACTTCTTTGATAATGATTGTGAAATTTTTGTTTTCCATAATCCAATCCTACACAATCAAAAATAAAGCGCTAGCTTCTACATGAGTGTGCCCTCATCCTCTTCTGTAACGCTGGTAAGCTCATGGTGTGTTTTCTCCCTCAGCCGGACGATCTTCACCTCGTACCAGCTGGACGAACTGGAGAAGGCGTTCAAGGACGCGCACTATCCTGACGTATACGCGCGTGAGATGCTCTCGCTCAAGACTGACCTGCCCGAGGACAGGATCCAGGTGAGCTGATAAATGTTAATGATTTTATTTTTGTAAGTAGGTTTGTTCGCACACTTTTACACGTCAATCATAATACTTGATGAAGTCGGCGTTTCCTATCCGGCTACTCTGAGAAAAAAGACAAACCTAATCTTGGTCCGGCCATATGAGGACCATGCAGATTAATGTCTGAGATGGTCTTTTTAGGAAAGAATCAAACAGATCAGTGTACCTGTCCAGTCAGTGCACACATTTGTCATTGCAATAATCGTGTAGCTAAACTCAGAACTTAAGGAGCTCAACGATCCATGTGTGCTGGCCAACTGTTCTGTTGGAGTGTCTAAGATGTCTTTATACCTGCACCTATGAGGACCTTAAACCGCCACTGATACCGCGATTAGCGTGTCCACCTCCTGGGCTCAACTCAATTAATACAAATCCATCGACTCGATTAGCGTGTCCACCTCCTGGGCTCAACTCAATTAATACAAATCCATCGACTCGATTAGCGTGTCCACCTCCTGGGCTCAACTCATTTAATACAAATCCATCGACTCGATTAGCGTGTCCACCTCCTGGGCTCAACTCAATTAATACAAATCCATCGACTCGATTAGCGTGTCCACCTCCTGGGCTCAACTCAATTAATACAAATCCATCGACTCGATTAGCGTGTCCACCTCCTGGGCTCAACTCATTTAATACAAAACCATCGACTCGATTAGCGTGTCCACCTCCTGGGCTCAACTCATTTAATACAAATCCATCGACTCGAATAGAAGGAGCTCTGTGCTGATGCGTTTTGATGGGGCCGGTTCGGAATTAAGGACGCTTTCTTTTATGTGAAGAACTTCATTAAACAGGAGTTGGACTTCACCTTAAAGGAAAAATTCTGTGTTTTTCGTGTGTGCAATGATTGAAGATTCGATAGATGTACCCTAATTTAAAGCTAGTGCATCTGTAGGTACTTAGTAATTATGTTTCTAAGTGCTACCATGTTTATACTAAATAGCTTAACCATAAGCTACCTACATTCGCTATATTTACCTAAATATATGCTAAATACGTATACAACTTGAATATTGTATTCTTCAATTCTTGATTGAATTAAACGGCATTGCTGCAAAAGCACTTTCTGATTTATTTAAACATTTCCTTACACTTAAGAACACTCAACACCGATTAAATTATTATCGTTTCAGAAACTTCAACTTATTTCGTTTTAACGTTTCAACAATTAGAGTGGGATCAAAACATTCGTCCCACCAACAACAATGGTGTACCAAAATAATAATTGTACGACAAAGAGTCGCGGGCGCACGGAGCGGCTGGAAGGCGCAAAAAACGCTCCTTTATTGAGTGATTACGTCAATTGCCATCGATTGATGTCGAAGTGTAACGTGACACCGCACTGCCGCTAAATATCCGAATATCCGAACCGAACGACGAAGCAACAGCGGTTAAATACTGGGACCATTTTAGGTTGCGGATCATTTTTTTTTTCTCATACGTACTTTATTTTAGTCTAGTCAACGTATTTTTTTTATTAATTTACAATTCGCAAGTTTACAGTACTACACGTGAAATAAGTCTTAACTCAATAATTTTGACAAAAAATGCGATGGATGTGTTAGATATTTTTCCATTTCAATTAAGTATTTCATCCATTGCCATTGATTAGTTTTAAAGTGATGTTATGTGGAGTTTAAAAACGAATGCATGGATGTAGGAACTACACTAGCGCGGATATTTAGGACATTAATTAAAAATATTAAACTTACGTGCTCGGCTTGCTTTTCAATTTTAATCGTTTTAATTTTGCCATACTCGGTATTCCCTACTTTCTGCATTATGTTGCTGAATTCTACAAAAAGTTATCCATACAAATACCAACGGTTACTAATAATGAGGTAGTTTTATAAGCAATATCGGCAACTGCAACTGTAGATATATACACAGGCTACACGTAGAACATAATAAATTGGCCAGTTTATGATGCAAAACCAACATCACGTACTTAATTTGGCCATCAATAGGTACTATTTTTAAAGCAAATTTCTTCGCTAAATCTGTTAATCCTCCATTTTTTGCGTCCCTGGTGTGCATTTGTTGCCTAATAGTGGAGTACCTACCCGTCAGCTCGCATCAATCGCTGTTGACGTGAGTTCGACACCCGATCCTAGCAATACGATATTTTGTGCAAACGATTGCTTAAAGATTTCGCGGAAGGAAGTTTTTTTTTTGTACCTACAACAAAGACTGCACGGGCGATTGAATTGCACAGTTTTTGTGCACGATAAATCAATGATTTAATGCTTTCTATTCGATGTTATGCACCGTAAAAAATGGTGTATTCAGTGTTGTTTTTTAAAACCTCATTATTAAATTAAATGATTATCCAGTACGGTAACGACACACTCGTTTAAAAAGTAGGCTCTGAGCCCACGTAGGCTGTACCAGCTTATCATTGTCAATTTACCTGCTACTGAAATAGAATGACTGCAGTTGATAAGGACATAAGTAGCATGCTACAAAACAGGTCTCTGTACTTTATTTGGATCTGCAGAACCACTGAATTCTCCCTAGTTTAGGTCACACAGTAAGTAACAACCAGAAAAAAGACACTACTGTTCAGTCACAGCTAGTCTTTATAGAGACGAATACAAATTGAGGAAAAATTTCTAGTGAAACTATAAACATTACTTTACACCGTAACATTAGGTAGTCGTTTCAGTAATTGCTAGTCATAATTATTATTAATAGTTTTTCCGTTCGTCGGTAACACACAACAAGGGCTTAAGTGTCGCGCCTTCCCTACTCGGAAGCTGCGGGGAAAACACAAATATGGCCACCCCCACGGTACTACCAGCTCCCCCCCCCCCCCTCCCCGCTCGTCCCCCTCACCCCCCGGGGTGCCCTGCCCCGCACCCCGCGACCACCGCACATTTATGAAAATTTCATTTCCAAACTCACAGTCCTCATAGCAAACTAAAATAAACCCTAATCTGACCGCGTAGAGTTTATTGCCACTTAATTTTCTCAAGCAGGAAAATTTTACGACTTACACCAAAATGAAATCTATTTCATGCGTTTCAAAGTATGTTTTCCAGTTGGAATGTAAAGTTATGAGTGATGGTAGTTGAATTTTCGGTATAATGGCTTACTGGGGATTAGGTTTCCCCAATTTTGGGGCGCGTAGTTTGTGAGACGTTGCAATAAATGGATTATTATGCAATCAAACGTCTCATAGATATGGATACTTTATTATCCTATTTTAACACAATGTAGACTTTACAAATTCTTTGTATTTCTTGTTGTTAGATAAACTACGATTTGGAGTTCCAATTAAGTAACTATGACGTACCAATTTGAAAGTTTATTCGCGCTGTGGAATTATTATTTAAATATCACTCCATGGGTACCTATCTAAAGCTTCACTATTTTAGATATTAAACACTGTCTACAAAAAAAGGATCAAGTTAGTTGTTTAAAGTGTGCAATCATTTCTTGAAACTACTTAATTTAAAAATAAAGTGGTGGCCCGTATCTTCCATACCGACATACTAATTAAGAAAATTGTTAATGATACTCTAATAAGTTAAATTGAACTAAGAGTGATTACCAATTAATTTTAGAAAATTCTTCTTTAAACAGAGAGTCGAGTGCGATCTCAAAACTAAAATTTCCAATCCATTAATTATAACGTAAGAGCGAACCCAGCGCCATCTATCAGCCACTCGCGCCAACTACGCGTAGCTATGGCAACCGCGCGCTGATTGGCCACTTCTGAGCAAGTAAAACGAGCCAGAACGGTGTAACTACCACCTGAGGCTACTCAAATCTCAATCCTAAATTTTAGGCTTTAAGGTTTATTTTAATTAGTTAGATATACGGCATTGTTGTGTTCGGGTTTCGTGCGTTTGTATTATTAGCTCCGCCCTTCTTAGTGGCATGGCGGTCTGTGTTTTGTCTTGGCACGGTTTGTCTTTTTGCGTCCGTTTTGTTTGTGTAATGTACTTCTATACCTACACACAGGTAAGTAAGTATAGATGATAGTCTGCGATGAAAATGAAACAATAAATTTACGTAACCACGACAGACGAACAACCTAATTGAATTAGACTCCATTTATGAGAGTGAACTGGTGTAGGTACCCGCGTTACACCACGTATTATTATTACGTATTACGTTCTAGTATTATTATTAGTAATTTAATTGTTTTTTAGATACGTAGATACACGCTTCAGCTGTCATTTTTCATTAATTTTCTTTCGATAAAAGTCTAGTAGGTACATACCTAGTTACGTAATTTTAATCCAAATAATCTGAAAAATGCCTGCTTACATTTTCGTTACACAAATAATTGATCCGTCAATGTTCCGCGCATAATGACAGGGATGACCACGCGTCACGCGTCGGGCGTGCACCGCAATATTATCCGCGAGCGAGAGATCCGCGCGCCGACGGGCGTCGGCGTCCATCCCATCCCTAATGAGCTATCTGTCGGATATTTTGTTATTACGTCATTTGTTAACGTTATAAGTAAGTGTCTATCACAACATTGTTAAATAATTAGTAACATACTATTTCGGAGAAGAAATGTTTGAAATGTCAATATCATTATTTAAATACAATAATAGTGATTATTATGCAATCAAATCTAGCAATGATTACTTTCCGTAGTGACTTGCAAAGTTTATGAATCTCTACCTAAGCAAGTGACTTGAAGAAGCGCATTTGTTATTATGTTCTTAAATAGGTACGTAATTGAACAAACAATCCGCAAGTGTACCTACTCATAACGTTTGGATGTAGGTAATATAACACCGTGGCTACTTACACATTAAGAAAATGAAAGTCTTGACATAAGAATGTTAACATTAGGGAACAGTGACTCAACTATAATTTCCGTACCCTGTCCACTTTTGTATAATTGATTGCATTGCAGAAAAATAAACCTAAGTACCTACCCAGCAAAAGCACAGTAAGCAAAACAAGTCGACTAACACTGCTACTTTTACACATCCAACATCAACATCATCATCATCTTTTTCAACATTATTCGATATTATTGTGTTTAAGCATTTCTTATAATAGCTAGTTGATATTATTTTACTTCTGTTCCGATTGTAGGAAATTAAATATATACCTCAATAATTAAGATTTAAAAAACTGAAGTGTTGCTCGACATTCGTCCCTTTTTTTTTGCATACCAATCTCTGTTCTCCTCTCCTGTTAACTCCACTCCACCATCACAATAATATGATCTAGGTACTATAAACCATATATTTCACAAGCTAGAACACAGACACGCTGTGCCGATGGCTGGTAGGTAACAGAGCGCGCCCGGCGGCGCGGTGATCACATTTCTCGCCAATTACGCGCCGTTATCGGATATATCCGCATCTCGGCCGCACACTGCACTCATTTGTGCCGTGTCCGATCTATTGCGGATATTACAGCATCGCTCGCTTAGATACGGGAAATGGTTGGACTATATTGGTTTATTTATAGTAGGTAAGTCTTCTAGGGTTTCATTTTCACGTGATAATAATAAACATTGTGGCAAAATTTACGGTTTGATAGTTTTATTTGAGGAAACATGAGTGAAAATTATTTAAACGAACTAACTATAGTTAGTTCTATCGTACCAAATCTTATCCTAATGCGCATAACATTCCAAACATATTGAACTCGACATTGAATTGTGGTTTTCCTCATTTTTGGTACTCGCTTAAATGTTATCAACAAGCAACAACTAATTGGGATATCCCTATTCCTAGTTATCCTTAATCAGTATTTTTGAGCCAAATACTTACCGTGAAAACTGATAACAGCTCCCTGTATTTGTAACACACTTGTAATCAGATTGCATTGCTTCAAATAATTGAAAAAATCGTCTACTCGACAACTTGATCAACGTTATATTGTAGTTCTATGTATGTCAAAATTGACATGATTGTGATACAATAATTTGCAGTTAGAGCGCCTTCACACTAGTGTTTGTCCAGCATAGGCATTCCATAAATGTATGCGCAGCGCAGACGCCGCGAAAACACGGCGAGGGCTTCGCGTTGTTGCGGCGTTTCCTCTGGAGTCAATTGAACGCTGCGCTAACGCGGCGCAGACGTCACACAATTGCGTTGTCGTTTCGGGGCGCAGGAGCGCGCGGCTGCGGGTGGTGGGGTGAGGTCGAATGTGAACAGGACTGTACATGACTCCACAGTAACGCGGCGCATGCGTTGCGCACCTGCGGCGCTAATGCAGCGTATTCATTTACCCTTGCACTGCCGCCGCGACAACGCGACGCCTGCGCCGCGTAGTCACGGCGTCTGCTTTGCGCATACGTTTATCGAACGCTTGCGCTGGACAAACGCTAGTGTGAAGGCGCTCTTAGGGTTCTGGTTAGGTATGTACATGAATTACAATAGCCATTCCAAAAGATGAGATGACGTCAGGGAAAAATATGGGATCGTACGGTACGGGCTAGTTACCTACAGGTCCTCAATCAGTCTGCCTGCCTTCTATGACTTGCGAAGCGTGGACACTCACCGCACGACTGAGTTACAAATTCAAAATCGCTCATCGTCCAGCGTCCATTCCATAGCAAGGACCAAAAGATTATATGATGGTGTCTCTGTGAGAGATCAATCTGAAATAAGGTGACACGACCGAGAACCTGCGTATTGACATAGCCCTCATAATGAGCAAGCTGAATAGGCGATGGGCCGACCATTTGTATAGCCGAGGAACGTGGGGTAGGAAGTCCTCAGACATGATGGAGTGACGGTCTTCATAGGGTGATCGGCAGTAAATGGTGAAAGTAGCCGAGGATGGAGTCAAATTCGGTGCGATTGTAAGGGCTTATGTCCAGTAGTGGACTGCTGCTTATAGTCTGGTGGCGACGTTGACCGCACCAGGCGTATTTTGCTGTGTTTGTTACTAATAAAAGTCTAAGATCAGTCTATAAAGGAAGGAAGGAGTGGAAGGATAGTCTATGAAGGGTGACTAACAAAAGGTATTCACCAGGCTAACGCCAAGGGAAACGCCGGGAGGGGACGCCCTAGGAAGACAAAGTGACCTTATTGGTGATGTTCTTCAGCAAGGTCAGGGTCGTAGTACTCGCAACCGGCGTGCGTGTATGACCAAATGTATGAACGTAAACGAGGCAAAAGGGGTATGTAAGGATCGTAGCAGATGGCGTTCCGTAGTTTCCTTCCCCCATGGGAAGAAGGCGTGAGTTTATGTATGTATGTATGAAAAGTTCCACATTTATAATATTAGTAGGAAGTAGGATGTAGACATAGCATAAAGATTCCTTGTACATTCTGACAATTTGGCATGCAAACATACATATGTATGTATGTATGTATTGTAAGTTTTTGAGGATGGATGGATGTTTGTTACACTTTCACGCATAAAGTACTGAACGGATTTGGATCGAATTTGGAACACAGATAGTTTATAACCTGGATTAACACATAGGATACGTTTTATCCCGGTAGTACGTTCCCGTGGGATAATTTCCGACCTCCACGTGGGCGAAGCCGCGGGCAAAAGCTAGTCTTATTGTAAACCTACATCGTATGCAAATAAACCAATATTCTATTATATTCTTTATGTAGTATCAGTGCAGTGTAAGAGATACGGGTTTTCGGGAATATACCTACCTGAATGAAATAAAAATCCGTTTTTATTATATATATATATATATTTATACAACAAATAAAGTGAACCACTTACGTGGTTCACTTACAAGAACATGTGGCTATATATTATTTATAGAAATTAGGTTACTAAGTAAATATTATGTGCATTTCCTGTAAAGTCAAATGTAATCGTTTACAATAAACGCTAAACTTAAATAAACTTGCATCATTCTACTCGTAAGGTTAGAATTTCTAAATATAATAAGTAGGACAATGACATGTAAAAACAAAAAAAACAATAAAGTGCTTATAGGTGCACGTTGTCAGCGTCGTCACACCGCACACGCGGTGCCAGCAGGAATGAAGAATACAACTGTCAGCACTAACACTTGCAATGAATTTAACACATAGAAGGCAAAATTTATTATTGAGTAACTCACTGTAAAGTATGCTCGAAGAATAGCCCCTATATCCGTTATACAAACTAATATGAATGAGATAACGCATTTTTTTACGAATGTTTCGAGATTTCTATCAGAATAGCTTCTGGTTATAATCTCGTAGAAAGTCACACAGTAAAACAAAACGTTAAATGTTAAAACAAGGACTTTTATACCTGAGAAAGCTGTAATGTATATCCACATATGGTTCAGATGGAATTGACAGACCAAGTACAACAAGCCCACTGGTATAAGAAGGATCCAAACTAATAGAGACAGCAACCCAAAGTGCAACTTTTGTAACACTAAATTTGACACCACTTGGTCGCGTAAATTCTTCGCGTACACAAACATCCAGCACATCGCCACGGCGTCCATGTAGTAGTACAGTACCCTTAGAGCATCCACTAGGTAGTTGTTATTGTCAAATGTATAATAGTTTGGAGTTACAATCACGAATTCAAGGAACGTGTGTGCCAACCTTGCCACTGTCAGCTGTATGAGGATCTTCTGGTCCGGTTTCCTTAGGTGCGCTCTGAGCGCGGACAGCGCTCCTTGCAGCACCAAGCATAGCGACGACGCGGTGATCCCGACGACCCAAGTGATATACAGTACGGAGATGACCTGTATCGACATGCTGCAAACAATATACTATGTCCTGCTGCGCCAACGGTCGCTATCGAACTAATCACTTTATTTTCCTTATGAACTGCGACCGACCGAAAGCGAAAAATGTAACTAAGTAGGTACCTATGTAATCTAGTGTGTCGTGAATACAAGGAAGTGGCACGAAATTGATAGTATGGCGAACTGTCGACTAAATAGTAACATAATCCTTATAACCATCATTTGTCTTTGAATTTGAAGCAAATGAAGTTTGTGCGTCTGTGTGCGGAGCTAAGTTTTAATTAAGTAAATAATACCTAGTTAGATTTAAAAATAAATGTTTTAGTGGTTCTTTGTTAGATTTGAGAGCTGCGATGATAATTACACCTACGTGAGATACTATGAAATATCAAACCAATGGATAAGGAAAGGTTAGCTGAAAACGTTCAAAAATAAAATATTGCTACAAACGGACTGTTTTTACTCACGCTCTCTATACAACTCAAATACGCTTCCAATTAGGTCAAATTTTAGCTAAAATGTCTCCCCAGAAATAGCTCTAGCCTACATTTAAAAGAAATAGAATCAGTATCAATAATCCGTGAAGCAAAGCCGGAGGAGTCCCGGTTACGGCTCGTCTCCGTATCGCATCCGCTCTCGAGACGGCGCCTGATCGCGTTTCGCGGCAATTACGTCCCTTCAGCCGGTAACGAAAAGCCGATACGGCGATATTATGTACCTCCGTGAATGCCCGACTAATAATGATAGTGCTGTACTATTTATATTGAATTTACGGCAATTAGGTAGGTATGTGATGAACGTGGTCTAGTCTCATAGTACGTACGTACACATAGACAGTGTGGAATAGCTTTCCTACGAAGCACAGAAATTGATTAGAACACGGCTGTTATTACCTGAAATTCTAGTTTTTTTACTACTTGCATTAGATATCCTTGGTACCGTGTTGGCGTATGACTCACGCCAAATACTTAAACGTAATATTTTTCTCGTTTACCGCTAGATCAGTAAAGGACAAGATTTTTTCAGTATTTAATTAATAAGTTTAGTATAGGTAATACAGACCAGGGTATAAAACGAATCGAAACAAATCCTGCGATTAGAAATAAAACAGATTAATATCAAAGTTAGGGCTGGAAATATTTTCAGTGTAAATCCGAAACAAACGTCTAAAATCCGTCCTTGCAATATCCACACATACATTGTCACGCTACACACAACACATCATTACCAAAAAACGGTAGGTAGCTTTAATAACTGAAACAGTCGAGTATTCGAGAGAACCGAACAACCGATAAACACGTCTGTAAGCAGCCCCGGCTGGTCACAATAAGCCGGAGCCCGGGGGTGGGCCCCCGCCCCCTTCCGGGGCAAATTTAGCAATTAGCGTGCCGGACACAGGGGCCGGCCGGCGTCCGGTAATAGCCACCTAGCCGGCCGGCCGCGTTCCGCCGACTGATTATTCAGATCACCAAACAGACAGGGGCAGAAGGCTCATGTCGACAAACAAACGTTTAGGAACAGTTTAAAATAAACTAAGTTCACCTTTTAATAGTCTGTTGCGTATTATCCATATTAATATTATTGTAAATGCGAAAGTAACTTTGTCTGTCTGTCCGTCTGTTACCTTTTTACGCCTAAACCCCTGGACCGATTGTTAAGAAATTTGATAGATTGGTAGCCTGGGACCTGGAGAGGGACATAGGATACTTTCATCCTGGATATTTTAATAAAAAAAATATTAAATGCAAGCAAACGAAGTCACGGGCAACACATATTGTCCGTATAAAACGTTCGCTGTTGAGGTATATCTCTAAATGTGCTGACTATCTCCATGATTGGGCTAGAAAGATGGAAATGAATAGGGATTCAGTTATGATTCCCTATTAATTTACCCCTGGACTATGGAGGTTTTGCCGAATCTAAAAGCCTCTGCATAAATAACCACCGGATATTCCTATTACCTATGTACCTACAGCCCTTAGAGTAGAAAGCTGCTACTTTTACTATTTTTTCAAATAGGTATGCTGGTTAAGTTTGGACCTAACGCTATAAGTACCCGCATGCAATGTTGTGCGGTGTGCTTGTTGGCAGCTGTATATCTGTGAGCCTTCTTTGTTTTCCTGCTGCGAGTGAAGTGCGCCTTATCTGTACCTTTATTTGCGTGTATCGTGTGTGCGGTTATTACATCCAAATGTAATTGATTGGAACGTTCCTTTTTGTCTGCGCCTGAAACTAGCAACGTATTCTCGTACTGAATGTGGGGGCTTCAGTTGGAGAGGTGTGCTCGGTCTTATTATAATCTGTTATTATTGTTAGGACGATACGAGATACCTAACTACTATTAAATTCGGAAAGTGGAAATAAAAACTTAAAATGATACGTTTGTTTGATTTCAATTTTATTATCCTAACAGTTTGGCTTTACAATCGGAAAGCGCAGGACAAAACCGCCAATTTGCTATAAGTACCTAACCAAAATCTAAACTAACATTTCACGAGCTTAATTATCCGCTTTGGCAAACATGAGCTTTGGTCATTAAATTTAAATCAATAAACAACAGCAACAGAAACAACAACCACAGAAACACAACACTGTTGTGGACAGCAGAAATGTACAAATTAAGTATTTTTTGTATTTATTTCTGTACAAGTGATTTAATATTAGAAAAAAAATAATTCTAACCGTAAAATAGCTACTAATCGCGATACAAATATTTTCAAACAGCCCTTTAATTTGATATGCTTTATGAAAAGTAGCTTACATCTCCAGTAATTCGTATCATTTGTGTGTAGTTCTGTACCAAGTGTATATAATCCGGTATAACGTCCCCTCGCCGAGCATCTTCGGCCTAACTCGAGTGGCTCCTGATTGAAACGCCGCATGTTACAATTTGTACAACTTGTCTAAACATGTGCACACTCATCATTGTAAACCGTCCACAAGACTTGGCTTACGTGGGTAGGTAGTACCTGTGTATTTTGTTTCGGTTAATATTGTTTTTTTTCTTGTTACGTAACACATTCTTAGTGCTTTTTCAAATTGGTTTTCTTTAATCGCCGAAGAAAATGTTTCCTACATTTTCTGCGGCGTTTAAAGAGAGCATTTTCACTTGAAACTGAAAATACAAGTCTTCGATTTTGATACTCAATAATCTTGTTGCTGTTATAAGTTTGTAGATTATGGATTTAATAACCTACTGATGAAAGCAGATTCAAACCTACGACTATTCCTTCATCCATCTATTTTTTTAATCGTCCCCTAACAATTTAAAGCAGTATTCGTTATAATTATATTACTCCAGCATTTTTCATTAAAACATTGCTGCTATTAATATCAATTATACTCTTGTCCTCAACGAAATGCTAAACGTTAATTTGGTTATCTAAAATAAATGGCATCCCAAGTCCCGACATGTGAACGTATAAAAACAATTCAATAACCACAAAACATCACCAACAACGACTCGATACAATCGCATTAGTGCTGATTTATATCACCACTTGGAGTGTAATAATCTATTTATGAGCTAAACTATAAATTATCTTTGCACAAACTTAACAACACACTTGATCGCACCCTTATAACTTCCTACTAAAGTTCAAATTCGATGTACCAGCTTTGTGTTTATCGTGGTATAAGCACGCCCCCAAGCATGTTGGCTAGGGCGAGTATGCCGGGCGCCCGACGCTGCCTGTCCCCTAATTCCTAATAATGAACTGGTGCGACTTAAAAGTCGTAATGTGTATTAATGGATGTTTTCAATGACTGCACCAGTTTCATTTTATAACTAATATTTATTGGGAAGTTGTAGAAGTGAAACAATTTTGTTAAATTTGTAACTGCGTCATGATGTGGTTTAGTTTTAGTTAGTACCAGCTTACCCTTCTAAAGTTTGTTTCTTTCATTCCTAATTAATTATTTTCAGTTTCTAATGGAGGCAGAAAGACGTTGCTTCCCTTATAAAATATAGTTCTATGAGAGGTTCGCATTCATTTAAATATGGAAACTAGCTAAAAATGAGTAAAAATGACCAAACCTAAGTTCATTTCAACATTTGTTAACCTTAGTTTAAAACTTTTTCGCAAACGGCTCATAATTGACTCGCAAATGGTTTTCTTTCAAAATCACTACAAGGACTTAACTTTAACTTCAAACCATTAAACTTTAAAGCTACAAATAGCATAACTTTATTAAACCAAAAAGCGCTTATTTAAAAATTAAATAAACTTAATATGACAAGATAAATGACATTTTTTGCCCCTACGCACTGCGCGGGGGCTCAATAGCGCGCGAGTGTTTTTTGTCCCACCTAATAAGAATATATTGTTAGTTTAAACATCATGCAGATTTTATACTTTCAGTTTACAATTACTATTCAGGCGATTGGTATTTGTCATGCTCCCACTGGTGGTATAGTAGTGTGTCGCTCGGCGAGCTGCCTAAGATAAGGTTGAGCTCACGACGGCTGATACAGGCGTGCCGTCTATTTGTCATGCTCCCACTGGTGGTATAGTAGTGTGTCGCTCGGCGAGCTGCCTAAGATAAGGTTGAGCTCACGACGGCTGATACAGGCGTGCCGTCTATTTGTCATGCTCCCACTGGTGGTATAGTAGTGTGTCGCTCGGCGAGCTGCCTAAGATAAGGTTGAGCTCACGACGGCTGATACAGGCGTGCCGTCTATTTGTCATGCTCCCACTGGTGGTATAGTAGTGTGTCGCTCGGCGAGCTGCCTAAGATAAGGTTGAGCTCACTACGGCTGATACAGGCGTGCCGTCTATTTGTCATGCTCCCACTGGTGGTATAGTAGTGTGTCGCTCGGCGAGCTGCCTAAGATAAGGTTGAGCTCACGACGGCTGATACAGGCGTGCCGTCTATTTGTCATGCTCCCACTGGTGGTATAGTAGTGTGTCGCTCGGCGAGCTGCCTAAGATAAGGTTGAGCTCACGACGGCTGATACAGGCGTGCCGTCTATTGTTTTCCTGTTTCTGGTATCTTGTTTCTGGTACCTTCCTCAAAATACCAGTCCGGTTGCTACCCTGTATTTTCTACACGAGACTTTGAGCCCTGAGTTTGTTTCGCCATTTCTCCTCAGGGGTAGTCAGATAGGAATGTCGACTCCATCTAGTTTTTTTTTAAATATGTCGTTTAAACTTATTATTTCCAGAATAAACAATTAATTTAATTTCATTTCAATGATGGCCGATGACCCTCTTCGCCCCGTATGACAGTAACGTTGTATAAGCTCCCTCAAGCTCATGGGATAATCGTGCTCGAAGGATTTTTATGGTGTTACATCCCCTAATCACATTGCTGAGAGTTGTGAGAACTCGCCATTTGTTATAGCTGTTGTTTTTTAGTTCGTTACTGACTAGTTGAACCGGTAGTTTTGGTTAATAAACATAACAGACCCCATGAATTTGCATTAACGATAATTAAGTAAAAAGATAAGCTAAATTACAGTGAGAGGTCAAAAAGAAACATCAAGAAAGAATCAAAGAAATCAAGATTTCGTTTTCTATGCTTCTAAGAAAGATATTTATTCCATTAACAACTCAAATTACCATAACTGTGCATGCTTACTCGCACAATCATTATTAATTATCCATGTGTAACAAAAATGTAAAAATAATTAAAACGACAAAAAATTAAGGAAAATACCTGTAATACAAATCTATTAGTCAAAGCAAATATTACCTACTTACGTAGGTTAGTTCTTCTAGTTGTAAAACACACAAACACTACATTCATTCAATACCATCCCATTCTATAAACTGTTACTAAAGCATTAACCCAACCACGTGGAACAATTACCACAAATAGCCGCACACCCCCTAATCCGCCATTAATACAAAAACATGACAATACCATGCCCACGCGCACGCCACACAACGATGTGTCCGCCACTACGCGTGCGCATATACACTGATAATGATCTACTACAATAGGTTGAGGGAGCTTTCTAGACTATTTTATAGCAATTACAATGTGTTTAGTTAATGTGGCGGTTTGTTTGAACATTGTTATAAAACATAATATGTCTTGACTCTTGTTCAGGATTTTCCAAAAAATAGTCAAAAATACTAGATAATAATAATAACTAATTGTGAGTTACTCTGTGTTGATAGTTTATTTAGTCTAAAATCTAGATTGTACAATTAAATTAATTGGAATCGTTTGTTCCCGCACAGTTCAAACCGGTTTCTTTAATGGGTTGCGTTTGGATTGAGGTAGACAAAAAAACAAAGTTGTAGATCAGTAGGAATCTAGAAATTAATGAGTTCTTCACTTCATTTGTCACAGTAAAATCCCATAACTAACACTCAGTAGGTACCAATGTGTGTACCCTGAGGCGCTAACATGATTACAGGAGACACTATCATTAAAAAATGCTCATTTGTAATAATTGGCGCGGCACGTGCCGGCCCGGCGCCGACCGCGCGCCGTGTGAGCCCCGGACGGCCGGACTAACGACTGAGATTCCCGGACACCCGCTGAGCTCTTGTTAAACGTTATATTGTTTGTATAGATACTTTTGCGGATTTGGTTTTGTAACCGATCAGTGCGATTACTAAAAAATATTTTTTAGTTACATACCTAATGAGATTTCTGTTTTCCACGCGAGAATGGTAAAGAAAGGCGTGAAGATTTATTTTGAGGGATCAAATTCGATTTCTTATTTGCTAAATTCTACACAGGGCTACCAATATGTACTAGGAAGTTTCGATCTCGTGGGAACATCGGGATAAATATGAACCCATGTGTCAAATTTCATCCAAATCCGTCCTGCCGTTTTAGCGTGAAAGCGAAACAAACAAACACAACAAAACAATTATTAACAGTAGTTTAGTCTTTCTCTTTATAATATTAGTTTAGACTAGATAACTGATAGGGTCCCACTTATTCAAACTTTTAACGCTCCAATCAAATACATATTACATACATAAACTCACGCCTTCTTCCCATGAGGTTAGGCAGAAAATACAGAACGCTACCTGCTACAATCCGTACTTTTACCTCGTATTTTATTAATAATAAATAATATTTTTTAAATAAAATAGAATCAGTGCTCAAAAGATTGATCCTACCTTACTCTCCAAATAAAATAACGTTGTATTCAATACGGTTGCACAAAAAGAAGAATCTCATTAAATGTAACCATCAATAACAATTTACTAAAGTAATAAAATTGATCAAATCTACCCATTTCACTGGTAAACTGGTATACAGTAGTACGGGGTATTACTTTACCTCTAACGACATTAGACCGCCCTCCATTCTCCATTGAATCACGTAATGGAAACTCACATTGTCAGCGCCACTGTGTGACTCAATACAAGGATGGACCGAGGATATACGAACATGGAAGTTCATGCGGTTAGCTGTTACTTTATGGCTTTATCTTTTACTCTACGGATGATCTTAGAAATGTGTACTTGGATGTTCAGCAGTGGTTGGTTACGGTTTCATAGTATGAAAGAAATCAAACTTATCACCAGTAGGACAAACATTTGACTCCAGTAGTTAATCAGGCGTACAACTACAAGGGACTAATTGTTACATTTACCACCAAATCGTGATAAACAAAGTCAAAATTGGTGATTAATTATGATTGCATGTTTGTAGTAGGTAAGACAGTCCATAATGCATTACAAAATGTGTTTTGTAGTAGGTGAGATAGTCCATAATGTTTTGTAGTAGGTAAGATAGTCCATAATGTTTTTTTGTAAGTACGACAGTTCATAATGTTGTGTAGTAGGTAAGATAGTCCATAATGTTTTTTAGTAGGTAAGACAGTTCATAATGTTTTGTAGTAGGTAAGATAGTTCATACTGTTTTGTAGTAGGTAAGATAGTCCTTGTTTTGTAGTAGGTAAGATAGTCCATAATGTTTTGTAGTAGGTAAGACAGTTCATAATGTTTTGTATCAGGTAAGACAGTTCATAATGTTTTGCAGTAGGTAAGACAGTCCATAATGTTTTGTTGTAGGTAAGATAGTCCATAATGTTTTTTTGTAAGTACGACAGTTCATAATGTTGTGTAGTAGGTAAGATAGTCCATAATGTTTTTTAGTAGGTAAGACAGTTCATAATGTTTTGTAGTAGGTAAGATAGTTCATACTGTTTTGTAGTAGGTAAGATAGTCCTTGTTTTGTAGTAGGTAAGATAGTCCATAATGTTTTGTAGTAGGTAAGACAGTTCATAATGTTTTGTATCAGGTAAGACAGTTCATAATGTTTTGCAGTAGGTAAGACAGTCCATAATGTTTTGTTGTAGGTAAGACAGTCCATAATGCATCACACAATGTGATTTTAAAGCTATTCCTGTCTTTCTACATACATGAACTCACGCTTGTCTTACTATCGCTCCAATATACACAAGCTGACCAATCAAACGCCGTCTACCAAACCGGGTGTCAATGACCGCTTCGCTTGATTGTTGACCACCGACCCGCGGCTCACTTAGCTATATTACCGATGAGTTGCCAAAACGCAATGTATTGTGCCACGCGCTCAATTGTTGTCACTTGATTGCGTCCGATATCATAAGTGGAATTTCCGATTTAATGATATTAGACGGGCAGTGGTTTTATTTGCAGCGAGTTAATGGATTCAGGGATGCGCCCACGTAGATCTTGGAATCGATAACGCCTCATATCAAAAGTTTATTTCAATTGAAATACATTTCATTATTACTTACAACAGTAGGTCAAAGTTTCTTATGAATTCTTCTCTGGGATCGTCACAACAATGAACTGAAATATAATTTTTAAATGCGTGTTCTCTAAGTACTTAATAACTTAACAGATCTTCTATTTGAGACTTTACACAAATTCTAAGCATTCAATGCTGAAACCTAATCTTCAAATCTATACAGGCAGGAGGAATTCATTCACCTATGCTTAATAGGTCTTGTTTGCCCTACCTAAAACTAAATCGTAATCGATCAATAAATAGGCCAAGCGAGTCCAGGTACGCTCGCTGAAGGTGGGCAGTAAATACTCAGCTCACAAAGGACACAAGTTGAGCTCGGCTCCGGCTCAATTATAAAGTTGAGCGGCGACGGGGCACGGCGCTAGTCGTGTAGTGCCGTCTAAGGTTCACTGATACACCCTGTTTATTGGGGAGTTAAGTTATGTTCGATGGATAAGAGGAGTGGTTTCAAAATGGTTCGGTAGATATTTTTTATGGTTTTGTTAGATTCGTCCTGTAGTTCTGTGTTATCTAATAACATTCCAGATGTTCAGTATAGGTTGATTACAGCAACTAGTTAAGTATGTTACATCTGAGTGGTCAAGATGATACCTACTACTAACTCAATAATAGTAATTATGTATCTCTCTCTAGTCCTTCAATTGTTTTATACGACTTCCAAGTTACAGAGGTTCTTTTCTCTTGATTGAATCATTCTGCTATTTATTTTCAGAAATCACACGGTAAATATTGAAAAGCTTTCTCGCTAGCCTAAAATTATTTGTAATTGAAGTGTTTTTATTTAATGAGATTAGCTGTTGCTTTAAAGTTAAACAATTAATTCATCCCACCATTTTTTCTTAACTTCAAAGTTCAATAAAAATCCTATTACCTTCTCTCCTATGTATAGATGTTTGAGTCGTTCAGCACGCCTCGTCTCAGACGGGACAAGTTTTAACAGGCGCGCTAAGTTCGCAGACTGTTTACTGCCTTCTTATTCAGACCCGTTCAGAACCGTTCAGTCGTTCACTGGCTCCAACAGTCCCACTACACGAATACTACCATCTTATACAGAGAGCGCTAGATTAGCGGATTTTCACTATTGCATAAGGAGATGAATTACGAGTAGATATAGTGGAACCAGTTTATGTTTTAAGGTTTGTGACCAGTTTATTTATACATACGTCATTATCATTATACTCTTTCTATTAGGTACTAATTGCCTCCAAACCACGGTCAAACGGAAAATTGACATAAGCTGACTAATTGCCAGGAGCTTGCAGACTAGAATTTTGTGCTAGGATGTTTTTTTCATCATTGCCCCACTTTTGTCTCTACGAAATACATAGCTGCATCTTTCTTCGATTACTGGTAGCTTGTAATGTCATGAAGCAAATTTTGATTATGTTGCAATATAGCAAAATTGCTTTAACCGACGTCCTACTTTCCTTGTCAAAAATCGTCCTCAACGAAAAGTCACATTATTATCGCAGATTTAAAGACCCAAACACCATAAATAGAAGTGAACATCGAGTGTATCTCTTTATTGAATCATTTATGTAAAGCAGCCGGTAAATGATGCGACACTAACTTGATAATAGCCCCTCCGTCCCCCCGCACCCCGCACCCCCCTACCTCCACCCCCGGGGTGTGGGGGGTAGGGAAGCTTGTGAAGTATGAATATGTAAGACGCAAAATAAATGTAGATGTGGGAAGGAAAGAAACCAAGACGATCCTGGGTCGTAACTGACGCTAACAAATACACTTCATTCAGACAATTGTCTGTAGGCAATGTCGTAAATAAGTACCTAACCATTTATTTAAAGAAAACTATGACTCATGGGAAGGAATTTGACGGAAATCTTGGATTGGATTTCCGTCCAATTCGACTTTTTCGTCGACTTGGCCTATGCCAAGTCGACGAAAAAGTCTGTTTACAGCAGGATCCTAAGTCCATTAATTAATGGACTAACATTAATTAGGAATCTCCGCCCTTCGCCATTTAAATCATGAAATAAAGCCAAACCTCCCAACAAATGGATTACATTTAATTAAGTTACAAGTCATAAAACTGCTATCGTAATTCGATTAATCGAGTGAACAATGAGTCGATTGCTGCATCGATTATGATCGATTAGCGTCGGTAGGACGGCACAATGGCGGCGAATGTCACGCACAAGGCATTAAGTAATGTAACGCTAACGTGTCAGAGAGAACTGAGCGCCCGGCGCGGTGCCGCGGGTTAGTTATTGTATGGCTAATGTACCTACTGATGTTTTATTTGCTTAATGTACATAGTATGTTTCTATTAGTGTTTTGTTAACTTCTTTGTGTTATGGGAGCGGGTGGCCCAGTGGTAATGGCACTAAATTATGTTGTAGATCATGGGTTCCAACCCAGCAATGGTATTGAAGCGGGTCAAAACCCACTAATTATGGCCTGCTCCCTCTGTCAGAAGCCTATTCATCAAACTTCGAAACAAAAGTTGCATTACTTAAGTACCCAAATTTTACTTAATTAATTGTTGAGTACCTAGTAATTTTGTCAGTTTGGTATGTAATCCGCCAATAAAAGTAGTAAACGTGACCTTATTATAGGAAAATCTACGTTATCCTGCTTTTCTAGTTACTATGAGTGTAGAACACACGTCAGATATAAACGAAAAGGGTAATTTTAACATTAAAATCCCCTAACCTAATAATAATAATAATAACCTAATTTCCTTTCTTAAATAATAATCAGTAAATTATCAAATGTAAAATATTTTACCTAATGGTGACGGTTGCAGGGTAAAACTCTACGTTGCGGATTTAATAGAAATAGAAAAATATTTCTATGAAGTCCACAGCATAGAGTTTGGCGCTGCAACCGTCGTCATTGACTTTCAAACCGCTCCTGCACATAAAACATGCAAATCGCACAGGTCGTGCACTCGATCCTTAAAACAACTGCAGTACGTAAATATTTACCTGCATATTATAGCGTAACTGAACACAACTGCACAGTGCACACTACACTGTAACTGATAATTGATTACGGCGCCCACGCATCTGCACAAATAAGTTTTGTCACTGCGCTAATCGATTATTGTAGATACTGAACATTATGTTTTAGTTACATGGTTTGCCTGTAGTACAAAGCTAGGTAATATTGCTCTCTTATTGTAGTTTAACAACAAAGAGGGAGGAAAATTGGATCTTCAAAATTTTGTTTTATTACATAACCCCGTATAAATACTGAAAGTTGTGAACGGGCCCTCAAATCTAATGCTACCTGTTTGTGATCCTCAAATTAAACAAACGACCCTACCAATCAGGTTTAAAAGACACGAGATACATATAACTTCAAATTAAATTGAACTATAATTCTTTCAAAAAGTAAGTTCAGAAGAAACCTCGAAAAACATGGTAGAGCATACATGTATTGTTGGATAGCTCTAAAGATGGGTCACAATGGTCACCCGTGCACTCACACAGACAAGCCTCGCAAACCGATCGATCCGAACCCCTGGTACAAACAGACACCAAAGCAGATATTTAATTAATTAAATAATACAATTTTATCACCTGCACTGTCTACTAATGTGCGTTGTTAATTATAAATTATGAGCAGCAATAACAGTGGCTCCACGACGAATTCGCGCTAATTACACCTGTGTAATCAATACTGAGTGTATTGATACATTATAATGCATTGAAACAACTTATTTGTTTGATGCTATTTTATTTTATTGTATTTATAATCATTCGATGTAGGTAAACGTAAAGTAGAGTGAGAAAAAAAAATATTGGTGGGAGATTTTAGTAAATTAGTGTTAGCCATTACATACCTTCATATAGGTACCTACGTATTTAGTTGAACGACAGACTAAAAATTTAACTGGAAACTTTTAATCTTACTCCAACCTCTGTACAAGGTGTTTTGTAGTAAACTGATTTGATTTGATTTAAATATTTTACTGAGTGAATGCTGATAAACTAGGATTCTAGGATACGGCTGAGGACCTGAAAACCAAACTCTATGAACATGGAAACTGCCCCACATTCCTACCAAATATTTACTGACTTATTAATTAACGCTAACATTGTTGGTCGTGAATTGGTACCTAATCATTTGTTAAATATTTTGTGATTTACAAAGTTTCGAGTCGATGCTTTCTTAAACACACCTAACACACAACTTAATAAACATTCATGCCATAAAAATCTTGGCCACCCATTATTTCTTAACTACGACCCACATATACCCGGCCACATATAAAACAATTGAATGAAGAATAATCACATTATAGCCGAAAATCCAATAAGAAGCTAACTGACCGCAAGGGATAGTAAATAACCGTTTCATACAACCCCATCTACTCGTATCTAGTACTGCGGCTTCTCGGAAACTCGTATTCTCGTAAGTTCTCGCTGCAGTCCGGTAATCAGGTTATGATAGGGATGCGCCCCGCCGCGAGATTTGTAACCTAGCTGACATTGTTTATGTCTCCGCCATCTAACGCTCCTTACTATGTCGTGCGGGAAGTTTTATTATGTAATAATAGTCTGAAGATGGTCGCAGCAGGCTATTGTATATGAGCGTGGTTTTATGTAGAAGAAAAGTATTCGTAAGGATATCAAATTATCAGTATTGCTTGTTGACCGTTGAGATTGTGGAATAAGGAAAATGGTTTCTTTATGTCATTTGAAAAACATGTTCTTTGTGATGCGTAAACTATACGTATTTTTGTGTGTAAGTCGTGCTCGTGAATAAATCAAGTCTTTTGTTACATATAAGTAAACACATTGAAACCAAGTGCATCACATTTTTTATTATTGAATTCGGTAATCAAACATATTTTAAGCACATTAAGAAACTGTGCTATTCTGTTTCGTCTGGCCTCTGTTTAGTTGTTGCTCCTGAACAGACTACGTCCCATCTGCTAGAGTGTCCCAAATGTCCGTTCACTTGCCCCATTGCTGATCTGAACAAGGCTTCTGACGCTGCAATAAATGTGGTCACTGGGCCCAAACAGTATGAGACACATAGATGTACCGTCGAAACTAAAAGAAGAACAGCTCCTGAGATTTGATATTATCCGTACTAGGTACCACTAATAGTTCCAAGTGCACTGTAGACTCAGGTGCTGGATATTAAACATTGCAATAATGGTGAGCATTCATTAATTATCAATTGATACGCAAGCAATACCGCGAGCTGCACCGGTAGTACAAACACGTTAATAGCACGCCTTATTATTAAATTTTTCTCTATTAAATAGTCAATAGTTAAAACGAAAGATGATGGTTCTGTTCGTGGGTAGGTAATAGTGAAAGTACTTTGTTTAATGAACACCACTGGGCTTTAAGTTCATGTCATTTTCAAGGGCTGTCACTTAATGAGCATTAAGAGGTTTTTATGTTCAACTACCGCATGAATTACCTGCTCTAAAATGGCACCGAGCCAGTTACGAATTTAGGTTCAGTCTATTATAATAGCGACCATGTCTTTTTTGTTTGACCTGCTGAGGTAACACCAGCATTTTCAATGTTTAAAGTTTAAACAGGTTCCAGCGAAAGACTGCCTGTTTTGTTGGTGTAGTGCTCGTAAGCGCTACAGCTGAGCAGGTCCTGGGTCCCATTCCCTGGTCGGGCAAAGTATTATTGGGTGTCTACTTCAGGAATATCTCAGTAGCAACCCGGACTCTGGATTTGTTCCTGGTTGATGGCAATAGGCTCGCCCCCTATTATATGGGACTTAAACATAACTGCAATGGTGAAATGTGAGTATTACTATAGATACACCTCTGCCTGTCCCTTCGGGGATTATCGGCGTGATGTTATCTTATTATGCTTCTAAAAATATCGCTACATTGGTAAGAAATAATTAAAGACTGTTAGGAAAAGACTAATTCGCTGGGTTGCGTTTATGAACACAGTAAATATTAACGACCTACAATTTCTAAGTGACATACATAACTAATATTACAAACGGTCCCCTTCATTTGCATAAGACATCCATTACATTAGCAACCTCAAACTGACCTCAGTATGACCATTTATCAACATCGCGTTGCACATTCCTATTCAGAAAGTTACATACAACATTGCCATTTATTCTATTTACTTCTAAACCTCTTCGGAAGTTCCACTAGTATTTCCTGTGTATCGTCAATACGTTTGAAAACGAAGTGGTTCCGAGGTGTCCTGCTCGGGCGGCCGGGGGCCCGGGGGCCCTGGGCTCCGGCGCTCGAGGGCCCTCGCTCGAGATGTTTGTACGGCCACCAGCGCCTTTTACACCCAAACAGATGTTAGCTTGTTTGTACAGGTTAGGGTTCAATATTTGAGCGTTTAGATTTGATACTGTTTGTGGTTTGGAAAGGTTGTGATGTAAATAGATTAAAGAAAAGAAAGCTCTAGTAGTAGTTTGTGGCTTGTCCGGCGAATTAAATTAGGTGAACGCCACGCCCAAGTCAGATATTTCTGACCTGGGCGTAGCGCTCAACTTAATTTAATTCGAGTTGTACCTAATTTGCTTGTCATGAACTTCAACTTCCTAAATAGACGCTTCAGTCCAGTAGGTAGTATTATTTTTATGTTGTCTCTTTGTACTTTTCTGAGTTAACTGACATAATTATAACTATGATTGTGTTCACCGGAATATGGGCTCACTTATTAGTTTGTGAAAACGGCATGGGCAATATTTGATGTTCAATTGACGACAAAGTCAACGATGTCAGCCGCCTCATCATTTGCAACTTTCATACAACTGAACATTTCAGCTTACTTCCACTGACATACAGCTATCATTTTGACCCAAACAAAACACACACGATGCTCGTACATTTGGCATTCACGTGTGACTACAACTTTACAAAAAAGGTCGTGTCCAATTTGTGGCAGGTCTTCAAATTGTACGGCTGCTGAAGGGTTGTTTGCTTCAAAACTATTCAGCGATTGGACCCCTTTCGGGCCCCAGGGAGGCACCCGGTCATTATTCTATTTTCTCATCTCTTGACGGCAGTACGGCACGCACTCGTTCTTTGAGATGGGTTGTGTGGAGTCTTCAAAGTGTACTCTACACTTTTCTTGAGGATAAACAACGTAATAGGGGTAGGTGTGTCTTGTCGTGTGAGCATTGAGCTGAGCAAGCAGTTGTGTGAAACTTTAGGCAGATGTAAAATATAAAAGTATTATATGTTGTAAACACAAGTTGATAGACTAGCTGTCAATTCATGTGATTGGTGGAAGGGATCCTCAACCACTTTCTCGATCTTGAAACGTGATCATAGTCACGAGTGCATTTTTGATGTTGCATTTTAAATATGCTTGAACAATGTAATATTAGTGAGTCGGTCAGTGGGGTGTATTCGACCAATTACTAAATATTGAGCAATTCACACTATGTTTGTTCAGTTGCTTGTCCGTTGTAGACCTACTGTCGTACTACTGGCTAATATTGCTGTTACTTATATTATTATGAGTAAGGATTATTTCAATGGGTGAATGTTCGTGGTTCATCGCGGCATGCCTACCTATTTCCCATGCCTTTTTTTTTCCTCTTTAATCTTCTTTTATAATAACATTGTGACAATATATATGTGGAAGTTTGTAATTAGTAATTGTCAGTTGTTTACTAGTTCGTTAAAATTTACGTCTGTAAGCTTTCTTAAAATTGTAAAAATAAATAAATTATTAAATAAAATAAATTATAGTCTTGGCGAAACTCAATATTTAACAATTATTGGTTGAGGTTACTACACGTATGTTACTGCATGGTTAACTATACGATGCATCTGCCCTTGATGCTGAAAATGCTTGAACAGGTTACATAATAGCTTATTTATTGGAATACAGAAGCCATAATGCAAATAAGAAAATACTACAGCAAAGTAAGAAAATCAAGCAAGTACTACCTGCCTACTGTATCCACACACATACATACATCTTCGTGTAACTAACTATTGTGTTCACCTCGTTGCATAAGAAACCCAAACACAATACCTTCTTCACACAATTTAATATAAAACTACCTGGCACATTGTCTGCTGAAACTACAGCAGCACTAATAGTACCATTAGGTGCGCAGGAGTCGTTACCGCGTGCACGGCGCATGACTGCCGCTCATTACCGCCATGTTGTTGCAGCCTGCAGCGCTGCATGGCTGCACACCGACAAACAACATGCGTTTCCCACAATGGTGGATGCGATTAAGAGTATGTAGAATTATAGTGCATGTGTTTTTCCGTTATTGTGTAGGGCTTACCATACATCAGTTAAGTGGAATATGTTTTCATTTCGCAAAATGGTTCGATATTGTCAATGCTCACTTCTATCAGCTGACCCTCAGTTCAGTATCTTTCAAGCTAAAAGCAAGGTGCAATAGGACTTGTATTATCGTCTCCCAATAACCACATCCTCTCACAGTGAATAGTCAAAGGGTAAAATTTCCAAATCAATGTCTTAATTTTCTTGTTATGAGCGAGTAAGGAGAAGTTACGTTCTTGTTAGATAGAGTTTATGAATAAGTTGCAGAAATATTCTATCGGCGTAGGACCAGACAGACAAAATATAGTTCCTCTTTATATGTGTATTAACTCACCGAATCAAGGTATACTTATACAGTGTTGTCTAAGGCAGTTGATTAATTTCCGATCAGTTTTACTTACCACACACTTGGCCAAAAATAGCTCCTCTCAAGCAATAGATAACATTACGTGTACTCAAGTTTTACATAATCTCTTCGGGCCTAATAACACAACACTCAATGTTCCTCGCCGGCCAGGCGGCCACACACGCCATTCCTCGAACCACTCGACAATATTCCACTAATAATAATTACACATTTATTTTCATTCAAAACTTCGCCTGACAGTTCGAGATGCACCCCGTGTCACTCCTTTGTCCGATAAACCCAACATAATAACGCAACTCGAAAAATATTAACACAGCCTTAATGTTACTACATAAGGTTGAAAATCGATTGGCCAAGGTTTTATCGGTTGTAAAATAAAGTTAGGCGAGTAAGGTGCCTACACGCTCATTAGTGTGTAGGATAAATAATGCGCGTCAGTTATTGTAGTATTGCAACAATATTAAAATAATATGAAGATAATAAGGCGCTTTGTACGGACAGTGACGGGGCCCTGTGCGGGGCCCACAATGCAGGAGTGGGGCCAGTCTGCTGTCCTCATAAATATACTGCTTGTTGAGTGTAACAAAAAAATTACAATGGAGATAAGTAATTTGAATTTGAGATCGTAGACTAATCATTATCGTTTAATTTATATTAATACGTCGTGGTAACATCGCGTAGCGAGCAATTTTTTTTTGTAGTGAATTCCGTGGGCAAATTATTTTGAAAAATGCTTGAAAGGTTGAGTTGGTGCCTTAAATTTGTATGAATAACCCCATGAATTACCTTCAACTGGGAAAGACAGTGGAATGAGTATAATATAGCACAGTAATAGTCGACGTTGAACGCTACGAGCGTAGCAAAAGCCAGCATGCCTAGCACGATCTCCATAATAACAACAGACGTCATGGATTTTCAACGAGTTTATTTTTACAAACTCACACGTTTCGTCACACAGTTTAGTAATACACGTTTTATCAACGCTAAGCATATTAGATTAAGACTAACACAAAAAAAAAATTGAATATTGTAATTTGTAACTTTCGTAGCACTTCGTAGCGGCATACGTGCTACGCCAAACAGAGTTTACATGGCGATGACAAAATTGTTTTATTTTCTTAATACTAAAATATTTACTAGGTATTTTATTGCTGATCTTATTTTATATTATTATAATAATGAAACTTATATTGGATCTGAGCATCAAAATAGTTTAACCACTTTTGGTACCTGTAAAAACAACATGCATCTTATTCTTGGACATCGAATAGAAATTGGAAAATTGGTGTTATAATGTCTCCTCAACAATTAAACCCACATCTCCCACACTTAAACCAATATGCCAATGTAACTTGTCACATAAAAGCTTAACTAAAAAACTTTAGTTGGTCCACAAACAGGCGCAGTCAGGCTAATATTGTAACAATGTTAGTGATTATGTTGGCTCAAGTGTTGGGCGTGACAATCGTAAGCGGCCAGCATTCCGGCCATGTTTGCCCGCGTGTTTGCCCAATCATATCGCGTACTGTTTGAATATCGTTACTGTGGCCGTCACGCTTTCACTGAATCATTTGTTCTTGTCTTAAAAGGAGAGTGTTACACGTGTTCTGAGTTTTACAGGAAGGTATTGTTATATTTTGTGTCCAGACATTTCTTAACTTAAGTAGGAAATCTCCAAAGTTTACTTCAAGGAGAAACGTTAGCAATACTTAATTGCTCACGTGTCGTTTCGAAGAATGGGTTCTGACCCAATTAATATAAACTTCTGTAGGTACATGTAATAGGTGTAAATACCAATGGTAGGTACCTACAACGCTTTGGAATGGGCAACTAGCTTCATATTTGTTACTGACCGACTCCTTGACAATTCAAAAGTGCCTGTAAATGGTTTAATTGAAATAAATGATTTTAGTTTGAGTTTGAGTATGTATTTAATCGAAGAAAACAAGCAAGTAGTTTCAAATATACATAGCACCTAATATTATGATGAAAACCAATACAAATTCACTTGACAACAAGCCAATATTTCCGCACGCTGCAATAATTATCCAATTGATACATTTGCAACAATTTCCAATCCAAACGAGCTATCATAGTAATCTACATTAATTGGTTCCTGTATTAATTCCCGTAATCGCATCGGAACTATTGAATCGTCCCGTATTCAAGCAAATCCTACTGAATATGATAATCGCGTATGATAGTCATGGCGCCGGCTCACGGACGCCAGTAATTAAAAAACATATTAGACATCGGGGTCTGTGGGGGTTGTGGGGCCCACAGGAACTCAATCTGCTTGGACTTAAGTAATCCGATTGCATCGCTTTCAAGTAGGTACCTTTTTAAAATAAGATTATGGAAAATGCTGAGTAGTCGACCGATTGATAAAAACTTTGTATGTAAATATACGTGTATTTGATCTGTTTTTTTTTTCTGTCATTCTTTTATAGGAGCGTTAAGTCTTTCGATTTGATTAAATTATAGAACTTGGTGTAAGTGTAAATTATGTAAAATATTTTAGCGAAACACATTGCTGTCATTGACCTGTCGAATTGTGTATAGTTAATTCAGTAAGCCTGTCAATTAAACTCGTATCTCAAAGTATAACCTATTCCGTACAAATTATCGTGTCAGTCTGAAACGTCCACAAAAACTCCTAATGAGTACAAGTAACTGCCCAATCACAGGCGCGCACCCAATTACGCGATCTCGTTTTGATTCGTCAAACAAACACTTCGATATTAGAGGTTCGAGTCGATCAGACCACTATAAACACGAACGCAGAAGCCCTAGTCCATGCAATTTGGTTACGAATTGTTGCAGGTGAAAAAATAAACAGAACAAGAATATTCTTAAATGGGCTGTGTTTTGAGAGGAACGAGAACGGCCGTCTGAAAAGTTTCCAGGCAGTCGTTTGGCTAGGTTTCCTAAAAACAGTGACTTCACTCTATGCGGCGTTGTTATAAATTATTCTAAACAGTTGATAATAACTCTTCTTCGCTAGAGATACTTAGAGTAGACAAGTACTATGGTTAAACCATCATGGACGTTGTGGTAACCGGTGCTAGCCGGTGTTAGCTATCCTTATAGCTTCCAAATGTAGGTATGCTTAAATTATCAGCAGATGTTTGTGGTCGTAAATTATGATAGAAATAGGCCTTCTGCTTGTTACCCATGATCTGACAGTCAAATTGTGTGCGTAATTATGCCGCTGAGCAAATTGCCGGTCCGCCCGGAGCAGTCCGGTCGCCGCGCCGGACACGAGCCGGCCGGCCGGTCCGTGCGCCAATTGCCCGAAATCGCTTATTCACGGCGGCTAGTTGCCTAGTTAGCGCAGCTGGCGGGGTCGGGGTATGCAGAGGCGGTGGTGACTGGTGGTGTGAATAAAATGTTTAAACTTAAGAGTCCTTTCAGTATGCAGCAGGTTAGCTTTTTCGATCCAATATAATAATTTAAGCAAGTATACCTAATATTTTATTGGATAGAATACTACTCTTGAAATAATTGCCTAATAGTGGAACAGCTATCAGTTTCCCTGACCTAGAAATTGAACCTTGACCTTGATCTAAATGAATTACCAACGACGGGATAAGATAAATAATTCATTGCACTTAGTCTCTTCCAACTATGTTCAAATGCTACTATACTTGCTAACCGCCCCCGCGCTCGCTTATGACTCGGCCCACGCTCCCACACAAGCGTGTAACGCACCGACGACAGCGACATGGCGTCTTGTTTATATAACCGCGGCCGCCTCGTTTCCTCCTCAGCGTTATATTTTCATATAGTTATTACGTTATTATCACCCGCCATTGTTGGACGTGACTGGACGTATTTACTTACAAATTAGTGCCTTTTTATCATGTTGCAGTGGCATCCGTTTCCTCTCAATCATGCTTAATTAACGACGTTTCGTGTTTTAACGTTTATTTTTTGTCGTGCGCTTGTAACGGGTATGTTGGGGTAGTTGGCATAATGAGTATGGGTTTAAACGTATGAGTCCAACCGCCATCTGTGATATGAGGGTGTTCAATGTAACGTCTGCGGCAGACAAGTTGGTGGCAAGAAACAAAGCGTCATCAAAGCTTGATAGAAAACAATAGCGTTAACAGGTTGAAAACGCCCAGGTCTCAACAAGCTTAAGACTAATATGGCATTATTTAATACAAGTTTTAGTGTAGGTACGTAAAACGATTGATTTCTGGTTAACCGTATCAGATATTTAATTTCAAATTTTAATTTTAATTTTTACTTATTCAACTGTAAAGAACATTTTGGAAGGCCAGTTCCCCGTTACAGTCGTACTAAGAGCCTAATATAATTTAATACGTCAATAGATTTAAAGCTAGGTCATTGAGAGAGGAGTAGAGACCGAGGGTCCGCTGAAATACAACTCAGCTATGAACGTATAAACCGGGCAGTATTGATTTTATTCCGGAGCACGGAAGACGATGCGATATTTGAGAAAAAGTTTTGAATTGGCTGCGCTCTGGGACTTTATGAAATTAAAATGTAGGCCGTCGGTCTTTTAGACAACCATAACATACGAAGGCAAATCTGGAAACCTATTAGGTACGATTGCAACCACTACTCAATATATTTCTATTAGGTACGATTGCAACCACTACTCAATATATTTCTATTAGGTACGATTGCAACCACTACTCAATATATTTCTATTAGGTACGATTGCAACCACTACTCAATATATTTCTATTAGGTACGATTGCAACCACTACTCAATATATTTCTATTAGGTACGATTGCAACCACTACTCAATATATTTCTTTGGACTTTGTACTTATATGATCTTGGACTATAAAGTATACGGTATTTAAGTTAGAAGCAGTTTTGCAAACAAGACTTGGGAAAGCCAATTTTAAGTCGTAGAAAAATAAAATGTCTCATTTCTCCAACAGCTGTCGGCAGTCCCTTCAATGAAACAAATGAACGGTCACCACAACCGCACGTCTCCCAGTCAGCAGTAGGCGTACCTCCAGATACAACCCAATTACTAGTGAAAGCAGCGAGTTAACCTGCCGCAGCTAACCGCGTATTAACGTATTGCCTAATCACAATGTGTCGGACGCACCCCAAATTGAATAATAACCTGTTAAGGCGAGTCGGCGACAACAGAACGACGGCATTGTGGCGCAAATTGCCGCCAAATTGGGAACAGACTCGGTTCTCGCAACTCCATTTAGCCCGTGCCTGCACGTGATTGGTCGGAACGCCTCCCCGCGCCCGCGCCCCGCGCCTCGTCCCGAACTCCATTGAAACACGACCAAAGAAATGAAATTATGCACTACGTAAATAAGAAGCCCTTTGTGGAGCTCACTTGCTTTATTTAAACTGTCAGTGGTTCGCGAGCGGGTATTTGCGCTTAATGACATCGTTCGCACCGTCATCCCTCGTCATCGCTCGTCATCGCTCGTCATCGCTCGTCATGACTCGACCACTGACGACTACACGCCTCTGATTGCGATACGTTGTTTAGATGATTGCTGCTCGATCTATTGGCGGGATAACAACCTCGTTCGTATGTTAAGTGAGCGAGGAATGTTGGCAACACTTTGTGAGTGAAATCACTTCATTAATGTTAATGATTTTGATGTTTATCCAGGGAGCATGATGCCAATAAAGAAATAATTTACATTATTCGTTGATGAGATGACTTAATTCCGTTTTGAGTGTCTCCCTTCTATGAAACATTTTAACACATTAAACATTGATTACATTTTATTACGCATGGCATCGTTAACATTATATTTATACGTTATTGACTAATAACATTATTTTACATATAATCAATCAATATCTTACCTTATTACAGCTCACTCTCTGACTGGAACCTCCACGGTTATTGTCCATCACCAACAACAAACAACCGGTTAATCAAGTGAGACTGTTTACAATAAAACGCGTTAATAGTCCCAAATGTTCGGCACCCCTGTCCCTAAGGGCCGGCGCTCACTTGCGCCGCGCGTCATTCCCTTTATTCACTTGTTAGTAAGGATTAGCGCTCACTGCGGCCTATTGTGGGGATTTGATAAGGTTGTAACAGCTTGCTGATAATTATCTCAAGTGTTACCAGTCCGGCGGGATTTGTAACGTTCGTATTGTTTATAGGGTGTATAATCGTTTTAGATTGAAGTGGTGATGTTAGTTTTTGTTGTCAACAGATTGATCAATATTACGTAATAATATCTTTTGTCTTATGTGTCTCAACATTTCGCTAAAGTCATAACGCTGGCAAAACCGTCTGTACCTAACAGGGTTTTAAACAGTGCTGAATAGAGCTAGGTACTTACCTATATAGGCTGAATAAAAGTGCCTATGATAGTATGTGCCATTGTTTCTACTGCTTGAAGTAATCCAAGCCTAATTTAAATTCCATATCTTTCATAAATGAAGAGCGGTATGTACCTAAGGACAGTTTGTTTTCAATAATTAAATGAGTTTTTAAAGCAACATCTTAGGGCACTATGTTGAGCATGTTAATCATTCACGTTTCATGTTCAATAAGTGTGATTAATTAGTGTAATATTCAAGAATCCAACAATGAATACTTTGGCATAGTTCCATACGCAACTTTGAGCGTTATTTTCGCAAAAACATACTCCAAACGAAATTACCAGCTCATGTTGGAAACAAAACTGTAATTTTAAAATTAGTTTCCAAACGAAAGTAGCACTCAAAACATACGAGCCTACGCAATCACACAGACGCCCGACAAATTGTTTCACAAGCAACATTACAAATACTACCCTAAATGCGACCAGCTGACGTGGACCCCCGCCTGGGCCCGACCCACCGGCGCTTGCGTCCGTCTTGGGAACATTCGCGGGGAGGTTTGCAGGTCAGGGCTCGCTGGCAGCTGCCACATACGAGTAATAAATTGTTGGAGCGCGCAATTCCCCGCACCAACGTTACGCATCATTAAAGGGCGCGAATGTGCTGCCAAATTAACAATTACGCCGAACCTTTGTGAGCGTATGTTAATTAGGAAATTCGGAGATCCGTCGGAATGCGGGCGTCGTTGTGCGCCGAATTAATTAAATAGTGCTGAGTGTTGCGTGTCTACCTGCGTGTGTGGGATTTAGTCTACTGCCGATCGATATGGCGCGAATTGTAAAAGAATATGAGTGTCGGCTAGGTTCATTGGCCTAAGTTGGATAATGATCATGAGTGAAATATTACTGCAATTGCAGAAAACAATATTGATTGTAATTCTAAAAAAAAACACGAGATAGAACAGAAAGCACTTGTCTTACAATAACTCCACCAGTAAGCCGGTACAAGCTTTTACCCTTTTGTTAAAACTTAGCAGTCACCCTTCTACATTGTATCCCTAGAGTCGCCGCTGGTAATCCCGATAAGTTTTCTAATTCCGTGCCAATAAAACAATCCCAATCTAAGACAGACCACGCCGCGCGCCGCAGGCAATGCTAGTCATTGTTCACAAGCAATCACTACTAATGCTGGTAATCGGTCGATAATCTTGTTCGCTTGTGTAACATTACTGATAGGGTTCACCTAATCTACTGAGTTTTGGATTGAACTTGAATGAAAAGAGTTATTCAGCGCAATGTTGAGATGTAGTGCACAATAGCACCCGCGAGCTCTCCTGCCGAACTTGCTGACTAGCTAGTCTTCTTACTACAGTACGCTTATCTCTCGCCAAATGCACTACTAATGGCATGCGTTCCAGTTTTTATAAACATGGAACTATAATAATATATTTGATGCCAAGATACTAGGAATACGTAGTCTTGACAGTATCAACTTGTTGTGTAGTTTGCACGTTAACTATAAGAGAATACGTTTTGGAAGTTGATCAAATACCTATACTGACGAAATTGTTTGTAACCCTAACCATTCTTCCTTCGATTTATTTGACACGACTAATAAAATCTATACTTTCTGCTTGCCAAACTCGGGTCTAACCTCCTTCATGGTACGTATCTTTGTTAATAGTCGCACCCCTTCCAGTGGCCTCGCATATTCACATCGTTAATCTGCGGAGAACAATTAGTCAGGTGGCGCAATCAATACTTGGAACAGTAGGAACTAGGTACCAACTATACGCCGCAGTAGATATTACTAATTATTTAAGATGCCAAGGAATGTAGAATAGATGGATTGCAAGATTGTTTCAAGGGCGGTACCAAACTCTTTTGAGTGATATCAAACATGCTGCATCACCGTTGCCTTTGGCAAATATAGTGATTTAATTATAAACCTTCCAGTGTACGACCAATGTGATGGTCTAAACATTGGTCTAGTGATGGAAGGAACTTGTTCGTGCATATTAAACGATTTTCCCGGTATAGATAAGCTGTGCTATGCCGCGGTTAGTACACTAATGGCTGACTGTTAATACATTCTTTACCAACAACCTTGCATTCCAAGATATCAGAAGACCATCACGTCTTTTAACCAAGCTCACATCCATCCCTCGGTTATTTTAACACTCATGAGTTTGAGATGGAGGTAAGCTAATGAGGATTTCTGAGTAATACTCATACTCGTAACTCACTCATCACTTCACGGAATCACTTTTGTGACTACTTTCACGAATTCTGACTAGGAAAAGTTCCATGAAAACAATCCCAGTAGTAGGTAACCTGTTTAAATAGATTACTAGATGTGCAGGGACCCTTCCGGTCTCTAATCGCTGCGGCGCTGATCTCTCACAATTAGTCTGTCACAGCGCCGCACCAGCTAATCAATATCGTCCCGCCGCCGGCCACCACCTACCACAGCCACGGGGTATGTGACCAGTAACAATGCACTGCAGACTATTAACGTAATTTTCACAATGCGCGATGTTAAGTTTTGAGCATGAATGTGGATGACTATAAGATACTTTCAGCTCAAGGCGAAGAGCTTATTTAATGGATTGCTATATTCTTATTAGAGCTTTCAGCCGTGAGCTGTCGTCTTCAAGAGTGACGCAGACCTTGGAAATAATTAAATTAGAAAAAAGTCGTATTATTTATTCACAAGGCTTAAACGGTTAGAGAAAATACAGCTTTTTCATACTGTTTTAAGTTTTTCTGTTACACTTAGAAATCCGAGAATGTAGCGTAGCTTTCATACATGAAATAATCAGGCAAATTTTATGGATTAAGATGAAACTAAAGTTTAGTTGAATTGAATATGTTTAAAAGGGAACATTGCCAGCAATTTTCCAGTACCTACATGTGTATTTCATGTGGACACAAATCACATGCCCTTTAAAATGTGCTCTAACGGGGTCTACAACGGCACTTAGCTCTAAGCCTTTTGTTAATATTTTGTCTTACCTTGTGGAACGCAAATAAACGAATATGCATATGAATAAGTTTTTTCGAATCAAAACTAGCCTAAATACAAAAAATCAGGACAGGTATTTTACCAAACAGGGATACAACCGAGCTGTCAGTCTGACAAAGTTATCCATATTCAGGGCTCTTCAGACGTTCTCGCTGCACACACGCGTCTGTGGCCTCCCCCACACATTACGTCAGAGCTGCACAAATTCGGGTGCATCACATTACCATAGTGTACACGCTAAGTTGGTGGGACCGACCACTCACTGACGGCTTGGGTACTTGTGACCGATGCAGTGTGATGCAGTGGTACTTGTGAAGCAATAGAGATTGGTAATCAATTAGTGTTTGCACAGTCTTCTGTTATGCTGATCATGTTACTTGAGAAATTGTCAATTAATTATAAAACAATGCCAGGATATTGAGCCTCCTTAGTGACAAGCTAAGTCGTTTTGTAATGACAAGAATAATCAAAAATAATCAGTTAACTGAAGTTGATTCTTTTTAGGTTACTACCTAAATAGTAAGTACTTAGTTTTAATTTTACCTTAATAAATAAAATCTTGCCTTGTCTAACTTCTCTATGGCAATAACGACACACAAAGTATTGTATTCCATTCATTCTATGAGGAGAAAAAAGATTTAAAGCTTTTCTTCATGAATCAATTCATTGGATTAATTACATATTATAATAATTTTACTATACACATATATTATATGGAAATTGGGTTACTTCTAACGATCTTAAACGACAGTAATATGAATATTGTTTTGGCATTTTCATTAAACGATTTAATTGTGTATTATTGTGAGTTATAAACGCAGGAAGCATTCGTTTATCGTTTTCCTGTTATCACATCACTGCTGACTGACTGTTAAAGGATGTGCGAATCCAATAGTATGCTATAATCACCGATATTCATGCTCAGACAAGCTGTAAATATTAACAAAAAGGATTTATCTCTATAGTGTAACCTTGGGAACAATAAGGGGTCCTGTTGCCCGTAACAATGTTGAAAGGTTTGATAGAGTTTACTCTTCATACAGCTTAGCCACAAACAGTGCCAATTTCTTAATAAGTAGTATATAGGACGTACACGTGGCAAAACGTGAGTGTACCATAAACTTCTGCCTACACCTTATTATGCTAAATGATAACACACAAACAGTACAACCGTAAATAAATCCGCTGAAGGCTCGTACCCACATAACGTAGTAGGCCTACATACCTACTGTATCTACATAAGACGCATACATAGGAAGACAGTGCTCATAGTAATATAATACGGGCGGTATTAATTTGTGCGGAGTGCGCCGCTATCGGGCTTAATTAACAAATTTAATTAGAAATTAACCGTTTTGCGCGGTGGCGTGCGGTACGCGCGGGCCCACACCCACAGGGCTGCTACTATCATAAACATTTATATTCGTTCAAGGTACCTTCTGCCACATTTATAATTTGTGTTTTGTTTCTGTTTATCTTGGAAATTACTGACATCAGTGAAGGATAAACATCGTGACTTAGATATACAGGGTTAGTTTTCAAAGACCAGCCAAATTTAAGGGTGTGGTACAGACCAGCGTACTGAACAATTTTCTCCTTGGGATCAAAATCGTAATCACGAAAAAAAAATCAGCGGTCCCATACATTTAGGTCAAGTAGGTATTGAAGTTTTTTATGGGACAGTTTATAAATTTTTCGCGATGATGATATTGGTCCCATTGAGAGAGTTGTTCAGTTTGATGGTCTGTACCACATCCTTAAATTTGGCTGGTCTTTAAAAACTAACCCTGTATAACAAACACGAAATGATGTTCGTTGGTAAGCGCAACACTTGAGAACGGCTGGACTGATTTGATTTTTTATTTTATTTTAAAATGTTTGTAATAGTCTGAATCAGGTTTTTATGGAAATCAAATTTAGAAAAGTTTCTCGCAAAGTCTTCAAATTGGGGAAAAACTGAACATCCTGAACTTTGGACAGGACAACGTCAGTCGGATCATCTGGTAATTAATATAAGTCTGACATCGCCGACCACTCTTGAGCAAGCGTGGTGATCACTGCTCGTGACGTCTCTGTATGAGGAGAAGCCTCCTCCTGCAGTGGGACAGTGATAAGCTGATATAATTATTATTTTCTGAAATAATGAAGGTACAGGCTGATTTCTTTATCTTAAGTTCAATACTATTTTACAAAGAGTTTGTGGTTAGCATACTTGGTATTAAAAACCTTATCAATACACAGACATTTTAAATGTCGTATGTAAGCCATACACGCTACCGTCCACAAGCTTTGTTCCACGACCTGCACAGGTAATTTATAATACAGGCTCTGGTCTACCTGCGCAGGCACACCTGTAGACTTCGACGGTGAACCGTAGCGTGTATGGCTACCATTAGAATTACTTACTTTGGAAAGTAACTCAAGTTTTCTTATCAACCATGAATTAACCCCGTAATTTTATTTCCACCTAAGAGTGTCCATAATACATTAACCTTACTTTCTAAGGCCCGCTTGCACCACATATCACTAAATACATTTAACGCTATGAAGTTGATACAGACAGAATTATGTTATAAATACCTTAAGCACTAAACGTATTTGGTGATTTTAGGTGCAAGTGGGCCTAATACCTATATGTTTATGGAAGACAGATTACTTAGATCAATTCTACAATTAAATAAATTACCGTATAAAATTGTCCTCAGTGCCAACCCTACCCTGCTGTGTACAAACAGCGGCCGCTCGGCGGTGAATTTGAAAATTTAATTTAGTTGCGTTTTGTTCCCGATAATTGGTTTGTTTTCCATGCTTAGTTATCTCGCCGCCCGCCAGAGGGAGTTACTGCTCTAATGGTTATATCGGATCGCTCATTCTAATTAGAATCAAGGCTTTGTGCTGTACAAAGGTTTTCTTGTAGACCAGATGAAATATAGATACCTACTGATAATATTTCACTTCTTTTAATGAAGTTAGGTATATTGAGAAAGTTTATAGTATTTTGGAGCAAACTAAATTTTGCTTCCTCAAATTTCCTCAGTTTTCACTACTTACCTCGTCGTTTTGCTGGTGGTCAGTTGCTAGAAATCAATAGATACTGCAATGTATGTATTTGCTATCTCCTATTCTGGATAATCCTATTTCACATGTTGGCTCTACCCAAATGAAAACATCTGATGCCGTGGTCATCCAAGGCACCTTGTGAGGAGTGGGAGAATATTTTAAGCACCCCTTATGATCTTGCTGGAAACTTGGCTGTTCATGACTTAACTTATTTTAGAACTAAAGCATTCTGTTTGTTGAAAATTTTCTTTCAATGACACTACTACCAACACATTTCTTCCACAGGTCTGGTTCCAAAACCGTCGCGCGAAATGGCGTAAAACGGAAAAGTGCTGGGGTCGATCAACGATAATGGCGGAGTATGGTCTGTACGGGGCCATGGTGCGCCACTCGCTGCCACTGCCCGAGACCATCCTCAACAGCGCCAAAGAGAACGACGCCGTCGCGCCCTGGCTACTCGGTGAGTTCGGTGAGACTACTTGATGTCACTTACACACTTTTACACACACTTTTGAGCCCGTAGTAAGAAATCATCCGTGAAGTAACATATAACATGGCTGGAAAAAGTGCTGCTCCTCGGTTTAGAACTATTGAATCCACTAATCATCGCACATTAAAAATATACTCATACCATGAGATTTGTACGGCATGATGGCAATTTCAATTTCAAGCCAGTCAAATTACCGTTAACTGAAATATACCAAAATTTACAATGTTTGAGTGAGTCGGACTTTAAAACATCTTAGTTATCTGCGGCTCTGAATTGGGAAGCTGATTAATAAATCTTTGGAATAACAACACTCTCAGGTGTATATTGCGAATGGTTTATTAATACGGGTTTAAAAGTAACTTAGAAGCATATCACAGTTCTCTGTTCGACCCAGACCTATCAAAAAACGAGGAATTAAATCCGGATCCGGATCTGATATTTTTAAAACAACTGGCTCGAAATGGTAGTTCAACATCCTTGAGTAAGGTGGCTTTGATCCAGGCAATCACATTTTGACATTACACAAGAATATTTGTCCGGTCTGGTTGTATAACGGTCAGAAGAGGGTGAAGTGGGATTAGTCTCTATAATGGCTCAGGCTAATAATTATCATGATGACTGATAAATTAATATGAAACGGCATAGCTATTGGTGCAGACTAATAGAATTAATCGTTGAAATACTACTGGTTCGATTCCCGCATAAAAAAAGAATATGTAAGACCTTCAAAGAGTTTGTTTTCCGCCCTGGGGATTTCATCAGTGTATGTGAGATAACTGAAAATCCTAATGTGGGGCATAATTCATTCAAAAATAAAAATAGTTTAAGGTATATGTAGCACACAACACAAATGTTAAAGTCAATAAGAATGCACAATATTAATGCCAATACAACTTTTGTTAGAGCAAAATTCTAAGATATTGTGCATTTTATTGAGTACTTATTGTAGTTGTAGATCGTTTTATGGTGTAGAACCTATGTTAAGTCGACGTGATGCGACTGAAGGTAAGTTTATGGTATTTTTCGGTAGTTTTCCGAAGGAACCATTCCCAACAGTAGCCTCACAAGTCTCAACGTAGCCTCGCAAGTCGTAGGCGCGCCATACTGAAGCTTAGAACCCCACTATTACAACCTCATATTGATTTTATATCAAAATCTGCTCACTTCGGACCAAAGCCATTGGGCTATAGACCATGAAAAGCCTCACCAAAACTGGTTGATCATGAACCATGGACAATGTCTTACCGTGATGATTTTGTTCAAGAGTCGAGAGCAGTAGCCGATGGGGGGCGGCCGTAGCGGCGAGCCTCTCCCCCTCCCCCCCGACCACCGCGCTCTGGTGAGTCACATACAAACATACAAGCATTCTAACATAAACATACACGTACCGTGTTGTCGCACTGAGCCAGTAATTAGCCTCGCATCTTGAACAAAATTGTCACGGAATTTCAATTAGGTCGTACTCCCGGTCCTTTCGTCGGAAGCTAATTTAGGCGTTTGTTTATTTATTTTTCGGTGTTTTGTTTTGTATTTATTAGGCTTAATTAAAAATGAATATTCATTAGCTCTGTTGGTAATGAATATTCATAAATACGATATGACTTTAATAGTAGGCAACAGTTATGTACAGCTGTTCGTACTCAAAGACCAGAATAGGACCCAATATTTTTTATTAATAATTTCATAATGTGTTCCACCTATTCGTGTTCTCCCGTTTTTCATACCTGTAGTGTTTTATTGGAAATAGTGTTTATCATTTACATCATTGGATGATACTAATCATTTAACAATCATATTTTGTTATGAATACTAGAGATTGGTCATGGAGGAGAGTGAAAAATATTCTTTATATTATGAGCCATTGAGCAAAGCAGACTAAAAAATGTACAAAAACTGACAACAAAACATAAAAGTTTTGTAAGAACATAGTTTATATTTAATTTTCATCTCAACTCCTTGCTTCAACAAGGTATGATACAATTGAGGTCAAAACGTTGCAATTTTATTCCCAAACTAATCTAGACTGTCAAAGGTAAAACAAGAACAAAATGTGTTCACTGGCCGAGCGACAGCGACGTCGGGCGACGAGCGACGAGCGACGAGCGACGAGCGACGAGCGACGACCGACGCTGCGACCGAAACAAAGCGACGTATAATTTTTAATCCCAACAACAAGAGATGTTCATTTTTCACTGCGGAAAGGCTTCTCGGGAATACCATAATAACTTTACAACACAAACATACCATTTTCAACCTTGTGTCGAAGAACTGAACGGTGTGGTTAACCGTGTAGATAAAATTGTGTTCAGCATGAAAACAAGAATCCGTTGACAGCTTATGAGGAGTTTTATTTGTTTCAGTGGAGACGGTAAAGGACGTTTGTCTGTGTGCAGCTGTTTGTTTGTTATTTGGAAAGTATCTCTACACTAAGTGTATGTGGATGAATTATATTCTTTTATGAGATAATTATAGGGTTGTGCATTCGAGTTTTTTCAGTAACTATACTTTTTGAAGTCATTGTTTTTCACGTAGATTTTTTATTATTATGCAAATAACAGAAAATATTATAGATCAACTATTTATAAGTCAACTTTCACGACGAACTTCTATTTTTATTAATTACTATAAGGTTTACTACAAATAAAAGCTACGTAGCAGCTTCGTAGACACTTCGTAGCCGTCGTAGCAGATAGCTACGAAACGTCTACGGCTTATTAAAAACAAACAAGCCGTCAACTGTCACTCGCACACGATCCGTCACGTAACAACCAGCAGCTCGTTCACAAAACGCGTGACTGTACAACATAAACACCATCATTTGAATAATAAAGACGCCACACAAAAACTGAAACGAGATCTACAGATATGAATTAATAAAGCCTAAGTTCTCCCCTAAAGCCTGCGTCGCGAGTGGGGGGGCTCCCGCCGGGGAGGGAGGGGGGTGAGCGCGGGGGGCTGAAGCGACGGGTGGGCGGACCGCGGTAGGGGGGGCCGCAAGATGGCGGCCGTATTGTCTAAGCCTTGATTAACGTTGATTTAAGGGTTGCCATAGCGGGCTTACATATTAATTATGTACTTAACTGTAGTCGGGCGGTGTTTTTCTACCTGACTGTATTTACGTGGTCTGGTAGGTATTTGTAATGAGGGCGTTTTGTTGCCACTGCTGCTTCAAGTATTGATGTAATTAACGATCTACGTGTATAACTACGGCGGTTAATATACAAATAAATAAGAAGATTATTTAAAAGTACGTAAAATGTTACTTATTAAACATTTTACAAACAATCAAGAAGGTTTAGTAACTTCAGGCATGTGTCAGACTGTCTCTCCTCATGTACAACACTGCTTAGTTAATATCAATCATTTCCTAATGAACCGACAAATATTGTTAATTACTCTGTTCCAAATGCATTAACAGCTGGAAAGTACGTCCATTTGAAAAATTACGTCATGATCATATTAAGTCTACTTCTTCCACCTAATTTCTCTCAATAATATTAAAAACAAACTTTATCAGAAACCCAAACAAAACAAAATCGGAATACTAATCAAAATAAAATTCATCTATGAAGAGAATGAAATATCTATAATTTTGCAGGGAACGCTGCTCCTCGAGTACGCCACACCATTGACAAATGGATAGTAATGCACAGAGAGTACGTTACTGAATTATCTGCCTATTACCCACTCGCTTTGTGCGGCTCGCTTTCATCTCGTGACGACACTAAACCATTATCTAAAGTGAACAGCATGGCTGCCACGACACAAGCACACGGCGGCTTCTGCCATTGAATTTTATACTTTATACCTCGCAAACTCTAGACTAAATCATATCAGCTTGTAGGAAATGTGTCTGACTTGAACTGAGAGATGAAGTGCTGATTCTGAGTGGCTTGCCTTTGATTTGGACGCTCTTGAGGTTTCAATGATAAATCATCTTCAGGATTAAGTAATGTCATCTAGTTTGTACTCGGAAGTAGCGTCAAAGGGTATTATTTGACTCTTATAAAGATCTAAGCCATAATTACCAAAAGGTAATTTGTTTCTGTATTTCAAAGGTATGAAGAAGTCTATAATTGCAGGCAAATGGATAGATAATGATACTCACAACAATTAGAATACCCACAATATCCGGCATAAAAAATTGGCCCCAGAAAGCTGCAAGCCATGCCATGATACAATATTAATGCCACAACAAGTTAGATTGGGATTTCATATCATTTAAAGTTAAAAAAAACAATTTTAGAATAGCTTTGTACTTAAAAAGGGATTAGAATAATTTTAGTGAAAGATAAATGCTTCAGCCGGTGGTAGTTCCAGGTGGTGCCACGGAAACAGTCAGTATGAAGCGTCGTTACACTATTTTGTCTTCTGGATTCTCAGTCACTATTTTGTCTTCTGGAGCTCAGGCATTTATGTAAATTGATTCTTTTGTTTCTTCTTTTACCTTTAAGTAATCCTAGAGAGATCCTTACTGATCTGATTTATAACTGTTAAGCAAAAGCTACTTCAGCTTTTATAAGTTTCCCTTCTTTCAGTAGAAAGCTACTTCAGCTTTTATAAGTTTCCCTTCTTTCAGTAGAAAGAAGGGAAACTTATAAAAGCTGAAGTAGCTTTTGCTTAACAGTTATAAATCAGATCAGCCTAACTTGTTAAACTCAAGCGCAGCGTCCGTAACCTTTATGAAGCTTCGATTTCCAAATTTATTATGGATGCTTTGTCGTTTAGTAGATTAATAAGTAAAGTACGAGTATTAACCTTGCACAATAACAATTAACGGACACACCAATAAAAAGGGTAGACTGCAGCTTCAGCTAAAGCATTTGTATAGAGAAGAATTACAATGATCATTAGACAGAAATAGAGCCACTAACAAGTACCCAGCCCTTAAAAAGACACAATCTAGTCTGGTTTCTAACAGCGGTACAGCAACTCACTTCATCTACATGTTACGTAGATACTACCTTCCTTCACATTACATACTATAAGCAAGTAATTTTTTATAGATCCACTAAGATGCGGTGCGTTTCAGAAAGCCTGTTCTCATTTACTTCATTAATTTCCTACTTCCCAGTTTGTTCCAAACTTTTCGTCCAACAAAGCTTGTGATATCTTCACGTATTCTTAATTAATCTTCCTTCTATATACTCCTACACGTATATACATGTAGGTACTATAACTGACTCAGTTCTAAATCAAGTGGATTTACAGCGCGGTGGGCGCTAATGGACAAAGTTGTGTTAATGGCGCACAAATCACACAGTATTGGAGCCGGCTACGCTGCGCAACGTATCGGGAACGCTAATGCCCAGTTAACTTTGTTACCTACTTAATTGGTTAGGGTAGAACATGCGTTGTGTGTTGTGGACGCTAGATTTTTATTTGTGTGTACTAGCGGTAACAAGGGTACTTAATTGTCAATTGGTGGCCATCGGCCTGAGTTGAATCTTGAAATCTCATATTCATATTTGTACCTGTCGCAATTATAATAATCTTGATAGTTATTATTTGCTAAGGAGGTAAGTATTATAGTTTGTTTAAGTATTGCTGCATGAACACGTTAAGCGCTGACTGTTGGTATATACAATGTTAAAGAAACGGTTTCTTTAACTAACTTGTGTAGCTTTAAAAATAATAAAGATAGGAAAAGGAATAGTAATAAATAACAAAAATTGGTATAAAAAAAACATTACAGCAAAAAAATATTTAATAGATAGGTACTCGTATGTTGGTATCTACTGATGTATTGGTTGGAGAAGTGAGGCTTCTAAACTGAAACCATAGTAATTAATAAAAATAACGAATGTAGACGCTTTAAAACAACCCATAATTTACGTACCTAGTCGTTTTTTTTATGAAAAGCATTATTCAAAGATGACAGTTAAAAAAAAAAAAAAAAAACCAAAATAATAGACTGCATAAAAAAACGAACTAAAAAGATATATACGACATACGAATAACGACACCGCATGCGCCAACCCTTGAAAATAGTAAAGGACTGGTGAAATAAAAACCAGCTATCAGTGAACCCTGTACAAACCGAACTGATTCTCTTTACAAAAAAGAGGAAACTGACTCACTTCAACTACCACGTTTCTTTGGAACTACCCTAAGTCTATCAACTGAAACCAAATACCTGGGCATCTGTTTGGACACACAGCTGAACTGAGCAAAACACACTAACTACATCACTACAAAAGCCAGCATATCCCTGTGGCAGTGCAAGCGAATGCTTGGCAGGAATGGGGGGATTCGCCCCAAGGTCACTTACTGGCTATACACTAAGGGTCGTCCGACCAAATATCACGTACGGCTCACTAGTCTGGTAGCCCAGGACAGACCTGAGCACAGCCCAAAGAGATCTCAATAAACTGCAGCGGTTCGCTTGTATAGCAATCACAAGCTGTATGAGAACTACACCCACTGCTGCCCTACAGGCAATGCTTGTACTGCTACCTCTACACTTTTTCGTGCGGGAGGAGGCGGCCCTGGCTGCCTTTAGCGTCTATATATCAGGAACCCTAAGCAAAGACTAGGGTCAAGCCCATACGCATAAAGGAAGATGCGATCAAACGACAACCAATGATGGCATGACCTTGCGACAAAGTCTCTAAACTACACTACTTTCAAAAGCATTACAACATAATACTCACAGAAGAACAGTGTGTCAGGCCCGAAAGAGTTAAGAGTATACACCAGCGGATCAAAGACCGACTCTGGAACCGGAGTCGGAGTTTTCTCGCACGACCCCAGCATAAATATATCCAGCCCACTGGGAATGTTCAACACAGTCTACCAGGCGGAGTGTGTGGGCATCATACAAGCGTGTACGCCATAGAAGCCAGGAGAGTTACGGACACCCATATACGTATACTCTCCGACAGCGCCTCAGTCCTCCAATTCTTGGGGAGAAAATATATTACCTCGCGTATAATAGAATGTCACAATGCTCTAGAACGAGTAGCGGTATCTTACCGCAATACAGTGACACTGCAATGGACAAAAGGACACAGTGGATCACTGGGTAACGACGCAGCTGACGAACTGGCTAGAAGAGCATCCAGCGCGTCAGTCTATGGACTCGAATCTATCGTGCCCATCCCCTTCAACCAGCTAGCAGGTGGCTACAGGAGTTCACCCACACACAAGCAGAGAGCTGGTGGACCTCGACACCGGGCTGTAGGTAGTCTAGGGAAGCTATGCCACCCTTGGATGGCAAGCTAACCAGACATTTATTACGCCTGGACAAGAACGGCCTGCGCCTGGTGACGGGGACCATCACGGGACACTGCCCGCTAAACAAACACTTCCACACAAGAGGCATACCGGACAGTCGTCTGTGCAGGGCTTGCATGGAGGCTGAGGGAACCGTTGCACAAGATTTTAGACGTCAAAAAGAAACTACTAGAAAAATGTGAAGTATCAAAATAACGACTTGAAGAGACGCTTTTAAAAATATAACACACTTAAATGTTTTTTTTTTACCTGCAATGTCTTGACTATAATTAAAAAGCCTGAAGCAGTTGGTGGCATCATAATGTATCTGAGATTGAACAAAGTAACTACCACGAACTGCATCAGACTCATTGAAAAGTGAGCTTGTTTTGAACTGTTTCGTTGCAGTACGTTATTTTTTTTTATATAAGGTATGTTATCAAGTTTATGGGGACATTTCTAACAATATCGGACGAGCTGCCACTTCCTAACTTAATTTGGATTTAAAGTCACAATCTGCATAGTTACAGAAATATTATCTGTTGCCGTCGCGCGTCGTTTTATTTTATAATGCAGCCGAGGTCGTAAGAATCCCTGGTTCTTGCGAAAAAGCCAAAGTTTAAAGAAAAAAATGAAGAAAATACGTTTATTTGAGGTAAACCTGGCGCAGAGTAGGAAACTTTAATTTAGATTTTCAAACATAAATATAAACATAACGGTTTTAGTCATTGATTTGTTCCCTAGATATATTTTTCCATATCAATGGGACTATATATTAATTTATTTATTTCATTAATAATTACTTTCCTTAATTATTTATTTAAGTACACACAAAACATTTCATAGAGAAAAACATATGTAGAAGAGCACAAACTAAAGGTACTGCTACTTAATATTTTTCTGAAACCATTTCCACAAAATTTCATCCACAATTATAAAATGACTAGTAATAAATAGTACACCACCCTCATAATTCACATTTTAATATTCGCCTCGGTGAAGTATTTCAAACAACAAGGCGGAACGTGTCAGCGTCAGAATGAGGTACATCAGGCGGTACGTGTCAGTCTCAGAATGTGGTACATCAGTCGAGGAGTGGGAACTGTTGGAGACGAGCTGACAATAAATAACGTCGACGTGATTAGATATGCGGCGCGGACGTCGCAGAGATCTCGTAAAAATACTACCCGCACTGATATTAAACCAGGGCTGTGCTGAGCATCGTGGGAATATGTCAGGCTTAGGTAGTTGTATTTGCTTGTTAGATGTTCTTAGAGACCGTTTTCTCCCGGGGCATTATGATAGCATAAAAAGGTACCATTTTGTTTCTCAAGACAAGCGATATAAAATGCTGTTATGGTTTAATCCCAAAGACATTTAAATAAGGTAAGGGCACCCATCTCCGCGGTATTTTTACCAAAACTCGAAAGGGGGTCGAAAATTAAGCATTTGTTGAAGTATGGCTATTTTTATCAGAACCATTATTGTTTCTACTCTTGAAATAGACAATAGGTTTGGCTATTAGTTCTTGATTTGTATTCTAATATAATTAAATATAAAAAGATGTCGGAGGCACCTTATTCTGATATAAAAATCCTTATTCCGATGTATTTGGTTCCTAATTCCGAGTGTACAAAATGCAAAGGGAAACGGTAGGATGAATATAAATACATAGTGTTCAAAAAATCAACTCTATTTATTCATCTAGGGTTTAATCGTTCGTAAATCTCGGTATTCTTAGATGAGGTTTTAATGTTCTAATAATATGATGTCACAATATTAAATTAAGCAATATGGTTACAATTTTAGAACCCCTCGGATTAAGGGGTATCTTAAAAATCTTTGCATAATTCAGACAAAAACGATATACCTAGGTACCCAGCTAAAGTTATAGTTGACTTAGGTATGTCATTCAATTCAACCTTCTGTTAAGTTGCAGCCACTGACTACCTTCTTACTCTTATGGCTCAGCGATTTGAAATGTGTCTTGGCCCCCAATACCATTGCCATAGATTAGAAAAACACGTTTATAAATATAGATCAACGCAATCACTTCGCATTTTCAGCACTGAATTCTCTAAATAAATCCCTCTGAAGTCAGTCGCAAACCCTCACGCGCCTCACATTCATAACCTCGAGCTGGGCGCCATATTAGCAAGTCGTCATGTCCCGCGCGGCCGCCATCCATCTCCTCTCGCCGCATATCATTCATTAACATTTTACGTCCCTCAGACGTTATGGACGTAGCGAGCTGCTGCGGCGTATCGAGGGTTGACTCACTACATTGTTGCGCTCAGAGAGTTAGGGCTGCAGTCGTAAAAGATAGGTTACGTTAAAGAGATGCGAGTTAAAGTCTGGATTTTATAAGTGGACTTGAATAAAGCCAGGTTTGTGTTTGTAACATGCACGCAAAGTAATGCATATTTTATGTACCAAGAAACAAATTGTTCTTTTATAAATTTTTTATGCATTAGGTACTTACTTAGTTTACAATTCATTATTTTTTGTTGCGGTTTTTTTTCGTGGAATGCGTCGAAAAGCCGAAACGCGTCGTCTTCGACAGTGCCGGAGTTGACGTGAAATCCACGTAAATAAACCTATTCTTAGGTTAGGGTAGAAAACTGCTTAGGTTTCAAGCAGTTTTCTACCCTAACCTAAGAATAGGTTAGGGTAGAAATGGCTCTAAATTAAACAAGTGAGTGAGATTTCTGCTTGAATAAAGCACAACAAATATTTAAATGATATGATTTTGGGGCTAGAAAAGAGTTGTAAACAAAGCAGTATATTTCACAAGCGGCCCCGATTGGAACCGAACACACGATCCTCCGCCGGCTCGGTAGTGGGTTCAAGTGGACCCCAAAATAAAGACATACCCTAAATTGATTATGTAAATATTTATTAAGCTACCTACCAAATCTCATGATTATATTAGGACGTTAATTAAAAGAGTTAAAACCTCTAGGTAGCTATGTCCTCGCCTCCATTGTCTTTCATATTTGGCGCGCAAGTTTCTTAATTTACTTTTATTAAATCCAAGTGTGTCAATGCGATAGTAGCCATTTAGATGACAGTGGTGGTCGACGTTAAAAAACATAAAAAAATGAATGTTTCGGGCATCCAAACCCCACTTCAGAAGAAGTGAATAGCACATCATTTAATTATTTTACGAATTCACCATTGTGCACTTTTATAAATTCTAACGTGACGATTTACCGTGGACGGGGTGGGACTTCCACGTCCACGTCACGGCATCACGATAACACGGGGAAGTAAAATGTATGGAAATATATGAAGACGATTTTAAATTTCCGTCCACGTTGACGATTTAACGTGCACGTATTTCCATACATTTTATGGACGTTGTTCAAAAATAAATCATACAAGCGCATATTGTTCAACTTAACGTAGAGGTGGTACTTACCTAATGAAGTTTATCTATTGATATCCAATTGGTTTACTTCCCAAGTGGAAGTTTTGCGCCAATCAGGGGTAGGTACATTTATATTTTTCACAAATATCACAAAATTTTACAAACGACAAACATTATAACTTTATTAACAATGTAACAAATATTATAAACAACAAGAAAATGCTCAGAACTTAACGTAATTTGCAAACATAGGTCCAATAACAGGCAGGTAATATTCTTGACCCCTCTCAAATTGTGTTCAAAATCGTCAAGTGCCGATACCGACTATTACGTTTTTTTTTAATATTTGACTTTTTTTAAATAAATATTACTTACACAAGTAAAAAAATTCTTTCATATGAAAGAAATTATTAATCGATACTTGGAAATTGAAATAAAATTTTAAAAGCAGTTTGAATCATTAGGCATTAAGCATTACCTATTTATTATAACAATTATCTAGGCTTTTCTAATTTAATTTTAACTTAATTTTAATAGTTTTGCGGGCATTTTAAACCAACTCAACGATGGACTCAACAGAAAGGACCTATGTTATACGTATGAAATTTTATTTTTGGTAAATTCTAAAAGTTTTGATGCAGAATGCCCAGTAGGGACAAGTGGGGAACAATTAAATAAAAATAACATTTTCATTTATAAAAAAATCTATGTTAATTAACTCTACGTAATTTTTATATGTACTTCCATATAATTTACTTAATTATCTAAAAATCAGTCATAGAAACGAGATCAAAAATTAATCCTAACCCCATTTCCTTTTTAATTTTCCCAAACCTCTGTTTCATTGTACCCTAGGTCTGGGGCACATTGGAGCACACCCTGGGGTGCAATGAAACATAGCGAGGTACAATGAAATAATGCATTATAACAAATGACAAAATAAACTAAAACCATTTCAAATATTGACAATAACTGAGTAAGTATTTAGCCAAGATATTTTGTTTTTAATGTGTGAGGGAAATGTGTAAATATCAGCTTGTCGTTTAGTCTTCCCTATTGGGGCTACTCAAGTCTATAGAGGTATGAGGAACAGGGTGTAAAGTTCACTCATACTCCATAGAAAAGAGAGGATCGTCCGACCAGACGGGTGTCGTGTCTGGTGGGCAACTGCCCGACGGTTGATGTCGGGACGTTGTATATTTGCTAGTCGCGCGGTAAATTCTGCTTACGCGATGCAGGATTTGCGTGACGTCAGTAAGGCGTGTAGCACGCATGTGGCGATGTTGATACCGCTACAAGTCCTACTAGCGTGCAGAGTGCTTGCAATCATGTGGAATGCAGGAGATAATGAAAACTGATAGATAAAACGTTGTTTTATATAAACCCTAAGATAAAACATATATTTTTGTTTTATTCTCGTTGACAACTTGAAAGGTAATCTATCTGATAGATGACTGAACATAAAAATTACATAATACATAATTTATCTACTTTCATCCGTCACACAATCACACAATCCCAGCGTACACCAGTTGAAATTCCGTTTCAACAGAAGTTTCGTTAGACTATCCGCAACCATACGACTTATCTCTACATACTCTAATTCAATATGGCCATTCTTAACTGCCTTTCGCACAAAGTGGTGTCGCACATCTATTCGCTTTGGGGCTTGATGGTGTACAGGCTTCTGCGCAATAGCAACAGCAGATTGACTGTCACTGAAGATCTTCATTGGCATCTTAACTTGACCAGAGAAATCCGAAATCAATATCTTTAAGAAAATTGCCTCTCTAGCAGCTTCTAACATAGCTACATACTCAGCTGTGGATAGAGCAATCGCCCTCTGTTTTCTGCTTTCCCAATATATTACAGCTCCCATACAGAAAAACCATAACCAAGTATGATCTCCTATCATGACACGTAGCATAACTAGCATCTGCATAGCCCTGTACTTTATGCACTCCTGTCATCTTAGCCCAAAGCATAGTACCCTTTATATATCTGAGCACTCTTTTTGCGGCTATCCAATGCTTTTTAGCATACCAAGTGTTGAACTAGCTCAGATAATTAACTGCATGTGCAATATCTGGCCTTGTGCAAATAGATATGTACATCAGTGAACCAATTAGATTTTGATATGGATCCCTCGGATCAGGTTTATGTTCTAGTCCAGGTTTAACAAGGTGGGGTTGACGCAACTTTGCAATCTGCCATCCCAGAAACCTTCAAAACTTTTTGGACATACTTCTCTTGGTCAACATTGATTCCAATATCTTTCTGCGTTATGTACATTCCCAAAAAATACTCAGCCTTCTCAAGATCCTTCCTATCAAATTTTGACATTAGGTCTCGCTTTACATCACGCACGCCACATACACTGCTAAAATGATGACCTTCTTAGCCTGGAATTTCATGGAAATGCACGGCTCATTTTTGGATCGTTTGTTTCCTGTTACAAGCTCTGGGGGATTGCTATAGGCCGCAAAGCAAACATTTAAGGAGGCACACGTAATCTTCCTTTCCTCTTTCTTCGTAACCATCTAGCTGTTTCGTGTAGACCGTCTCAGACAAGTCTCCATTCAGGAACGCTGTTTTTACGTCCATTTGGTTAACGTTTATACCACTCTTAGCTGCCATCATCAGGAGGACTCTTAGAGAGCTATGTCTCACCACTGGAGAGAACGTTTCGTGATAATTGATGCCCCATCTTTGGCTAAACCTCTGGCAACAAGCCGAGCTTTGTGTCTTTGCTTATTTCCCGCCTCTTTTTTAATTTGAAAAATCCATTTCGAAACTACAACGTTGCTCGCTTGTCCAGGATTTACTAAAATCCAAGTTCCATTTTTCTTTAAAGCATCAAGGTCCTTCTGAATCGCAGCTTTCCATTCTCTACTGTTAGGCCTTGACAGTGCATCTTGAACCACAGTAGGGTCATGTTCTGTTTCCACTGCATGGTAAAGAACATGATCCCGGAACTCTTTGGGTTTCCTGACTCTTAGTAGGTACCTCAGTTCCACGTCTTGTGGTCGATCCTCAGTTACATCTGACTCACAATCTTGAAACTCCACATCCTACGGTTCATGAATAACTACTTCATGTTGAACAGAATTTTCAGCAAACTGTCTTATTCTTGTTCCACTCTAGGAACATTGCTAACATCATCATCCTCTTGTTGAGGTTACAAAACACCTGGTTCTACTGTAATCCTAACAAATGGTTCGTCTTGTAGAAGTATTATTTCTGGTTCCTCATGCAATTCTTCTTGTAGCTCTTTGTTTTTTCGATTCTCCAAAAACACAACATTTTTGGCCTTAAATATTTTTCCTTATGTAGGATGCACAAGACGATACGCTTTCGCGTTGTCATAGAAGCCTGTGTGGATAAGCTCTCTGCGTTTTAACCTAATTTGTAAAATTTATTGTAAAATGTTTAAATTTTACGGCGCGGTTGGCGCAGTGGTTAAGCGATTGACTGCTGCGCGGGTTCGATTCCCGCACGGAACAAATATTTGTATGACCTACAAGTAGTTGTTCCGGGTCTGGCTGTATGTGTATGTGAGTTTAAATGTTTGTAAACGCACCCACAATACAGGACAAATTCCTAGTGCGGGGCAATGTTTAAAAAAAAAAATGCTTTCTTAGCTCTGTCAGTTTTACATAACGGTAGTTTCGTTTGTTTTCCCATATTGCAAGATATACTCATACACTCCAGTTTAAAAGAAAGATCAGAAAAAACATGCCTCTGTTGCCATCTTATCTCACAGTAGTTTGAAGTTATGCATACCAAAATGTCCCATCCTCCGATGCCATAAAATCTGCTGGTCATGCTCTGCTGTTGCTAGCGCTGAACCCTGTGAACAGCACTTAATTTTATAAATGCCTCGTTCTTCCTCACCTTTTATAACAAGCTTACCTCCACCTCACACCTCGCACCTCATACGTAATATAGGTTCCTCACACTCATTTTTATTGTAGATGTCACAACATTTATCTGTAAATACTACCGCGTTATCCTTTTTCGCAATTACATTTATCCTCAATAAGTTAGAAGCTAACTTAGGTACATACGTAATAACGTCGCTGACTGTCAATCCTGACTCACGTAGTACCGTACCCTCACCTGCACCGAACACAAGCATCCATCACAACCACCACAATGACCATCTACCATCTGCAAAAGTCACTCTCAGACTTAGGAGTATCATTTAAGTTCTAAACCCACGATTTGCGATTCGTCATGTGTGTCAACGCTCCAGAATCGATGATCCATTCTTCTGCCCGTGGAATCGACGTGCCGACCGCAAGGGCCTGAAGAGTTTACCTCTTCCTTTTGGATTATCAGGACACTCATTTGGTTTTTGTGGTCCATCACAAATAAAGCACATGATCTTTTGTTTGTTCTTACCCTTATGCTTATTTGAAAATAGTGCTAAGGTCTTGGTTGGCTTGCACTCGTGCTTGCCAAATAGGTATATATAAAAATGAAGCTTTTCAAATGATCCCAATTGAAAAAGCTTCATTTTTATATAGTCGGTGGTAAGAACAACCTTACTATTTTCTATGGCTAGTCTCATTGGTTGGAACTCTATAGTAAGGCTTTGGAGTAGTAAAGCAGCAAGCAGTTCATCGTCAACCTCCTTTCCTAGGTCTTGAAGTTCCTGAGAAACCATTATCCCAGATGTGACATATTCACTAACCGATGGGAATTGTTCCAGCTGCATGCTCACCAGCTTTGCAAGTAGCCGGCAGCAGTTATGTAGACCTTTGTCCTCGACCGCTCTCACGAATGCTTCCGAAGCACCTTTCACTGTTTTGGCTTTGCGTACACGCACCAAGCAATAAGGTCTAATCATCAAGCAAATATTTGGTCTAGCTTTCTAGTCTTTTCTCATACCTTGCACATCGGTCATTTCAGGGGTAACTCTTGTATACTCCCATCGCTTTTGCAAAATCTATTAGTAAAAGCCCCAAATACGTAATTTACGGATAAACAAAATATAACAAACCCGGTGTCAATAGTTTTCCAGTAAAACTACTTAAATGTTTTTTTTAAATAATGTTTTACAATATAAAATCAATTTTTCACTCCCAAGAATCACACGCTACACTAGTCCTCAATGCAACTAACTTCAAGTACCTATAACTTGAAGAATAACCTGATTGGTCGAGTAAAAAGAGTGAGGAAATATGAGAGAGGGAATAAGATTTTATATATTTTTTTTCATGGTGCCCCGTGTTTCATAGATGCATGGTTTTGCGTAGGCGTAGAAATAACTAATTTTGAATTCTATAAATTGGGTAGGTATTCTATGTATAAACACATGCATGTCAGTATTTTTTGTTAGTTAGACTAGTTAGGTATTAGTTTACTTGAATTTACTATGATTTTGAGATAAATAAATACAGTCATCTAACAGCTCAGCAATCTAGGCTAGGAGAGCAGCGATTCATCCAACAATTCGTTGTACCTATACCATGTAATTAATAATGCAAACTTACTTGGTCCCTCCATGTACTACAAAACCTTTATGTACCTAAATAATAATAATAATTATTATTATTATTAAATAGGTACATAAAGATTTATGTCACCGCCGCATGCCTGTGGCGCCGCGTCTGCGGGACTTCTTTCGTGGAACGGACTCTACGTCGGCGAGTCAGCTAATATGTCATAATTATGTAAAATCTTGTCCAGCATAGTTGTGACGTCACTTCATGGCCGCGACAGAAACGGACGTTTGAACTGCTGTAGAAAATTGTTGAATATCAAATTTTTGAGCAACAAGCAGTAGTTGAATTTGACTTTGAATACTGTTCTTGGGTTTATAATAATGACATGCATATTCCCTATTGCTATGCCTAATGTTGTAAAGTTCCACCACACCATAAAACCGTTCTTAACCTGTACAAGTGTTGTAATTAATATATTTATGTAGATATAACGGTTACTGATAGATTTTTTTATGGTAATAATAAAGAATTTTCCATACCTACTAAGAATTTCAACTCAACACAGTCTCCACGGACACTCCTGCCCTCTACGAATACACAACCGCCCCGGATCCTCACCCAACTCTTCCGGTCATAAGCTCTTTTTATGTTTTTAATGTATGTTCCTGTATTGCCCGCCTGAATAAAAAACACAAACGGAGCCACTATCTATAATATTCACGAACTGATCATTGGGTCACGAGTCGAACAGTTTAGCATGCCCTAGACTTATAATGCTAAGTACCTACACACGCAGCGACTAGTCGCCGGCGAAGCGCTGGCAATTTCAAAATCTCACGTCCACACACAGATTGTTACAGCAGATTTGTGTTGCGTGTGTACCTAGCATTACACCAAATTTTAGACACAAGTATTGCCACGTTTAGCCACATTTGCGCCTTGTCCTTAATCTTATTTTTTTATGACCCAGGCATGCACCGCAAGTCGATCGAGGCGGCGCGCCACCTGAAGGAGTCGGGGTCGGAGCGCGAGGGCTCCGAGGCAGAGCCAGAGCGCCCCACCTCCGCGTCCTCGCAGCACCACGACAACCATGACACGCAGGTGAGGACACTAGTGCTTTATGAAGAGAACAGACTAAGGCCCGCTTGCAAATAACTTAATGCGGGCCTAAGAAGAGTAGGCAGACTAGAACGTTTGTGATGAGTTTTATGAGATGCTGTGCTGCGCATTTAAGTGCCTACTCAAAAGTTTTCAGGAAATTCGCTTTAGAATCTCGCTTGTTGTGTGTGTGTGTGGCCAGTCTAGAATTTCAGATGTCCTACCTACTTAATTGAAACTTTTCGGCTAATATTTTATTCCGAAGAAATTCGGGATTGATGATCTTCGGCGTCCAAAGTTCTTCTGTTAAAGTTAACGGAAAATGTATTGCCATCAATCCGCTCTAGTTACTAGATAGAACATGACCCAAGAACCAAACTTTATCAAATCTTTTAACATTTCCAGGCGCAGAGTTCCCCCGCGAGCTCGACAACGGCCTCGTCCTCAGCGAAGGGCCGCGCGTCCCCGGAGCCGGGCCGCGAGCTGTACGAGGACGCGGAGGCCTTCCGCAACAACAGCATCGCGTGCTTGCGCGCCAAGGCGCAGGAGCACCAGGCGCGCATCCTCAACCACAACATGTTGCTCCAGGTAACATGCTCTCCACATTTGTATTGGTCGCCATTTTTTGAGGTAATTGAAGTTTGAGTATAGCAATGTTTCTTTTTTATATTTTAAGTTATTTTTTTTTTGTAATAGTTTATAACTAACAAGCCGATACCAACGTAGTAAAAAGTGGTGGTGGAGGAACTATAAATATGCCTGCTGTACTTCGAAGGGGCTGGCAACCCTTAGACACAAAGGAAAATAATGAAAATTGTGCTATGTGCTTATAACTGCACAAGGAGCTATAGGCGCGAGGCAAAGTCGATACTAACGTCATCATCTTGTTATTTCAATATATTTCATAAAATTATCGCACAAATGTACACCAACAGCGCCACCCTATCAACGTCTTTTGAACGCCAAAAGATCATTCTCCCACCTTACAAAACAAAACAAAAGAAGTGGTAGAAATATATATGGTGGTAAGATTGGTATTGTATTCACCATATATTATATACAATATATGGTAGTAACCGCCAAGCCATCTACTTTTATCGAGCCCTTGCACTTGAAGTTGATAATTATGTAGAAAAATTATCGATGCAATAGGAGTTTTTTTCGATGATATCCAGATCTTTTAACATAAACACTGCCTGCCTACCTTGCCACACATATTGTATTTACGAGATGCCTGTCCTGAAACCTAGACGTTAAGGTCGCCTGCCTACCTTAACCCCCACACTGACAAGTGCGCCCCGCAGGTGCGCGGGCCCCGCGCGGAGGAGGAGGCGCCGGCCGACATCGACGTGGGCACGGAGGCGCCGCCGCCCGCGCACCTCCAGCTGGCGCACCTCTACTGAGCGCACGACTGCTGCGGGCCACTCGTAACACAGGATGACAGGCAACACCAGGATAGCTGGATAATCCACACACTTCAGCCGGCCGTAGGCTTATGGATTTCGCAAAGGAGTTCCATAAGTTAGAACTATTCCAAATCGACTAGCTGAGACCAACATATTGCTGAACAAATGCTTGGTTGAAGTTTACAGTAAGGCAAAAAAAACGATTGTCGCACTTCGTCAATTTGCCGTGGTACTTAAATCTAGCTGTCATACGAATGTCGAAGAATGACAATCGAGATTTGAAATTATGGATAATTTAAATTGATAGTCAACTTGCTAAGTATCTACGCTTCCTAAGGCTTCACTTTACAACTTCTGTTTTTAACCAGAAAAGTTATAAATCGTCTGTTGCTACTTCATGAGGTCTTTGATTTTGTCATCAAGTGTTATGGAGTGTACCTTGAGCACGTATCTATGTGTGCGACACTCGTGTCTCGTGTAATTATGTACATTATTACCCCCGTCTCGTGCAATACCTTAGTTAAGTATTTATCTGTGTAGCCCGACTTGCAATGTATAAAGTTCCCCCAAGCCTAGATTTAATGTGTGCTGCGAGTCAATGAACTGAACGATGATTGTAAATTAAACTTGTGATCGGCCTATTGCTGAAAATTATTTTTACGATTTATGTCTTATTCTCGAAATGGCAACTGAGTCTTTAATGGAATACTTCTCAAAATGGACAATTCTTTAAACGGCTGATTGTCAAAATGCCCAAGTCTATAAACTACTAATTGCGCCTAAATCTTTGAAACGAGCCTTCAAATGAGTCTAGTAGTAGTACTAGTATTATGGCTCAGCGGACTAAACGGCTTTAGCATTTAGACCGCCACAGACACATCGCGGCGTCTCCTAAATATAACCTTTCTTAATTTGTGTATCTATATCTGAATAACTTTACATACACATGACATGTCTATATTCTTGATGTTATCTACATTTAGGCATTCAGAACAAACATTGTACTTAATCCGTATATTTTCGTACTTATTAAATATGTACTTAACTACCTACTTACCTTCCCTCAGTTCACCGACTCGCCGCACCTCAATAGTATTGTATAATGACTCCTTAATATAACTTAGATATATTTGTGCCCAGTGTAGTGTAAGTTAATCAGAGGCAAGGAAAAGACTATGTAAATCGAACTAGCTGTAAAAAGGTACTAATACCGTGTCGTGAAACTGTCGTTATTTTCATCGGCTATGATATCTGTTGGTGCAACTGGAAACATACAAATTGTTTATTTATTTATTAGTGAATACGGAGCTGTTTGTAACGTGCCTAAAACTAGAATTTCTTACTTTCGACTTCAAAATGTTCTTGTAAATAATTATGACAATTTAAAATTGGGTGTCTTCGAGAACTTCATTCAGAAGCCTTTCTCAATATTTTTGTTACCTATATGGCAACATCGGCAGATAATTGTTCTTTTTATTTATTTATTCCCGGTATTAACGATGCAGCTCCGTAACGTGTAATGCCTACAACGAATGCGAAACCCCGCGTCGTCACTTGTTCTTCCTATTTCGTGTTGATGGCACGTATTATAAATGTATTTCATTATTGGCTCTAATAAGTTAATAAGAGAATGAATCCATGAAACTTGTTACGAAATAATTTTCAGCACATCTTTAATAACAAAAACACTGACATGAATTTTACCAAAAAGAACACCTACTAATATTGCAAGATATTAAAGAAATTCCGATGAATGGTGCAGGTTTTGTGGACTCGCTATCGAATAAACATCGACTACATTCCAGTAAAGACTATTTCTTATTAATAAAATATCTGTATCGTGATCTGCGCCTAAATTTACTTTGTTAAAGTGTGTTCTTCAAACATGTAAACAAGATACGAAAGTGATTTCTATCGGCACATGAGCCCGCGCGCGCCGCCGTGCGGACGCGGCGACGGACGCACTGGAGCGATTAATTTGCTCGAACTTCTAAGACCGTTGTATGTAAGCATCAATAAAAACTCTTATCAATTAGTTTGAGGAACTCGCTACTGTTCGGAACCAAAACTGTCAATCATTGACAAAGATTTAATCTTGCTGCCTTCATAATGTCTTACCAATAGACAAGTGAACTCATTTGGATCTAAATTATACCATAGATTCAAATGTAACATGTAAAAGACATGGACGTGCCAATTTCACCACCAATCACTAATGGAACCACTTGAAATCTGGACACTCTTGGAGTGGCCAGTCACTTTGTATAAAAATAATACTAATATTTAGTCACTTACTGAAAGCAGACTTCGACATAACATTAGTTCCGGTTGGATGTGAAATTGGTCGTCTATATCCATTCATCGTAAGCGTCATATTGACGCAAAGTCACAACTTCTAAAGTCTCAGGCATCATCACGTTTTGTCAAACATAAGATATATATAAACTTAGAAGCAACTGTCGTTGGTACCGTACGTGTGCATAGAGTTGTAATATATTTATTGAAATTAACAAATCTAAAGCAACTTAAGTAATGTGAATCTTCATCGTAATTAAAGTTATTCCGATGAATAAACAACATGTATAATAACAGTTTGAAGTTTTATTTGTGCCATGAATCCCTAAATTCAAACATTCAGAATCCTTTAGATACCCAGGAACGTATCTCAACTTGTCTACACCTATGGTCAGCGTACTTACTCCTGCAGATTGATTTCTTCATTTCGTGGTTGTATACCTATTTGCGAGAACTGAAAATATAATAAAACATGAGTTGTGACCCTATTTCCCTATGTAAATGGGGTCAAAACTTATATTTCACACATACCAACAACTTTGTATTTTCGCAGCCTACTTATATGAATTCTGTTTCCGAACACAATATAGAATGTATTGTTGTTACAGGTTCAAGATAAAAAGTTCAAGTTTTCAAGATAGAAATTGGCACCTCTATAATATCGTTCTTAATAAAATGAAACAATGTATCTGGCAAAACAAAGCCATAAATAGCAAGTTTAATAAATATAGCTGACGAAAAATCATACAAAATATACTTAATAATACCTTATAAGTACACGTGAGTTACTTTACTGAGGTGGTGCAAGTGCTATCAGGGTACAATCTACACCAATATACACGGTGACATTTTTATAAAACATTGAACTAAGATTCACAGTATTTTAATTATTTTTCAAAACGTATTATCTCATGCTTTAGGCAGTACATAACCTATTGGCTAAAGGAGATGTTACTCCAGCTAGCCAGCCAATTTTCAAGAAAACCCTACTTAAGGTCGCCACAACCAAATGATCACCGTGTATAGTAAATTCAAATGTTACATAAAAATCTGCAAATTATGTCGATAAATATTTTGTTTTGTCATCCTTTGAGCGACATCTATTGGCACATCGAAGAAACTTTTTGTTACAATACAAAGAAATGCATCAACTCTTCTTATTTATTATGTTATTGACTCTGTAACACTTTTCCGACGATTTTAATTGGAAAACTGGTAAAAACATGTATTTTAAATATTTTCTTAGTCTCTTTGAACGTAATGATTTCAATCCGAAAACAAAACACTGTTCACAATATTGTTATATTTCTAATAATCATATAAATTTGACAATATTAATATTTAATTAGTTACATTATGTAAAAGCATCAAAAATCATTGAGGCAAGTTTTAAGGAGCACTTCGTCTCTAACGACCTCGTCCGAAGTATTTTCGTATATGAGGGACGAGCCCTGAACTATTAAATAATAAAACAACCGAAACGCCTGGATAGTACAACTCTTCACAAAAATACATTATCATTTCACGCAGTTAGCCTGGCAGGGACAATTGATTGCTACTGAGGATCATGAGCTAAACTTTGAACAATAAGAATTGTGCTGACAATACAATAATCACGAGTCTATGTATAGTTTAGATAGTTATGCTCATAAAAAATGGCAGCTTGGTTGGACTAAACCCGTATTTATTTGTGTCTACAAACAACTTGTTAGTTCGATCCTCATAGCCAAGTTTATTATTTAATTTGCACAAACCAAGGCGTTCAGTCATACAATTTTTTTTATATCAACATCTACGACTATTAAAATTGATTATAAGTACAATTTCCAGCATTAAAACTAATAAACAAACGGAATTAAAGAAGCGTTACTAACCGAGTCAGCAAGCATTCAACGCTATGCTATACTATTGTATAACTACATTATTGGTGTTGTTCCTTCAAAGATTTGACTAGAAATGCTTACGGCTTCGTCCGCGTAATTTGAAATATTTTTTAAACGTGACATCATTACTAAGTATTTTACTTCATGTAAATAATATTTATCATATTTTTTCTCAAGCAGTTGCCGAATCGGGTACCACACCCATTATTAAATTAGCATTATTTTTATAGGAATAGCGATTAAAATTGTTTAGGCCCTTGAAATAGTATGAATTGGTAGTTTACCAATAGATTACCAGGCTCTACAGTAAAATATCTAAGCATTAAAACCACATTTATAAAAACGTTAAAAGTACTTATTACTAAGCCCTGTTGCACACTGTAAATGCAGTTCTCCTTCTCCTAATGTAAAACAAGTTTTCGGAGTCGTCCTAACTTAAAAATAAACGAGATGCCCGCGCGCCGGCGGAACACATACATGTACATAAACATAGGAAATATTGAACGATACCATTATTTTACTTATCTGCGACCGAACACAATACAAACGATTTGATATTCTAGCCGCGTAACCTTGTCTGGCATTTGAAACGATTTTCGTTAAAATACTATGACATCGCTCAATGGTTTTATTGGTTGTTTGTATTAACTTATGAGTATTTCGTATGCAACAGGTTGCTCAAACACAGAACATTATAATATTAACACTTACAAACGCAGCTACACATTAAACAGGCAATATGACCAGCTACAGTATAATTATACAAAAATTAATAGAAGAATTTAGCACATCAGAATGACTTGTGTCATAATGTAAAATAATGTAAAAATATGCAGCAAATTGTCTTTGTAGCAAGTTTGAAAACCTTATTAATATTTACCACAAAATGTGCGTGGTTGTAGTATGAAAAAACATGCAAATCTTATTTATAAGTCATTCATCAAGGTCACAAGGTTCACACGGCCTGGCCGTAACAGACATCAAGTACGTCAACATTTAAAACACCAATTAAATTCATGTATTCGGAATTGCGTGTTTTGTACTTAGTTTTCAAATAATATTTGTTAAATCATTTAACTGTAGCAAAACTATGACAGCTCGCCCCAGAGCACGCTAAAAGGAAAGACGCAGTGTCACCGTGCCCATGTAGCCACTCTATGCGAGTTGTGAAAGTGTGCAGCTTTGTGGAGACAAACTTACAGAACGACAAACTGCGCCACGGGCACTGTAGAAGGGAAACGCAGCCAGGCAGCTAGGGGAGGTTTCCATACACACGTATAGCCAATATTAAACAAATTAGACAAAAAGTGATGTCAAGCGATTTGTACCACATATGGTTAAGTATTACATCTTGACTTGATCAAATGCCCAGCAAATGATTATAGTACTGTAGAGCTACGCGCTCTTGCAGTCCCGGGGCGTAAGCGGCGTAGGCGCTCAATAAGAAGCAATACTGAATTGTAGCTATTTATTTCAAAAGGAAGTGTTCACTTTTACGCGGCTATCACAAAACTGTTTTATTTTAAAAACAAAGCGCCGCATTTACTGTTTTAAACAGACTTTAAATTCGCTTGAGCGATCGAATGCAAACAGAATCAGTTTCCTGGCAGTTTGCGTGACGGAAGGTTCCCTTGCAGACAACGTTGAGTGCCTCAGAGTGACATTGTACCAGCTGCAGGCTGCGGGAGCGGCTGACAATATTAACAGTACGTATTTCATATAAACCAGCAATGTTTACACAACACTTTTTCTTTCCTTTTCTAACATAGTCTGAACTTGCTACAAAATCTTCGTTAAAAAACAAAATAACATCGTTTCTGACGATTCCTCCAGTTATCCTGAACTATGAAATGAGTCAGGTGGTGTACCTTAGTAGGCGGACTTGTTCGGGCCCTCCATGTCCTCGACGCTCCTTAGCATCAGGTAGTAGCTGTTCACGCACAGGACGCAGTACGCCATGACCGCTGGAAATTATACAATATTTTATTAGTTAAGGTTTTAATAAAAGCCTTTTTTGACGACTAATAGAGAAGTATGGACGAAGAGTCAATGAGTACCTACAAGACCAATTGTGATCTAATGACATTTTGTTTATTTTTCATTAAAGTTTTATTTTTCAGTTCTTGGTAAATAATTTAATTGTTTTATATAATCTATTATATTATAATTTTTTACCAATTAGTCATAAGAAATTATAATTAGAATATTTGTACGCCGTTGACGGCAAGACATAGCGCTCATTTTATTAATATTGACATCTGTACTTTGTTTTACCTATGTTCTACAAATAAAAAATATTTCAATTTGAAAGAGACCTGCTGCTAGGCCACAAATAAATAGGGAAGAGGGCACGGCAGTGGAGAGGATTGTACTCTCTCACGCAATATTATTATGGGAATTAAAATTTTGGACGTTTTTTTTTTAAATTCAGTAGCTGGAATTACAATGTATTCTGGGTACTACCAGAATGCACTGTAGTTCCCGGTATGAAATATACTCGTAGTCCGGCGGCGGATGAAGACATTGGTGCCGATTCTCTTGTACACCGAACTAAACTATCACTAAAATTCCTTACTTTTGGCTATGAGAATCTTAAAGCTATTCTGCGATAAAATATCTCTAAATTTAAAAATCATTTTGACACAACTTAAATTTAATTTGACAATCGCGACTACTACACATGGTATTTGTTTGCCCTACGCCGCGAATTTTTTTTAGCGCCGGTTGCGCGCATGGTTGGCAGCCTCAGCGTGTTTTATATGGATTTTTTCACTTTTCGTATGGAAAATATTTAAAAAAAAAATACCTACATGGAGAGATAAATGGGTTTAAGGGTTTCATAGAGGGGGTCGAAATTTTCATTATTTTTGCGATAGGACACACCGTTTTCGAGATATAAGCAAAATTAAAAAAAAAAACAGTACTGTTTTTGCCCCTGATGTCGAGGTGTTGGTGAATCTTAGTTCATGACAACTAATTTTATTCCACACCTTTTTAATCGCGAATTTTAGGTGAAAAACGTCAAATTCAGAATAGCAAAATTGCCATTTTCACTAAACTAATAAATCAGTACCATCTTAGTGCTGTCAAACTAAAATATAGTTAAGTTGGGTCACTTTAGTCTATTTCAGAATGAGAAATCGTCTTTTGACAGGAATAAACTAAATTTTAGTGATTTTTAGTCTAGTTTAGAGCATTTTGTGATAAGAGAATCGGCAGCATTGTCACCAATCACCACACTTGGCTATTATATTGTTACAAACGCCATCATGTGGTACGTTTTTCAAAAGTTTACGTCGAAAATGAGGGATGGGTAATAATTAGGTCCACATTATTATAATATACAGGGTGATTGGAAGATGGGTGCAAAGCTTTAAGGCGAAGATAGTACAGACAATTTAGAACCATTTAAGCCATGGTTGTCTTAGACGAAGTCTTACCAAATAATTTTAACTAAATTTTTAAGTTTTTTTTCGGAAATTCTCAAAATTTAATGTAAACTGCATAATTATGGCCAAATTGAATGATAAATGAATTCATTTTTTATTTATTTAATTAAAGTAATGTGTAAGCAATCAAGCAAAACATGTTTTAGGCTTCTGTCATTAGACATTTTTTTTACAGACATTTAAAGCTCAGAAAAAATAAAAAAATTGTACAATACGTCTTTTAAACCTTATTAAAAAAAAAAAGGAGGGTGCTTTTTTTGTTCAAACCTTTTTGAAGACATGCTTGATAATGGCTCTTTCTTTTGAGGTATCATTCATGCGGATATCTTACAAATTATTGAAATTAGGGCCTACAAACCAATTTGAGGGAGATTTTTTTTTATTTTAGGCAGACTAATTAAAACAACATTTGAATTAAAATTATTTATTTTTCATGTTCAAAATGACGGCCGTGATTCCTAATACAAGCACGGCCCCGTCTTCTAACTTCTGTAGTCGTTATTTTCAACATCATCTCCTGCTTCATTGTCTCAAACGCTGAATTTATTCTTTGTATCAATTCTTCTCTAGTGTTTATTTCTATGTTGTTATACACCAGTTCCTTGGCCCGGCCCCACACGAAAAAGTCCAACGGGGTCAGATCTGGGGAGCGAGCGGGCCAAGGGATGGGTCCATCCCGGCCGATCCAGCTATCAGGAAAGCAATTGTTGAGGTGTTCCCTTACATTTAAAGTCCAATGCGCTGGACAGCCGTCTTGCTGAAAGATGACTGTTCGGTTTCTTTCGAAGATCGGGACACCTGATTCCTCTACCAGCAGTGGTAAATCAATTTGCAGAAATTGCAAATAATTTTCGCCATTCAATGGATCAGGCAAAAAGTGGGGCCCAATCAATGTTCTGCCAATTATTCCAGCCCATACATTCACAGAGAATTTCATATGAAATGACACCTGCTTCTTAAAATGTGGATTGTTGTCTGCGTCGGCCCATTCATGGATGTTGTGAAAGTTTGTAATACCTTCCCTTGAAAATTTACTTTCATCCGTCCACAAGATTGATTTCAGAAACCACGCATCTTCGATGTCTCTGTTGAGGAGGAAACGGCAGAACTGAATTCTTCTTTGAGGATCTTGCTCTACTAGACCTTGCACACTCCTGCCATGGAACGGATACTTATCATTTTGGTGCATTGTATGCCACACCTTCCATTGAGAAATGTTTAAATTTCGAGCTACTGCTCTAGTACTGGTAGTAGGATCCGCTTGAAATGCTGCTAAAATGTCTTCGTCGACGGCAGTTTCGTGTCTGCCCGGGTTGACTCCAGGTTCCACGCGGTGAAACCCATCTTGGGCAAGACGACGAAACGTGTTGTAAAACACTCGGACATTCGGTATCCTGCGATTCGGATAGCGCTCTTGATACATCCGTCGCGCCAAAGATCCATTGCCGTCTGCTCTACCGTACATAAATACGATATCCGCATATTCTTGATTGGAAAAAGTAGCCATAGTCACTTAACAATTAAGAAAAACGGCGTAGGAGCGCACTAAATGTCAACTCAACACAATTAAGTCAAAAATCAACACGTGCAGGAGCGCGAGGCTACGACTGGACACGGTGAAACAAAAAAGTTCAAAACTAACGCAAACAACACGTGCAGGAACGCAAAGGGCTACAACTGAACACGGTAAATTGTGAATCAACACGACAACGTCCACTCACAAGGGCAGTAGTTTGACTAATAAGTAAAAGATGTAACGGCTTCATCACAGACCGACTGACCCTGACTAAAGAAAAACGACTTTGTTGCCTCAGTAACTAAGACCATTTTGCTGTAAAAACCAACCCTTATCGCTTTTTGCTATTCATTGGGCGTTCTACCTGGAAATGCCGTCGCACCGCGCTCGGTGGCCATTGTTTAGAGAATCCCCTCAATGGGTTCCCCTCAATTGGTTCCTGCATGTGCCAAAAATTCTTAGAATTGAACAATGTTATCATTTCGAGCACATAAAGTATTCTTTTAAGCAAAAATTTTGTGTTTTGTTAGACTGCCTAAAATTTAAAATTTCTCCCTCGAATTGGTTTGTAGGTCCTAATTTCAATAATTTGTAAGATATCCGCATTAATGACCAACCTCAAAAGACCTCAAAAGAAAGAGCGATTATCAAGCATGTCTTCAAAAAGGTTTGAACAAAAAAAGCAAACTCCGTTTTTTTTTAAAATAAGGTTTAAAAGACGTATTGTACAATTTTTTTATTTTTTCTGAGCTTTAAATATCTGTAAAAAAAATGTCTAATGACACAGAAGCCTAAAACATGTTTTGCTTGGTTGCTTACACATTACTTTAATTAAATAAATAAAAAATTAATTCATTTATCATTCAATTTGGCCATAATTATGCAGTTTACATTAAATTTTGAGAATTTCCGAAAAAAAACTTAAAAATTTGGTTAAAAAAATTTGGTAAGACTTCGTCTAAGACAACCATGGCTTAAATGGTTCTAAATTGTCTACACTATCTTCACCTTAAAGCTTTGCATCCATCTTCCAATCACCCTGTATAACACTTTCTAAGCGGTCTTCACAAGGTAAACAGAGAATTCAAACTTAAAATACACGAATTGAACAGTTGTTTTGAAGTCGTTCGCGCATGCGTTCCTGTACACTTGAAGGTATTAATGTGACTTTCATAGCAATATTTGATCTTCAGGTAAGTCTGTTATTACTGATACATACACACTATACACATAAACAATTATAGTAATCTCATTACTATTAAGGTCGTCGTCTGACTTCTTTATTTTGCATAACATAACGCTCGTATTCCCTAAAGAGTTACGCAGAGGTATATAGTACACCCACCATTCTCCAGTTCGTTTTGAGCCGCTTGTAATAGGGACCGAGCCATCAATTGCACACAACTAGGTCTGTGCCTGGTTGATGGCTATAGGCTCGCTCTGGGTTGCTACAAAAGCTCAATAGTACTTCGATGGATGCAGGAATCGAGCCAAAGACAACAGTCAACAGTCTCGCGACCACAAGACCAACTACAAGTTAAAACAGCATCGTCAATGACACAGAATATTATAAACCTGTTTTTTCTGTTCTGTGGTCAGTGCGGTCCTGATCCAAAGTTGTCATTGTTGTGTGTCTATTTCATGTATTCTTATTACATATTATATAAAAAAAAACATGTATGGATGATTATAATAACTACTAACGATTGTAATTTATCTGAAATAAATTGAATGATCTCATACATACTCAATATTTTATTTTCTTCGTTCAAAGAAATTGTTGGACAGCCTCGTCGGTCTATAGGTCCGAAGCGGTACTACTGAGCAGGAGGTCCTGGGTTCGATTCCTTGCTCGGCCAAAATGTTATTGGGTTTTTCCATCTGGAATATCTCATTAGCCGACTAGTCTGGATTCGTGCCTGGTTACTGTCAATAGGCTCGCCCCCTATTACATGGGACTTAAACACAACTGGCGAAAAGTGCATTATAGATACACCTCTTCCTAACCCTTCGGGAAATAAAAGCGTTCTGTATGTTATATTTTGAGTCCTAAGATTCCTCATTTCCAAATATGATTTATCCTTTTTCTATTTTGGAAAATAATGTACAAGTGTCTCACCAAAGAACAGCACGCCCTCGAGGAAGGACAGGAAGATGTCGGAGCCCTCGCCCGACAGGCCGTGCAGCGCCACCAGCACCGCGATGCACAGCAGCGCGCCCAGCAGCAGGACGGACATCACGCACACCCACACGCGGATGCCGCGCGTGTTGCGCTGGGAACGGAACGCTACACTGTTACTGGCTAAACATGTCTCAGCAGACTGTTGCAACCATTTCGGACGCACCCGACCTCAACCACTGTTACAGTTGAAATACAGAAAAAAGTAACTTCTGTGACAGACGGACAAAAACTGAGATTATAAAGGTTTTAGGGTATAGAGGTACAAGGAACAGGGTGTAAAGTTCACTCATACCTCCATAGAAAAGGGAGGATCCTCCGACCAGACGAGTGTCGTGTCCGGTAGGCAACTGCCCGACGGTAGATGTCGGGACGTTGTATATTTATGCTAGTTGCGTGGCAAACTGCTCAGACGTCAGTGTGACGTGTAGCTCTCATGTGGCTACGTAGATATCGCTACAAGGGTCAGAAACTTAAAAACTATACATTATGAATTTTGTTAACAGGAATTTCTGTAAAAGCTGCCGATAGAGTCAGAATTCTGGATTTTTTTTAAAAGGTTTTCAAAATCATTTTGACAAGCAAAGCAATATCCTAATTAAGATCTCAATCTACGTTGCAGACATTAGGTTATTTCTGCAAATATTACCGGGGCTCACTTTGGAAATCTAGAGACTGTCTGTAGTCTGAAATACTAAGGTTGGCAAAATTTATAGGCTCATTACATGGTGGATTCAAGCGATCAATCTTCTGAGCGGATTAGTCTTTGATAAATGGCAGATAGCTCATCCGAACATTCGAGTTAGCTGCCATTAGTGATACCATTCGTCACTACCAATTAAAAGATAGCGGATACAGGTGTACATCCGATAGTGATACTGGTGTCTGGTACATACCGACTTATATAGCTATTCCAAAATAAATAGATTTACCGCAATATACTTATTTTACCGTAAATGAAGGAAAATATCCATCGAATTAGATTATTAATTGCACAATAATTCCAGCATAAATGAGGTAAATCAATGCTCTATTATTAGAAGACGAACAAAGAGACGAAGATAAAAAAAAATAAGTGTTAGCGATCCAGAAAAAACCCAATTGTACCACAAACACACTGTTATCATGTTGTGTGAGTCACTCATTTCAACATTATTGTTGTCGTGTAGGTATACGATTACTACGAACAGACTTTATAGGGCGACCAAGGCCGATAGTCTATTTGCAGTCTTTAGTACTTAAATACTTTCTAAATAAGAGCTAATAATTTGTTGTGAAACTTACGCTGGATTAGAAATTCCAGAGATTTATGTTTGTGCTAAGTGAGGAGACTAAGTTTGGAAAACAGTAAGAATAAAACCGTTATAATCACCTGTCACCGATAGAATTGAATCCTAAAACAGCAAATGCAGAAAACGTTGTAGGCGAGTAATTCATCATTTTTTGCAAGGGTAAGGCCGGTTATAAGAAACCAATTTTACCCTTATGTGAAACTGACGGGTAACATTGATTTCTTAATAGTCAGATTTACCCTCATGCATAGCATAATCAGGAGCAGTGGTGGCCCAGTGGTATCGGCCCCGACTTACGAGTTGTAGGTCGTGGGTTCGAGACCAGGCAGGCGCTTTACTTCGTGTAAATAATTTCATCACCACTGCTCTCAAAACGGTGAAGGAAAACATCGTGAGGAAAGCAGCATGTCCTAGAACCAAAAATTCGAAGACATGTGACATCTACCAACCCGCACTGGGCTCGCGTGGTAGATTACAGCCCATTCCCTCTCAAAGAGAGGAGGCCTGTGTCCCAACAGTGGGAACATTATAGGCTGTTTATGCTATAGTAGAAGCATACGCAACAAAAGTAAAGCGCCAGCCTGGGTGCGAACCCACAACCTACAACTCGTAAGTCGGGGCCGATACCACTGGGCCACCACTGCTCTCCCCTCTGATTCTGCTGATTTACCCTCGGTTTAATTTAATTAAATTCATATAAAAGCAAGCTAATTTGAATAATTTAATGACTATTGTTTTACTATTTTGTTATTTTAATAAAATAGTTGTTCAGCTCACCTTGATCACGGAGATGAGCAGCGTCCCCGCCAGTATGACGTGCACCACCGACACCACCGCGATGGTGACCGAGATCTTGTACCACGCGCTGTACACGCCGTCGCCCACGTCCTCGGCCGTGCCCGCCAGCGAGCGGAACCCTTCCGCATAGATAGAGCACAGGATCATCAGCGCGAACGACACCAGCTGTGGAACAAATGCGGGAACATTAGTAATGGGTGAACCGAGGGTAGGTTCAGCGTAGACGTCCCACAGACGAGACGTAGACACCACGTACACGTTGAATGAGGGTATGTTCAGCGTAGACGTCCCACAGACGAGACGTAGACACCACGTACACGTTGAATGAGGGTATGTTCAGCGTAGACGTCCCACAGACGAGACGTAGACACCACGTACACGTTGAATGAGGGTATGTTCAGCGTAGACGTCCCACAGACGAGACGTAGACACCACGTACACGTTGAATGAGGGTATGTTCAGCGTAGACGTCCCACAGACGAGACGTAGACACCACGTACACGTTGAATGAGGGTATGTTCAGCGTAGACGTCCCACAGACGAGACGTAGACACCACGTACACGTTGAATGAGGGTATGTTCAGCGTAGACGTCCCACAGACGAGACGTAGACACCACGTACACGTTGAATGAGGGTATGTTCAGCGTAGACGTCCCACAGACGAGACGTAGACACCACGTACACGTTGAATGAGGGTATGTTCAGCGTAGACGTCCCACAGACGAGACGTAGACACCACGTACACGTTGAATGAGGGTATGTTCAGCGTAGACGCCCCATACACGAAACGTAGACACCACTTACACGTTGAACAAATGCATAATCATCCAGATTTAGTGTAGTGTAACGTGCTTGTATTGCAACTACCTACGTTGTGTTGATGCAGCGTGTGCGCAGCATCTGAACCATACGAGAAGGCTGACATGTCAAATTACATATAGACACCTTCCTGCCAAACTCATATAGGTAACTTGTATTAGGATGAAGGCTCAAGGCACTGTTGAGAAAGTATTGCACCATAAACTATTGGCTATTTTAATGTTATCCAAAGATATCCATAATTGATTAATTACAAAAGGACTTGTCCTTTCTGGTTTTTCAGGGTTATTAATTTTGAAACTCAAGTTTATAGTAGGTAGTGCCGTGTAATCGGAATGTTGTCACTACATCTAAAGATAGTTCTCCAAATTGAGAACAATTGTCTAGCGTAGTAAGAGACAGTTAATTTACATATTTATGAGCTGGCGAAAAGCTATGTAGCTTAAAATACGACACGTGACCAAAGTAGATGTCACGAATGTGGTCCTGAATATTAATCATTAAAACGAAATTCTTCAAAACAACTGTAGCCACACTACAACTACATAA